>CM038674.1:249643300-250862050 GCA_021605145.1 Aegilops bicornis
GGAATACGACGAGCATCCCATTTGCACCCGGATTCAGCTTCTTTCGAACTAGCAAATGCACGTGGAAGCGTGTGTGTCGGCCCAAAGAGCTTAGAGGGTTGGGAGTGATCGACCTGTGCAAGCAAGGGATCGCACTTAGAATGAGGTGGGAGTGGCTTTCAAGGACAGATGACACGAGACCGTAGCAAGGTTTGAACTGGACCCAGGACAAACAAGCAAGTGCATCATTTGCTAGTCTTGTGAAGTGGCAGGTAGGCGAGGGAACAAAAGTTCTGTTCTGGAAGGATAGATGGATCAGCGGGGCTACGATCGGCGAGCCGGCACCGCTGGTATATAAACAAGTCAGAACACAAATTATTAATAGAAGGGGTGTGAAGGATGCGATGTGGATGCATGGTTGGACGGATGATATTGTAGGTCAGCTATGCACGGAAGGGTTGGCACAATTCATTCGCTTGTGGGAGATATTGATTGATCTACAGCTGGAGCCGGGGACCGAAGACAAACCAATCTGGACTTGGAACCGCGAAGGAGTCTACACAGCGTCTTCGGCTTACAAGATGCTTTGCATGGGAGGGATTCGGTTTCAAGCTTATGCTGCCATATGGAAGCGTTGGGCACCGCTAGTGTGCAAGCTTTTCATGTGGCTGGCGGTGCAATACAGACTCTGGATGGCGGACAGACGATATCAACATGGTTTACAGGACCAAAGGTCGCCATGCTATCTTTTGCAGCGTGAGGAGGACACTGTTGATCACATCACTATGCAGTGTGTGTTTGCAAGGCAGGTGTGGTACCTTTGCTTTTGCAGAATGAGCATCAACCCAGATATTTGCCCGACACACCATTCCACAATTGGTGACTGGTGGAATGCCACGAGGAAGCATATTCCGAAGAGGCAGCGGAAGGGTTTTGACTCGGTGGTCACGTTGATCTGCTGGAACATTTGGAAGCAACGCAATGGGAGGGTCTTTGGGAGGAATGACCTTAGGAATGTAGGAGGAACCGTGAACCTGATATGGCAAGAATTAGAAATGTGGTCTAGAGCAGGAGCAACCAGAGTAACTACGTGGCGTGAGTAGTAGGGTAGAGTTTGGATGAGTGAAGGGTATGGTGGAGGCATCATTTGAGGGCCATCTACCTACTGTGTAATCTCTTGTACATAAATTTCTCTCTTCTATAAAGCTATGGTACGCCTTTGGCGTACCCTAAAAAAAGAGACATAGAAAGTAACTAGCTTTATTATTCTTTATCTAGCTTATCCATGCCTTTTTCTATTAAAAAACAAGCACACTTTGTTTTGTTTTTTCTGATCAGTTCTTGGCCAGTTTTTTTATTACAAAACTGTCTAAATTAGCAATGTTTGTGTAAATTTAAAATGTGTCCCCGAGTTTAAAAAATGTGCACAAATTAAAGATGCTTGTGAATTTTAGAAGTTCATGAATTCGAAAAAGTATTCGTGAATTCACAAAATGTTGGCAAAATTTAAAAATGTTCAGGAATCTTAATTTTTTCCTTCACAATTTTAGAAATATTCATCTATTCGAGGATTTATGAATTTAAAAATCTTCCCAAGTTAAAAATATGTCCACACATTTGAAAAATGTTTGTGAATAGGAATTTGTTGTTTTATTGTAGATCGCTTACCCTTTTTTGAGAGAGGATGTAGACCGCTTACCTATGGGTGGTCTACTTCTACCAACCATATGAATCTCTTTCAGCAGGTGCCGGCTTCATCATTGTCACCTCGGTGGCTCGCCCTCCACATGGAAAATTTAAATAAGGCCCATAGGAGGACCATGCCGACGACGATGGTGGCAGTAGGACTCAAAATTTTCATTTATACCCTCCCATAAATAGGTTCCTCTCAAATATGGGGTGGGGGTGGGGGGCATTGGCCCCCTCAGTTAAATATCTCGGCCTCTGCTACCATATTGATAGGTTGTATTCATGGTGTAAACATTTTATATGTCAATTGGACCACCTGACTAGAAATTTTGGCTACATCCCTGCATGTGACAACGACTCTGGAGTATGGACTCGAGTGCTGGTGATGATTTTTCTTGTTTTGCCTGTGCTTATGTGGAATTTTCCTTCTATTGTTAGTTTTTGATGACCTCATTTGATTTGACTCATGGTAGGCATTAGGCAACTAGGCATACAGCCATACGCAGCTTGCTGTTGCCTGCTGTCTTGAAGAGGTACTGCTGGCTTGCTGTCCTGGAGGAGGGAGCAGCTGCAGGAGGGGAGGGGGAGGAGGTATACTGCAGGAGAGGAGGGGGAGGAGGAACTGTAGGAGAGGAGGGGGAGGGGGGTCTATCGGAGAGGAGGGGGGAAGCTGTCGTAGAGGAGGGGGAGAAGTTGAGATCCAGCCTGAGGTAGGGGTGGGGGGAAACTGATTACAACTCTCTCTTTCTTTCTCTCTCTCTCTCCCCCCGCTAGTAACTGTTGGCGCCAAAACAGACTTTCCCGCCCTTTTCTTCCTTTTGAGGAGAGACACAAGTAAGGCAAGGTCGACGCCTTGGCTCCTGGGGGCGCCCTGACGCCTAAAAAATAATGCTCCTGTCCGTGTTGCAACCCAATCATTTTTGCTCTCCTTTGAAACTTGTTGTGGCTTTTGAGGCCGTAAGCCAAAAGGTATCCCAAATGGTAATGAACTGATGTCAGTTCAAGGCATTTTTCACGTGAAAGCGCTATGTACCGTTGGATCAGATACACGAATCATGGTGCACGATTCATTGCCACGTCTTCATCATACAAGTGTCTGCACTTGGCCAAAATGTAGCATGCTCTAGTACTCACACGCCCACCCGCTCGCCCCCGTGTTGCACCCCCTGCCTCGTCCACTCCTCCCCGTCGATTCATCACTCCCCGTTGATTTAGTCATAGTCATTTTGTCGGCTCCGCCATGATATTTTGACACACTTTTAGTGATCGGCTATTGGTCAGTTTTTTTAATCTTGGAACTGTCTAAACTAACAATGTTTGCATATATTTAAAAAGGGTTCCTGAATTTCAAAGAATCAGCACAAATAAAAAATTCTTGCGAATTTTAAAATGTTCATGAATATGAAAAAGTATTCATGAATTCGCAAAAATGCTGGCAAAATTTTAAAATGTTGAGCAATCTTACCTTTTTCTTCAAAACTTCAGAAAATATGCATCAATTTAAAAAATGTTTGTAAATTAAAAATATATTTTCATGTTTAAAACATGTCCACAAATTTGAAGACTGTTTGTGAATAGGATCTGCCGTTTTATTGTAGACCGTTTACCCCTTTTATTTAGGGGTACTTACCCCCATTTTCTTTGATAGAATAGAATGTAGACCTCTGACCTGGGCTTCAACCTTGATTCGGCCAGGGAATGACCGGGTTATTTTTTTTTTAGAAAAAGAGCTCCCTCTCCAATTTTCATTAGAAGAAACCACAGTGTCTTTGGTTACAGCAAACTAGAACTAAAAGAAGCTACGCAAGAGGCATGAGCTTTCGCGAGAGAAGGAGCCTTCCTCCCTCCTCCCAGCAGCCCAATACGACACGCCTCACACCCTAGCACAAGCACCAGAATGTTAACCTGGAGACGATAACGTTGCTTCATACAACAACATTCAAAAGCGCCACAAGTACTTAGTTCATTACATAATCCAGACTAAATACAACAAAGCAGAAGAGACAAAAAGAAGAATCTTCATCTCCCAACACGAAGGAGCCATGGAACAGCTTCGCCCTGGAATCCTCGACACTCCTGCTCGCCATTCGTGCGCCGCTATGAAGACCTCCTTCGCAACCCGTTCAACCTGCCTTACGCCCGCTTTCATTCACTTTACTTCTTCTTAGTTTTTCTGCAACACATTACAATCATGCAACCACTTAATGATCATATTAACTGGAATGCAGGGATCGGTAACCCTGCTATTATCAAACACAACTTTGTTTTTAAGTTTTCCTAATGTCCAGAAGATAGCTTATTAAACTTTCTGATCCATATCCCATACAAGTGTTAGATGTTATCAGGGATGTCATGCATGCCAAACGAGCATTTCACGGCCATCCACAACAATCTAGCAGTCGAACAATGAAAGAAGAGATGATTAATATCTTCTTCCCTCCCACAAAAATAACATTTACTATCTCAAGACCATCCACTGCTAATCAAGTTATTTTTAGTTGGAATGCTCCCTCTCGAAGCGAGCCACGTGAACGCTTTGACCTGAGGGGGCATTTTAACTTTCCAATAGAAAGTTGTATGGGTACCTTTTTTTCGGAGACATATTTTCTTTTTTGAGAAAGTTTTGGAGACATAGTTGTGTGAGTACCTTTTTTTGAGAAAAAAAAGGTACCGGGCCTTTTATACCTGCCGTGTTTTGTTTTCGAATTAGATTATATGCGCCGTGGGCTGAAATTTATTATCCGCGATTCGGCCCAGTAGGAAATCAGGACCCAGGTAGCAGTTCGACCTCTATCGCCTCGCCGCCGCCTACACGCCGCCGTCCTTCTCCCTGTCGGCGAACCGGTGAGGACTCCGCGTCCCTTTCGCACCGCTCCCTCGCCTCCGCGCTTACTGGGCCCTGGAGTTTGTATCTTCCACTAGGGATCCCAGGCGTGATATCTCTCCCAGTGAGGCACCAGGGGCGAAGGCCATGGGGGCGGAGCTGCGGCGCGACGACATGGCGGAGGCGGCGGTGAAGCCCATCCGCGACTCCGTGGCGTTCCGGTTCGTCGAGCACGTGCTCCAGTCCGTGCGGATGGTATGTACCCTGCACTCATGCAGCTCCAGCCCGCCTCTCTGCATTTTTGGTATTGAGTGAAGACCGGGGAGGCCGAGGAGCAGGGGGAACGCCCCTTTTGTTGCCGGCTCGTCGGCCTCGAACGTTAGCGTTTTACAGCCGGGATTGCGTTCGCTGGTAAAAATAGACTCTCAAGCTTCCACTGGTACTTTTTTTCTTTGTTCGCTGGCTTTGATTTTAGAGAATTCGAGTTGGAGCTGTGGATGGCTGCTGATAAAACCGGTGCAGCTTTTGGAGCTGTTGCTTTGGACTCCAAATTCCTAGTGCATATCCCCCATTTGAGTGTTGGTTGCAATCGCGGAGCCGGTATAGCTTACCACGGCACCTCATAAATCAATCAAGAGTATGCACATTGAAAAGCCTGTTAAATCGGCAATCCTACTGGAAAACCTCTCAGGCAACAAATGGCTCAACCCATCAGCTATGGTACTATATGAAAGAACGGATTTGCTAATTCTCATCTAGATGAGAAATAACAAAGTATCATCTAACCCTTACACTATCTGAATAATCAAATAAAAAAAGAAAAGGAAAAAAATCCGCACAAAACTCCGCGTAAAATCAAATGGCGTAAGAGATTAAGAGTTAGATGTGACTTAATTAATTCCCATCTACATGAGAGTTAGCCACTCCCATTAAAGAATGCCTTGAAACAGATATAGGATATGATTTAAAAAATTCGAAGAGGTGAGACTTAGCTAATAGTAATATTAAGTTTAACATAATAACCAAATGTGAGAACACTTTGAATATGAGCAACGTTTAGTTCGTTGGAATGCTTAATGTTCAATTTGATGGTGACTGACCTTTTAAAATTTAGTTCAAATTGCTGTTGTTACTCTGTGGAAGTCAGAAACATGTAAACATTGTAATTTGATATACAGCTCGCATCTTCTTCCCTGGGACTGCTCGGGCAAAGGCAGCGCATATAATGATCATAAAGGCATCCTTCCTACCTTATGGAGTTCTGGACCCCTTGATATACTGTCCTCACTTCTGTTGCGTTTATTGAAGTCAATTTGGGGAGCCAGGTGCTTGCATCCACCCCTTAAACATTCAGGGTACCCGTTGTGTAATATTGAAATGAATATAGCAAATGCATTCGTTTATCATCATTTATAAATAATGCATCTCTTTAGAATAATATTGACACATCTAGTAATGGGTTCAAGTTCGAAATTCAAGGCTGTTATTGACGGTGAGGGAGACTGCCAGATGGATGTGCAGTGTGAGAGTTAAGGAAATTGGAAGGTGATTATTTTCCTATGGATGCAATTTTTGAATGCCATCGTGGGTTAGGCAGCAAGGTGCATGTTATTTCTTCTATTCATACCTGAAAATCACTTAGGAGCTTCCAGATGTTCCATGTTTCTGCTGGCGAACAAATAGATTCATTCGGCGTCAGGCATTACCTTTTCTAGGTTTTTAGAGAGTACTTGTTATTGCTGTAGATATGCATTTTATGGAGGACTGCCATAACCGACTCGCTAGATAGAATAATACACTTGTTGTTTATGGACTTCATTTGAAGTTATTTCTTGTTTTGACTGCTTAATGAGTATCTCTTCAAACCGATCTTATTGCTGTATATATGCATTCTACCAAGAGTGGCTGTCATACCATACTCGCGAGAGATACAACCTAAAGTACTGTTGTCCGTGGGCAATTTATGTTGTGTGAAAATCCGTTCCTGTTTTGACTAAGCTTATCGAGTAATTCACTCTTCAGCTTGATCCCATACCAAGAGGAGCCCATGTCGGGCATGGTTTTTCTTGGGTGGCATCAAGCAATGATATACATTTCAGGAATGCCTTTTGAACTATTGACACCCTCTGTCTTTGATTTAGGATCCGCTTCTAGTTGACCCATATGACATGGATCAATATAATAAGATGGTAAGCACTCTAGACACTAGCAAGAAAAAGACTCCTGATGAAGAGGCTTTGTATGTGGTAAGACATTGATCATGTTTTCATCTATCTACTATTTTTGTATTTAACATCGCTTCTAATAAAATGCACATATTGCCTATTTTTCCAGACGACTTTGAAGGCATTGTCAGAAGCAGTATCCAAAATAGACATCACGTACCATCATTTGCTTTTGAACAATGTAAGGTCATATTGAGTACTACTCTTGCATCTCCATTTGGTTTGTCGAGTTACTTGAATCTCACTAAAAACATGCATTTCAGATATTTACCGTCCGCATCTGGTACTTGCAAAGAGATACATTGGATGCTTTCTTAGACCTAATAACCAGATTGGTATTCTTCTAATTGCACTTACATTATTTCCTGCATAATCTGCTTATGGGTGTCTGACTAATTGATTATTTGTCCATCCAGGCTGCAGTGGCAGATCAGTATCTCAGAGAATGTTTGCAGATGCTTGTGAACAACTTTACTCCGCCTCTTGTTCAACGCAATGAGCTGCCTAGATGGGCGGTTTCAAGGAAGAAGGATATTTTTTTTCATCTGTGCGAGAGCTTGAAAGCAATCTCCAATACTGTACCCTTAGCACCAAGGATATTAAGGGATATAATAGATCGGAGCATGCCGAAGTTATTTGATAACAAAGCTGTACGTGTGGACACTATTGTATTATCTGTTTTCGTAGTAATTCTGTTTTATTTTATATCTTGCATTTCCTTATTTGTGTGAACTCCTAGGCCAACAATACATAAATGCTGAAAAAGGATCTTGGTCGCTCCAGTTCAACTTCCAATTAGCGTTAAATCTGCAGATCCTACACACCTACATCTTTGATAACTGCAGATATTTTCAATACCAACGCCGACTTGTTATCGTTTAGCTTCTGTATGTTTATGTTAGGTCTTTTCTGTCTTATAAGCTTCTATATCAAGTGATAGTTTGCATCGGGCTACCTTGCATCAGCTTTGTGTTGACAATATATGATTCCTAATTGTGTCACTTATACATGGAAAAGTCAACCACCTACTTTGTTCATTATTTCATAGAGCATTGTTTTTACGTCTTTGCAGAAGATGGTCTCGTTTGTCGAATGCATGTTGGGGCTAGATACTGACAGAATGGGGGACCTTATTGGGGCTACATTGCTGGCGAAAGTTGTGGATCTGCTCACGGAGTTGGATGTATGCTCCTTTTTTGTGTCACCACTGTTTTCTCTATCCTGCAACTAATTCTTGACATCTGTTGATTGGTGAACTTTGCAGGTTAATATAACCTGGGAAGATATTATTCAAGGGGAGCATAACAAAGGTATATTTGAAATGGAGCTTGAAGATTTGGATGAGGATGAGGATGGCCTTGGACAAGCTGGAACAAAGGTTCATGTATTGTACTTAAAACTTATGCCTATCTAATCGTGTAGCATTAATAGTGAAGTTGCTGACTCAGTACTCATTTTGTCGGCTAGGTCCTTTTTGGAGGGAATGCATGTGCCGAAAAGCTTGACAGTTTAATGGTTGTTGTATGCGAGCACCTTAAGTCATGTGCGGAGCGTGGGTATCTAGATAAGGTGAATATGTACTCTGCAGTACATCCTGCTCTTTGGAAAGAAAAAAAAACTGTTATCATACTTTAGTATCCCTAACTTAATTCTCCTACTCCCTCCAGTTCATGAGTAAGTGATGTTTTGAACATATCTTCAGTCAAACTTTTAAAGCTTTGAACCATGCTCACCTTGGTATTTTCGCTTAGGGACATGACCATGTTCACCTTGGTATTTTCGCTTTGTGATTGCCAATATTTAGATTGGTTACTTGAAAACCATATGTATGTTTGTCTTGAAAAGTAGCTCTAGAATGTTATAGTTATATTGGGTTTTATGCATACACTCTATTACAAATTAGTTGTCAAAGTTAAAATCTTGAAGACCATGTCAATGTAAAAAATGCCATCCTTTTTGTGAACTTCATGGAGTAGTGTAAACAAGGAAACATAACTGTTGAAGCTGATTGGTATATAAATTTTTAATCTGTCATTTCTCACCTTGTGGTTTGAACTGGTCAGGAATTTGACATTCTGAAGACTATATTTCGAGCATCTGTGCTGAGGGTGCACAGATCAAAATTTTGCCAGGTCAGGATTCTCTGTTATTTGGCGTATGTGTAAGCTAGATTCACTGGGATTTCAAGCTTGTATTGAGTTCTATTCACCTTCATGTTTTCTCATTTTGCTTTTCACTTCACCTTCTTATATTTCACCCTATTGTTGTAACTTTGCAGTTTATCATGTTCTATGCCTGCTCACTGGATCCTAAAATCTGCGGTCTTGAATTTGCTTTTTTTCTTACCGACATTTTTTTGAACAAGGAAGAGGATCTAATTTCGAGGTATGTCTTAGCATGTGAGGAATACATTGTACGATCACAGCTTGCTTTATATGTTGTGATGATTCATTAATTCTTTGTTTTGTTGCCACACTGTGCTTTAGTCATGTTTGACAATGATAATCTTGTGGCTGGTGTTTGCATTGTGACAACAGTTGCGTCGAGCCATGCTTTCTTTGATCTTTCAGCCATCTGTCATAGACATGTCTCTCTGCCAAGTTGCCACAACTTTGGCCAGAAATGTTTACACAGACAATTCATACATACACCCGTCATATTTTCTCTGGCTACAGTCAGTAGTATATTCTGTTATGATCCCCATTTATAGCATAAGCTCGTACAGGTTGAAGAAATGCTAATTACCACTCATGTTTTGAATACAGAATGTCTGCAGTTTCTTATGTTGGAAGCTATTTGTCTCGGGCAAGGTTTATTTCCGCTGATACGGTTCTTGGTATACTCAAAAAGTGTGTAAAGAAATTCATCTCTTTGTGATTTTCCTGATGTTCTTCTCAGATCTAAAATCATCTTTATTCGCTTCACCCAGATTAGTGGACTGGTGCGATGAATATTGTGTCCTTCAGAACAGAGGGACCACAACCCATCCGAATCATCAAATATTTTACGCGATCTGTCAGGTTAGTTATTCCACCATATTCCTTTTACGACATCGAGGTTTTGGGGGGAGGGGGGGGGGGGGTATTGTCTGGGCACTGGGTCAAATTCATCTGTTAAATTGTGGGGTATGTACTTTTAGTGTTGGTTTCATTTTTGGCATCATACCCTTTCTAAGCACTTATTTTCAAAATTTGTAAATCTGCAGGCTGTGATGTATGTCCTTTGCTTTCGCTTGAGATCTATTATGGATTATCCGAATCTTAAAGCACAGCTTTTTCAATTGTCTTTTGGATTTATCTTGAACCACCGACTGGAACCTCTAAAGGTCTGTATGACATGCATTCTCTGCCACCTTTGCTAATATGCTCCCTTCACATATCTACATGAGTGGCACATTTTGATGTTTGGCGTCATTAACTGGGAAATACCATGCTATGTTGGCGGTTCACATTTTCTTTTGTTATCCTAGGTGTGCTTGCCTTCAATAGTAAACGAGTTCCTGAGACAGGCCAAGGATGCCGGATTGTTCGCTGCATCCATGTATTCAGCAGCTGAAGATGCAATCGAATCTGATTTGTCCAGGGCTTTTGGAGGAATCAATAGACTTGACACCTTCTTCCCATTTGATCCTTACCTGCTAAAAGAATCAGACAGGTTTGCACCGCTGACATTATTACTTTTGGAACGTATTACAGCAGCATTGAACCACTGCTCTTTGCATTGTTCGTCCTTTGTGGATTACAATGTGTAGCAAGCCTTGTTGTTGGACTTCTCTTAGGTTTCAGAATTACACTTTGTTTGACAAAAGATGTTTGGGATTTCAGTTTTATCTGTATCCGGAGAAGAGCTGCTAGTTGTCCTTGTCATATTAATTTTTTCTCGGCTTGTGCCCGCAGATATATCCGTCCGAATTTCGAGTTCTGGTCCATGGTCAAGACGACATACAGCAACGACAAGGACGATGACGATGACGAGCTGGAGGATCTTGATGCCCCTGAAATGAACGTGGGCAGCTTGGACGATCATGTCGAGATAGATATCAACAGCGACGATGACGAGCTGGAGTACTCGATGAACAAGATGTCCATAACTCCACACCGCTCTTTCTACCACGGGGTGGCCGCGGACGGCGATGCTGGCCTCAGCATGCCCGCGAGGATCAGACCTTCGGCGAGCCCCCCGTCACGATGGGCCATGTCAGGATCACCGTAGATTGAGGAGACAGCTGAGCCGATTGTACAACAAGGGTCCTTTGGTAGTTTGTGGAGTAAGGTCAAACGGCCCATTCACTGGCAGTGTGTTAAAGCCCAACCAGGTACGATTTTTTTGGGATGAAAGTGGTAAGTGCAGATGTTGCTAGAAAACGGCAGTTGTTGAGTGGCTGTGAGATTATACTCCCTCCGTTCCCAAATACTAATTCTTTCTAGAGATTTCAACAAGTGACTACATACGAAGCAAAATGAGTGAATCTGCACTCTAAAGTATGTCCACATATATCCATATGTTATAGTCTATTTGAAATGTTTAAAAAGACTAATATTTAGGAACGGAGGGAGTATATGCTAGGATGTACATCTCCGAGATATACGCGTGAGACGACCTGATGTGGAATGGTACGTCATACTGGCGACAGCATTGCAGTAAGCCCTGTTGCGTATCTCGTAGATCTCATAGATGGAAGAGTGTAACATGTCGTACACAGCCGGTTCCTGCAAGCTGTAGACGGAAGATAAGCCCCCGAAATCTTCCGTCCTCCACGCCGCCAGCATCGATCAACATTTTTTGCTACTGATTGCAAGTGGCAATGATAAGCTGTCTGCCTGCCTGCCTGGTTAGCGCCACTGCTTTGCGGTCGTGTTGAGCAGTCTCCCCTTTTGCCCATCCGTCCTCCATGGAGTCAATTGGTGGACACCCCAAAAGAATGTTGTCTGTGTATACACATCTCATCGTAGCTAGCTAGCTAGCTTTGCCCCCGATGCGAAGCTTACGTCGTCGACTTCACGTCAATGTCTAACAAGAACACCTCCTCCCGGCCCGTCCCAGCCCGGCGCGGTGGATATACAACAACTACAGTACTAATTTATCTAGCAACAAATGACTCTCTAACTAGGACAACCTACAAGCGAGATCACCCTCTCACTCAATATTAGAGAACATCGACGTCCTAGTTAGAGAGTGCTCTACTCTTCTTCGTCGGAGCTCCTGACATGACGTCGCGGTCGAGGTGAGGTCCATGATAGGATATACCGCTCGTTGTCGGAGCCCGACACCTCCACGACTTTGGTTGCGGTGCCGGGGGTGCCGGTCACCCGTAACAACTCCGCCGCGGTGTGTGACCCCGTCTCCGCAGTCTCGGCTGCAAGGACTGTAGCGGCCTCCCACACCCTCTGCCTAGCACGGCGGGCAAGTCGCACCATAACACCAGACGGCCTAGGACCATGCATGCCACCGTTTTTACCTCCGACTCGACCCCAACACGGCGGGAAGGATGTGCCATGGGCGATGTCTTCATCACACATAGTTTGTTGCTACCGTGTGCGCTTGAGGGCTTAATAGCGCCGATCTGCACTAGCACAAACGTCATCATACAACCCAACAATTAAGTTTAAACTAAACCAATACTCAAAGAAGCATGCCAACATGTCACTGAATATCAATCAGTTACTCCCTCCGTCTGAAAATACTTGTCATCAAAATAGATAAAAAAAGATGTATCTAGAACTAAAATACATCTAGTTATATCTCCTTTTATCTATTTTGATGATAAATATTTCCGGACGAAGGGAGTAGTTATAAACTCCTAGTCCACGTGTATGGACCAATGTATATGGACAGGAAGAAGCTACGTACGTGACCAATTGTGTCATGCGTGACACATGAAGAATGGGAAGTGTCAACGGGGTATCGTGCATGCTTTCATGCTCGGCCACATGATCGGGAATAATTAAGTAAGTGAACTCCCTCTAGAAGATCACATCATTTTTAAAGCAATATATTAACCTGCAGATGCCATCTTTAAAGGATCATCGCAGGTAGATGCTTACTCGGGGAGTATGTATTCCAGACAGGCAGGTGACCTGGCTGCAGCTAGTCCATGTCCTTTCAAGATGCCAAGGTTGTTTCTTCTAGAAGCTGACCCCCTATTTGGTGCACGGCCTCTAAGGATGATCAGGGCAACTGGCGTCACCCTGTTATCTTTTTTATTAAGGTTTTTTTTGACGGGATCTTTTTTATTAAGGGTTAGTGGAGGCATAATAATGGTGTTCCATTTCTAGAATAAAAAGTGCACGTAAGTGTGATTGATAAGGTGGCGTGCTTCTGATTGGTAGTTATTCAGGTAAATAAGTACTCCCTCCGTCTCATAATGTAAGACCTTTTTTTAACTCTAGTGTAGTGTCAAAAAACGTTTTACATTATGGGACAAAGGGAGTAAATTTTAATTAAGTAACATCACTTGAGACGTCGGCGCTTACTTGTCCATCGTCTCTTTGTTTACTTATTAGTTTTGTTGGCACGAAAATAATGGTTTATATTACCAACTGTAGAGCAAGTGTGACATGTGATTTGTATGTTTTACTGTGGTCATAGGATTTTTGAACAACATTCTGCAAGGTAGGTCCTACGTGGACTGCCTAGGGTTTTTTCCTTTCCTTTCTGGTAAGCCAATTTGTTGGCATCAATGCTTGATATCATTCAGTATTATTTCCCACAATAAGAATACATGGCTATGTGCATCAATCAATGAAGAGGTCAGGGCTATCCTCATTTTCAGGGATGTTTTGCAGAGTAGTTCTAAAATTCTTTCATCATGTTTACAAAGATCACTTCTCAAAAGATTGCATAATCAAAGATGTAACAAGAGGAATGTGTTCAGATCACATTATAGTTTTTTTTTAAAAAAACTCATATTTTATTCATTTGTAATAAGTAGTATATCGTTTGTGAGGATCATCACAATTTCATTTAAAGGCTCCTCAAACCAATCAGAAGTCAAAGAAAATCTTGCTAATCTAGCAAGCTCATGAGCTACTTTATTTGCTTCCCTATTACAGTGCTCAAACCTAGCAATAACGAAATCACAAGCATAATGAAAACAGTCATCAAAGATTGCTGCCGCCCTTTACCGATTGTCCTCCATCATTCATAGTATCAATCACGTCCAAATTATCTGAATTTATAATAAGGCGATTGCATCCCGCCCGTTGCGCCAGTGTTAGACCGAATTTTAGAGCTAAAGCTTCCGCCATCAACACATCTGCGCAAAAATCTATTTTTTCATTCCCTCCAGCTATGAACCTACCTTTGTCATCTCGAAGGACCGCTCCCATGAAACCCCTAAGAAGATCGTGATCAAAAGAAGCATCAACATTAAGTTTAACGAAACCTCTTGGAGGATAAGACCAGCTCTCCATTTTGATCGACGCCTTGGGTGATAATGCATTAACAATATTTTTTGCTAGAGCAAGAATCCCCATTGAGATCTGAGTTACATTTTGAGTTTTTTCATTCTGTACTAGCTTCCGTCTTTCCCACTATAGGTACCATGCTGAAATAGCAATCATCTCACGTACATTATGGTAAACCAATATCCACAAATGTTGATCTGGTAGGAGTAGTAGATACTCCAACACCGCCTCTCCCGCACGGTCAACTTCACAAGCTTTAGCAATAATATCATCCATCCCTAGCCTTTTCCAGACCTCCTTTGCTTTACTACAGTGAAAGAGCATATGTTTTGTATCTTCTAAACCCTCCGAGCACGTGGGGCAGATGGGTGAGATCTTCATATGTCTGTTTGCTAACGTAACTCGGCATGGGATTGTACCATGTAGCGTACGCCATAAGAAAATTTTAACTTTTGCCGGACAGGCTAACTTCCATATCTTACTCCAAATAGGGTTAGTTGTGGTTAGCTCCATCCCATTAGAGTGTTTCAGTTTACTTCCATACTGGTGATCCCACTCCAGAAAATAGGCTGATCGAACCGAGAAAATACCATTTTTTGTATAATTCCAGGCAATGAAATCTTGCATATCATGTTGCGGTAGGGGAATTGAAAGAATCCTTTGTACATTGATTGGCCACATAGTTTGTTCAATCAAGTCTTCATCCCAAGTATTAGAAGCAGGATCAATGAGATCACCTACCTTAGTTATCATATTCCCCCCTTAGGCGTTACAATTTTCCTAGTTGCATTGTTTGGGATCCAGGCATCTTTCCAAATATTGATGTTGTTTTCATTTCCCACTCGCCAAATGTAGCCACATTTCAGTGTATTTGTGCCTGCCATTATACTTTGCCATGTGAAGGAAGAGCCTTTCTTTAACTTCGCACTTAACAGATCACCATCGGGGTAATATTTTGCCCGTAGGATAGAAGCGCACAAGGAATCAGGATTATCCAACAGACGCCATGCCTGTTTGGCGAGTAACGCCAAATTAAAACAATGGATATCACGAAACCCCATTCCTCCTTGATTTTTAGGGACACACAATTTCCACCAGGACATCCAATGCATCCTCTTCTGATTCTCCTCGTCTCCCCACCAGAAATGCGCCATCACGTCGATGATTCCTTTACAATTTTTTTAGGAATTTTAAAGACCGACATTGCATAGGCAGGTATGGCTTGGATCACAGCCTTGAGCAGGATCTCCTTTCCCCCTGTAGATAGTAATTTTTCCTTCCAGCCACTGATTCTCTTAACAACACGCTCAATTAAAAATTGGAAACAGTCTGTTTTATCTATCCCCACAATTGCTGGCAGACCCAGATATTTATCACTGAGGGCCTCCGTCATTATATTCAGTGTTGTGCAAAGTAGTGCTCTAATCTCCACCTTAGTGTTGGGACTGAAGAAAATACTAGATTTTTCAACGCTAACTAATTGTCCCGATGCCTCGCAATATAGATCGAGCGCAGCTTTCAGAGTTTCTGCACTTTGTTTGTTGGCTTACATAAGAATCAATGAATCATCCGCAAAAAGAAGGTTTGTTATCGGTGGGGCGTCTCTACATACTTTTACACCTGGGATTTTTCCATTTTCCTCCGCATGTGTCAGTAGGGCATTCAAGCCTTTAGATCACATTATAGTTGTTCTAGAAATAGTACTGGTACGACTACAAGAGAAGACCATCAAGACAAACATTTACAAACGCTCTAGTTTATATAGGAGATACTAAATTTTACTAAGAAAGCATGAATACTACATAATAAAATAGAGTACAATTTATCACAGGTTGCAACTAAGAAGAAATGACAATTGTTTTTTAATAGGGCAAAAGATGTCAGTAGTCACGAATTTAGGCGAAAAGAGGAATATATTCTTTACATTTTATAGTAAGAAATGTGAAGGTTTCTTTTCTAGAATTGGTAGTCCTATGTTTGAGACATGTATGTGTTAATAATTTATTCTAATTAAGGATCAATTCCAATTGCATCATGTTAAAGCTTTTTTCTTGCATTTTTACAACGAAAGGGATTTGTTCATGTTAGTACGCTTTACCAGTCTATCTGTTGGAAATATGCCCTAGAGGCAATAATAAATTAGTTATTATTATATTTCCTTGTTCACGATAATCGTTTATTATCCATGCTATAATTGTATTGATAGGAAACTCAGATACATGTGTGGGTACATAGACAACACCATGTCCCTAGTAAGCCTCTAGTTGACTAGCTCGTTGATCAATAAATGGTTACGGTTTCCTGACCATGGACATTGGATGTCATTGATAACGGGATCACATCATTAGGAGAATGATGTGATGGACAAGACCCAATCCTAAGCCTAGCACAAAGATCGTAGTTCAGTATGCTAAAGCTTTTCTAATGTCAAGTATCATTTCCTTAGACCATGAGATTGTGCAACTCCCGGATACCGTAGGAATGCTTTGGGTGTACCAAACGTCACAACGTAACTGGGTGACTATAAAGGTGCACTACAGGTATCTCTGAAAGTGTCTGTTGGGTTGGCACGAATCGAGACTGGGATTTGTCACTCCGTGTAAACAGAGAGGTATCTCTGGGCCCACTCGGTAGGACATCATCATAATGTGAACAATGTGGCCAAGGGGTTGATCACGGGATGATGTGTTACGGAACGAGTAAAGAGACTTGCCGGTAACGAGATTGAACAAGGTATCGGGATACCGACGATCGAATCTCGCAAGTACAATACCGCTAGACAAAGGGAATTGTATACGGGATCGATTGAGTCCTTGACATCATGGTTCATCCGATGAGATCATCGTGGAACATGTGGGAGCCAACATGGGTATCCAGATCCCGCTATTGGTTATTGACCGGAGAACGCCTCTGGTCATGTCTACATGTCTCCCGAACCCGTAGGGTCTACACACTTAAGGTTCGATGACGCTAGGGTTATAAAGGAAGTTTGTATGTGGTTACCGAATGTTGTTCGGAGTCCCGGATGAGATCCCGGACGTCACGAGGAGTTCCGGAATGGTCCAGAGGTAAAGATTTATATATGGGAAGTCCTGTTTGGTCACCGGAAAAGTTTCGGGTTTTATTTGCAGTAACGTCTGGGACCACCGGAGGGTCCCGGGGTCCACCAAGTGGGGCCACCATTCCCGGAGGGCTGCATGGGCTAAGTGTGGGAGGGACCAGCCCTGTGGGCTGGTGCGCCCCACATGGCCCAAGCGCAGCTAGGTGGGGAGAGGGAAACCCTAGGCGCAGATGGGCCTAAAGGCCCACCCTAGGGGCGCCTCTCTCCCCTCTTGGCCGCCCCAAGACCCATCTAGGGCTGCCGCACCCTTGGGTGGGAACCCTAGATGGGGCGCAACCACCTCCCTCCTCCTATAAATAGTGGGGTTTTGGGGCTGCCCAACACACGAGAACTTCTCCCTCTTGGCGCAGCCCTACCTCTCTCCCTTCTCCTCTCCCGCGGTGCTTGGCGAAGCCCTCACAGATTGCCACGCTCCTCCACCACCACCACGCCTGCCAGTGCTGCTGCTGGATGGAGTCTTCCTCAACCTCTCCCTCTCTCCTTGCTGGATCAAGGCATGGGAGACGCCACCGGCTGCATGTGTGTTGAACGCGGAGGTGCCGTCTGCTCGGCACTAGGATCTCCGGTGATTTGGATCACGACGAGTACGACTCCTTCAACCCCGTTCTCTTGAACGCTTCGCTTAGCGATCTACAAGGGTATGTAGGTGCACTCTCCTTCCCTCGTTGCTGGTTTCTCCATAGATAGATCTTGGTGACACGTAGGAAAATTTTGAATTTTTGCTACGCTTCCCCAACAAAGGGCATCATGAGCTAGGTCTATTCCGTAGATTCTTTGCACGCAGTAAAACACAAAGTAGTTGTGGGCGTTGATTTTGTTCAATATGCTTACCGTTACTAGTCCAATCTTGTTTCGACGGTATTGTGGGATGAAGCGGCCGGACCGACCTTACACGCATTTACGTGAGAAGGTTCCACCGGTCGACATGCACTTGGTGCATAAGGTGGCTAGCGGGTGCCAGTCTCTCCCACTTTAGTCGGAACGGATTCGATGAAAAGGGTCCTTATGAAGGGTAAATAGCAATTGGCATATCACGTTGTGGTTTTATGAGGTAAGAAACGTTCTTGCTAGAAACCCATAGCAGCCACGTAAAACATGCAACAACAATTAGAGGACGCCTAACTTGTTTTGCGAGGGTATGCTATGTGATGTGATATGGCCAAGTAGAATGTGATGAATGATATGTGATGTATGAGATTGATCATGTTCTTGTAATAGGATTCACGACTTGCATGTCGATGAGTATGACAACCGGCGAGCCATAGGAGTTGTCTTTATTTATTGTATGACCTGCGTGTCATTAAACAACGCCATGCAATTACTTTACTTTATTGCTAACCGTAGCCATAGTAGTAGAAGTAATAGTTGGCGAGACAACTTCATGAAGACACGATGATGGAGATCATGATGATGGAGATCATGGTGTCATGCCGGTGACGATGATGATCATGGAGCCCCGAAGATGGAGATCAATGGAGCTATATGATATTGGCCATATCATGCCACTACTATATATAATTGCATGTGATGTTTATTATGTTTATGCATCTTGTTTACTTAGAACGACGGTAGTAAATAAGATGATCCCTTACAACAATTTCAAGAAGTGTTCTCCCTAATCGTGCACCGCTGCTAAAGTTCGTCAGCTTCTAAGCACCACGTGATGATCGGGTGTGATGGATTCTTACGTTCACATACAACGGGTGTAAGACAGATTTACACACGCCAAACACTTAGGGTTAACTTGACGAGCCTAGCATGTACGCATATGGCCTCGAACACGAGAGACCGAAGGTCGAGCAAGAGTCGTATAGTAGATACGATCAACATGAAGATGTTCACCGATGATGACTAGTCCGTCTCACGTGATGATCTGGACCACGACCTAGTTGACTCGGATCATGTAATCACTTAGATGACTAGAGGGATGTCTATCTGAGTGGGAGTTCATAAGATGAACTTAATTATCCTGAACATAGTCAAAAGACCTTTTGCAAATTATGTCGTAGCTCGCGCTTTAGTTCCACTATTTAGATATGTTCCTAGAGAAAATATAGTTGAAAGATGACAAGAGCGATTATGTGGACAAGAGAAAGCTTATGTCCCTAATGCACCGCTTAGTGAGCTGAACCCCAATCGTCAATCTGTGGATGTTGCGTAACATCGGACATACACGCTTTGATAACTACGTGATAGTTCAGTTAAACGGTTTAGAGTTGAGGCACCAAAGACGTTTTCAAACGTCGCGGAACATAAGGAGATGTTTCGAGGGCTGAAATTGGGATTTCGTGCTCGTGCCCACGCCAAGAGGTATAAGACCTCCGATGATTTTCTTAGCCTGCAAACTAAGGGAGAAAATCTCAATCGTTGAGCTTGTGCTCAGATTGTCCGAGTGCAACAATCACTTGAATCGAGTGGGAGTTGATCTTCCGGAGATAGTGATGTTTCTCCAAAGTCATTGCCACCAAGCTGCTAGAGCTTCGTGATGAACTATAACAAATCAGGGATAAATATGATGATCCTTGAGATATTCGCAATGTTTGACACCGCGAAAGTAGGAATCAAGAAGGAGCATCAATTGTTGATGGTTGGTGAAACCACTAGTTTCAAGAAGGGCACGGGCAAGAAGGGATACTTCATGAAACGGCAAATCAGTTGCTGCTCTAGTGAAGAAACCCAAGGTTGAACCCAAACCCGAGACTAAGTGCTTCTGTAATAAGGGGAACAATCATCGAGCAGCATTACCCTAGATACTTGGTAGATGAGAAGGTGGCAAGGTCGATAGAAGTATATTGGATATACATTATGTTAATGTGTACTTTACTAGTACTCCTAGTAGCACCAGGGTATTAAGATACCGGTTCGGTTGCTAAGTGTTAGTAACTCGAAATAAAAGAGCTACGGAATAAACGGAGACTAGCTAAAGGTGAGTCGACGATATGTGTTGGAAGTGTTTCCAAGTTTGATGTGATCAAACATCGCACGCCTCCCTCTACCATCAAGATTAGTATTAAACCTGAATAATTGTCATTTGGTGTTTTGCGTTGAGCATAGACATGATTGGATTATGTCTATCGCAATACGGGTTATTCATTTAAGGAGAATAATGGTTACTCTATTTATTTGAATAACACCTTCAATGGTCTTGCACCTAAAGGAATGGTTTATTGAATCTTGATCGTAGTGATACACATTTTCATGCCAAAAGATATAAGATAGTAATGATAGTACCACTTACTTGTGGCACTGCCATGTAAGTCATATAGGTATAAACGCATGAAGAAGCTCCATGTTGATGGATCTTTGGACTCACTCATTTTTGAAAAGTTTGAGACATGCGAACCATGTCTATTGGTGCATACGCATGAAGAAACTCCATGCAGATGGATCGCTTAGACTCACTTGATTTTGAATCACTTGAGATATGCAAATCATACCACATGGACAAGATGACCGAAAAGCCTCGGTTTCAAAGAAGATGGAACTAGATAGCAACTTGTTGGAAGTAACACATTTTGATGTGTGCAGTCCAATGAGTCCGAGGCATGCAAAGGAATATCGTTATGTTCTGACTTCACAGATGATTCGAGTAGATGTTGAGTATATTTACTTGATCAAACACAAGTCTAAATTATTGAATGGTTCAAGTAATTTCAGAGTGAAGTTTAAGATCTTCGTGACAAGAGGATAGAATGTCTATGATATGATCATAGAGATGAATATCTGAGTTACGAGTTTTGACACACAATTAAGACATTGTGCAAATTGTTTCACAATTAATACCGCCTGGAACACCATAGTGTGATGGTGTGTCCGAACATCATAGTTGCACTCTATTGGATATGGTGTGTACCATGATATCTCTTATCGAATTACCACTATCGGTCATGGGTTAGGCATTAGAGACAACCGCACTCACTTTAATGGGGCACCACGTAATTCCGTTGAGACGACACCGCTTGGAGAAACCTATGTTGTCGCTTTCTTGAAAGTTTGGGGCTGCGTCGCTTATGTGAAAAAGTTTCAGGTTGATAAGCTCGAACCCAAAGCGGATAAAATGCATCTTCATAGGACACCCAAAACAGTTGGGTATACCTCCTAATTCAGATCCGAAAGCAATAGGGATTGTTTCTTGAATCGGGTCCTTTCTCGAGGAAAAGTTTGTCTCGGAAAGTTGAGTGGGAGGATGGTGGAGACTTGATGAGGTTATTGAACCGTCACTTCAACAAGTGTGTAGCAAGGGCACAGAAGTTGTTCTGTGGCACCTACACCAATTGAAGTCGAAGGTTATGATAGTGATCATGAAGTTTTGGATCAAATCACTACCGTACCTCGTAGGGTGACAAGGATGCGTACTGCTTCAGAGTGGTACGGTGATCCTGTCTTGAAGGTCATGTTGCTAGACAACAATGAACCTACGAGCTATGGAGAAGTGATGGTGGGCCCAAATTCCGACAAATGGTTAGAAGCCATAAAATCCGAGATAGGATCCATGTATCATAACAAAGCATGGACTTTGGTGGACTTGCCCGATGATCGTCAAGCCATTGAAATAAATGGATCTTTAAGAAGAAGACGAACGTGGACGATAATGTCACCGTCTATGAAGCTCGACTTGTGGCGAAGAGTTTTTCACAAGTTCAAGGAGTTGACTACGATGAGATTTTCTCATCCGTAGCGATGCTTAAGTCCATTGGAATCATGTTAGCATTAGCTGCATTTATGAAATCTGGCAGATGTATGTCAAGACGAGTTTCCTTACCAGTTTACGTAAGGAAAGGTTGTATGTGATACAATCAGAAAAGTTTTGTCGATCCTAAGGATGCTAAAAGGTATGCTAGCTCCAGCGATCCTTCTAAGGACCGGAGTAAGCATCTCGAGTTGGAATATGCACTTTGATAGGATGATCAAAGATTTTGGGTTTATACAAAGTTTATGAGAAACTTGTATTTCCAAAGAAGTGAGTGGGAGCACTATAGAATTTCGATGAGTATATGTGGTTGACATATTGATGATCATAAATGATGTGGAATTTCTGGAAAGCATATAGGGTTATTTGAAAGATGATTTTCAATAGAAAACCTGGATTAGGCTACTTGAACAATAAGCATCAAGATCTATAAGATAGATCAAAATGCTTAATAATACTTTCAAATGAGCACATACCTTGACATGATCTTGAAGGTGTTCAAGGTGGATCGATCAAAGAAGGAGTTCTTGCACGAGTTGTAAGGTATGAAGTTAAGAGTTAAAAGCTCGACTACGGCAGAAGAGAGACAAAGGATTTAAGGCCGTCCCCTACGCTTCACGTAGGCTCTATAGTATGCTATCTTGTGTACCGCATCGAAGTGTGCCTTGCCATGAGTCGGTCACTATAGGGTACAAGAATGATCCAGGAACGGATCATTGGACAACGGTCAAAAATTATCCTTAGAAGAATAAGGAAATATTTCTCGATTATGGAGGTGATAAAGAGTTCGGCGTAAAGGGTTACGTCGATGCAAGCTTTAACACCTATCCGAATGACTCGAGTAGCAAACCGGATACGTATAGTGGAGCAACCATTTGGAATAGCTTCAAGTGGAACGTGGAAGCAGCATTTACAATATGACATACGTAATTGCGAAGTACATACGGATCTGAATCTGCGGACCCGTTGACTAAAACTTCTCTTACAAGCAAAACATGATCAAACCCTAGAACTCATTGAGACTTAATCACATGGTGATGTGAACTAGTTTAAGACACTAGTAGACTCTTTGGATGTTGGTCACATGGCGATGTGACCTATCAGTGTTGATCACATGGCGATGTGAACTAGATTATTGACTGTAGTGCAAGTGGGAGACTATTGGAAATATGCCCTAGAGGCAATAATAAATTAGTTATTATTATATTTCCTTGTTCACGATAATCGTTTATTATCCATGCTATAATTGTATTGATAGGAAACTCAGATACATGTGTGGGTACATAGACAACACCATGTCCCTAGTAAGCCTCTAGTTGACTAGCTCGTTGATCAATAGATGGTTACGGTTTCACGACCATGGACATTGGATGTCATTGATAACGGGATCACATCATTAGGAGAATGATGTGATGGACAAGACCCAATCCTAAGCCTAGCACAAAGATCGTAGTTCGTATGCTAAAGCTTTTCTAATGTCAAGTATCATTTCCTTAGACCATGAGATTGTGCAACTCCCGGATACCGTGAGGAATGCTTTGGGTGTACCAAAGCGTCACAACGTGAATCGGGTGACTATAAAGGTGCACTACGGTATCTCGAAAGTGTCATTGGGTTGGCACGAATCGAGACTGGGATTTGTCACTCCGTGTAAACGGAGAGGTATCTCTGGGCCCACTCGGTAGGACATCATCATAATGTGCACAATGTGGCCAAGGGGTTGATCACAGGATGATGTGTTACGGAACGAGTAAAGAGACTTGCCGGTAACGAGATTGAACAAGGTATCGGGATACCGACGATCGAATCTCGTGCAAGTACAATACCGCTAGACAAAGGGAATTGTATACGGGATCGATTGAGTCCTTGACATCGTGGTTCATCCGATGAGATCATCGTGGAACATGTGGGAGCCAACATGGGTATCCAGATCCCGCTGTTGGTTATTGACCGGAGAACGTCTCGGTCATGTCTACATGTCTCCCGAACCCGTAGGGTCTACACACTTAAGGTTCGATGGCGACGCTAGGGTTATAAAGGAAGTTTGTATGTGGTTACCGAATGTTGTTGAGTCCCGGATGAGATCCCGGACGTCACGAGGAGTTCCGGAATGGTCCAAGGTAAAGATTTATATATGGGAAGTCCTGTTTTGGTCACCGAAAGTTTCGGGTTTTATTTGCATCGCATCTGGGACCACCGGGAGGGTCCCGAGGTCCACCAAGTGGGGCCACCATCCCCGGAGGGCTGCATGGGCTAAGTGTGGGAGGGACCAGCCCGGGTGGGCTGGTGCGCCCCACATGGCCCAAGGCGCAGCTAGGTGGGGAGAGGGAAACCCTAGGCGCAGATGGGCCTAAAGGCCCACCCTAGGGGCGCCTCTCTCCCCTCTTGGCCGCCCCCAAGACCCATCTAGGGCTGCCGCACCCTTGGGTGGGAACCCTAGATGGGGCGCAACCACCTCCCTCCTTCTATAAATAGTGGGGTTTGGGGCTGCCCAACACACGAGAACTTCTCCCTCTTGGCGCAGCCCTACCTCTCTCCTTCTCCTCTCCCGGTGCTTGGCGAAGCCCCTGCAGATTGCCACGCTCCTCCACCACCACCACGCCGTTGTGCTGCTGCTGGATGGAGTCTTCCTCAACCTCTCCCTCTCTCCTTGCTGGATCAAGGCATGGGAGACGTCACCGGGCTGCATGTGTGTTGAACGCAGAGGTGCCGTCCGTTCGGCACTAGGATTGTCACGCCCAATATGCGACCCTATCCAAAAGGAACTCGACGGTCCCACCAAGGATAGACCCGCATATTGAAACGCTTTTGCAAGGTGGATATCATTACATCAACATTACATAGTAGTGGGGATACAAACATAAGGCACAAATGCCACAAGAATACATCAACATCATATACAAGACCAACATCCGACTACGGATGAAACATAAACAGAAACTCAACGACATCCACCCTGCTAGCCCAGGCTGCCGACATGGAACCTATCCCCTGATCGAAGAAGAAGCAGAAGAAGAACTCCAAACAAGCAAACATCGCTCTCGCGTCATGATCATCGCAACCTGTACCGCAATCGGTGGTGTAGTAATCTGTGAGCCACGAGGACTCAAAGAATCCCATTACCATGGGTATCAAGACTAGCAAAGCTTAATGGGAAAGGAAGGGGTAAAGTGGTGAGGTTGCAGCAGCGACTAAGCAAATATGGTGGCTAACTTACGCAAATGAGAGCGAGAAGAGAAACAAAGGAACGGTCGTCAACTAGTAATGATCAAGAAGTGATCCTGAACTCCTACTTACGCCAAACATAACCCGAAACCGTGTTCTCCTCTCGATCAACCCGAAAAGAGACACTCACTGATTACGCATACGGTTGGTGTATTTTAGAAGAGTTTGCTTCAAGTTTACTACAACCGGTATTAACAAATTCCCATCTCGCCACATAACCACGGGCACGACTCTCGAAAGTTTATACCTGCAGGGTGTTCCAACTTAGCCCATGATAAGCTCTCGCGATCAACGAAGGATATTCCTGCTCCCCGGGACGACACGATCAGTCTCGGAATCCCGGCTACAAGACATTTCGACAGCAATAAAACAAGACCCGCAAGACCTCCCGGCGTGCCGACACCCTGATAGTAGCCGCGCGTATCTCGTCTCAGGCCACGACCGGATGAACACTACGTACGGCAACCGACGATACCCCAAGTTGCCTAGGGGCGGCACCGCAAGTGGCTCTGGTTTGGACCAACACTTAGACAAGCATTGGCCCGGGGGGCTGAATAAAGATGACCCTTGGGTTAATTACTCCCAAGGGAAAATAGGTGGTGATGAGGCAAATGGTAAAACCAATGTTGGGCCTTCTTTGGAGGAGTCTTATTCAAAGCGAACTGTCAAGGGGTCCCATAAATCACCCGACCGCGTTAGGGACGCAAAATCCGGAAACATAATACCGATATGACGGAAACTAGGGCGGCAAGAGTGGAACAAAACACCAGGCATAAGGCCGAGCCTTCCACCCTTTACCAAGTATATAGATGCATTAATTAAATAAGATATATTGTGATATCCCAACAAGTAAACATGTTCCAACAAGGAACAACACCTCGATGTTCCAACAAGGAACAAACTTCATCTTCACCTGCAACTAACAACGCTATAAGAGGGGCTGAGCAAAGCGGTAACATAGCCAAACAACGGTTTGCTAGGAAGGGTGAAAAAGGTTAGAGGCTGACATGGCGCTTTGGGATGGCTTGATAAACAAAGTTATAGGTAGCGCAAAGAAAGCGATAGAACGAAGCAACTAGCATAGCAATGATAGTAGTGAGATCCAGGGTAGCGGTCATCTTACCTGAAATCCCGCAAGGAGAAAGAACGAGTCCATGAAGAAGATGAACGGATGAAGCCGAACCAAGCGTAGACGAACGAATCCTCACGATCGCAACGAAACATGAACTAACAAGAAGAAGCACACAACATAGGTAAACACACCACACATGAACATGACAAGATGCACAACAAGCATGATGCATGACAAAGCTGCATGAAGCTACTCATGGCAAAAGATGATGCAAACAAGAGCAACAAACTAAAGCAAGTTTAAATGAGGCCGGAAACAACATCTAACAATTCCGGTAAGTCCTCATATGCAAATTTTGAAATTGGTCCAGATCTGACTAAACCTTATGTTCAAGTTGTTAAACAGAAAGTTAAGATGCACCATGATGATCTACACGAAATTCTAGTCAAGTTACATATAAAGTTCATTTAATTCGGAGCTACGACCTAGAAGATATGAGCAAAACAAGATAAGCATGGCATTGATGCAAAATGCATACCAACATCAAGCAAACACCTCAAAACAAGGATGCAAAATGATAATATGAAGCTATATGCAAAATCAAGCAAGTTTCATATAGAGCACACTCAAAACGGAGCAACGGTTCAACATATACACACAATACAAGTTATAGCAACAATCTGTCCAAAACAGCAACTAGGCATATTGCAAGCATCAAAACAACATGCTACAGCATCTAAACGTAATAAAAAAAGGCATGGGCATGATGTACAGGTAAAGCATGACAAAACATGAACACTGAGCTATCTCCAGAAATCACTAGAACATGCTCAAACACACATGGCAAGATTGCAAATAATAACAGTTCAGACTTAAGCAGAAATAACATCAGGTTGCAATGTTCGGAGCTATCAAACAACATGTTACAGGAACTTATCATGGCAAACAAAGACATGGTATGAATCTACTAAATTCATAGAACAAATGTCCTTTAGTGACCATAAGCCAAAAAGGATCAGAAGATATGATGGCACCCATGTAAACATGGCAAGTTATATTATAGATTTAAACATGGCAGGAACAACAATAAGTAGGCATGTTGGTGAGCTTGAACCACTCACCACAGAGCAATACATGGTATGGCAAGGCAACTCACAATAAGAATACATGGCATAGAAGCTATACATGGCAAGAACAACATCATAGCATACACGGATCAACTACAACAACCTTGACAAAATTGAATAACATGTAAACAATCTGCCAGGAAACATTTTATAGCAAAAGTAGAGCTCGATTGACTCAAGCTATGGCACTCCATAATTTCAAAAAAGGGCATTTATGGATATATCATAACCATATGTTCAAAACATCCTTACTGAAGTATCTCAAAATATGCATGGATCTCTTGGTAGCTTCAAGTTAACATGGCAACAAAATATAACAGAATCTGCCAGGAAAACAGCAACAACAAGTACCCTACTTAACAAGCTTGATGCACTCTCTACACAACTCACAAAAATACATGGAAAGCACCCCTGGAAAGATGGAATGACATATTACAAAACACATGTAGGACTCAAGTTCAAATAATGCACACATCAATCATGGCAAAAATGACAAAAGTGCATGTTCTGATAAGAATCTGAAACTAACATCACATAGCACTCTTGCAACAAAGATTCAGGCATCAAGATGAGCTCAAATGAAAATGATGCAATGAGATGAAATGAAGTACTCGGCGAGGCGAATAATTTGACATATTACACGCACGAAACGGAGCTACGGATGCAAAGATATAATGCGAAGAAAATACACGAAAATATCAGAAAAACTCGGGACTTAGTGGATTTCGGAGGGGGGGGGGGGAAGTCAACCATTGCACGGAGAACGAGGATGGCTGGGATCTCGCCGGAGGACGACGGGGAGGGCGCCGGTGGAGGCCGGGGAGCTCGGGGCCGGCCGGATCCGGTCCGGCCCGACCGGATCTGGCCGCGGCGGGCGCTGGCGGGCTGGCGCCGGGCGCTGCCGGGCGGGGCGCTGCGGGCGGGCGGCATGCACGGGCGCGGCTGGGCGCAAGGCGCCAAGGTGGTCCGGCGAGGCGGAGGGAGGAGGCCGGGGCGACCGGAGGGAGAGGCGCGGGGGCGACGGGCGAGAGGCGGCGACGGCGGGGTGGACACGTCCGGTGACGCGGGAGGAGCGGGGCTAGGGTTTGATCTGCGCGAAAATCCCGGGGGGGGGGGGGGAGCACATATTTATAGATAGAGTGAGCTAGGAGAGTCCAAATGAGGTGCGGTTTTCGGCCACGCGATCGTGATCGAACGACCGAGAGCATGGAGAGGAGTTAGATTGGTTTTGGGCCACTTGGAAAGGGTGTTGGGCTGCAAAGAGAAGGAGGCTTTACTACATCTTGCTAACTGCTGAGTACCAAACGACCTCCGAATGGCACGAAACTTGACAGGCGGTCTACCGGTGCTATACCAAGGCCGCTTGGCAAACCTCGGGCCATTCCGAGAAAGTTTAACACCCGCACACGAAAAAAGGTAAACGAGGGCGCCGGGGGACATAGGAGCGCCGGATTGCAAAACGGACAACGGGGAAAATGCTCGGATGCATGAGACGAACACGTATGCAAATGCGATGCACATGATGACATAATAAAAAATGCAGATGGTGACATGACAAAGTGCAACACGCAAGCAAATGACATGGCAAAGACGGCGAATAACTGGCGGACACCTGACGCATCGAATCCGGGGCGTTACAAGGATCTCCGGTGATTTGGATCACGACGAGTACGACTCCTTCAACCCCGTTCTCTTGAACGCTTCCGCTTAGCGATCTACAAGGGTATGTAGGTGCACTCTCCTTCCCCTCGTTGCTGGTTTCTCCATAGATAGATCTTGGTGACACGTAGGAAAATTTTGAATTTTTGCTACGTTCCCCAACACTATCAGTCTATTTTCGCGTGATACAGTACATCTAAGAATTTTAATTTGTTTATTACATCAAGAATGGATTATATGCCCATTTCCGTGAGAATAACCTCATCATAATGCATCATGTGCTTCCTCTAAATCAATCAAATAGCTGCCAATACCATGACATAATGTTTATAAGAATTCATAATGTGAAATAATGACATGTGATCACATTAGTTGCAACAACAATACATTTTTTTTCTCCAATAAAGGGCTTACTTTATTACCTCAAAATGTAGGATCAAGAGGATACAAATCATGATGAGCACACACATACCTGACCTCCGCGGCAACATGAACACATGGACTCTGCAGCATACATGGTCAATAAGGATGCCAACTACATTTTGTGTAAAGTTTTTATCTTGCATTTTACAACGAAAGGAATTTATTCCTGTTAGTCTGCTTCACCAGTTTATCAGTCTGTCTTGATGTGACATAGCACATCTAAGAATTTTGTTTCTTACATCAGGAATGGATCATATGCCCATTTCCATGCGAATAACTTCAATCCTAATGCATCATATGCTAATGCTTTGAATCAATCGACTAGCTACCATTACCGCGACATAACGTGCATAGGAATTCATAATGTGAAATGAACTATGATCAGATTAATTAGTTGGATGTGAGGGAATTGGCATAAGTTTTTACGCTCCCGATAAATATGTATATGAGTTATTTAATTGCCAACAACTACATCATTTTGACAAAGTGGGTCTAGCTTGTTAGTTTGGATAAATAATAAAATAGAGTAAAATTTATCATAGGTTTCAACTAAGAAGATATGGCAATTATTTGCAATAAGGTAAAAGATGACACAAGTCTCAACTTTAGAGAAAAAGAGGAATACTCTTTATGTTTTATAGTAAGAAATGCGAAGGTTTGTTCTAGAACTGGTAGTGCTATGTGTGAGATATGTATGTATTAATAATTTATTGTTAGCAAGGATCGATGCCAATTGCATCTTCTGTAAAGCTTATGTCTTACATTTTTACAATGAAAGGGATTTACTCATGGTAGTACGCTTTACCAGCCTACTAGTCTATTTTCATGTGACATAGCACATCTAAGGATTTTATTTGTTTATTACATCAGGAATGGATTATATGGCCATTTCCATGAGAACAACCCCATTCTAATGCATCATATGCTAGTGCTCTAAATCAATCAAATAGCTACTGGTATCACGGCATAATGTGTATAAGAATTCATAATGTGAAATGATGAAATGTGGTCACATTAATTGCAACAACAACACATTTTTTTTCCGATAAAGGGTGCACTTTATTACCTCAAAATGTAGCATCAAGAGGATACAAATCATCATGAGCACACACCTGGCCTCCGCAACAACAAGAAGACATCCACATCATACATTGTCAATAAGGACGCCAGCTGCATCTTCTGTAAAGTTTTTATCTTGCATTTAACAACGAAAGGAATTTATTCTTGATAGTCCACTTCACCAGTCCACCAGTCTATCTTCATGTGACATAGCATATGTTAGGATCTTATTTCTTACATCAGGAATTGATTATATGCCCATTTCCATGTGAATAATCTCATCCTAATGCATCATATGCTAATGTTGTAAATCAATCAAATAGCTACAGTCCTGTGACATGACTTGCATAGAAATTCGTAACGTGAAATGAACCGTGAAGACTTTAATTTCAACAGCAACACATGGACTCTAAGGAAGAAAGATAAACCCTAATACCAACAAGAAGGGGGACGCCAATCTTCCTTGGGATTTGTTTCCTAGGACAAAACCATCCGAAGGGAGGGAGATCTCGCTGGCAGAGTACGAACCCCTATATGTTATGTCAAATTATGCACATGTTGGTAATGACAACTTAGTTTACACATAGCTGAAGAAAGGGAGGACAACCTGCACATGTACTTGATTAATCTAAGACTCGCTTAACAATATGCATATGCCCTCTCACACATAAGTGGCCCTTGTGGCAGTGTAGCATTCGTGATGAATTTGTTTTTGACATGTAAAGGAGAGCAAAAGCAAGAAGAAAAGGAACGGCGACGCACTTAATTAGTTTGTCGTACAAAAGGAACGCACACACGCGCAATCTAAGGCATGCATATCTAAGCAAACCCATGATCGGCCCTAGGAAAGGAAAGGTCCCAGGTATAGTAGCACTCGTGCACATCCATTTGCCCCTTTTGGTGCATGGTACAAAGCCAAGTGTGTGAGGAAGGGACGGCCGAGAATGCTTACTTGGTAAGCTTTCTTGCAAAGTACCAAACGAAGTGGAAATGAGCATGGTCCTCCTAGCTAGCTAGGTAGAGGAAGATTGAGCCGCCCTCTCTTTTGCTTTTGCCGACTCTTCCCAAAGGTCTTGATTTACACATAGACATCACCAAAGCAGGAGGCAAGAAAAAAAGGCAAGAAAAGTGGGTTAAATTATGTGATGTTCGTGTCTAGCTTTTATCCATCCTAGAAAAGGATCCATGCATGATCAAAGCACTCCCCTTTTTTGTGCAATGCCCATGAAACCTACTTCTGCTACGTAAATCATGTTTCCTTTTTCCTTTCTTCCACTGTAGTCTTAAGCTAGCATGTTTGACCTATGTCTTCGGGAGAATGCCGTAGCGTACCTAAATTTGCGAGGAAACGAAAATAACTTTGTATACACACACTACCAGCACTGATTGAAAAAGCATATTCAAACTTCTCTACGTTTGAGCCGTAATACATATAAAACATATTCAGGTATGGCCAGATGCAAAATCATATTAAACGTATTTGGCATGAGTATATTTCCACAACAGAGTATATCTTTAATTATTTTATAGGCAAAAAAGTTCCTTTTGTGAAAAAGGACCCAGATCTATTAAAAAGGTTCATAAGAAGTATCATAATAAAAATTACATTGAGGATCCTGAACCACCCAACAACCACTGCCGATGCCAGAATGAGCAGTTGTCGCCGCTCTCCTACCAGAGCCGGCATGACCTTGTCGATGACAACTGAGAAGTCTACGTGCACGTGCCCCTAAGGATCAGCGCCACAGAGCCGCAGTCGTCGTTATTGAACCTTTTAATTGATTCGATGTGCCTGACACCAAATTCCGCGTGCGTGTACACACGACGAGAAACCCTAACCTCACTGCTCCAAGAAGACGGTAGGGATCTACACCGGAGCTCTATCGACTCCATCATAAAGGACCAACTCGGGGAGGACCGGAGCCCAGAAGACCAAGTTGGAGATGAAGCGCCGTCCCTGCGAGAACAAAAACCTAACTTAAACTACTAGCCAGAGCCGAGGCACCGATATCCTCCTTCCCTCTACCGGCTGCATAAGCGGCAGGCAGAGGGGAGGTGGATCCATGGGCTTGCCGGCGAAGCTTGAAGGGATGAGTGCCCCCTAGAGACGGCAGGGAGAGAGAAACCCCAATATTTGAGAATGAATTATAGGCAAAAAAGTTATACCATGATGTTTACAATAGGATCCATTATCTAAGCACTCCTAGCCCTTTCTGTGTAATGCCCATGAAACCTGGTTGGTGATGCACACAAATCATGTTTCCTTTTCTTCTTTTCTTCCACTATAATCTTAAGCTAGGATGTTTGACCTATGTCTTCGGGAGGCTGCCTTAACGTACCTAAATTGGCAAGGAAAAGCGAATACCCTTGTATGCACACTATGCCCACGTTCGAAAATAAAGTTCTCTCGGTTTGAGTCCTTTCTTTTTTTTACAGGCAAAATTCTATATACCATGTCAAATGTTCAAACTGAACTCACTGACAACACTTTAATACCCTTGCAAGTGCTCCAGAAACAATTCTATGCCGTCTCTAGCGGCTAGGGCACTCATCCCTGCCATTTCTATAAGCAACACAGCTGTGCGAAAGGATGAGTTTCACCACCATTTCTTGATTTTTACAAGATTGACAACTCGACTTTAAAGTGTCACAAAATTATTTAAAAATCCATGTTTAATACAGTGGTTGAATATACACCTATTTTTTGCAGGAAAAAGTATACACTTTTTCAAAGTGTATTTAGACTTACACCAAAATATCTAAAAGTGCATTGAATGGGTGTACGGAAATTTACGTATTTCCTACCTATTTTTAAAATGCTTATGTAGTATTTTATCTAATTAAATTGTGCTTTCTTACCAGAATTAAAGGGTGTACATATGTACGCCCATATCCCCTTGTGTGGAGGAGAGTTCTTCCCTTGGCTTATTGGTCATCATTTGCACTGTGAGAATGGAACAGCCAAAGTACGCATAGCTTGCAGCAGGTGGCTGGTTACATCAATCGTTGAACCGTCTCCCTTTGGTTGCTGCTTTCGATCTACTTTTGGCTGGGAGCCGTTGATACGGGTCCTGATCTCTTCTTCCGGACGCCATGGATATACAGCAGAAAAGATGGAGAGGAAACTGCGCGTACGTAGACGACTAATTCATGGTGGTGGTGGTGATCGAATTTTCTGAGTGTGACACATGTACATGTGCATTGTACTTGAGATCATTCTATGCTTGCGACATCTCAAATCTCTATATACTGATTCTTGTCTAGAACCTAAGTTCTAGCTAGGACGTGTTTGGTCTACTACCACATTTTACTTTCAACACATTTTTAGGTGCGTGTTACGTGTAATACTTCTCATGTACGCTCAAATCTAATCATCATCATCATATATTCCAAGCAATCCATGATATCTTAATTCCCTTTTTTTATATAAAATCCTATTTTCAACAATACTTCTGAGAAAATTTCCTTGCTTAAATTTCTTGTTTACTTCGCTTTTTTAGAATCTGTTGAATTCCCAGTACTTTCTGGATCAACTTTTGTCTGAAATTTTCTAGGTTTAGTCCGTTATTAATTTCAATCGCCACTGATTCTTTCTCTGCAAAACAATTTCTTTTGTGCTTACTGGGTTGTTTTTTTTTGTGCGAGGAAAACCTCCGATCTATTCATCAACTATCAAGCTCACAATCGCGAAAAGATGGGCACCATTGGTCAAATCATTGTTACCTTGCCTAGTGTAGAGTTTATGGACCAAAACTAAATTCAGAAAATAGTTGATGGATATAAATCGACCTTTTCCTAAGTACAAACATGGTGTAGTATCTACTACCCACCCAATCACGCATGCAACTTAGTTGTCAATAGGAACAAGAAGAAAAGGAAGCATGCCATTCCCTTGTCTCAATCAACAGTGAAAATATTATGCAATCAGTCGATCGCAAGTGCGAATTTACAACTGAAGAACAGTTTATCCCACTAGACAGGAGAGAGGATAGGACAGTGTGCTGTTCCAGTAGCAGTAGAACGCATGAGATTCCAATCTTTCACTTTTGCAATCTAGCTGCACAGAATAGAAGAAGAAAAATATCCCAACTTGCTATCTGCATAAGAATCTTCGTAGAGCAAGAGCATGCATGCAAGCACTTTTTGTGCATTGTAGGTAGGATCTATTCTTCACCTTTCTATCGCCTCTTTAATTATGCATTCTCAATGCTCTGTGTGCCTCTCTTTTGGGAAGGCGCATAGATTTACTCCTACTTGGTAGCATCTGACCTATATTGTAGATTTCTTAACAGTAGGTTTGTAGGTGGGTGTGTGTGTATTCAAAGTGTTGCTCCCCACACAAAAAAGTGGTGTTGCCAGTACTATACTTTCACATTAGTTGGTCCGGTCTAGTACGTTGGTTGATCCTGGTGACTGATCCTCGTGTGTCATTCCTGCCTAAAGACCTCGCGTATGAAGTATGAACCACTCGTTCTGCTACACGCTTTTCTTCTTCCGGAATATGTTCCCGTGCCATTCACTCATTGGGAGGTTATGAGGAAATCTAGATCTCCCAGAGTGAACGTGTTTCTAATATTGGTACAAAGTGCGTGTACTTCCATCTACCACCGCTTCACACCAACAAATCCACTTTATTCTCCATATCGCCCTCTCCGTTCCTAGGGGGGCGGCACGGGTGAAACCCTAGCCGCCGCCCCCGTCTCCCCTCTCCTCCATCCACCCCGCCACCGCCGGAGGAAACCGACGGGTAAGGCTCGTTCGGTGGACGGCGGTGGCGGGCTCTCATCCTCCTGCCGAGGGGACCTCCGGCCTTGCGCGGGGGCCGGCCCTAGACGGCATTGGCGCTTGGCGGAGCTCGGAAACGGGGCGGCGGCCTCAACCTTCTGGTGGTGGCATGGCTGGAGCTGCTGCGAGGGCAGCGCAACGACCGCCTATGGATCTATGGATCTAGGCGGTGCTAGCCGCGACGACTTGTGCGGCGCTGGATCAAGATTTGAAGACGGAGATGCCATCCATGCCGGCGGCGGTCACTTGCGGTATGACTGTGATCCGATCTGACTCCAATATGCAGATTAGGGACATGGACGACCACGGCTGCAACTGGACAACTGAAGGGATCCTTTTCCCAAGTTCGTCATCAGTTGATGGCGAGGATGGCATGGATTTGCCGAAGGTGCCCTTATTGTAGGTTTCGGTGGCTCCTGGCAGTCGCGTCGTCGCCCGTCAACAAGCTCATAGGAGCACAACTTTTCCCATAAGAACTGTGTGTGTGAGCAATGGACAATGGTTGCCGAGTGGTCTAGAAGACGACGCATGTGGGCGTTTGTCTGTGTTCGGCATTGTCAAGGATTGAAGGAATGAAGGGGGTGGTCCAGCGGTTGCAACAACACTTCGTGGTTGCGTTTGGTGGTGCTACTTCAGTACCGAGACTGGAGTTTTAGGGTGAAAACCCATGGTGTGTCCTTCGCCGGTCATACCTAGCAATGGCGGTATTTTGATATCGTTACCTTGTTGAAGGCATTGCATGATGTTGCTCAGTTCTTCTCTCAGAGTGAAAACTCAGGATTTAGTATTTGACTGAATCCGGCAACGGTGACACTTGTGTGTCCTTATCTTCTTGAAGGCGTTGCTTTTGGAGAAGGGCCATTTACATTTGTGCCCCTAACTCGAACCCACTACTCAGATTTGCCCCTAATTTCGAAGCATGCTCAAATTTGCTCCTCCGCCATTAGTTCATCTTATAAAAATACCCTTCTGTGCCGTTACCGTTCGGTCAAATGGCTTTGACTGTCTAAGGGGCGTTTATCGGACATTTGCCCCTGCCTCCATGTGTCACTTACACGTGGGACCCACTCAGAAAAAAATAAAAAGGAAACATTGTTTCTCTCACCCACTCTGTCCCTTTCACTTACATGTGGGCCCCTCATGGCCTCTCTCTCTCACATCCCACCTCTCTCCCTCTACCTCACATCCTCTCTCTCTCTCTCTCAACTCCGGCGACCGCCGGCTGCTCAGAGACCGTGCGCCGCCGCCGCCAGCTCCCCGAGCGCCTCCCCGAGCGCCGCAACCCTCCCTCCATCCATCCCTCCCTCTTCCTCCCTCCCCCGCGGCCTCTCCCTCTCTCACCTCTGGAGAGCGCCATCGTCGCCGCTGCCTTCGTCTCCGCGCGGCCAACGGCAACCCCAAGCACCTCCACCTCACCAGGAAGCTCTTACGAGAGGCCTTTATCCTAAAAAGCCAACTAATTTGACGAGAGACGACCAGTGCCGAGCGCCAGAGCACATCTTCCCCGCCTCCGACCTCAGACCGCCGATTTTGATTCGATGTCGATGAAGCACGTCGGACGATTCCTTCCGCCAAAGGCTAGCTCGAGACAAAGGAGCATGTCCATGAGCACCGCAGGCCAGCTCTCGTCCAGCCCACGCAGTGAATCAGGCAGGGGACACCCATAGACGACGCCCAGGACCCCATCCTCTACCACGGTCGTCGCCGTTGACCTCCTAGATTCGACCGCCCCAAGCCACCATAGACCTCCCTGACATCCGGTCCGCCATCGTTGTAAGGTTGCGCCCCTAACGCCCTCTTCCCCATCTCGATTCGGCGCCCGTAGCTCTCAGCATGAAACCGCCCGCCATGACCGACCTCGGATGGTCGCGCGCGCGTTACCACCTATCACCTATCGCTGCCGCGCCCAACTCGCTTGGCGTGCGTCACGCAGATACACTGCGCGCCTTGGGCCCTCCTCTCGCGGTCGTCCGGCCACCAACGGTGAGCCGGCGGCAAGCGAGCCGCTCACTGTTGGGGAACGTAGTAATTTCAAAAAATTTCCTACGCACACGCAAGATCATGGTGATGCATAGCAACGAGAGGGGAGAGTGTTGTCCACCTACCCTCGTAGACCGAAAGCGGAAGCGTTATGACAACGCGGTTGATGTAGTCGTACGTCTTCACGATCCGACCGATCCAAGTACCGACCGTACGGCACCTCCGTGTTATGCACACGCTCAGCTCGATGACGATCCCGGACTCCGATCCAGCAGGTGTCGGGGATGACTTCACAAGACGACGGCGCAGGACGATGATGATGTTCTACCGCGCAGGCTTTGCCTAAACTCCGCGACGATATGACCGAGGTGGAATATGGTGGAGGGGGCACCGCACACGACTAAGGAACGATCACGATGATCAACTTGTGTGTTCTAGGGTGCCCCCTGCCCCCGTATATAAAGGAGGGAGGGGGAGGTGCGGCCGACCCTCTAGGGGTGCGCCTGGAGGAGTCCTACTCCCACCGGGAGTAGGACTCCCCCCTCTTGCCTTGGTGGAGAAGGAAATGGGGGAGGGGAAAGAGGAAAGGGGGGCGCCGCCCCCCCTTCCTTGTCCTATTCGGACTAGGGGGGGAGGGGCGCGCGGCCTGCCCTGGCCGGCCCTCCTCTTCTCCCTCATGGCCCATCAAGGCCCATTAACCCCCGGGAGGGTTCCAGTAACCCTCCGGTGTTCCGGTAAAATCCCGATTTCATCCGGAATCATTTTGATATCCAAATATAGGCTTACAATATATCAATCTTTATGTCTCGACCATTCCGAGACTCCTCGTCATGTCCTTGATCACATCCGGGACTCCGAACAACCTTCGGTACATCAAAACTTATAAACTCATAATAAAACTGTCATCGTAGCGTTTAAGCGTGCGGACCCTCTGGGTTCGAGAACTATGTAGACATGACCTAGAACTGTTTCAAATAATAACCAATAGTGGAACCTGGATGTTCATATTGGTTCCTACATATTCTACGAAGATCTTTATCGGTCAAACCGCATAACAACATACGTTGTTCCCTTTGTCATCGGTATGTTACTTGCCTGAGATTCGATCGTCGGTATCCAATACCTAGTTCAATCTCGTTACCGACAAGTCTCTTTACTCGTTCCGTAATACATCATTCCATAACTAACTCATTGGTTACATTGCTTGCAAGGCTTAAGTGATGTGTATTACCGAGAGGGCCCAGAGATACCTCTCCGACATTCGGAGTGACAAAACCTAATCTCGAATTACGCCAACCCAACATGTACCTTTGGAGACACCTCAGAGAACCTTTATAATCACCCGATTACGTTGTGACGTTTGGTAGCACACAAAGTGTTCCTCCGTAAACGGGAGTTGCATAATCTCATAGTTGTAGGAACTTTGTATAAGTCATGAAGAAAGCAATAGCAACATACTAAACGATCAAGTGCTAGGCTAACGGAATGGGTCAAGTCAATCACATCATTCTCCTAATGATGTGATCCTGTTAATCAAATGACAACACATGTCTATGGTTAGGAAACATAACCATCTTTGATTAATGAGCTAGTCAAGTAGAGGCACACTAGTGACATTATGTTTGTCTATGTATTCACACATGTATCATGTTTCCAGATAATACAATTCTAGCATGAATAATAAACATTTATCATGATATGAGGAAATAAATAATAACTTTATTATTGCCTCTAAGGCATATTTCCTTCAGTCTCCCACTTGCACTATATTCAGTAATCTAGATTACATAGTAATGATTCTAACACCCATGGAGTCTTGGTGCTGATCATGTTTTGCTCGTGGAAGAGGCTTAGTCAACGGGTCTGCAATATTCAGATCCGTATGTATCTTGCAAATTTCTATGTCTCCCACGAACTTGGTCCCGGATGGAATTGAAGCGTCTCTTGATGTGTTTGGTCCTCTTGTGAAATCTGGATTCCTTTGCCAAGGCAATTGCACCAGATTGTCACGTAAGATTTTCATTGGTCCCGATGCACTAGGTATGACACCTAGATCGAAAATGAACTCCTTCATCCAGACTCCTTCATTTGCTGCTTCCGAAGCAGCTATGTACTCCGCTTCACATGTAGATCCCGCTACGACGCTTTGTTTAGAACTGCACTAACTTACAGCTCCGCCGTTTAATATAAATACGTATCCGGTTTGTGATCTAGAATCGTCCGGATCAGTGTCAAAGCTTGCATCGACGTAACCTTTTACGACAAGCTCTTTGTCACCCCCATAAACGAGAAACATATCCTTAGTCCTTTTCAGGTATTTCAGGATATTCTTGACCGCTGTCCGATGATCCACTCTGGATTACTTTGGTACCTCCTCGCTAAACTAATAGCAAGGCACACATCGTGTCCGGTACACAAGATTGCATACATGATAGAGCCTATGGCTGAAGCATAGGGAACTCCTTTCATTTTCTCTCTATCTTCTGCGTTGGTCGGGCATTGAGTCCGACTCAATTTTATACCTTGTAATACAGGCAAAAACCCTTTCTTTGCACGATCCATATTGAACTTTTTCAAGACTTTATCAAGGTATGTGCATTGTGAAAGTCCAATCAAGCGTCTTGATCTATCTCTATAGATCTTGATGCCCAATATGTAAGCAGCTTCACCGAGGTCTTTCATTGAAAAACTTTTATTCAAGTATCCTTTTATGCTATCCAGAAATTCTATATCATTTCCAATCAACAATATGTCGTCCACATATAATATTAGAAATGCTACAGAGCTTCCACTCACTTTCTCAGAATACAAGGCTTCTCCAAAAGTCTCAGATAAAACCATATGCTTTGATCACACTATCAAAGCGTTTATTCCAACTCCGAGAGGCTTGCACTAGACCATAGATTGATCGTTGGAGCTTGCACACTTTGTTAGCTCCCTTAGGATCGACAAAACCTTCGGTTGCATCATATACAACTCTTCTTCCGTAAATCCATTCAGAATGCAGTTTTGACATCCATCTGCCATATTTCATAATCATAAAATGCGGCAATTGCTAACATGATTCGGACAAACTTAAGCATCGCTACGGGTGAGAAGGTCTTATCGTAGTCAACCCCTTGAACTTGTCGAAAACCTTTTGCAACAAGTCGAGCTTTGTAAAATGATAACATTACCGTCGGCGTCGGTCTTCTTCTTGAAGATCCATTTATTCTCTATTGCTTGCCGACCATCGGGCAAGTCAACCAAAGTCCACACTTTGTTCTCATACATGGATCCCATCTCAGATTTCATGGCTTCAAGCCATTTTGCGGAATCTGGGCTCACCATCGCTTCTTCATAGTTCGTAGGTTCACCACAATCTAGTAGCATGACTTCCGAATAGGATTACCGTACCACTCTGGTGCGGATCTTACTCTAGTTGATCTCTGAGTTCAAGAACAACTTGATCTGAAGTTTCATGATCATCATCACTAACTTCCTCACTAATTGTTGTAGGTGTCACAGGAACCGATTTCTGTGATGAACCACTTTCCAATAAGGGAGCTGGTACTGTTACCTCATCAAGTTATACTTTCCTCCCACTCACTTCTTTCGAGAGAAACTCCTTCTCTAGAAAGGATCCATTCTTAGCAACGAATGTCTTACCTTCGAATCTGTGATAGAAGGTGTACCCAACTGTCTCCTTTGGGTATCCTATGAAGACACATTTTTCCGATTTGGGTTCAAGCTTATCAGGTTGAAGCTTTTTCACATAAGCATCGCAGCCCCAAACTTTCGTAAAGCGACAACTTTGGTTTCTTGCCAAACCATAGTTCATAAGGAGTCGTCTCAACGGTTTTTGATGGTGTCCTATTTAACGTGAATGTGGCCGTCTCTAAAGCATAACCCCAAAACGATAGCGGTAAATCGGTAAGAGACATCATAGATCGCACCATATCTAGTAAAGTACGATTACGACGTTCGGACACACCATTACGCTGTGGTGTTCCTGTGGCGTGAGTTGCGTAAACTATTCCGCATTGTTTCAAATGTAGAACAAACTCGTAACTCAAATATTCTCCTCCACGATCAGATCGTAGAAACTTTATTTTCTTGTTACGATGATTTTCAACTTCACTCTGAAATTCTTTGAACTTTTCAAATGTTTCAGATTTATGCTTCATTAAGTAGATATACCCGTATCTGCTTAAATCATTTGTGAAGGTGAGAAAATAACGATATCCGCCACGAGCTTCAACATTCATCGAACCACATACATCTATATGTATGATTTCCAACAAATCTGTTGCTCTCTCCATAGAACCGGAGAACGGTGTTTTAGTCATCTTGCCCATGAGGCACGGTTCGCAAGTACCAAGTGATTCATAGTCAAGTGGTTCCAAAAGTCCATCAAGATGGAGTTTCTTCATGCGCTTTACACCGATATGACCTAAACGGCAGTTCCACAAATAAGTTGCACTATCATTATCAACTCTGCATCTTTTGGCTTCGACATTATGAATATGTGTATCACTACTATCGAGATTTAATAAAAATAGACCACTCTTCAAGGGTGCATGACCATAAAAGATATTACTCATATAAATATAACAACCATTATTCTCTGATTTAAATGAATAACCGTATCACATCAAACAAGATCCAGATATAATGTTCATGCTCAACGCTGGCACCAAATAACAATTATTTAGGTCTAAAACTAATCCCGAAGGTAGATGTAGAGGTAGCGTGCCGACCGTGATCACATCGACTTTGGAACCGTTTCCGCCAGCATCGTCACCTCGTCCTTGGCCTGCTCGCTTATTCCGTAGTCCCTGCTTCGAAGTTGCAAATGTTAGCAACAGAACCAGTATCAAATACCCAGTGGCTACTGCGAGCTCTAGTAAGGTACACATCAATAACATGTATATCACATATACCTTTGTTCACCTTGCCATCCTTCTTATCCGCCAAATACTTGGGGCAGTTCCGCTTCCAGTGACCAGCTTGCTTGCAGTAGAAGCACTCAGTTTCAGGCTTAGGTCCGGACTTGGGTTTCTTCTCTTGAGCAGCAACTTGCTTGTTGTTCTTCTTGAAGTTCCCCTTCTTCTTCCCTTTGCCCTTTTTCTTGAAACTAGTGGTCTTGTTGACCATCAACACTTGATGCTCCTTCTTGATTTCTACCTCCGCAGCTTTTAGCATTGCGAAGAGCTCGGAATTGTCTTGTTCATCCCTTGCATATTATAGTTCATCACGAAGCTCTTGTAGCTTGGTGGCGATGATTGGAGAATTACATCAATGACACTATCATCCGGAAGATTAACTCCAGCTTGAATCAAGTGGTTATTATACCCGGACATTTTGAGTATATGCTCATTGACGTAACTATTCTCCTCCATCTTGCAGCTATAGAACTTATTGGAGACTTCATATCTCTAAATCCGGCATTTGCTTGAAATATTAACTTCAACTCCTGGAACATCTCATATGCTCCATGACGCTCAAAACGTCGTTGAAGACCCGGTTCTAAGCCGTAAAGCATGGCACACCGAACTATAGAGTAGTCATCGACTTTGCTCGCCAGACGTTCACAACATCCGCATTGCTCCTCTCAAGCACAGAACCCAGCCGGTGCTTCCAGGACATAATTCTTCTGTGCAGCAATGAGGATAATCCTCAAGTTACGGACCCAGTCCGTGTAATTGCTACCATCATCTTTCAACTTTGCTTTCTCAAGGAACGCATTAAAATTCAACGGAACAACAACACGAGCCATCTATCTACAACAAACATAGATAAGCAAAATACTATCAGTACTAAGTTCATGATAAATTTAAGTTCAATTAATCATATTACTTAAGAACTCCCACTTAGACGTACATCTCTCTAGTCATCTAAGTGATCACATGATCCAAATCAACTAAACCATAACCGATCATCACGTGAGATGGAGTAGTTTTCAATGGTGAACATCACTATGTTGATCATATCTACTATATGATTCACGCCGACCTTTCGGTCTCCGTGTTCCGAGGCCATATCTGCATATGCTAGGCTCGTCAAGTTTAACCTAAGTATTCCGTGTGCAAAACTGGCTTGCACCCGTTGTAGATGGACGTAGAGCTTATCACACCCGATCATCACGTGGTGTCCGGCACGACGAACTTTGGCAACAAGGTGCATACTCAGGGAGAACACTTCTTGATAATTTTTAGTGAGAGATCATCTTAAAATGCTACCGTCAATCAAAGCAAGATAAGATGCATAAAGGATAAACATCACATGTAATCAATATAAGTGATATGATATGGCCATCATCATCTTGTGCTTGTGATCTCCATCTCCAAGCACCGTCGTGATCACCATCGCCACCGGGCGCGACACCTTGATCTCCATTGTAGCATCGTTGTCGTTACGCCATCTATTGCTTCTACGACTATCGCTACCGCTTAGTGATAAAGTAAAGCAATTACAGTGCGTTTGCATTTCATACAAGAAAGCGACAACCATATGGCTCTCGCCATTTGCCGATAACTTCGGTTACAAAACATGATCATCTCATACAATAAAATATAGCATCACGTCTTGACCATATCACATCACAACATGCCCTGCAAAAACAAGTTAGACGTCCTCTACTTTGTTGTTGCAAGTTTTACGTGGCTGCTAGGGGCTGAGCAAGAACCGTTCTTACCCACGCATCAAAACCACAACGATAGTTCGTCAAGTTAGTGCTGTTTTAACCTTCGCAAGGACGGGCGTAGCCATACTCGGTTCAACTAAAGTTGGAGAAAGCAGACACCCGCCAGCCACCAATGTGCAAAGCACGCGTCGGTAGAACCAGTCTCGCGTAAGCGTCTGGCGTAATGTCGGTCCGGGCGCTTCATCCAACAATCTTGCCAGACAAAGTATGACATCTTTGGTAAGCGATATGACTTGTATCGCCCACAACTCACTTCTGTTCTACTCGTGCATATAACATCAACGCATAAAACCAGGCTCGGATGCCACTGTTGGGGAACGTAGTAATTTCAAAAAAATCCTACGCACACGCAAGATCATGGTGATGCATAGCAACGAGAGGGGAGAGTGTTGTCCACGTACCCTCATAGACCGAAAGCGGAAGCGTTATGACAACGTGGTTGATGTAGTCGTACGTCTTCACGATCCGACCGATCCAAGTACCGAACGTACGGCACCTCCGTGTTCTGCACATGTTCAGCTCGATGACGATCCCCGGACTCCGATCCAGCAGGTGTCGGGATGAGTTCCGTCAAGACGACGGCATGGTGACGATGATGATGTTCTCGTAGCGCAGGCTTCGCCTAAACTCCATGACGATATGACCGAGGTGGAATATGGTGGAGGGGGCACCGCACACGGCTAAGGAACGATCACGATGATCAACTTGTGTGTTCTAGGGTGCCCCCTGCCCCGTGATATAAAGGAGGGAGGGGGAGGTGCGGCCGACCCTCTAGGGTGCGCTGGAGGAGTCCTACTCCCACCGGAGTAGGACTCCCCTCTTGCCTTGGTGGAGAAGGAAAGGGGAGGAAAGAGGAAAGAGGCGCCGCCCCTTCCTTGTCCTATTCGGACTAGGGGGAGGGGCGCGCGGCCTGCCCTGGCCGGCCCTCCTCTTCTCCCTCATGGACCATCAAGGCCCATTAACCCCCGGGAGGGTTCCGGTAACCCTCCGGTGTTCCGGTAAAATCCCGATTTCATCCGGAATCATTCCGGTATCCAAATATAGGCTTCCAATATCAATCTTTATATCTCGACCATTCCGAGACTCCTCGTCATGTCCTTGATCACATCCGGGACTCCGAACAACCTTCGGTACATCAAAACTTATAAACTCATAATAAAACTGTCAACATAACGTTTAAGCGTGCGGACCCTACGGGTTCGAGAACTATGTAGACATGACCTAGAACTGTTTCCGGTCAATAACCAATAGTGGAACCTGGATGTTCATATTGGTTCCTATATATTCTATGAAGATCTTTATCGGTCAAACCGCATAACAACATACGTTGTTCCCTTTGTCATCGGTATGTTACTTGCCTGAGATTCGATCGTCGGTATCCAATACCTAGTTCAATCTCGTTACCGGCAAGTCTCTTTACTCGTTCCATAATACATCATTCCATAACTAACTCATTGGTTACATTGCTTGCAAGGCTTAAGTGATGTGTATAACCGAGAGGGCCCAGAGATACCTCTCCGACATTCGGAGTGACAAAACCTAATCTCGAATTACGCCAACCCAACATGTACGTTTGGAGACACCTGTAGAGAACCTTTATAATCACCCGATTGTTGTGACGTTTGGTAGCACACAAAGTGTTCCTCCTGTAAACGGGAGTTGCATAATCTCATAGTTGTAGGAACTTTGTATAAGTCACGAAGAAAGCAATAGCAACATACTAAACGATCAAGTGCTAGGCTAACGGAATGGGTCAAGTCAATCACATCATTCTCCTAATGATGTGATCCCGTTAATCAAATGACAACACATGTCTATGGTTAGGAAACATAACCATCTTTGATTAATGAGCTAGTCAAGTAGAGGCACACTAGTGACATTATGTTTGTCTATGTATTCACACATGTGTCATGTTTCCAGATAATACAATTCTAGCATGAATAATAAACATTTATCATGATATGAGGAAATAAATAATAACTTTATTATTGCCTCTAGGGCATATTTCCTTCACTCATGGCCAGGCATGTCTCGCCATGGACCAATTTTGACCTTGACGGTGGGTCCCGTGGCCCACATGTCAGGGAAGGGATAGGGCTTGTGTGTGAAAAAATATTTTATTTTTATTTTGGTGGGGTCCACGGTAAGTGAGAGAAAAGGTGAGAGAGAGTTTTTTTAACTTGGGGTAGGTCCCCTGTGTAAGTGAGAGAGAGATTGTTTTTTTACTCTGGGTAGGTCCCACGTGTAAGTGACATGTGCATGGAAGGGAAAATATGTCCAATAAACGCTCCGTAGATGGTCAAAGCCCTTTGACTGGACGGTAACGACACATATGGGCATTTTTATAAGGGGAACTAATGGCAGAGGGGCAAATTTGAGCACGCTTCAAAATTAGGGGCAAATTTGAGTAGTGGGTTCGAGTTAGGGGCACAAATGTAAATGACCCTTTGGAGAATCTACTTGCAGCCCGTGTGTTGCCACGGTAGTGCTTGGCATCATTGTTGGTTACGGTGTGCCTTAGATCTTTGTTTTTTTGCTTTTGTTATTTTTCCTTTTTTGGCTGTGTGCATCCTTGATGCCTCGAGTTGCTCGTGCCATTGAGTTGTTGTAGAGGCGGGTGTACTTGATATCATTTTGATATTAATATACTACCCTTTGTTGAAAAAAAGTGGCATCAACAATTCCAAATAGTTTGATGTAAAAAACATTTCAAATAGTAGGGACAAAGGTCATTGAGCAGACAACGCTCGATGCCCGGGTAGGATGAACTACTTTCTTCGGTTCATAAAGAACTGATGTTATGGATAGATATTGACACAGCCATGTAAATTTGATCACATGTTCCTTTCAAGCATATGTTTCAGAAGATCTGTCATCAAGACAATGATTGGAACACCACGCTTTATGTCCGGGGTGAAAATCCTTGTTCTGATTTTTATTGGTCGGGCTCGACAACGACAAACTTGTGGCGTGACCTTGTTGAAGGGCGTTGTGATGGAAATATTCCCTAAAGGCAATAATAAAATGGTTATTATTATATTTCCTAAATCATGATAAAGGTTCATTATTCATGCTAGAATTGTATTGAGTAGAAACTTAAATACATATGTGAATACATAAACAAATACCATGTCCCTATTGAGCCTATAGTAGACTAGCTCGTTGATCAAAGATGGTTAAGGTTTCCTAACCATAGAGATGAGTTGTCATTTGATAACGGGATCTCATCATTAGAAGAATGATGTGATGGACAAGGCCCATTCGTTAGCTTAGCATTTGATCGTTTAGTTTATTGCTATTGCTTTCTTAATGTCAAATATATATTCCTTCGACTATGAGATTATGCAACTCCCGGATATCGGAGGAATACCTTGTGTGCTATCAACGTCACAACGTAATTGGGTGATCATAAAGATGCTCTAGAGGTATCTCCGAAGGTGTTTGTTGAGTTGACATAGATCGAGATTAGGATTTGTCACTCTGAGTATCGGATAGGTATCTCTGGGCCCTCTCGGTAATACACATCATCAGAAGCCTTGCAAGAAAAGTGGCTAAGGAGTCAGTTACAAGATGATGTATTACAGAACGAGTAAAGAGACTTGCCGGTAACGAGATTGAACTAGGTATGAAGATACCGACGATCGAATCTCAGGCAAGTAACATACCGATGGACAAAGGGAATTACATATGTTGTCATAACGGTTGGACCGATAAAGATCTTCGTATAATATGTAGGAGCCAATATGGGCATCTAGGTTCCTCTATTGTTTATTGACCGGAGAGGTGTCTCGGTCATGTCTACATAGTTCTCGAACCCGTAGGGTCCGCACGCTTAACGTTCATTGACGATATAGTGTTATATGAGTTATATGTTTTGGTGACCGAATGTTGTTCGGAGTCCCGGATGAGATCACAGACATGACGAGGAGCCTCGAAATGGTCGAGAGGTAAATATTAATGTATAGGATGATGGTATTCAGACACCGGAATAGTTTCGGAGTGCATCGGGTACTCATCGGGTCAACGAAAGGGGTTCCGGGCACCCCCGGCAAGTGTATGGGCCTTATTGGCCAAAGGGGGGACAAACCGGCCCACAAGGGGGCTGGTGCGCCCCTTCCCTTGGCTGGCCGGCCCTAGGGGAAGGAAAGGGGAGGGGTGGCCCCTCCCGCCTTTCTCTCCTCAAGAGAGAAATAAAAGGGGGGGGGGGCACCTCCTCCTGCCTTCCTCCCGCACTCAAATAAGGAGGGGGGGGGGCAAGTTGGGGAAGACCCCAAGTAGGACTCAACGCTACTTGGGGCACCCCTTGGCCTCTCCCCTCTCCCCCACCTATATATATGTGGGAGGGGGCGCCTAGCACAACGACAACATTGTCTTAGCCATGTGTGGCGCCCCCCTCCACCGTTTAACCCCGGTCATATTTTCATAGAGCTTAGGCGAAGCCCTGCGGAGATAGCTTCACCACCACCATCACCACATCGTCGTACTACCGGAACTCATCCACTACCTCGCTGTCTTGCTGGATCAAGAAGGCGGAGGACGTCATCGAGCTGAACGTGTGCTGAACGCGGATGTGCCTTACGTTTGGTGCTTGATCGGTTGGAACACGAAGAAGTTCGACTACATCAACCGTGTTGTCAAACGCTTCCGCTTACGATCTACAAGGGTACGTAGACACACTCTCCCCTCTCGTTGCTATGCATCTTCATGGATAGATCTTGCGTGTGCGTGGAATTTTTTTATTTTCCATGCAACGTTTCCCAGCAATGGCATCCGAGCCAGGTCTATGCATAGATGATATGCACGTGTAGAACACAAAGAGTTGTGGGTGGTGATAGTCATACTGCTTACCACCAATGTCTTATTTTGATTCGGCAGTATTGTGGGATGAAGCAGCCCGGACAAACCTTACATGCCCACGCACATGAGACCGGTTCCACCGACTGACATGCAACTAGTTTTGCATAAAAGGTGGCTGGCGGGTGTCTGTTTCTCCTACTTTAGTTGAATCGAATTTGACTACGACCGGTCCTTGAAGAAGGTTAAAACAACAAACTTGATGAATCACCGTTGTGGTTTTTGCGTAGTTAAGAACGATTCTTGCTAGAAGCCCATAGCAGCCACGTAAAACTTGCAACAACAAAGTAGAGGACGTCTAACTTGTTTTTGTAGGGCATGTTGTGATGTGATATGGTCAAGATATGATGTCATATATGTTGATGTATGAGATGATCATGTTTTGTAATATCGACAACCGACAGGAGCCTTAGGGTTGTCTCTTTATTGTATGAAGTGCAAGCGCCATGTAATTGCTTTACTTTATTACTATGCATTAGCGATTGTTGTAGAAGCAATAGTTGGCGTGACGACCTCGACGCAATGACGCTACGATTGGAGATCAAGGTCTCGAGCCAGTGATGATGGAGATCATGATGATGCTTTGGAGATGGAGATCAAAAGCAGAAGATGATGATGGCCATATCATGTCACATATTTTGATTGCATGTGATGTTTATCCTTTATGCATCTTATTTTGCTTAGAACGGCACTAGCATTATAAGATGATCCCTTCACTAAATTTCAAGATAAAAGTGTTGTCCCCGAGTATGCACCGTTGCCAAAGTTTGTCGTTTCAAAGCACCACATGATGATCGGGTGTGATAGACTCTACGTTCACATACAACGGGTGTAAGACAGTTTTGCACATGCAGAATACTTGGGTTAAACTTGACGAGCCTGACATGTATAGACATGGTCTCAGAACACTGGAGATCGAAAGGTCGAACGTAAGTCATATAGTAGATACGATCAACATAGAGATGTTCACCATTGATGACTACCCCATCTCATGTGCTGATCGGACATGGGTTAGTTGATTTGGACCATGTATCACTCAGATAACTTGAGGGATGTTTATTTAAGTGGGAGTTCATTAGTAATTTTATTAATTTATCATGAACTTATTCTTAGTAGTTTTGCATATCTATGTTGTAGATCAATAGCTCGCGATATAGCTCCCCTATTTTATTTTATTTTCTTTTCTTTTGTTATGTTTCTAGATAAAACTAAGTTGAAAGATGATAGTAGCAATGATGTGGTATGGGTCCATGATCTGAGGATCATCCTCATTGCTGCACAGAATAATTATGTCCTTGATGCACCTGTGGGTGATAGACCTGTTGCAGGAGCAGATGCAGACTTATGAACGTTTGGCAAGCTCGATATGATGACTACTTGATAATTTAGTGCGCCATGCTTTACGGCTTAGAACCGGACTTCAAAAATATTTTGAACGCCACGGAGCATATGAGATGTTCCAAGAGCTGAAAATTGGTATTTCAGACTCATGCTCGTGTCGAGAGGTATGAGAAGTACTTTGCCTACAAGATGGAGGGGAATAGCTCAGCCAGTGAGCATGTACTCAGAATGTCTAGGTACTACAATTGCTTGAATTAAGTGGGAATTAATCTTCCAGATAAGATAGTGATTGATAGAGTTCTCCAGTCACTATCACCAAGCTACTAGAGCTTTGTGATGAACTATAATATTCAAGGAATGACTAAAATGATTTCCGAGCTCTTCGCGATGCTAAAATCAGCAGAGGTAGAAATCAATAAAGAGCATCAAGTGTTGATGGTTAATAAGACCACTAGTTTCAAGAAAAAGGGAAAGGGAAAGAAAGGGAACTTCAAGAAGAATGGCGAGCAAGTTGCCACTCCCATGAAGAAGCCCAAAGGTAGACCCAAGAAACTGAGTGCTTCTACTACAAAAGAAATGGTCACTGGAAGCGGAACTGCCCCAAATATTTGGCGGATAAGAAGGATGGCAAAGTGAACAAAGGTATATATGATATACATGTTATTGATGTGTACCTTACTAGTGTTCGTAGTAGCCCCTGGGTATTTGATACTAGTTCAGTTGCTAAGTAACTCGAAACAGGAGTTGCAGAATGAATAGAGACTAGTTAAGGGCGAGGTAATGATGAGTGTTGGAAGTGATTCCAAGGTTGAGACGATCACCATCACACTCTCTCTACCTTCGGGATTAGTGTTGAACCTAAATAAATGTTATCTGGTGTTAGCGTTGAGCATGAATATGATTTGATCATGTTCATTGCAATACGGTTATTCATTTAAGTCAGAGAATAATTGTTGTTCTGTTTACATGAATAAAACCTTCCGTGGTCATACACCCAATGTGAATGGCTTATTAAATCTCGATCATAGTGATACACATATTCATAATATTGATGCCAAAAGATGCAAAGTTCATAATGATAGTGCAACATATTTGTGGCACTGCCATTTAGGTCATATTGGTGTAAAGCGCATGAAGAAACTCCATGCAGATGGACTTTCAGAATCACTTGATTATGAATCATTTGATACTTGCGGACCATGCCTCATGGGCAAAATGACTAATACTCCGTTCTCCGGAACAATGGAGTGAGCCAATGACTTATTGGAAATAATACATACCGATGTATGTGGTCCGATGAGTGTTGAGGCACGCGACGAGTATCGTTATTTTCTGACCTTCAGAGATGATTTGAGTAGGTATGGGTATATCTACTTGATGAAACACAAGTCTGAAACATTTGAAAAGTTTAAAGAATTTCAGAGTGAAGTGGAGAATCATCATAACAAGAAAAATAAAGTTTCTACAATCTGATCGCGAAGGCGAATATTTGAGTTATGAGTTTGGCTTTCATTTAAAACAATGTGGAATAGTTTCACAACTCACGCCACCTGAAACACCACAGCGTAATGGTGTGTCAGAATGTCATAACCGTACTTTATTAGATATGGTGCATTCTATGATGTCTCTTACCGATTTACCACTATTGTTTTGGGGGTATGCATTAGAGACAGCCACATTCACGTTAAATAGGGCACCGTCTAAATCCGTTGAGACGACACCGTATGAACTATGGTTTGGCAAGAAACCAAAGCTGTCGTTTCTTAAAGTTTGGGGTTGTGATGCTTACGTGAAAAAGTTTCAACCTGATAAGCTCGAACCCAAATCGGAGAAGTGCGTCTTCATAGGATACCCTAAGTAAACAATTGGGTGCACCTTCTACCACATATCCGAAGGCAAGATCTTTGTTGCCAAGAATGGAAGCTTTCTAGAGAAGGAGTTTCTCTCGAAAGAAGTGAGTTGGAGGAAAATAGAACTTGATGTGGTAATTGTGCCTTCTCTCGAATTGGAAAGTAGCACATCAGAACATGTTCCGCACCAGAGTGGTACGGTAATCCTGTCCTGGAATTCATGTTGTTAGACAACGGCAAACCTACGAACTATGAAGAAACTATGATGAGCCCAGATTCCGACAAATGGATTGAGGCCATGAAATCTGAGATATGATCCATGTATGAGAATAAAGTCTGGACTTTGGTGGACTTGCCCGATGATCGGCAAGCCATTGAGAATAAATAGATCTTCAAGAAGAAGACATACGCTGATGGTAATGTCACCATCTACAAAGCTCGACTTGTCACGAAAGGGTTTCGACAAGTTCAAGGTGTTGACTACGATGAGACTTTCTCACCTGTAGTGATGCTTGAGTCAGTCTGAATCATGTTAACAATTGCCGCGTTTTAAAATTATGAAATCTGGCAAATGGACATCAAAACTGCATTCCTTAATGGATTTCTTAAAGAAGAGTTGTATATGATGCAACCAGAAGGTTTTGTCGATCCTAAAGGTACTAACAAAGTGTGTAAGTGTCACATCCCTAGATTCATGACTGTAAATAGTTGCATCACTGAGCATGCATCATGTTTAAATTCAAAGGAAATTTGAATTGGGGATGACCAAGCCCTCGCACTAAATCAATTCAACTAGGTTCAAGTTTAAATCTTTTCAATGAACCCAGAATGCCCTTTAGAAAAGTTCATGATTTTTGATAAAGGTGAAAACCTCTATCAAAAATGATGCGCATATTATAGGCAATTCTGGTTATTTGAATTAACTCATATTGTATTTGAATTGGGGCATTTAAATACTATAAATATTTTAAATGCTCCAACAATTTTGGAATTAGTTGAGGGCCTCTGGAATAATTCATTTAGTGCCCATAACTATTTTTAGAATTTTTTAAAATAGTGATTTGGTTTGAAAACCAAATTGAAACAAATTTGCATAAATAGAAAACAGAAGAAAACTAGAAAAGAATAGAGGAAAGTGCAGGCTTACCTGGCTTACCTGTAGCAGCCCACCTGGCGGCCCAGATGGTGGCCCAGCCCACTAGCCGAAGCGGTTGTCTTCAACCTCTGCCAGTAGGCAGAGGCGTGTCGACGCGCGCGCGCCCGAAGCCTCCACCTCCTGCTTCCTCCTCCCCGCCCTCGTTCGAGCGCTTGGAGACGCCACGACACCCCCCCGAACCTCTCTCACTCTCCCCTTGTGCTCCCCCCTCCTCTGGTCCCTCTCCACCTCGTACCCGAGCGCAGCGCAGTGCGCCGCCGAGCACCACCACAGCCACCGGGCACGCCTTGCCTCGCCGTCCGGTCCCCTAGCTCCGCCCCGACGCTGTGGAGCCGCACGACAAAGCACGCGACCGCAAGAGGCCTACAACACCGTCACCACCGTCATCTTCAATGTAACATCCCAAATTTTCAATTTGGAATGTTATACATTAGATCATCATGCATATCATATTTTCTTGCATTTTTCCGATCCTAGCAAATTTCACGCAACTCAAGGACCCTCGGAGAGAGTTGGAAGTTTCATTATTTTCATATTTGGGATTTCTCAAATTTTGGAAATAGGATCATGGGATTTATTTAATTATCTTCATAAAGTTTTTCCTATAAAATCTCAAGAGAGGGAATAATATGACTTTCCCAATATTTAGGAAAAACGAAGATATTTTAAATAAATCAAATTTGGGTTTTGAAGATTTATTTTGCTTAGGCAAAAATGAGCATTTAAAATTTTTATGCATGTTGCAGTTTTAAAAGTTCATTTTGTTCACCTGCTTTTAGGAGTCGGAGAAAATTTGTTTTATTTAATTTGGAGTTCATTTGGTATTTTTTTATTCGCTTAGTTTTAATTTTAATTTTTTTTTTTTCGCCACTGGACCGAGGCCCCGGCCAGCCCAGTGCCAGCCCGCGCCCACCTCCCTTCCTCACGCCGCGGCATGGAGGAGTCCCGCCGCCCGCCGCCCGCCCGACTCCGGCTCGGACACTTGAGCCCGCCCGTGCCCTCCCCACGCAACCGAGCCCCCTCCCTTTATAACCCGACGCCCTCTCTCTCTCGCATCGCCCCGCCGCCCTCACCCGAGCTCGACCGGAGCCGCCGCCGTCGCCCGAACGCCGCCGCCGTCGCCCCTCGTCGCCGGAGCACGCCGCCGTCGCCCCGGAGCCCCTCGCCGACCCCACCGACCCCGCCCGACCCGCCGGAGACCCCGCCGGAGCCCGCCGGTGACCGCCGGAGGTAGCCACCGCCCGCGCCCGTTTCCGATCCGGTTTTCTCAAAAAGACCCGATCCGGTTTTTTTGCAAAGTTCGGTTTTTTTTAAAAAAAAAACCTAGATTGGTTTTATTTTTTTTCGGTTTTCTTATTTAACGAACGTTCACCGACCCGTTCGTTTCAATGAACGCGTTCGTTGGATTCGCTTCTAATCTAACGTCCGTTATTTAGTTCGTTCGTCGCTTTTCTTTAAATCGGATTTAATCCGTTATTTTCGATTCGATTTACGATCCGATTTTCAAAACTGTTTTATTTCTTGCTCGTTTATCGGAATCAGTGATTCAAGCGCTGGAGTTTCAGAATTAAACCGCCGTTCGACTAACCTATTTTCACAGAGTTTTGCTACTGTGAGATTTTGACCTAATTTCAGATTGCTAAACCGAGTCGTTCTCTCTCGAGTTCCGACTTTCGATACTTTATTTGATTCGATTCTTTTGCCACCAGGGTTCTTAAGTTGAACTATCCGTTAGATCTTTTATTCGAGATTTCCTGTGCATTAGATGAGTACTTATTGTATGCTTGTTGTTTGTCTGCGTTAGATCACCCGGAGTGCGCCGCTTGTTATTTCAATCTCTAGGACTCATGGATCATCAAGAAGGCAAGTAACACTTTGATCATACTTTTCTACTACCCAGTTTTATTGCATTAGATCAAACCCTCAAACACTTGCATGTCTAGGATCTAATTAAATTGTGGGATGGGAAGTAGATTGAGGTAGTACCTATTACCTGTTGTACTTATGAAACCTTGGGAGTTACTTCTACGTTTGCTTGATTATGCCATGCTATGCTAGTAGACGTGGATTGGGTGAGTGAATATCCATGACAGATGTGAGATTGTTAATTAATGGTTTATCTAAGGTGGCAACCTAAACACACATCTGGGTGGATTGAGGCACCTGGTTTCTATCGAGGATTTGCCTGTATTTCTTCGGACCGCCACCTGTGCTCTAAGGGATCATAAGATTATTCAAACTAGAAACTTCCGTGTGCAGCCACAAGCCAATTATGGGCTCTGGCGTAGTTGACTAAGTTGTGCGAACTCTTACGGTAGGCTAGCTGATGTAGGGGATGTAGGTTGGTACGGTCTACCCACATGTAAGGTGCTAAGCGCTTCGAAAGACTATGTCTCGGTCATCCGCTTTCTCAAACACCATGTAGTGCGAGAACCAAGCGGAGGCGATCGAGTCTTGTGGGGAAAAGTGCAAACCTCTGCAGAGTGTAAAAACTAATCATGATTAGCCGTGTCCCCGGTTATGGACGTTTTGAGTATCTAGAACTTGAATATCATGTGAATCTCAACATGTTACTTCTAATAATAAAGTTATTGGGTTTTAAATGAGTACTTTTTAATTGGGATTGAGGATGTCTTTGTCAACCATTCTCAATGTTTAACAACCACCATGATAGTTAAATAAAATTATTCCTTTGATGTAGGGAAAAATTGGCTTTTCGCAAAAATGTAACCGTGAGAGCCTTACCACCAGCCAAATATGCATGTAGTGTAGGCTTATTGCTTCATTGTTCTCTATGTGTTACATTGCCAAAGATATTCCATGTCTTGACCCGTTTTCGGGCTGCAACTTTTCATGTTGCGCACTTTTCGCATTTGACGAGTAAGATGTTAGGTTGTGGTTCTATACTCGGTGATGCATTTGGTTGATGGACTCACTCGCTTTCCAAGCCTTCCGCTGTTATTATTAGATGGCCTTAAGCCAGATTATTGTATTAAGTTCCCTTGTGGACAACGATGTAATAAGTGTGTGATTGCTACTCTGCTATAAATCCTTCGAAGTACTGTGTGGTGTCAGCATTATTGATCCAGGGATGACACTGAGCACAGAGCGCTAGATCCATTCGGGTCTGGTCGCGACATTCAACCCCCGACCTCCGAGATCGCCGGCAACGCCCCGACGTCGTCCGACCTCCCTCGAGCCCGTTGAGACGCGTTGTGCAACCGCTGTGAGCTCACGGACCTACTCCCCCTCCTCTCCTACTCGCATTCATGCTCTAGCTCCGTTCCATCTCCGCCGAAGCTCGCCGCCGCCATTGCCAACGAGCTCCGTGCTCTTGAGCTCGGCCGCTCGCCCGAGCATCACTAGCATGCTCGCCGCGCTCCTAGGAACCTGAAGCACCCACGGGTTTGCCCTGCCGTGCCCTGTAGCGCCATCTTCGCCATTGCGCGACCTCCGGCCGCCGCCCAAGTGGTCGCCGCCGTAGTTCCCGACCTCCCCTCGCCCAGACGCCTGCTCTGTTGGATGCGGTGCATATCCAGCAGCCCGTAGGGCCAAACCGCGAGCCCAATGGTCGCCGGATGGCGAAACCCCACACCTTCGCCATGCGGAATGGTTGCCGCCGGCCAGATTCCGGCGAGGCCGACGTGGCGACATCATTAGTTGCTAATGAGCCCGCTTAATCACCCCTCTAGAGCCACCGACGTGTGGGACCCCGAGCCTAATTAGGTTAGTCTAAATTTACATTAAGTTTAGTACTAATATATGTGGACCCCATGTGCCAGCTTTGACTTGGTCAAGTCAGTGTTGACCGGTCCCACCTGTCATCCACCCAAACCAGCCCTGAGACACTGACGTGCGGGCCCCACTCGTCAGGTTTGACCCTGGGCGACCCAGTTGACCTGCTGACATCACCCTGACGCAACGCTGACGCAGTTAAACATTTTCTGGATTTATTCTTATTCAGGAAATTTCAAAAATTAGTGCTAACTTAAAAAAATCATAGAAATTAATCTGTAACTCCAAATGCAAAGTGTTATATATGAAAAATGATCAGAAAAATTAAATCTATCCATCTGTACTGGTTTCGTGCATGTTTAAACAAGTTAACTTGCTGTTTAGTGAAAAACATGATAAAGCACTATTTAAGATCACAAATGTGTTTGAACTTTGAAACTTTGATTCAAATAAGTTCAAACCACCCTGGTTCTAGTTGCATTAGCCCAACACACAGCATATTGACATGTCATGATCATGTATCATATTGTGCATTGCATTGATTGTGTTTCCTCTCTGTTGCCGGTGGTTGTCCCCTCTCGATAGACGTATTCCGACGATGAGATCGATGACACCGATGAAGAGTTATACTATCTTCGAAGTGCCGGGCAAGCAAAACCCCTCGTTCATTCTCGATACAATCCCACTCTCTCGCTCCTGCTCTCTTTTACCGCATTAGGACAACAATGATTCATCTGCATTTGCTGCGGTAGTTGAACCCCTTTTCCTCCTGCATGACCTGTCATTGCCACAAGAATAGATGAAACCCACTAGCATGAGTAGTAGTTGTTTGAGCCCTGATGTGCCTACTCATTCATGCTTGTTTGTCATGCCTGCTACTGCTTAGAGTTGAGTCGGGTCTGATTCATCGGGAATGAATTGGAATTGTGATGAACATGTCCTATTGTGTGTGAGCTAAGTGTGTGAACACGATTTGGTAAAGGTAGCGGTGAGAGGCCATGTAGGAGTACATGGTGGGTTGTCTCATTGAAACCGTCCTCAGGAACTGAGTTCTGTGTTTGTGATCCATGAAACAATTACTACCACACATTGGGATCCTTAATTGACTCTCTCAGCTTCTTAATCATCCTTGTCCTCTGTCCAGGAGTTGCAAGTAGTTTCTAGTGTTTGTAGTATGCTAGAGGCCGTGGGCAGCGCTGACCCGAGGGGTGGGCTGTGATGCGGTAGGCACGTGGCATGGTGTATCGGGCGCCCGTTTGGTGTCTCGGGAACCCTGCTCACATCGTTCGGGGCCGTATGTGGAAACCTCGACCGGACTCCCTGCGGATGGAACCTGAATAGGCGATAAACCCGACGAGAGACTTGAGTGTTTAGGTAGGCCGTGGCCGACACCCTCGCTGGGCTTCCGCTTGAAGGTTGCCGAGTACATGTCGTGTAAACGGCGATAAGTGGTGAGAGCGTGTGTGAAGAAGTACACCCCTGTAGGGTTAACATCATCTATTCGAATAGCCGTGTCCGCGGTAATGTACTTCTGGGTTGCCTGTACAGCTCATAGACAAGTGAAAGTGGATACTCTAAAATACGCAAGATAAGCATGAGTGCTATGGATGGCGTTCTCGTAGGTAGACGGGAGCGGATCCATAGTGGTTTATTGATTGGTGAATATGTGGACTCGTTTGCGCCACCTCAAAGAGTTACTTGCTGTCATAATTTAGGATAGCCACTGAGTCAAAGCTGGCTTGCTGCAGTCAAACTCCACCACCCCCTTTGTTGATACCGATGCATATGTAGTTAGTTCTGATGTAAGTCTTGCTAGGTACATTTGTACTCACGTTTGCCTATTTTATGTTTTGCAGAGAGACGTCAGTCTCGCTGGTAGTTCCGCGTGGACTTCGACGTTTAGCTTGTTACCTCAGCAACGATCTTGTGCCCTCGGCAGGATCTAGTAGATAGTCAGGCTTCTCAGCCTTTTTCATTTGTAGATGTCTGTACTCAGACATGTTAAGCTTCCGCATGTGCTTGTTGCTTGTATGCTCTGTATGTTGGGTCATGAGACCCATGTTTGTAATATCTCGCTCCTCGGAGCCTAATGAATAAATACTTTGAGTCATAGAGTTATGTTGTGATGCCATGTTGTATTTACACATATCGAGCATATTGTGTGTATGATTGAAATGCTTGGTATGTGTGGGATCCGAAAATCTAGTTGTTTATCCTTGGCAGCCTCTCTTATGGGGATATGTAGTCTAGTGCTTACATGAGCCATAGTAGTCCGCTTCAGCCCGGTTAGCCGGAGTCCTGCTAGCCCAAAGACTACCGCCGTGACACTTGATTGGCCGACATGTGTTTCAATTCGTTCTCGTATTCTGTCCTTTTCGGGAAATGTCACGCGGTGACATCCGGAGTCCTGCCTAGCCTGCTACAGCCCGGGTTCCCGGAGTCCTATTAGCGCAGTGCTACAGCCCGGATTCACACACTCTGATCGACATGCTCGATGTGATTCATGTATGCCTGTCCCCATGGGTTAGTGCCGCTTTGGGTTCACGACTAGCCATGTCGGCCCGGATTCTCTGTCATATGGATGCTAGCGACACTATCATATACGTGAGCCAAAAGGCGCAAACGGTCCCGGGCCATGGTAAGGCGACACCCATGGGATTACCGTGCGTGAGGCCGCAAAGTGATATGAGCTGTTACCGGCTAGATCGATGTGACTAGGAATCGGGGTCCTGACAGCGTTGGTATGAGAGCCTGACTGCCTGTAGGATTACCAAGCCAAACTGGTCGAAGTTGTGTCTAGAAATGCTTTAGTTATGTAACGGAATTGATTGGGGAAGGGAACGTAAGGCTCTTTTACTCCTTATACCTCATGGCCTTCTCGATGCGAGTCGACCTCTTCTCTTCTACGGGGATTAAGAACTAGGCCTTCTCATCTATCTATCAGGATGACGTGTTACTAATCCATAGACTTATAGAATTGATAGTTTCAAGTCTCAGTTTAGTTTCTACTACTTCTGTATGTTCATAGCTGGCCTTAGAACCTTGATATTGTGATGTTGAGCGGTCATGCCACTATTTTGCAGGATGTCTCAAATATTTTTGAGCATCTACAACCGTTATGCTGTCCGAGTCATCCCAGGTTTCTAACTAGTCTGATGCATTTGCAAATTCCTTCTTCCTGTTACCGACGTTCCTTTGGGCCAGTTTAACCACACTAATCGGTGAGTTGAGGTACTCTGTTGCCTCGACATATATGTTGGAGCCATTATTATGACCCTAGGTGTTTTAGGGAGTCACCTAGTAATCTAGCCATGTTTTGTGTTCCCGGTGTGGTAATTCTGGCCACCATTCTCGAAAGCATCCCGTGATGCCATTTAGTTAGTAGGCATTCTACTCCTGGGTTCTTGACCCAAGATTCACTCTACTTACCTCGTGTTGATAGTGTTGGTCGTACCTTTAGGATATTAGTAACCTTTGTGATAGTCCTCGGGGTCCGTGGTATTTCCTTCTTCCAAATACCATGAACCATTAAGGCAGAAGTTCTTTGAACCAAAAGCTCACAGTCAGAGTACTCTTGAGGAGTTCTCCATCCATAATTGTGATTCTGCCAGTTCTACCTTTCTGCATGGGTTATCTGGAAGAAACCTGTTGAACTTGGTTCGACATATTAATCTATGCGTCCACAACTCAAAAAAAATTATATGTTCCTTGAGTTGTCCCCCTTTAGTTGTATTCCGACCTTAGCCTATTAGTTGATAGTCAAGAGTATGTGTGCATTCGTGTTTATCGGTGCCTTTTACTCTTGTGGTCTGTCAAGCCATTCTATTCCGGAATGACTAGGAGAAACAAACTCCAGTACCTCATCCATTTCTAGGATTGGGTCAAAGTAGTTGTATCCCGCAGATCAAAATGTCAATCCAGCTTTTGTTCTGTTCTACCTCGGAGTATCACCCTCTCTCATAACAAGAGTATTGTGAGAATTGCACACACCCTCAAATGAATTCTTGACGCAGTGATACTTATTGCCATCATTTTTCCTTCCTCGGTTTCGTGTTGTTGCAACCGGAATACCGACAAGTGAACCATGATGTGTGAAGTCAATACTCCTAGCAACCGTGTTGCTTGGTAGTTAATGGACATTAATATCATTCTTAGTGTGTTAGTTATCGAATCACTATACTAGGATTGATCGTGCTACCTTGTCGTTTTTTCTGGTGCACTCTTCGATCCTTGAGTTAGGATTTGAATCCCTTGCTCTTATGATCATGTCGTCTTGCCTTGAAAAGCAAGATTGCTCCCGAGCTTAGTAACATATTGGTGGTTCGTGATGTTCCGAATATTTTCTCGGAAGTATCACCAGGTTGTCACCTGACCACTATGTTGAGTTCGTGATCAAGTTGGTTATCGAAACCACCCCTTCTCCAAGAATCTGTGTTGGATACCCTGAGCTAGTTGGTAAGCTGAACAACAACTTGGAGAGTTGGAAGATGAAAGTTTGTCCGACTTAGTTCATTTTCAAAGGGATATCCTTGTGTGTTGTGTGGGTTGAAGAAAGATAATATCTTCATCAATTGGTCCTTATGATCAGTTGTTGGATCTATTGCCTTGTCAAAATTTTGACTTGAGTATGGGCTATCGTCAAGTCAAGTCAGAACCAATGATATTCGTAATGTTGTCTTACCCATGGTTGTTTCCTCGGGCATACACCGTTATATCCTTTGGTCTAACCGATGCTATTGCCTTGTTCACATAATTGTGGAATTCCACTTATATGGAAACTTAGATGAATTGTTATTGAGCCCATCAACAATATTTTTATCTCCTCCATGATTCATGTTGAACATTCAGCTAGTATTGGAAACTTATATAAGCATTATCTTTGTGTTTCGTTCATGAAGAATATGGTTGGATGAAAGAAGTGACTTCCTCGAATTCATGTGCATCTGATGCAAGTTGTCGCCGTGAATTTGAGAAAGCATGTTTCACTTCCTATGGAACCTTCCCGAGTAGGTCATGCACGTGCGAAGCATTCTGTGGTCTGTTAGACTGATCATCTTCGTTCCATATGAATTCCGTAGCACACCAAGCCACTGATTGATTTGTTCAAGGAGAAGAAGTTTCTTCTTAAGAGCTAGACTTATGCAAGGACTTCAATATCCTCGATGATGGTTCCCCATCTGGACTCGGTAGTGTTTTATTATAAGACTACTATATGGTCATGCTTGTCTGGGACAGCGTGTTCACATGCTTGTAGCAGAACCAGCTCATGTTTTGGAGCTTGCTACCATAGTTCATTTCCTGAGAATCTCGCAACATCATCTCGTCGGTTTGTGTTGCAAACTTCCCTTTTCCGGACATGCTGTCCGAAACATCCTGTTACCAACCAGATCTGAATCTCAGGCGGATATGATGGTTGGAACTTCTCCAAGATCTATGATGTAGGTCCTGACAAGGTTGATGTTCTGGCCGACACACCTAGCCGGAGGATCTATCACTATAGTATCTTGATTGGGCAATTTGTCCATCTTCTCCACGAGGATTTCATGCGGCTTATTCTATAAGTTGTTTCCTAGGGATTGTTGTGCTCTTGGTTTCCTCGATTAAGCTATAACCATTCAAATGGTGGAATCACCCTCATTGAGTTATTCCCAGTTACCAGAATCATTCCCAACATTTGCATTTTGTTCCCAGCTTGCACCACCATTGTACCAAATTTCCATGGGCTGCACTTCTCAGTAATTGTTGTCCAGGATCAGCTTCAAAAGTGGACTTACCATGGGTCCCATCCGTCGCCGATGATAAGCAAATCATCCATTACATTGTCTTCAACAAGGTAGTCCACATCATCCATCCTAGTCCGAGTATGTCATTCCTTCGAACTCCTTCAAACGAACGTTTGCAAATTGCCTTAGGCTGGTAAGAAAAGCTCCAATGATCTCCGTATCAAAAGTAATTCTTTTTGCCACTTAAGGGAATAATTCTACGAGTCACCTCCTCTAAGATGTCTCAATGTGGTATCATGGCAACTCAACTCCTCGCTACGTTGACAACCGTTCACCACCCTCTTAAGTGTGGAATTGTTGTCTACGCAGTGAACCTTCGTCATCTATTACACTCCATTCCTCTGGATGTATGTTTCATGTCTCCACTCGAGATGTTCAACATCTCATTCCGCGAGTTGATCTTGCATAGCTCGATCTTTGGGAAGATCAAACCTAGTAAGTTTCTTTCCTCGTCATCGCGTGGATGAAGATCTCAAAAGCGAGGATGCCAAGATTAACGTGATGCAACGAATCAACAATCTTATGAAGTGTCCCCCGGATCGTGAAGATTGTGTTGGTCTTGTGCCCCCTCTGTCTTCTTACCTCACATCTTGAATCTCGGGACGAGATTCTTATTTAGTGGGGGTGAGTTGTCACAGCCCTAGATTCATGACTGTAAATAGTTGCATCAATGAGCATGCATCATGTTTAAATTCAAAGGAAATTTGAATTGGGGATGACCAAGCCCTCGCACTAAATCAATTCAACTAGGTTCAAGTTTAAATCTTTTCAATGAACCCAGAATGCCCTTTAGAAAAGTTCATGATTTTTGATCAAGGTGAAAACCTCTGTAAAAAATGATGCACATATTATAGGCCATTCTGGTTATTTGAATTAACTCATATTGTATTTGAATTGGGGCATTTAAATACTATAAATATTTTAAATGCTCCAACAATTTTGGAATTAGTTGAGGGCCTCTGGAATAATTCATTTAGTGCCCATAACTATTTTCAGAATTTTAAAAAAAGTGATTTGGTTTGAAAACCAAATTAAAACAAATTTGCACAAATAGAAAACAGAAGAAAACTAGAAAAGAACAGAGGAAAGTGCAGGCTTACCTGGCTTACCTGTAGCAGCCCACCTGGCGGCCCACATGGTGGCCCAGCCCACTGGCCGAAGCGGTCGTCTTCAACCTCTACCAGTAGGCAGAGGCGTGTCGACGCGCGCGCGCCCGAGGCCTCCACCTCCTGCTTCCTCCTCCCCGCCCTCGTTCGAGCGCCTGGAGACGCCACGACACCCCCCGAACCTCTCTCACTCTCCCCCGTGCTCCCCCTCCTCCGTCCCTCTCCACCTCAGATTGAAAGAACGCATGCGCCACCGAGCACCACCACAGCCACCGGGCACACCTCGCCTCGCCGTCCGGTCCCCTAGCTTCGCCCCGACGCCGTGGAGCCGCACGACAAAGCACGCGACCGCAAGAGGCCTGCAATGCCATCACCACCGTCATCTTCAACCCCCGACCTCCGAGATCGCCGGCAACGCCCCGACGTCGTCCGACCTCCCTCGAGCCCGTTGAAACGAGTTCTGCAACCGCTGTGAGCTCACGGACTTACTCCCCCTCCTCTCCTACTCGCGTTCATGCTCTAGCTCCGTTCCCCATCTCAGCCGAAGCTCGCCGCTGCCATTGCCAACGAGCTCCGTGCTCTTGAGCTCGGCCGCTCGCCCAAGCATCACCAGCGTGCTCGCCGCGCTCCTAGGAACCTGAAGCACCCACGGGTTTGCCCTACCGTGCCCTATAGCGCCATCTTCGCCGTTGCCCGAGCTCCGGCCGCCGCCAAGTGGTCGCCGCCGTAGTTCCCGACCTCCCCTCGCCCAGACGCCTGCTCCGTTGGATGCGGTGCACATCCAGCAGCCCGTAGGGCCAAACCGCGAGCCCAATGGTCGCCGGATGGCGAAACCCCACGCCTTCGCCGTGCGGAATGGTTGCCGCCGACCAGATTCCGGCGATGCCGACGTGGCGACATCATTAGTTGCTAATGAGCCCGCTAATCACCCCTCTAGAGCCACTGACGTGTGGGACCCTGAGCCTAATTAGGTTAGTCTAAATTTCTGTTAAGTTTAGTACTAATATATGTGGACCCCACGTGCCAGCTTTGACTTGGTCAAGTCAGTGTTGACCGGTCCCACCTGTCATCCACCCAAACCAGCCCTGAGATACTGACGTGCGGGCCCCACTGTTCAGGTTTGACCCTGGGCGACCCAGTTGACCTGCTGACATCACCCTGACGCAACGCTGACGCAGTTAAACATTTTCTGGATTTATTCTTATTCAGGAAATTTCAGAAATTAGTGCTAACTTAAAAAATTCATAGAAATTAATCTGTAACTCCAAATGCAAAGTGTTATATATGAAAAATGATCAGAAAAATTCAATCTATCCATCTGTACTGGTGTCATGCATGTTTAAACAAGTTAACTTGCTGTTTAGTGCAAAACATGATAAAGCACTATTTAAGATCACAAATGAGTTTGAACTTTGAAACTTTGATTCAAATAAGTTCAAACCACCCTGGTTCTAGTTGCATTAGCCCAACACACAACATATTGACATGTCATGATCATGCATCATATTGTGCATTGCATTGATTGTGTTTCCTCTCTGTTGCCGGTGGTTGTCCCCTCTCGATAGACGTATTCCGATGATGAGATCGATGACACCGATGAAGAGTTATACTATCTTCATAAGTGCCAGGCAAGCAAAACCCCCTTGTTCATTCCGATACAAGCCCACTCTCTCGCTCATGCTCTCTTTTACTGCATTAGGACAACGACGATTCATCTGTTACTTGCTGCGGTAGTTGAACCCCTTTTCCTCTGCATGACCTGTCATTGCCACAGTAAATAGATGAAACCCACTAGCATGAGTAGGAGTTGTTTGAGCCCTGATGTGCCTACACATTCATGCTTGTTTGTCATGCCCGCCATCGCTTAGAGTTGAGTTGGGTCCGATTCATCGGGAATGAATTGGAATGGTGATGAACATGTCCTCGTGTGTGAGCTAAGTGTGTGAACACGATTTGGTAAAGGTAGCGATGAGAGGCCATGTAGGAGTACATGGTGGGTTGTCTCATTGAAACCGGCCCTCGTGAACTGAAGTTCTGTGTTTGTGATCCATGAAACAGTTACTACCACACATTGGGATCCTTAATTGACTCTCTCGGCTTCTTAATCACCCTTGTCCTCTGTCCAGGAGTTGCAAGTAGTTTCTGGTGTTTGTAGTATGCTGGAGGCCGTGGGCAGCGCTGACCCAAGGGGTGGGCTGTGATGCGGTAGGCACGTGGCATGGTGTACCGGGCGCCCGTTTGGTGTCTCGGGAACCCTGCTCACATCGTTCGGGGCCGTATGTGGAAACCTCGGCCGGACTCCCTGCATTTGGAACCAGAATAGGCGATAAACCTGGACTAGAGACTTGAGTGTTTAGGTAGGCCGTGGCCGACACCCTCGCTGGGCTTCCGCTTGAAGGTTGCCGAGTACATGTCGTGTAAACGGCGATAAGTGGTGAGAGCGTGTGTGAAGAAGTACACCCCTGCAGGGTTAACATCATCTATTCGAATAGCCGTGTCCGCGGTAATGGACTTATGGGTCGCCTGTACAGTTCATAGACAAGTGAAAGTGGATACTCTAAAATACGCAAGATAAGGGTGAGTGCTATGGATGGCGTTCTCGTAGGTAGACGGGAGCGGATCCATAGTGGTGTATTGATTGGTGAATATGTGGACTCGTGTGCGCCACCTCAAAGAGTTACTTGCTGTCATAATTTAGGATAGCCACTGAGTCAAAGCTGGCTTGCTGCAGTCAAACTCCACCACCCCCTTTGTTGATACCGATGCATATGTAGATAGTTCTGATGTAAGTCTTGCTGGGTACATTTGTACTCATGTTTGCCTATTTTATGTTTTGCAGAGAGACGTCAGTCTCGCTGGTAGTTCCGCGTGGACTTCGACGTTTAGCTTGTTACCTCAGCTACGATCTTGTGCCCTCGGTAGGATCTAGTAGATAGTCAGGTTTCTCAGCCTTTTTCATTTGTAGATGTCTATACTCAGACATGTTAAGCTTCCGCATGTGCTTGTTGCTTGTATGTTTCAGATGTTGGGTCATGAGACCCATGTTTGTAATATCTCGCTCCTCGGAGCCTAATGAATAAATACTTTGAGTCGTAGAGTTATGTTGTGATGCCATGTTGTATTTACACGTATCGAGCATATTGTGTGTATAATTGAAATGCTTGGTATGTGTGGGATCCGACAATCTAGTTGTTTAACCTTGGCAGCCTCTCTTACGGTGAAATGTAGTCTAGTTCTTCCATGAGCCATAGTAGTCCGCTACAGCCCGGTTCACCGGAGTCCTGCTAGCCCAAAGACTACCGCCAGGACACTTGACTGGCCGACATGTGTTTCACTTCGCCTCGTGGTTCTGTCTTCAGTGGAAATGTCACGCTATGACATCCGGAGTCCTGCCTAACTCTGCTACAGCCCGGGTTCCCGAGTCCTGTTAGCCCAAAGGTTACAGCCCGGATTCACACGTCACGATGTACATGCTCGAGGTGATTCATGTATGCCTGTCCCCATAGGTTAGTGCCGCTTTGGGTTCACGACTAGCCATGTCGGCCCGGGTTCTCTGTCATATGGATGCTAGCGACACTATCATATACGTGAGCCAAAAGGCACAAATGGTCCCGGGCCATGGTAAGGCGACACCCGTGGGATTACCGTGCGTGAGGCCGCAAAGTGATATGAGGTGTTACCGGCTAGATCGATGTGACTTGGAATCGGGGTCCTGACAGTAAGCTCTAGCGATCCAACTATGGACTGGTGCAAGCATCTCGTAGTTGGAATATACGCTTTGATGAGGTGATCAAAGCATATGGTTTTATACAAACTTATGGTGAAACCTGTATTTACAAGAAAGTGAGTGGGAGCTCTGTAGCATTTCTGATATTATATGTGGATGACATATTATTGATTGGAAATGATACAGAATTTTTGGATAGCATAAAAGGATACTTGAATAAGAATTTTTTAATGAAGACCTCGGTGAAGCTTCTTACATATTAGGAATCAAGATCTATAGGGATAGATCAAGACGCTTAATAGGACTTTCACAAAGTACATACCTTGGCAAGGTTTTTTAAGAAGTTCAATTTAGATCAGTCAAAGAAAGAGTTCTTGCCTGTATTACGAGGTGTGAAGTTGAGTAAGACTCAAAGCCCAACCACGGGAGAAGATAGAGAGAGAATGAAAGTCATTCCCTATGCCTCAGTGATACGTCTCCAATGTATCTATAATTTTTGATTGTCCCATGCTATTATATTACCTGTTTTGGATGTTTAATGGGACTTAATGTGCTATTTTATATTATTTTTGGGACTAACCTATTAACCGAAGGCCTAGTTCAAGTTTCTGTTTTTTTGCCTATTTCAGTGTTCTGCAGAAAAGGAATACCAAATGGAATGAAACCTTCGCGATGATCTTTCTTGGAACAAACGCAATCCAGAAGACTTGGAGTTGAAGTCTGGAACTCCGCGAGGCGGCCACGAGGCAGGAGGGCGCGCCCAGGGAGGGTAGGCGCACCCCACCCTCGTGGGCCCCACAGAGCTCCACCGACATACTTCTTTCGCCTATATATACTCTTATACCCTAAAAACATGAGGGAGAGCCATGAAACCACTTTTTCGCCGCCGCAACCTTCTGTACCCATGAGATCCCATCTTGGGGCCTTTTCCGGCGATCTGCCGGAGGGGGAATCGATCACGGAGGGCTTCTACATCAACACCATAGCCTCTCCGATGAAGCGTGAGTAGTTTACCACAGACCTTCGGGTCCATAGTTATTAGCTAGATGGCTTCTTCTCTCTCTTTGATTCTCAATACAAAGTTCTCCTCGATGTTCTTGGAGATCTATTCGATGTAATACTCTTTTGCGGTGTGTTTGCGGAGATCCGATGAATTGTGGATTTATGAACTTGATTATCTATGAATATTATTTGGTTCTTCTCTGAATTCTTATATGCATGATTTGATATCTTTGCAAGTCTCTTCAAATTATCGGTTTAGTTTGGCCTACTAGATTGATCTTTCTTGCAATGGGAGAAGTGCTTAGCTTTGGGTTCAATCTTGCGGTGTCCTTTCCCAAAGGATGTTAGGGCAGCAAGGCACGTATTATATTGTTGCCATCGAGGATAAAAGATGGGGTTTATATCATATTGCTTGAGTTTACCCCTCTACATCATGTCATCTTGCTTAATGCGTTACTCCGTTCTTATGAACTTAATACTCTAGATGCATGCTGGATAGCTCTCGATGTGTGGAGTAATGGTAGTAGACGCAGAATCGTTTCGGTCTACTTGACACAGATGTGATGCCTATATTCATGATCATTGCCTTAGATATCTTCATAACTATGCACTTTTCTATCAATTACTCGGCAGTAATTGTTCACCCACCGTAATACATGCTTTCTTGAGAGAAGCCACTAGTGAAACCTATGGCCCCCGGGTCTCTTTCTTATTATATTGCATCTCTTTTATTTACATCGCATCTCGTTTACTATTTTGCAATCTTTACTTTCCAATCTATATAACAAAAATACCAAAAATATTTATCTTACTATCTTTATCAGATCTCACTTTTGTGAGTGGCCGTGAAGGGATTGACAACCCCTTTATCGCGTTGGTTGCAAGGTTCTTGATTGTTTGTGCAGGTACTAGGTGACTTGCGCGTTGTCTCCTACTGGATTGATACCTTGGTTCTCAAAAAGCGAGGGAAATACTTACGCTACTTTGCTGCATCACCCTTTCCTCTTCAAGGGAAAACCAACGCATGCTCAAGAGGTAGCAAGAAGGATTTCTGGCGCCGCTGTCGGGAGATCTACGCCAAGTTAAGACATACCAAGTACCCATCTTAAACTCTTCTCCCTCGCATTACATTATTTGCCATTCGCCTCTCGTTTTCCTCTCCGCCACTTCTTAAATAATTTTCGAAAACCTTTGCCTTTTCTTCGCCTCTCTTCTGTTTGTATCTTTTCGCTTGCTTCTTGTGTGCTTGTGTGTTGGATTGACTGTTTGTCATGATCGCTCTGCCAAAAAGTGTTGATCCTCACCTTCAAAGGTTGGAAGAAATTGAAAACAACGTTAGAAGCTTTATGTCTTTGAAGTTTGAGCATAATAATTTCTTCAGAAGCGAGCTTAAAGAGCAAAAAGGTTTTATGGAGTACATGAATAAAGAGCTCGATGATATGTCCAAGGAATTTTATGGTTTGAAATATCATTTTGCTCATCTTGAAAATTTAATAGCCCAAATTTAGGATAAGCAAGCCATCTTAGTTAATAAGATGGCCGCTAAAACGGAAGATCTAGATAATAATAATAATGAAGATCTAAAAGTGATTGATGTGACTCCTATTAAATCCTTGTTTTCCAATGTGAATCTTGATAAAGATGGGACTGGAGATGAGTCAACTTTATTTAAAAGGCGTCCCAATGATTCGAAGTTTTTAGATCTTGATGCAAAAATTGGTAAAAGTGGGATGGAAAAGGTCAAAACTTTACATAGCAATGAACCCACTATTTGGGATTTCAAGGAATTTAATTATGATAATTGTTATTTGATAGATTGCATTTCCTTGTTGCAATCCGTGTTAAATTCTGCTTATGCTTTTAATTAAAATAAAACTTTTACTAAACACATCTTTGATGCTTTAATGCAATCCCATGAAGAAAAGCTTGAACTAGAAGTTTCTATCCCTAGAAAACTTTATGATGAGTGGGAACCTACTATTAAAATTAAGATTAAAGATTATGAATGCTATGCTTTATGTGATTTGGGTGCTAGTGTTTCCACGATTCCAAAAACTTTGTGTGATGTGCTAGGTTTCCGTGAATTTGATGATTGTTCTTTAAATTTGCATCTTGCGGATTCCACCATTAAGAAACCTATGGGAAGGATTAATGATGTTATTATTGTTGCAAATAGGAATTATGTGTCCGTTGATTTCATTGTTCTTGATATAGATTGCAACCCTACATGTCTTATTATTCTTGGTAGACCTTTCCTTAGAACAGTTGGTGCAATTATTGATATGAAAGAAGGAAATATTAGATTCCAATTTCCATTAAGTAAAGGCATGGAACACTTTACTAGGAAGAAAATTAAATTGCCTTATGAATCTATTATGAGAGCCACTTATGGATTGCATACCAAAGGTGGCAATACCTAGATCTGTTCTTGTTTTTATGCCTAGCTAGGGGCGTTAAACGATAGCGGTTGTTGGGAGGCAACCCAATTTTATTTTTGTTCTTTACTTTTTGTTCCTGTTTAGTACTCCCTCCATTCCTAAATATAGGGTGTATAGTTTTTGGCACGGAAATTAAAGAACGCACGTGGAGGGAAAATTTCACATGTTTTGGGCGAGATTACACCTGATTAATTGGCATGATAAAATAGAGGAGCTTGCCTAATATAAGAAAATGTAATCAAATCCCTAAAAAAATTATCCATACGAGTGGTGCAACTCAATACACCTTATATTTTGGGTTTTTTCTCAAAAATCTATACACCTTATATCAAGGAACGGAGGGAGAAATAAATAATTCATCTAGCTTATGTTTACATGTGGTTTTATGTTTTAATTAGTGTTTGTGCCAAGTAGAACCTTTGGGAAGACTTGGGTGAAGTCTTTGCGTTCTTGCTGTAAAAAATAGAAACTTTTGCGCTCACGAGATTAGCTGCCATTTTTACTGGAGAGTGCTTTTAGGTTGATTCTTTTTGCAGATGATTAATAGACAAATTACTCACATCCACCAATTTATTTCAGAATTTCTGGAGTTACATAAGTATTCGAACATTACCGATTCTACAGACTGTTCTGTTTTTGATAGATTCTGTTTTTCGTGTGTTGTTTGCTTATTTTGACGAATCTATGAGTAGTATCGGGGGGGTATGAACCATAGAGAAGTTTAAATACAGTAGGTTTAACACCAATATAAACAAATAATGAGTTCATTACAGTACCTTAAAGTGGTGGTTTATTTTCTTATACTAACGGAGCTCATGAGATTTTCTATTTAAATTTTGTGTTGTGAAATTTTCAAGTTTTTGGGTAAAGATTTGATGGATTATGGAATAAGGAGTGGAAAGAGCCTAAGATTGGGGATGCCCAAGTCACCCCAAGGTAAAATTCAAGGACAACCAAAAGCCTAAGCTTGGGGATGCTCCGGAAGGCATCCCCTCTTTCGTCTTCGTTTATCAGTAATTTTACTTGAGGCTATATTTTTATTCACCACATGATATGTGTTTTGCTTGGAGCGTCTTGTATGATTTGAGTCACTGCTTTTTATTTTATCACAATCATCCTTGCTGTACACACCTTTTGGGAGAGACACGCATGAATCGGAATTTATTAGATGTAGCGACCCGACCTCAGACGGTCAAGCCTCTGTGTTTCTATGCCATCCCTGGATCAGTATGCTGGCACACACAGTACATCAATGTATATATCAAAGTGCAATCACATGCATAAATAATCGTAAAACTGATATATACCTCATAATACTCAGCGAAACAATCAAACGGGTGTGGAGTCCCATCAACGCCATCGGCAGGTTGAGTGTAGACCGTAACCTCAGATCGTAACTCTTACTGTCGAGGAAATATCTGCAACATGATACGTTGCAGCCGTGTAGGTCAAGACATTGAATGTACCGCAAGATCACAATATGAGAAAACAGATGATGAAACTATACTATATGCAATATGGCTTTATGGCTCAGATTCGAAGTTTTGTTTATGTAAAAGCTGGTTTTAGTTTCCCTACATCAAAGGAATAAATGAAGTCTGTACTATGGAGTTTTCTGTCATGACATGGTTCCGCCAACCGATGTCTGATAGCCCAAAATCATCATAAGTTGCCCACAATTAAGTTATCAATCCGGTGTTGAGAGTTCCAGATAGATCCAAGTCCAGATGCTCAAATTGTCCGTGAATCGGGACACGGCTAATCGATTAGGTTATAACCCTCTGCAGAGGTTTGTACACTTTACCCACAAGATTCGATCCTCTCTTTGCGTTCTCGCACTTCGTGGTGTTTGAGAACAAGATGACCGAAACATGGTCTTCCAAGAGTTCCTCCGACCACCGTCCCAGTACTCATCCCATCCTACCGTAGTTCTACATCTGCTAGTACCGCCCCAGCCAGAGTCACTACTAAGGTCAACCAAGCCAGAGCCCATAATGACTTGCGGTTGCAGGTAAGCTTCCGCATGAAGTATTCTTCCGTCTCTTTGAGTCTGGGTGAAGCTTTCCGCAAGATGTCATGGCGCTTCTCCATGCATCCCTGCCAACCATCGGTTCCTCCAGGTGCCCACAACCGCCCTTCACCCAAAGAGTGTGTATTGAATTCTGTCTCGAGTCTTGAAGTCTTGAGGTCTTGAAGATGCAGTCCTTGCAGATTCCATCATGGAGTTGTCGCCATTGACGTAGAATCCTCCATTCTCACACCACTCCCAGTACTCATACCAAACCCTGTCTACTATAGCGTAGCATTAAAATAAAATATCTTCCCGGGCTTGGTAACAAGGTGATGGGTTCCTACCTCATGCATACTACTCAACTACAAGGATTCAATAACACTACTGAGGGGTGGTTGCAAAGATGTCACTAAATGCAATAAAACATAGGTATGAAAGCATGGTCAAAGTGAACTTGCCTTGTTGACGATCTTCGAAAACTAGGGATTCGTAGTAGCAAGCTTCGCACTCTGCAAATTCTACCGAGGCAAACAATAACTATAGTAAGCACATAGCATGAGATCACTTAACATAGCAACATAGTAACATAACACACCAAACAAACAAATCAAAACCCAAAGGGAAAACTCAAAGAAAACCAACTCAAGTTTTTCCTACTTCAAGCAACAACTAAAAATAGTTTTATATAACAAAAATTTTCTCAAGATAACCTAATCATGGATTTATGTTAACTTAACAGAAAAGAATGCATTAAGCAACTAGGAGCAAAAAGAATCAATTTAAAAGCTATAGTAAAACTCCTATTAGGCCTAATTCAATTTCTATTAAGAAAAATAAAATAAAACTTTTATTTATTATAAATAAAAGTTCATCCTATAAAGTGACAGAAACTATCCTAGAATAATCAATCACATGTTAAAAATAAATTTATTTACTAATTAAAATAATAGGAAAACAGTAGCTAGTTAATTAATTAGGATTAACAAGATTCTGCTTAAAACTATTTTTTATTAATCCTAAAATACCCAAATTAATTCCTATGGTTTGGCAATGTCAAAATAAAGTTGGGACAAAAAGAATCAACCAAAAATAATTTTCCTAGCTCATGTTATAACAGATTTACTATTCTTACTAAAACTAAAATAAAGCAATTTTAATTAATTTTAACATAGCTAAATATATTTTCTACAGAAACTATAGAAAATTTTCAAACCAACAAAAAAAGAATCACCAAAAAATATTAAACAGAATAAAAAATATGAATTTTTCAAAACAGGAACTATTCTGTTAAAACAGAAAACAAAAATAAATGAAAAAGGGCCTAATGGGCCTAAACTACGCACTTAGCGTAATATAGACTAAACGGGCCTAGGGTTAAACGAGTCGGGCCGGCTAAATAAAAATAAACCCTAACTAAAATAAACCGTAACTAACCGGGGTAAAAACCCGGTTCACTAACTAACCTAAATAAAAAACGTACCCCTTCGGGGGATCTAATCCTAACCGTACGCGTCGGATCTAGCGGCGAGGAGGGGGTCCGGCGACTTACCGGTCGGCGACGGCGGGCGGAGGCTCGGCAAAGTGCTCTGTCTCCGGTGGTCGGGGCGCCATGGAGGGCTCCGTGGTGCAAGCGCGAGGAGTTCGGGTGGGGTCAGGGCGAGCCTGGGTGGCCGGGTGGGTCGGGACGGTGGCGATGGCGGCGGGCGGCGTGTTCGGCTCCGTGAGCGCGCGGCGAGGGGAGAGGAGGTCCGGTGAGGGGGCGAGGGGGGAATGGGGTGCGGGGGAGGGGTATAAATAGGGCGGGGGCGGCGACGTGCGCGGGAAGCAAATCGGGAGGGGATCGGGTGGATCCCGGAGATCACGGGATCTCCCATGAGCGGCGGGCGCCTCTGCGCGAGGGGGCGAGGGGGGAGAGGGAGGTGGGGTCCACCGTCAGCGAGGGAGAGGGGAGCGGGTTCGGCTGGTCAGCCGACCCGGAGGGGTTTCGGCCGAGTGCGGGCTGGCTCATTGGGCCGGCCACCGGGCGCGGGCCTGGCTCGGCCGCTGGTGGGCCCGCCTGCCGGCGCTGGTGAGGGGCTGCCAGTGCTGGCTGGGCCAATCGGCTGGCCGGTGCCTCGGGCATTTTTTTCCTTTTCTATTTTATTTTTTGAAAAAAATAAAACAGAGATATAATTTAAAATATAAATATTTTATATAGGACATATATATATCAAAATGATCAGGGGAATATTCCCTATCATTTGAACATTTTTCCAGGGGCAAAATCCAAAGTTTATAAAAAATCATTTTTTTCAAATTCAAATGAAACTCAAATTTGAAAAGTGTTTTCAAGATACTTTCAAATGACTTTCAATTTGATTCTTTCTAACCACCAACTCATATTTCGTATAATTGAAGAAGTCATTTTATCTTCTCTCATGAAAATCATAGAGTTGCATAAGGCTTTGAATTTGAAATATTCCCAAATGAAATTCAAATCTTTTCCAAAAACCCTTTTCATTTAAAAATGGAAGAAGTCATGTCATCTTCACTCTAGGGTTTGGTGTTGGAATGAACTTGAATTCATGGGGACCCAAAAGGCAAAGGGGAAAGTTTGGGAAAGTCATTTCATTCCCTCTCATTCAACTTTCAAAAGTTTTCAAATTCCACTCAGTTTCACTCAATCAATCAAACCATCAATCAGACAACAAGCATAGTTATTTATCTAATATAACATTCCAAAATTTAGAATTTTGGGATGTTACATTAGAATACTCTATGTGCTTCACTTATATCTTTTGAGCTAGACAATTTTGCTCTAGTGCTTCACTTATATCTTTTTAGAGCACGGTGGTGGTTTTATTTTATAGAAATTATTGATCTCTCATGCTTCACTTATATTATTTTGAGAGTCTTTTCGAACAGCATGGTAATTTGCTTTGGTTATAAAACTAGTCCTAATATGATGAGCATCCAAGATGGGTATAATAAAAACTTTCATATAAAGTGCGTTGGATGCTATGAGAAGTTTGATACTTGATGATTGTTTTGAGACATGAGGATGGTGATATTAGAGTCATGCTAGTAAATTAATTGTGAATTTGAGAAATACTTGTTTTGAGGTTTGCAATTCTCGTAGCATGCACGTATGGTAAACTGCTAGTAACAAATTTGAAGCATGAGGTGTTTCTTTGATTGTCTTCCGTATGAGTGGCGGTCGGGGACGAGGCGATGGTCTTTTCCTACCAATCTATCCCCTAGGAGCATGCGCCGTAGTGCTTGGTTTTGATGACTTGTAGATTTTTTGCAATAAGTATGTGAGTTCTTTATGACTAATGTTGAGTCCATGGATTATACGCACTCTCACCCTTCCACCATTGCTAGCCTCTCTAGTACCTCGCAATTTTCGCCGGTATCATAAACCCACCATTTACCTTCCTCAAAACAGCCACCATACCTACCTATTATGGCATTTCCATAGCCATTCCGAGATATATTGCCATGCAACTTTCCACCGTTCCGTTTATTATGACACATTCCATCATTGTCATATTGCCTTGCATGATCATGTAGTTGACATCGTATTTGTGGTAAAGCCACCTTCATAATTCTTTCATACATGTCACTCTTGATTCATTGCACATCCCGGTACGCCGCCGAAGGCACGCATATAGAGTCATATTTTGTTCTAAGTATCGAGTTGTAATCTTTGAGTTGTAAATAAATATAAGTGTGATGATCATCATTATTAGAGCATTGTCCCGTGTGAGGAAACAAATAAAAAGAGAGAAAGGCTAAAGAAGCCCAAAAAAAGAGAGAAAGGCCAAATAAAAAAGAAGACCCAAAAAAATGAGAAAAAAGAGAGAAGGGACAATGCTACTATCCTTTTTTTCCACACTTGTGCTTCAAAGTAGCACCATGATCTTCATGAGAGAGAGTTTCTTATTTTGTCACTTTCATATACTAGTGGGAATTTTCGTTATAGAACTTGGCTTGTATATTCCAACAATGGGCTTCCTCAAATGCCCTAGGTCTTCGTGAGCAAGCAAGTTGGATGCACACCCACTTAGTTTCTTTTGTTGAGCTTTCATATATTTATAGCTCTAGTGCATCCGTTGCATGGCAATCCCTACTCACTCACATTAATATCTATTAATGGGCATCTCCATGGCCCGTTGATACGCCTAGTTGATGTGAGACCTTCTTTCTCTTTTTTGTCTTCTCCACAACCACCACTCTATTCCACCTATAATGCTATGTCCATGGCTCGCGCTCATGTATTGCGTGAAAGTTGAAAAAGTTTGAGAATACTAAAGTATGAAACAATTGCTTGGCTTGTCATCGGGGTTGTGCATGATTTGAGCATGTTTGTGTGACGAAGATGGAGCATAGCCAAACTATATGATTTTGTAGGGATGAACTTTCTTTGGACATGTTATTTTGAGAAGACATAATTACTTTGTTAGTATGCTTGAAGTATTATTATTTTTAGGTTAATATTAAACTTTTGTCTTGAATCTTTCGAATCTGAACATTTATGCCACAATAAAGAAAATTACATTGATAAATATGCTAGGTAGCATTCCACATAAAAAATTCTGTTTTTATCATTTACCTACTCGAGGACGAGCGGGAATTAAACTTGGGGATGCTTGATACTTCTCCAACGTATCTATAATTTTTGATTGTTCCATGCTATTATATTACCTGTTTTGGATGTTTAATGGGCTTTAATGTGCTCTTTTATATTATTTTTGGGACTAGCCTATTAACCGAAGGCCCAGTGCCAGTTTCTGTTTTTTTTGCCTATTTCAATGTTTTGCAGAAAAGGAATACCAAACGGAATCCAAACGGAATGAAACCTTCGCGATGATCTATCTTGGAAGAAACACAATCTAGAAGACTTGGAGTTGAAGTCTGAAACTCCGTGAGGCGGCCATGAGGCAGGAGGGGGCGCCCCCACCCTCATGGCCCCCATGGAACTCCAACGACGTACTTCTTTCGCATATATATACTCTTATACCCTAAAAACATGAGGGAGAGCCACGAAACCACTTTTCCACCGCCGCAACCTTCTGTACCCGTGAGATCCCATCTTGGGGCCTTTTCCGGCGGTCTGCCGGAGGGGGAATCGATCACGAAGGGCTTCTACATCAACACCATATCCTCTCCGATGAAGCGTGAGTAGTTTACCACAGACCTTCGGGTCCATAGTTATGTCACGCCCAAGATGCGACCCTATCCAAAAGGAACTCGAAGGTCCCACCAAGGATAGAAGCGCATCTTGAAGACGCTTTTGCAAGGTGGATATCATTACATCAACATTACATAATAGATGGGGATACATACATAAGGCACAAATGCCACAAGAATACATCAACATCATATACAAGAGACCAACATCCGACTACGGATGGAACATAAACAGAAACTCAAACAATATCCACCCTGCTAGCCCAAGCTGCCGACCTGGAACCTATCCCCTGATCGAAGAAGCAGAAGACGAACTCCAAAACAAGCAAACATCGCTCTCGTGTCATGATCATCGCAACCTGTACCTGCAACTGGTGTTGTAGTAATCTGTGAGCCACGAGGACTCAAAGAATCCCATTACCATGGGTATCAAGACTAGCAAAGCTTAAAGGGAAAGGAAGGGTAAAGTGGTGAGGTTGCAGCAACGACTAAGCATATATGGTGGCTAACCAACGCAAATGAGAGCGAGAAGAGAAACAAAGGAACGGTCGCCAACTAGTAATGATCAAGAAGTGATCCTGAACTCCTACTTACGTCAGACATAACCCATAAACCGTGTTCTCCTCTTGATCAACCCCGAAAAGAGACACTCACGGTTACGCACACGGTTGGTGTATTTTAGAAGAGTTTACTTCAAGTTTACTACAACCGGATATTAACAAATTCCCATCTGCCACATAACCGCGGGCACGGCTTTCGAAAGTTCAAACCCTGCAGGGGTGTCCTAACTTAGCCCATGATAAGCTCTCGCGATCAACGAAGGATATTCCTTCTCCCCGGGAAGACCCGACCAGTCTCGGAATCCCGGCTACAAGACATTTCAACAGCAATAAAACAAGACCAGCAAGACCTCCCGGCGTGCCGACATCCTGATAGTAGCCGCCACAGTATCTCGGTTCAAAGCCAAGACCGGATGAGCGATGCGCATAACTAGAACCAGCCCTCAAGTTTCCCCGAGGTGGCGCTGCAAGTGGCTCTAGTTTGGACCAACACTTAGACAAGCATTGGCCCGTGGGGCTAAAATGAAGATGACCTTTGAGAGCGCGACTCTCAAGGGAAAAAGGGCTAGGTGAGGCAAATGGTAAAACCAATGTTGGGCCTTGCTGGAAGAGTTTTATTCAAAGCGAACTGTCAAGGGGGTCCCATAAATCACCCAACCGCGTTAGGGACGCAAAATCCGGGAACATAATACCGATATGACGGAAACTAGGGCATCAAGAGTGGAACAAAACACCAGGCATAAGGCCGAGCCTTCCACCCTTTACCAAGTATATAGATGCATTAATAATATAAGAGATATTGTGATATCCCAACATAAAAATAATCCAACGTGGAGCAAACTTCATCTTCACCTGCAGCTAGCAACGCTATAAGAGGGGCTGAGCAAAAGCGGTAACATAGCCACACAACGGTTTGCTAGGAAGGGTGACAAAGGTTAGAGGTTCATGGCAATTTGGGAGGCTTGAGGAGCAAGTGATAGGTAACGCAGCATAGCGATAGAACGAAGCAACTAGCATAGCAATGATAGTAATGAGATCCAAGGTGACGGTCATCTTGCCTGAAATACCGCTAGGTAGAAGAACGAGTCCATGAAGAAGTCGAAGCCACGAAGACGAACCAAGCGTGAGATTTGTTTAATCCTCACGATCGCAACGAAACGGGAACTATCGAGAAGAAGCACACAACATGGTAAACACACCACACATGAACAAGACATGATGCACAACAAGCATGATGCATGACAAGGCTACATGAAGCTACTCATGGCAAGAGACGATGCATAACAAGAACAACACATCAAGGCAAGTTTAAATGAGGCCGGAAACAACATATAACAATTCCGGTAAGTCCTCATATGCAAATTTAGAAATTGGTCCAGATCTGAATAAACCTTAAGTTCAAGTTGTTAAACAGCAAGTTAAGATGCACCACGATGATCTACACGAAATTCTAGTCAAGTTACATATAAAGTTCATTAGATTCGGAGCTATGGCCTAGAAGATATGAGCAAAACAAGATAAGCATGGCATTGATGCAAAATACATACAAACATCAAGCAAACACCTCAAAACATGAATGCAACATGATAATATAAAACTACATGCAATTCTAAGCAAGTTTCATATAGAGCACACTCAAAACGGAGCAACGGTGCAACACATACACTCAATACAAGTTTAAAGGACAAGCTGTCCAAAACAGCAACTAGGAATATGGCAAGCACCAAAACGACATGCTACAGGACCTCAACAAGAAAAAAAAGGCATGGGCATGATGTACAGGTAAAGCATAACAAAACATGAACACTGAGCTAACTCCAGAAATCACTAGAACATGCTCAAACACACATGGCAAGATTGCAAATAATAACAGTTCAGACTTTGCAGAAAATAACATCAGGTTGCAATGTTTAGAGCTATCAAACATGTTACAGGAACTTATCATGGCAAACAAAGGCATGGCATGATACTACTAAATGCATAGAACAAAAGTCCCTTACTGACCATGAGCCAAAAGGGCACAGAAAATATGATGGCACCCATGTAAACATAGCAAGCAATATGACAGATTCATACATGGCAGGAACAACAATAAGTAGACATGTTGGTGAGCTTGAACCACTCACCACAGAGCAATACATGGCATGGCAAGGCAACTCACAGTAATAAGACATGTTTATGAAGCTAAGAATGGCAAGAGCAAGTTCATAGAGTGCATGGATCACTAACAACAATCATGGCAACAATGCACTTAATGTTAACAGGCTGACAGCAACATTATTTAGCAATTTGAGAGCAAGATAACAACATGTTACAGCAGGCTATAAATGCAACCAGGGGCATTAATGGATAGAGCAAGACATGTGTAACAAAGAATCATTAGTGAACATCTCCAGATTATGCATAGAATGACTTGTAGCAGCAGGTTTACATAGCATCACGAAATAACAGAATCAGCCTAGCAAAATAACAACAGCAAGTACCCTAATTAACAAGCTTGATGCACTCACTACAGGAATCACAAAAATACATGGACAGAACCCCTGTAAAGATGGCATGATGTAGTTCAAAACACATGTAGAGCTCATGCTCATAGGATGCACACATCAAACATGGAAAAAATGACAAATCATCAAGTTATAACAGTTTCAGCAAATTAACATCATATTGCACTCTTGCAACGATGATTCAGGCATCAAGATGAGCTCAAATGAAAATGATGCAATGGAATGAAATGAATTACTCGTTTAGGCGAACAATTTGACATATTACACGCACGAAACGGAGCAGTAAGCAGCAAGTTATGATGCGATGAACATGGGACCAGAATGTAAAAATTACAGGGACTTAGTGGAATTTAACCTCGGGGAAAAAGTCAACCCGGGACGGAGGCGTGCGGGACGAGGAGATCCAGGGCAGGGACGGGGCGTTTGGTTCGAGGAGGTGGTGGATCTGGTCCACCTGACCAGATCCGACGAGGACGGCGGCGCCGGCGAGCTCCTCCGGCGAGGGCACGGCGAGGTGGCACGCGGTCGGCGGGCAGCGCGCGGAGTCCGGCTGGCGTCGGCGGCGGAGGCCGGGCGCGGAGTCGAGGAGGCGGCAGCTAACGAGGCGCGCGGAGAGCAGCAAAGTGCGGACGACGCGCGGTGCGGACTGGCCGGGCGACGAGGTCATGAGGAGGCGACAACCGCGGACGCTTGCTGGGACGCGCGGCAAGGCGGGCCGAGACGCGGCACGGACGGTGGCGAGGGCGGAGTCCGACGGCGACGGGTCGGAAGACGAGGCGGGCGGCGGCGATGCTCGGCGGGTCGTAGCACGCGGCGGCCGGATCGGGAGCTCCTCTCCCAATCGGGAGCGAAGGGACGAAGCGGCGCGGGCGCTGCCCGGCTCGAGCCCGGGCGGCTGAATCGGACCTGCAGGCCATGGCTGCGGGGAGGAGGCTGAGGGGCGACGTGGCGCTCGCCCAGCGGCTGGAGGCGGTGGCTGGGTGGCGGCTGGCCACTAGGGCACCGCCATGTGGCAGGGATGAGGTGGAGGCGCGCCGGATCTGGAGGGGAAGGCGGCGGCGCGGCCCTCGAGGTGGGAGGAGGCGGTGAAAACAAGGAGGGGAAGGTTAGGCTGCCAAAATTGGAAGTGGAAGGAGTATATAAAGGGTATAGGCTAGGGTTTGAGGGTTTTTGGAGGGGTGTTGGGCTGCACACAAAAGAGGCTTTTACGGTTACCCGGTTAACCGTTGGAGTATCAAACGGACTCCAAATGGCACGAAACTTGGCAGGCGGTCTACCAGTGGTGTACCAAGGCCGCTTGGAAAACCTCGGTCCATTCCGAGAACGTTTAACACCCGCACACGAAAAGAGGCAAAAGGGGGCGCCGAGGGACATAGGAGTGTCGGATTGCAAAACGGACAACGGGGAAAATGCCCGGATGCATGAGACGAACACGTATGCAAAAAGAAATGCACATGATGACATGATATGAAATGCAGATGATGACATGGCAAAATGCAACACACAAGCACATGACATGGCAAGGACGACAAATAACTGACGAACACCTGGCGCATCGAATCCGGGGCGTTACAAGTCATTAGCTAGATGGCTTCTTCTCTCTCTTTGGTTCTCAATACAAAGTTCTCCTCGATGTTCTTGGAGATCTATTCGATATAATACTCTTTTGCGGTGTGTTTGCGGAGATCCGATGAATTGTGGATTTATGAACTTGATTATCTATTAATATTATTTGGTTCTTCTCTGAATTCTTATATGCATGATTTGATATCTTTGCAAGTCTCTTCGAATTATCGGTTTAGTTTGGCCTACTAGATTGATCTTTCTTGCAATGGAAGAAGTGCTTAGCTTTGGGTTCAATCTTGCAGTGTCCTTTCCCAGTGAGAGCAGGGGCAACAAGGAACGTATTGTATTGTTGCCATCGAGGATAAAAAGATGGGGTTTATATCATATTGCTTGAGTTTATCCCTCTACATCATGTCATCTTGCTTAATGCGTTACTCCGTTCTTATGAACTTAATACTTTAGATGCATGCTGGATAGCGGTCGATGTATGGAGTAATAGTAGTAGATGCGGAATCGTTTCGGTCTACTTGACACAGACGTGATGCCTATATTCATGATCATTGCCTTAGATATCTTCATAACTATGCGCTTTTCTATCAATTGCTCGGCAGTAATTTGTTCACCCACCGTAATACATGCTATCTTGAGAGAAGCCACTAGTGAAACCTATGGCCCCAGATTCTCTTTCTTATTATATTGCATCTCTTTTATTTACATCGCATCTCGTTTACTATTTTGCAATCTTTACTTTCCAATCTATACAACAAAAATACAAAAAATATTTATCTTACTATCTTTATCAGATCTCACTTTTGCGAGTGGCCGTGAAGGGATTGACAATCCCTTTATCGCGTTGGTTGCAAGGTTCTTGATTGATTGTGCAGGTACTAGGTGACTTGCGCGTCGTCTCCTACTGGATTGATACCTTGGTTCTCAAAAACTGAGTGAAATACTTACACTACTTTGCTGCATCACCCTTTCCTCTTCAAGGGAAAACCAACGCATGCTCAAGAGGTAGCACTCAGCCATAGGTTCTATAAAGTATGCCATGCTGTATACTAGACCTATTGTGTACCTTGCCATGAGTTTGGCAAGGGGTACAATAGTGATCCAGGAGTAGATCACTAGACAACGGTCAAAATTATCCTTAAAGAACTAAGGAAATATTTGCTCAGTTATGGAGGTGATAAAGAGTTCGTCGTAGAGAGTTATATCAATACAAGCTTTGACATCAATTAGGATGACTATGAGTATCAATCTGGATACATATTGAAAGTGAGAGCAATTAGGTAGAGTAGCTCCATGCAGAGCATTGTAGACATAGAAATTTGCAAAATAGATACATATCTGAATGTGACCGACACGTTGACTAAACTTTTCTCACAAGCAAAACATGATCACACCTTAGTACTCTTTGGGTGTTAATCGCTTGGCGATGTGAACTAGATTATTGACTCTAGTAAAACTCTTTGGGTGTTGGTCACATGGCGATGTAAACTATGGGTGTTAATCACATGGCGACGTGAACTAGATTATTGACTCTAGTGCAAATGGGTGACTGATGGAAATATGCCCTAGAGGCAATAATAAAATGGTTATTATTATATTTCCTAAATCTTGATAAAGGTTTATTATTCATGCTAGAATTGTATTGACCGGAAACTTAAATATATGTGTGGATACATAAACAAATACCATGTCCCCAGTGAGCCTCTAGTAGACTAGCTCGTTGATCAAAGATGGTTAAGGTTTCCTAATCACAGACATGAGTTGTCATTTGATAACGGGATCACATCATTAGGAGAAGGATGTGATGGATAAGACCCATCCGTTAGCTTTGCATTTGACCGTTCAGTTTATTGCTATTGCTTTCTTAATGTCAAATAAATATTTCTTCGACTATGAGATTATGCAACTCCCGAATACCAGAGGAATACCTTGTGTGCTATCAAACGTCGCAATGTAAATGGGTGATCATAAAGATGCTCTAGAGGTATCTCCGAAGGTGTTTGTTGAGTTGGCATAGATTAAGATTAGGATTTGTCACTTCGAGTATCGGAGAGGTATCTCTGGGCCCTCTCGGTAATACACATCATAAGAAGCCTTGCAAGCAAAGTGACTAAGGAGTTAGTTACGAGATGATGTATTACGGAACGAGTAAAGAGACTTGCCAGTAACGAGATTGAACTAGGTATGAAGATACCGACGATCGAATCTCGGGCAAGTAACATACCGATGGACAAAGGGAATTACGTATGTTGTCATAACGGTTCGACTGATAAAGATCTTCGTAGAATATGTAGGAGCCAATATGGGCATCCAGGTTCCGCTATTGGTTATTGAACGGAGAGGTGTCTCGGTCATGTCTACATAGTTCTCGAACCCATAGGGTCCGCATGCTTAACGTTCATTGACGATATAGTGTTATATGAATTATATGTTTTGGTGACCGAATGTTGTTTGGAGTCCCGGATGAGATCACAGACATGACGAGGAGTCTCGAAATGGCCGAGAGGTAAATATTAATATATAGGATGATGGTATTCGGACACCGGAATAGTTTCGGAGTGCATCGGGTACTCATCGGGTCACCGAAAGGGGTTCCGGGCACCCTCGGCAAGTGTATGGGCCTTATTGGCCAAAGGGGGGGACAGACCAGCCCACAAGGGGCCTGGTGCGCCCCTTCCCTTGGCTGGCCGGCCCTAGGGGAAGGAAAGGGGAGGGGTGGCCCCTCCTTCCTTTCCCTCCTCTGGAGAGGGAGGGGGCACCTCCTCCTGCCTTCCTCCTGCACTCAAATAAGGAAGGCGGGGGGGGGGGGGGGGGGGCAAGATGGGGAAGACCCCAAGTAGGATCTGGCCCTACTTGGGGCGCAAGCCCTGTGGAGATAGCTTCACCACCATCGTCATCACGCCGTCGTGCTGCCGGAACTTATCCACTGCCTCGCTGTCTTGCTGGATCAAGAAGGTGGAGGATGTCGTCGAGCTGAACGTGTGCTGAACGCGGATGTGCCGTACGTTCGGTGCTCGATCGGTTGGAACGCGAAGAAGTTCGACTACATCAACCGCATTGTCAAACGCTTCCCCTTACGGTCTACGAGGGTACGTATACACACTCTCCCCTCTCGTTGCTATGCATCTCCATGGATAGATCTTGCGTGTGCATGAATTTTCTTTTGTTTTCCATGCTTCGTTTCCCAACACGTTGTCTACTTGCCGATGTGCTGGCCTTCATTGGTTGGTCATCGTAATTAGGATGAAAATCCTTGCCCAGGTCGTCTTCGACCAGACGTGACGATGGTGGCACGAGGTCCTTTATATCCTCTTGAAGACGTTGTTGCGGTTGGTATTAGATGTTAAGTTCATATCTTGTATTGGTTTTGTTGTTGTTTCCTGTCCTTTGTACTCCATTTGTTGATAACTTTGGCTTTGTTGCATTGCATCAGCTTTAATAAAAAATATGGTGCATCACAATAATGTTTCAATCTTCTTTTCGAAAGAAAAAAATTATAATACTCAAGTAAAAATAGAAACAGTTTTTTTTTAGAAAATGCCCTTTTGGACAAATCTACGCACATAATTTTCTAGTTCTCAATCTGAAAATATTTAAAATGATATTGACACTAAAAGTCTTACAAGCCTGACAGAGTGTGCACAAGACGCCACTTATTTTGTGAAATACAAATACCTTTTTAAAATCACAGAAGTTCACACCTCCGTTCCCCGAGCTGGCGGGCATCAGCCAGCGTAACATGGTGTCCGTTGCACGCTCGATGACACTTCATCCATACGCCTGTGTGCATGCAGAGTCCGCGACTACTCCCTCCATTCCGAAATAATTGTCTTTCTAGCCATCTCAAATGGACTACAACATACGGATGTATGTAGACATGTTTTAGAGTGTAGATTCACTCATTTTGCTCCGTATGTAGTCACTTGTTAAAATCTCTAAAAAGACAATTATTTCGGAACGGAGGGAGTAGAATGCATGCAGCACTCCCGCGTCAACCTTGCTACTCCCTCCGTTCCTAAATACTTGTCTTTCTAGGCATTTCAACAAGTGATTAAATACGGAGCAAAATGAGTAAATCTATATTTTAAAATATGTCTATATAGATTCGTATGTAGTAGTCATTTGAAATGTCTAGAAAGACAAATATTTAGGAACGGAGGGAGTACAAAACAGGACCCGGGCGAGCGAGAGATTAGCCGAGGGACCTCCAACAGCCGACCGACTAAGCCATGCATTAAACATGATTATCGCCTAACCCCCCTCCCGACTAAACTAGTGCTAAGCTCACTTCAGGTCGGCGATCTGCGTTTTAAAATGTGGGAGTCGCGTCGCCGTCCCAGCTGTGGATCAGCAGCTTCCGGTCTACTGCTACTGCGGGCGTTGGCTTATCCCGAGGAGAGGAGAGGAGAGGAGAGGACAGACGTACTCTAAATAGCATAGACATTCAGCCAGCACAGCATAGCACAATCGTCACTACTGACGTTTTCTGGCTCTGCGCCCCGATCTGCGTCACCAGGTCTGCATCTTCTATTACACCTGCTAATTATATACGTTACATGCTAATTATATACAGTGGTCGTCGTAGTTGGTTTCGATTGATTGACATGTTTATTACTAGCAGCTAACTCGGTGTTGTTTGTTCTTTCTCTCTCTCCAGTTTGAGGCCCTGGAAGAGTCGTGATAGCGAAATGCGCCGTGTCAAAATATATAACACATGTTGATTTGCTTTTTTTTCTTGAAAGAGATGAAAGATTTGCCTCATTCATTAAATAAGAGGAATAGAGTTATCATTCATGTTACAGCACCGACGACGCCACAACAACCCAAATAAAAGTGATCAACTACTCTCGCGGCATTATATATTCCAACTTTCTAGCACCCGCAGTTACCCAAGGCCTGGCCTTTTTCTTGATGTTGGCGAGGAGGACCGTTGGCAGAGCACTCTTCTGACGGAACACTCGCACGTTTCTCTCGTTCCAAATGGTCCAGGAGACTAGCATGGTGAGCAAGGCCATCACGTTCGTGTTGGAGATAGATGTGTCAGAAAGGCCCATCCACTAATCTTTGATGTTTTCTGGGAGATGTCATGAGGAAGTATCAATGTTCAATAGTTGTAGCCAGTCCTTGACTAAACCCAAAGGCGGATAGAGAACCGGCATTTGTAGAAAAAATGGTCCACAGATTCTTGCTCCCGTTTGCACACTGTACAAAGGCCACAGTTTAGCCATCCGCACCTCTCCAATCTATCCGCTGTCCAAACTCTGCTTTGAACAGTCAACCAAGCGAAGAATTTGACTTTGGGGGGAGCCCAGGCATTCCACACAGTGTCTTCCATAGGAGATTTAATTGTGCCAAGGAATTACGCTTTGTATGCCGACTCAGCCTTGTATTGGCCGCTAGATGTGTGCTTCCACACAATATCATCCTCGACGTCTGCTTCAAGGTGGAAGACACGAATCGTTGTCCACAGGGCGACAAACTGACGCAAGTGATTCAGTGAAAAGGACGTCGTGATGTGAATTCTCGAGACCCAAGCATCGATGTTGAGAGCTTCCTGCACCTTCCAATTTTTCCTCTTGGACGCCTCATAAATAAGAGGTGCAATGTCCCATGGCTTGCAGTCATTCACCCATAGCGCATCCCGGAAAGGCGTCCTTGCGCCATTTCCAACAAAGATGGACATGGAGGCATAGAACAAGGCAGAATCCATCTTGTCGCAGGGGTTTCCGATGCCCACCCAAATCTTGGTTGGGTTTTTCCATTCAAACCATAACGAACGCAGGCGTAGAGCGCGGGCAAATTTCCTCGTGTTATGTATGCCAAGGCCGCCAAGGTCCTTGGGCCGACACATCGCGTCCTAATTTACCTTGCATTTTGCACCAGTGATTTTGTCCGTGCCCTCCTAAAGAAAGGCTCTCTCGAGCTTGTTTATTTTGTTTGCATCCATGGATTATCATAGTTTTTGTTCTAACCAAACGGGTGAATAGTCTGCATCATATACACATTAGCTTGAGAAGATTAATTTTTACATCATGAGAAAGATAGACCAAGAGAACAAAACAAGGCAAATTAAATGTCCTTGAATTCTCTTTTTCTAAATAGCTACAACCCAATACATGTTTTTCCTAGTGATGCAACCATGCCATATAAGTTATATTTTTTGCATTACTCTATACAGCAATCTATGCTGCCACATCATCAATTCATGCATGTTAGTTATATGTTATTTTTTCGTTAGAGTTCATCCTTCACATTTTCTTTGTCCTATTTCTAAATAGCTATAAGGCTACATAATGGGGGTAAATTAGGTACAATAGTAGTAACATAACATACCCAGATGTCAATTGGCTTATGTGGCAAGTAATTAATGAGAAAAGAGATATTGGTGGTAACATCAAATATGTTTTTTTTAAGGAAAGGCAACACAATATGTTACCATACATAATGCACCCCGTGACAAAATAAGTCTACATGTAAATAAATGAATGCTTACATGATACTACCATACATATGTTACTACCTATCATCATAGACTAGTAATATATGCATGTTACTAGTCTATAAGTTACTTCGCACTATGACCAGCCTAACTCACTACCTATTTTTCTAACCACGCAACATAAGCAACTTATGCGCGCATGCCATACATTAATATTTTTGCATTATTTTGTGCATGCAATGCTGCCAGATCATCTTGTAACTTTAAGAGGTCCCTAAGACTAGCCACAATGGGTAGTAACATAGAGTAGTAACATGCTCATGTTACTACACTATGTTACTACCTCTATAGTGGAGAGTAACATATGTATAGTAACATGCAACACTTCAGTTATTATGCTATAGACTCATCTTGTCTTGATATGTGTGATGTTACTCATACTAGTAGTAACTAGCTATGTTACTACATGCCTCTCTTTCTTCATTTATTGTTTGCCACATCATATATTTTATCTAGATATGTGTGATGTTACTACCTATGTTACTCCCATTGTGGGTAGTCTAACCTAAAGCACCCAACCTCACGATTACACAATCATTCTACAACATTTCCATATAATGGAAAAGAATTATTTTTTAATAGAAGTGAATTTGTTGACTCACACATACACGACTTTTACATGACTGGATGTACACAGTCGACATCAACACACACACACACACACACAGAGAGAGAGAGAGAGAGAGAGTTACACTGCCAAAGAGCAAAGTTAAAGCTATGCCTAGATGGGGAAAAAGTGATTGGCAAACTTACAACAACAGCCAGCCACACGAACCATCTCTTGACATCACAAGGATAACAAGAAAGGTTCTCCACCAACAACACTGATTTTAGGTGTTTTTTTCTTTAGGTTTTATGTCCTTCTCAGGAAGGCGAGGGAATGGTGGCTCCCTGAAGATGGAATAATGTTCTCTTTGCCTAGCCCCGTGCCAATGGTGCGTCTAGCATCGTCGGAGGGCATGTGGAGGTGTGTCTCCGGTGGATCTTGTGGGATTCGGTTGAGTTTTGTCTTTGGTGGATCTGCTTGATTCCGGTGTTCGCTCGTCTGCATTCGTGCATCTACACGTTGGATCCTTCCGATCTACGCACGCTTATCTTCATTAGCGATAGTTCTTGTTCTGGTGTGCTAGTTCGTTGGGGCCTTAGCACGGTGACTTCTCGTTGTCTACTATAGCAAGGTTTCTCGGCTCGGGTGAAGGAGGGGTAATGATGGCGGCACGCCATCGGCTCGCTCCAGTGATTTTAGTCATCGCTAGGTGGTCTACGAACATGAATGTAATTTATATTGCTTGCCATGATGTTTGCTGAATAAATTGAAATATTGTTCCCACAAAAAGAAAAAGAAAGGTTCTCCAGCAACAATATTGCGTCGTTGCTGGATCCAACCGCCAATGGCAGATCTCGGTCTTTAAAACTATAAATATCAAGTTCGAGCAATGCCTTCAACAAAGGTTAACGACGCAAAAACACAACCATTTTCGGGCATAACAAACAGGGTTAGACCTAGGGTTCTCATCACGAAGCTCAAGATCGGGTACTCGTGAAGCACCAACAAATCGAATTCACCATTTGTTGTTGAAAGGGATCTCAACGGTCTTCATGGGGAAATATTACAACCCTAATTTGTATTTGATACGATGGGAGTGAGTGCATACTTATAAGCGTGGAAAATTGAGTTGTCAATTCAACCATACCTGAAACAAGTACTTTCTCAAAGGGATCATTAGTAGAAATGGCAATGTAGTGGATGGAGTATGTAGCAGCAACACAAAGCAGTAAAATAGATTGTAGTTGTAAAGTACAAGTAACTTAAAAAGAGAAAAAGGTAATGAAAAATAATGAGTGTTATTTTTGTGCTCATCACACCTGAGTTTAAACCGATTTATTTCATAAAAAAGATACCCGCTCCAATATTCGTACTAATGACTAATAAATGCAAAGGATTCCAAAATCCTCTCTTTATTTTGTTTCCATAGGAAAATGGGTTATGCATCGACTAAATCAAGTGCATACATGGAAAGGGGCAAATAGGAGATAAGAGGAGCCAAGTGGGAGGCACGGAATTCATCCAGAGCACAATACAATGTCTGGTATGAGCGCACGTGCTCATACAAGCGCTTGTACCAGGTGCCTGCAGCACCGTGATGTCCAACCCTCCAACTTTCATTAAAGGGCCAGCACCAGAGTCAGATTAGAGCAATTCGCGAGAACTCCATCTTCGTCAACAGTAGCATCCACAAACCCTAGTCGCCGCTATTTCCATCTCTACGTCCATAGCCTCCACCATCACCATCGCCGCATCATTCACCACCAAGTTAGCCATACCTTGTAATCGTGTATCACATCCGACAACCATTGTAAGACATGTTATCAATAAAGTATTCACCATTATGCGTTCTTAAATTATTTGTTCTTGCGATCTAATCACCATCTGTGAGTAATTTGATAAGGTCATGGGTTGAGGCATACCCTTGCAACCTTATGTGCGTGTTTAAGGGATTGTTGGAATGACTTTGAACTAACTTATCGTATGTATGAAATAATTGCTTCATAGTTGCCTCTTTTCTCTTTCGCGGTCTTCGTCCCTATAGGTACCCAGGTTCACGGAGATCGAGCCACTGAGAGGCTAAGGGTAGAGAGACCGTGAATTGCTATTCTGAACACCATTGACAAAAGGCTAGTACGGTAGCATGAATCCTATCTCTAGGGATACAAGAGGTGTAGTCACTAAATGTACAATGCTTTTGTATGATTATATCTTAATTATCGAGGCAACCCCATGTTGAGAATAGGGCTTTCGGTTTGACAACTGACTCTTGATGACGTTCCCATCAAGAGATAATTTGGACACCCCCCACTTCGATACGTTGCAAGCACATCTTGACGGGTGTCTTCCGGAGAAAAAATTAATATCACAATGATCCCATTCACAAGTATATGGTTGCAGGAAGGAAGACCTCATACCAATGCGTATTTTTATTATAAGTGTTCCATGTTACAACTTGATTTTGACCCAGTCTAAAAACTGGAATTAATACTCTTGCAAAAGCTTGTTAGAAACTCTTGTCTTCAAGGTGCAAGTCCTCTCGTGGGTTCGATAACTCTTGTAGGCTTTCTCTCCCTATGTTTCTCTTCTTTCCTTCTCTCCATAATTAATACATAATGTTAGAGATGCTAGCATTATCTCTAAACTAATTGAGTGCAATACACTTAGTTATAACACATAAGAAAAATGCATTGGGGGTGGTTGTCTCTAATTTCCATCCACGACCTAACATTAGTGATAAGAACCAATGCATTGGGAGAACCCTAATGAAGATTACAAGTTATGGTTGTGTTAATTAGTTGATATGACAGAATCACGAAGATTGCGAGTTGCTCGCATGTGCTATATTAGTATTTCTTCTCATTTTTCTTCATTAACCCTCTAAGATATATCATAAGTCATACATATCATTGTAGAAGAGATCATGCGATATTTCTTTAATTAATTTATCTTGTCGTATGTAAATCATCAACTGGTTCCTGTTCAAATAATGCGACCGTGGAGCGGGTGAGACTCACAAGAAAGATTTCTAGCCATTTGGATGTGATCTGATTAGCATGTGTGATTCGCAGTGCAATTCTTTAACCTTTTTAACTTGGCCTTCACTATGTCTAGTTTCTGACCCTACCCTGGTAGTATAAGTTGTGCTTAGTGCTAAATCTACATAACATATGCTTCTTTTGGCACGTAGGTATAATATAAACTTTAGGTGCACAAGATATAAATAGCTGATTTTGTTCCTCAGTGCACACCCTTAATTATGGTTCCAGCTACAAACTTTGATCAACTTTTAGCATGCATGCATCTTGTGACTTTGTTATTATAGCAACAATTTTTGTATTAATGTTATTATTATTATTTTAAACTTGTCCACGACAAGAGAAAAAATGACGTGTTTGCTATTATTAACATGCCTGGAAATTTTCAGGTACCGGTCGAATCGCTAGGACAGCGCGGCCTAGCCCCGAGCTTGAGACCGAGACGCCATGCATCACTGGCGGATGTGAGTCAACGGTTTGGCAGGTTCATATTGCGGGGTGAGGGGGTTCGTTGGCGTGATAGAGCTTAGAGGGAGGAGTGCCTCGAGTAGGACATGATGCAAGGCAGACGCCTGTGATGTCGCCAACTGTGGGGGCGCGGGCAGTTAGGCTAGGGTCGGGCTCAGAGGTTTTCATGAGGAGGAAGGTGTTGTAGCCATTGGATTAGATTTCAATCCAACAATTGCGGCCAAGTTGATCGAACGGATATTTTTACAGACGGTTGCATAATATTCACTTCCGAAAAATGACATGGAGCCACTGCCTCATCGCCTCTAGAGTTAACAAGCAAGCACACCATCTCCAATGCTAAGAGCATCTCCAGTAGCAGCCCTATAATAGGGCACGAGAAACAACTTGGAGTAAAATTGGCGCACCACAATGGTATTTAGAGTAACAAAAAAAATGCTTATCTCCAACAACAACTCTTCAATAGGGTAGTAAATAGGGCACTACTGCTCCTTTTCCACAATTGCATACATATTTCATACAAATAATATCATATTCATCTCAAATGAATCCAAAACAAACATAACAACAATTTCATCAGTCCACAATATCAAATTATTACCTAGTTCATCAAATCCACAAAATCAAATGCAACACAAATTGTTCATCAAACAATACAACAAAGTTCAGCACACAATACCACAAAGTTCATCACACGATACAACAAACATAGAGATAAGACTAGAGATGTTACTGTTGGGGAACGTTGCATAGAAAACAAAAAAAATTCTACATACACGCAATGATCTATCCATGGAGATGCATATCAACGAGGGGAGAGTGTGTCTCCGTACCCTTGTAGACCGTAAGCGGAAGCGTTTCACAACGCGGTTGATGTAGTCTAAATTCTTCGCGCGTCAACCGATCAAGTACCGAAGGCACGTCTCCTCCATGTTCTGCACACGTTCAGCTCGATGACGTCCCTCGCCTTCTTGATCCAGCAAGACATCGAGGTAGTAGATGAGTTCCGTCAGCACGACGGTGTGTTGACGGTGATGGTGAAGTGATCTCCACAGGGCTTTGCCTAAGCACTAGGAAAATATGACCGGGGGTGTAAACGGTGGAGGGGGGCACCGCATAGGGCTAACAATTGATCTGGGGTGTGCTAGGTGCCCCCTCCCACATATATATGGGAAAACTTTGTTTTTGCCACTTTAGTTTTTTCCAACTTTGCTTATGCCACTCTAGAATTTGACATCTCACTTTTGCCACTCTTAGCTTTTGATAATACCTCACAAATGCCATTCCATGGCAAGAACGATAATTTTTCATTTCACTTTTGCCACTCTTAGCTTTTGACATGTATCACAATTGCCACTCTAAATTTTTTGCTTTTGCCACGAAATGGCAAAAGTCATAAATTGTCAAAATCTAAGAGTGGCAAAAGTGAAATGTCAAATTCTAGAGTGGCATAAGCAAAGTTGGCAAAAAACTAGAGTGGCAAAAACGAAGTTTTCCCCATATATATATGTGGGAGGGAGGGAGGAGCAGCCATATGAGGCGCCCAAGTATGAGGAATCCTACTTGGAGTCCCTCCCAAGCTGCGCCCCTGCCGTATATAACCGAGGGGGAAGGAAAGAGGGGAGGAGAGGGAAGGAAGTGGGAATCCTAATCCACACTTTCCTTTCCCTTCTCCCCTTCCCTTCTCCTCCTTAGGCCGACCCATAAGGGGGGCGCACCAGCCCCTTGTGGCTGGTGCGTTTCCCCTCTTGTCCCATAAGGCCCATATCTTTTGTCGGGGGTGCCCGGAACCCCTTCCGGTGACCTGATAAGTAGCCGGTACCCCCGAAACACTTTCGGTGTCCGAATACTATCGTCCTATATATCAATATTGTCCTCTTGACCATTTCGAGACTCCTAGTCATGTCCGTGATCTCATCTGGGACTCCGAACAACATTCGGTCACCAAATCATATAACTCATATAATACTATATCGTCATCGAAGGTTAAGCGTGCGGACCCTACAGGTTCGAGAACTATGTAGACATGACTGAGACACCTCTCTGGTCAATAACCAATAGCGGAATCTGGATGCGCATATTGGCTCCTACATATTTGATACGTCCATTTTGCATCATGCTTTTATATCGATATTTATTGCATTATGGGCTGTTATTACACAATATGTCACAATACTTATGCCTATTCTCTCTTATTTTACAAGGTTTACATGAAGAGGGAGAATGCCGGCAACTAGAATTACAATTTGGAAAAGGAGCAAATATTAGAGACCTATTCTGCACAACTCCAAAAGTCTTGAAACTCCACGAAAATCAGTTTTAGAATATATAAAAAATATTGGGCGAAGAAAGCACCAGAGGGGGCCCACACCCTGGCCACGAGGGTGGGGGACGCGTCCTATCCCCCTAGGCACGCCCCTGCCTCGTGAGCCCCCTGGCAGGCCTTCGGTGCCCATCTTTTGCTATATGAAGTCTTTCGCCCTGGAAAAAATCAGAAGGAGCTTTCGGGATGAAGCGCCACCGTCTCGAGGCGGAACCTAGCGAAACCAATCTAGGGCTTCGGCAGAGTTGTTCTACCGGGGAAACATCCCTCCGGGAGGGGGAAATCATCACCATCATCATCACCATCGATCCTCTCATCGGGAGGGGATCAATCTCCATCAACATCTTCACCAGCACCATCTCATATCAAACCCTAGTTCATCTCTTATATCCAATCTTTGTCTCAAAACCTCAGATTGGTACCTGTGGGTTGCTAGTAGTGTTGATTACTCCTTGTAGTTGATGCTAGTTGGTTTATTTGGTGGAAGATCATATGTTCATATCCTTTATGCATATTAATACCCCTCTGATTATGAACATGCATATGATTTGTGAGTAGTTACATTTGTTCCCGAGGACATGGGAGAAGTCTTGCTATAAGTAGTCATGTGAATTTGGTATTCATTCGATATTCTGATGAGATGTATGTTGTCTTTCCTCTAGTGGTGTCATGTGAACGTCGACTACATGACACTTCACCATTATTTGGGCCTAGAGGAAGGCATTGGGAAGTAATAAGTAGATGATGGGTTGCTAGAGTGACAGAAGCTTAAACCCTAGTTTATGCGTTGCTTCGTAAGGGGCTGATTTGGATTGTCCTTTGCTACAAAAAGGATTGGGCCACCTTGCTGCACCTTGTTTACTTTTGTTACTTGTTACCCGTTACAAATTACCTTATCACAAAACTATCTGTTACTGATAATTTCAGTGCTTGCAGAGAATACCTTACTGAAAACCGCTTGTCATTTCCTTCTGCTCCTCGTTGGGTTCGGCACTTTTACTTATCGAAAGGACTACGATAGATCCCCTATACTTGTGGGTCATCAATATTCTACAAAGATCTTTATAGGTCGAACCGTTATGACAACATACGTAATTCCCTTTGTTCATCGGTATGTTACTTGCCCGAGATTCGATCGTCGGTATCTTCATACCTAGTTCAATATCGTTACCAACAAGTATCTTTACTAATTCCGTTATACATCATCCTGCAACTAACTCATTAGTCACTTTGCTTGCAAGGCTTATGATGTGTATTACCGAGAGGGCCCAGAGATACCTCTCCGATACTTGGAGTGACAAATCCTAATCTCGATCCATGCCAACTCAATAAACACCTTTGGAGATACCTATAGAGAATCTTTATGATCACCCAGTTATGTTGTGACGTTTGATAGCACACAAGGTATTCCTCCGGTATCCGGGAGTTGCATAATCTCATAGTCGAAGGAATATGTATTTGACATGAAGAAAGCAATAGCAATAAATTGAACGATCATTATGCTAAGCTAACGGATGGGTCTTGTCCATCACATCATTCTCCTAATGATGTGATCCCGTTATCAAATGACAACACATGTCTATGGTTACGAGAACTTAACCATGTTTGATTAACGAGCTAGTCTAGTAGAGGCTTACTAGGGACACAGTATTTGTTTATGTATTCACACATGTATTTAGATTTCCGATCAATGCAATTATAGCATGAATAATAAACCTTTATCATGAATAAGGAAATATAAAATAACAACTTTATTATTGCCTCTAGGGCATATTTCCTTCAGTCTCCCACTTGCACTAGAGTCAATAATCTAGTTCACATCGCCATGTGAATAACACCCATAGTTCACATCTCCATGTGATTAACACCTATAGTTCGCATCGCCATGTGACCAACACCCAAAGGGTTTACTAGAGTCAATAATCTAGTTCACATTGCCATGTGATTAACACCCAAAGAGTAATAAGGTGTGATCATGTTTTGCTTGTGAGAGAAGTTTAGTCAACGGGTCTGTCGCATTTAGATTTGTATGTATTTTGCAAATTTGTATGTCTACAATGCTCTGCATGGAGCTACTCTAGCTAATTGCTCCCACATTTAATATGTATCCAGATTGAGACTTAGAGTCATCTAGATTAGTGTCAAAGCTTGCATCGACGTAACTCTTTACGACGAACTCTTTATCACCTCCATAACCGAGAAGCTTTTCCTTAGTCCTCTTTAAGGCACCTAAGGATAATTTTGACCGCTGTCCAGTGGTCCACTGCTGGATCACTCTTGTACCCTCTTTGCCAGATAAGTGGAAGACACACATCAGGTGTGGTACACAGCATGGCATATCGTATAGAACCTATGGCTGAGGCATAGGGAATGACTTTCATTCTCTCTCTATCTTCTGTCGTGGTCGGGCTTTGAGTCTTACTCAACTTCACACCTTGTAATACAGGAAAGAACCCCTTCTTGGACTGAACCATTTTGAACTTCTTCAAATCTTATCAAGGTATGTGTTTTGTGAAAGTTCTATTAAGCGTCTTGATCAATCCCTATAGATCTTTGATGCTCAATATGCAAGTAGCTTCACTGAGGTCTTTCATTGAAAAATTGTTATTCTAGTATCCTTTTATGCTATCCAGAAATTCTATATAATTTCCAATCAGCAATATGTCATCCACATATAATATAAGAAATGTTACATAGCTCCCACTCACTTTCTTGTAAATATAGACTTCACCTAAAGTCTGTATATAACCACATGCTTTGATCACCTCATCAAAAGCATATATTTCAACTCCGAGATGCTTGCACTAGTCCAAAGATGGACCGCTGGAGCTTGCACACTTTGTTAGAACCTTTAGGATCGACAAAACCTTCTGGTTGCACCATATACAACTCTTCTTTAAGAAATCCATTAAGGAATGCAGTTTTGACGTCTATTTACCAGATTTCATAATCATAAAATTCGGCAATTGCTAACATGATTCGGACGGACTTAGGCATCACTACGGGTGAGAAAGTCTCATCGTAGTCAACCCCTTGAACTTGTCGAAAACCTTTTGCGACAAGTTGAGCTTTGTAGATAGTAACATTACCATCAGCGTCAGCCTTCTTCTAGAATATCCATTTATTCTCTGTGGCTTGCCAATCATTGGGCAAGTCCCCAAAGTCCACACTTTGTTCTCATACATGGATCCTATCTCAAATTTCATGGCCTCAAGCCATCTGGCGGAATCTGGGCTCATCATAGCTTCTTCATAGTTCGTAGGTTCGCCTTGGTCTAGTAACATGACCTCCAGGACATGATTATCTTACCACTATGGTGCAGATCGTGCTCTAGTTGACTTACGAGGTACAGTAGCAACTTGATCTGAAGTTTCATGATCATTATCATTATCTTCCTCTCTAGTTGGTGTAGGCATCACGACAACAGTTTTCTGTGATGTGCTACTTTCCAGTTCGAGAGAAGGTACAATTACCTCATCAAGTTCTACTTTAATTTCCTCCCACTCACTTCTTTCGGAAGAAACTTCTTCTCTAGACATGTTCCATTCTTGGCAACAAAGATCTTGCCTTCGGATTTTTGGTAGAAGGTGTACCCAATTGTTTCCTTAGGGTATCCTATGAAGACGCACTTCTCCGATTTGGGTTCGAGCTTATCAGGCTGAAGCCTTTTGACATAAGTGTCGCAACCCCAAACTTTAAGAAATGACAAATTAGGTTTCTTGCCAAACCACAGTTCATACGGTGTTGTCTCAACGGTGCCCTATTTAACGCGAAAGCCTCTGTCACTAATGCATATCCCCAAAATGATAGTGGTAAATCGGTAAGAGACATCATAGATCGTACCATATCTAATAAAGTACGGTTACGATGTTTGAACACACCATTACGCTGTGGTGTTCCGGGTGGCGTGATTTGTGAAACAATCCCACATTGTTTAAAATGAAGGCAAAACTCGTAACTCAAATATTCGCCTCCGTGATCAGATCGTAGAAACTTTATTTTCTTGTTACGATGATTCTCCACTTCACTCTGAAATTCTTTGAACTTTTCAAATCATCTGTGAAGGTCAGAAAATAGCGATACCCGCCGCGTACTTCAACACTCATCGGACCGCATACATTGGTATGCATTATTTCAAATAAGTCATTAGCTCAATCCATTGTTTTGGAGAACAGAGTTTTAGTCATCTTGCCCATGAGGCATGGTTCACAAGTATGAAATGATAATCAAGTGATTCCAAAAGTCCATCCGCATGGAGTTTCTTCATGCCCTTTACACCAATATGACCTAAACGGTAGTGCCACAAATATGTTGCACTATCATTATTAACTTTGCATCTTTTGGCATCAATATTATGAATATGTGTATCACCACAATCGAGATTCAACAAAAATAGACCACTCTTCAAGGGTGCATGACCATAAAAGATATTACTCATATAAATCGAACAACCATTATTCTCTGATTTAAATGAATAACCGTCTCGCAGTAAATAAGATCTAGATATAATGTCCATGCTCAACGCTGGCACCACATAACAATTATTCAGGTATAAAACTAATCCCGAAGGTAGATGTAGAGGTAGCGTGCCGACGACGGTCACATCGAACTTGGAACCATTCCTGACACGCATCGTCACCTCGTCCTTAGCCAATCTTCGTTTAATCCATAGCCCCTGTTTCAAGTTACAAATATGAGCAACCGAACCAGTATCAAATACCCAGGCGCTACTACGAGCATTAGAAGGTACACATCAATAACATGTATATCAAATATACCTTTGTTCACTTTACCATCCTTCTTATCCGCCAAATACTTGGGACAATTCTGCTTCCAGTGACCAGTCCCTTTGCAATAGAAGCACTCAGTTTCAGGCTTGGGTCCAGCTTTAGGCTTCTTCCTGGGAGTGGCAACTTGTTTGCCATTCTTTTTGAAGTTCCCCTTCTTTCCCTTGCCCTTTTTCTTCAAACTAGTGGTCTTGTTAACCATCAACACTTGATGCTCCTTCTTAATTTCTACCTCCACAACTTTGAGCATTGCGAACAGCTCGGGAATTGTCTTATCCATCCCTTTCATATTATATTTCATCACGAAGCCTTTATAGCTTGGTTTGAAGAACTCTGTCAATAACACTATCGTGTAGAAGATTAACTCCCAGCTGAGTCAAGTGATTATGATACCCAGACATTTTGAGTATGTGTTCATTGACAGAACTGTTCTCCTCCATCTTGCAGCTATAGAACTTGTTGGAGACTTCATATCTCTCAACTCGGGCATTTGCTTGAAATATTAACTTCAACTCCTGGAACATCTCATATGGTCCATGACGTTCAAAACATCTTTGAAGTCCTGATTCTAAGCCGTAAAGCATGGCACACTGAACTATCAAGTAGTCATGAAGGGGGGGGGGGGTGAATAGGCGATTTTTATGAATTCTTCACTGAGGAATTCCAGGGTGAGGAAATTCCTAAGTGAAGAACTACTTGCAGCGGAATAAGTACTCAGATGCAAACATGACATAACATAAACATGGACACCATCATGAAATGAAAACAGATACAGAGTACGGGAAGCATAAGCACAGGATAAAACAGGATGAAGACAAACAGACTGAGTAAATTGAACTAAGGAAATTGAGAAATTCTTCAGTCAAAGTCTTCACACAGATATGAACAAGCACACAACACAATAATGAGGAAATGAAAGAGTTGAGGAAATAGAACCAGTAGGCTTGGTGAAGACAATGACTTGGTAGACCAGTTCCAACTGTTGTGACAGTTGTACGTCTGGTTGGAGCGGCTAGGTATTTAAACTTGAGGACACATAGTCCCGGACACACAATCCTCATCGTATTCTCCTTGAGCTAAGGTCACACAGACCTCACCCAATCACTCGTGGTAAGTCTTCAGGTGACTACCAAACCTTCACAAACTCGGTCACTCGGTGATCCACAATTTCCTCTTGGATGCTCTAGACCATGATGCCTAACCGTCTGGAAGATGCACAGTCTTCAAAGGTAACAAGCGTCGGATCCATGTAGGATCAATCTCTTAGGGTGTGTTTGGTTCGGGAACGAAGTGTAACGGAATGTAATGGTTCCATTCCACCGAAATGGGTCGGTTCCGTCCTTGTGTTTGGTATAGACAGGTTAAAGGAACGGAATGGTTACATTTTGGTGTTTGGTTTGAGCGATGAAATGGAATGGATTTGTTCATCTCACCTAGAATTGGATTGAATTTCAGTCAAATAAAATTCCCTGCATAAACTGGTCATCCATCCATCCATGCAACAAAGGCTTCAAAGACGCTCTTTCAAAAACAAATAGCGAAGAACTGAACGCGTGTGAGCAATTGGATTTCATCCATCCATGCAACAATTAGATTTTGGAACAAGCATATGAGCATGCTCGCAATGATCAGACTCAAATCACAAAGGTGCTCGTCAGAACCGTGAAAGAAGAATCGACACAAATCGCGCAGAGAGCAACGACCAGCGATGGGAGCAGCTCCTCCGTCAAGCGCTGGCAACTACGCTTTCTTGGCGTGTCGGCATAAGCGCGCCGGCAACACGGCCGCCCTGGTCTCGCCTGCAGCATCTTCCCCTGCTGTATCTCGCCGTCGCCGCCACTGCACGTCATGGGAGAGTCGAGATGACGGGGATGCGAGGGACAGCCGCGCCGGAGAGGCCTTCAGACGACGGGGACGCGAGGGACAGCCGGCGCCGGAGAGGTCTTGTGCTGGTTTCGCCCGGCGGCGGCTCAGATCGAGAGAGGGGGAGTCGCGAGAGGGCGTTGTGCGAGTCGAGGGAGAGAAGCCGTTCCGCGTGGTCCGCTCGTTTTCGAGGAACTGCTCGGTTCGGAAATATGGGGGAATATGCCGTTCCTGGAACCGATGGGTTCTTGTTCCTGCGACGAACCAAACGCGAGAATGGCCTGTTGGGATGGGTCCGACCCGTTACGTTCTATCCCGTGACAGAAACCAAACACACCCTTAAGTGATGCTCAATCACTTTGGGTTTGTAGGTGTTTGGGTTTGGATTTTCCTCATTTGATGATTTTCGCTCAAAGTCCTCGGAGGACGGGATGCTCTCAAATGACAAGTGCCAGTTTCTCTCGGAGCAGCCAACCAGTTAGTGGTTGTAGGGGGCGGCTATTTATAGCCTAGGGAGTAGCCCGACTTGATAAGACATAAATGCCCTTCAATGATATGACAGTTAGGTGGGTAGATATTTTGGGACAGCTGGCGCATAGCACAACAACGGTCGGAAATTTGACTATCAAATTCCTCAGGGCTATCATGTTCCTCACTTGTAGGCAATCTGCACTGGCGAATTCCTAACTCCTCAGTTAGAACAAATTCCTCGAGACCGTAAGAACTTCATCTCTGTCACTGAAGAAATTGACTGAACTATATGAGATTTCCAATGGCTTCACTCGAAGGGATTGGTAGGTGTAGGATTTTGACTTGAGCATCACATGGAAATTTTTTCCTTAGTATTTCCTCGACCCCCTTTAATAGTATGGTGTTTCCTATGACTCAAGAAAGATAAATGAAACTACGAAAACAAAAGTCTTCACGGTTCATGTTCCTCGAATGAATACCAAGTCTTCAAGGTCACACCAATTTATTCACTTTCAAAGTCTTCAGAAATCCAAAGTCTTCAGTCGAAGACATTCATTATTAGGGGTCGACTTTCTCTGTAAATATCAAACTCCTCATAGACTTATAGACCTGTGTACACTCACAAACGCATCAGTCCCTTAACCTATAAGTCTTCAATACACCAAAATCACTAAGGGGCACTAGATGCACTTACAATGTCCCCCTTTTTGGTGATTGATGACAATATAGGTTAAGTTTTCAACGGGGATAAACATATGAAGTGTAAATACTGATATTGAGGAATTTGATTGCAAGATATAGAAGAACTCCCCCTGAAGTTGTGCATAGTGAGGAATTTTCTTCTGAAGCAATGCACACTTGAAGAGTAGAATCATGGAGCTCCCCTTATATCTTGTAATTCATACACGCATTTGACATATAATATGAAGAATTTGAAACGCATAATGGAATATGGTGACTGATGTAATTCAGCATGCGTGCATTAACATATATGAGGAATAAGCATGCAGAAGAACACATCAAAAGTATCAGACACCATAGGGTTTAAGTTTACAACTCGGTCCAGCAAAGTCTTCAAAAGAACGAGAGTTGTAACTTAGCAAAAAAAACGCCCATATAGGTAGACCCGCTTGAAGACTAACTCAAATTTCTTTCCCTTTGTCATCGAATGACCAAAAGGATCGAAAAATGAGGACAAACGCCCTTGAAGAATATCATGATGATGGAGGAGCGCCATCGTTGTTGGGGTCGGTTGTTGTAGTAGGGCCTACCGCAGTGTTGTCCAAGTCTTCATGCTCGTCCGTGTCACGTGATGAAGAATATGAGCTGGCCACCAAGGAGGGAACTTTGACCTTCTTGAATTTCTTCATTTGGTGGTCGAGACCAAATCAAAGTCCTACTTGAGACCTATTTGCTTCAGATCTTCCTCACCATACAGATGTGACAGAACAACCCAGGTGCGACCGAAGACTTCATGGAGGTAGTAATGGTTTTTCTTCACTGCATTGTGTGTAGCAGTCATGTTGTGAAGAATAGAACCAAACTGACGCTTAACCCATTTGTGGTTGCGATCGACCTTCTGGTGAAGACTGAGGAGAAGCTCACGACCAGTCATCACCCTTGGAGCTGTGCCTTGAGGATTTTGCTTTGAAGCATTTGCGGCAGAGTCATCATTGGTGGAGTAAGATGCAGCTTTGCGGAACTGACCATCCAATGGATGAATACCTTCATCAATAACAGCAGTGGCCTTGCCCTTTTCATCAGCTGAGCAAAATGTCCGTTTGAGGACTTCAATGGGGGACAAGTAGCTGAGATGATTCTGAAAGTCAGCCTTGTAGTTGAGTGAAGACCTTGTTCTAAGGAATCTCATAATGCAAGGAGCGTAAGGCTTCAACTCAAATGGAGGGAGTGCAACATTTGCTAGAGTCATCATGAAGAAATCATGATAGTTGATAGGAATGCCATGCATGATATTGAATAGCAGATTCTTCATGATGCCAACGACTTCTTCATCATTCGAGTCGTGGCCTTTGATTGGACTCAATGTCTTCGATAGAATGCGATAGGAAGTTCTGGGCACATACATCAATTCCTTCACGAGGAATTTGGTCCTTGGGGCTTGACCGGGCTTCAGCTTGTGACATGGCGACTCGGACCGAATGGATCAAGTCTCTGTGCTCGTGTTTCATCCTCGGATCAAGAATGTCTGACACCACACAAGATTTCAAGGATTTATAGCAGAGTAGCAATCACACACTTATTACAACGTTGTCCACAAGGGAACTTATTACAATAATATGGCTTAAGGCCATCTAACAATAACAATGAAGGCTTGGAAGATAAGTGAGTCCATCAACTCCATCGGCATCATCGAGTATAGAACCACGACCTAACACCTTACTGTCAAATGCGAAAAGTCTGCAACATGAAAGTTGCAGCCCGAAAACGGGTCAGCACATGGAATATGCTGGCAAAGCAACACATAGAGAGTAATGAAGGAATAGGCCTAAACTACATGCATATATGGCTGGTGGTAAAGCTGTATGGTTACATTTTTGCATAAAGCTAGTTTTTTTTCCTACAACAAAGGAATAATTTTATTTAACTATCATGGTGGTTGTTAAACATTGAGAATGGTTGACAGCATCCTCAATCCCAATTAAGAAGTACTCATCAAATCCCAATAACATTTATTAGAAGTAACATGTTGAGATTCACATGATATTCAAGTACTAGATACTCAAAACGTCCATAACCGGGGACACGGCTAATCATGATTAGTTTGTACACTCTGCAGAGGTTTATGCACTTTTCCCCACAAGACTCGATCGCCTCCGCTTGGTTCTCGTGACTACATGGTGTTTGAGAAACGGATGACCGAGACATGCCTTTCAGAAGCACTAGCACCTTACATGTGGGTAGACCGTACCAACCTACATCCCCTACATCAGCTAGCCTACCCGTAAGAGTTCGCACAACTTACTCAACTATGCCAGAGCCCATATTGGCTTGTGGCTGCACACGGAAGTTTCCAGTTTGAATAATCTTATGATCCCTTAGAGCACAGGTGGCGGTCCAAGAAATACGAGGCAAGTCCTGATAGAAACCAGGTGCCTCAATCCACCCAGATGTGTGTTTAGGTTGCCACCTTAGATAAACCATTAATTAACAATCTCACATCTGTCATGGATATTCACTCACCCAATCCACGTCTACTAGCATAGCATGGCATAATAAGCAAACGTAGAAGTAGCTCCCAAGGTTTCAAAAGTAAAACAGGTAATAGGTACTACCTCAATCTACTTCCCATCCCACAATTTAATTAGATCCTAACCATGCAAGTGTTTGAGGATTGATCTAATGCATAAAACTGGGTAGTAGAAAGGGTATGATCAAGTGTTACTTGCCTTGCTGATCATCCGCGAAACCTAGAGATTCGAAGTAACAAGCGGCACACTCCGGGTGATCTATCGCAGACAAACAACAAGCATACAATAAGTACTCATCTAATGCACAGGGAAATCTCGAATAAAAGATCTAACCAGAGAGTTCAACTTAAGAACCCTGGTTGCAAAAGAATCAAATCAAATAAAACATCGAAAGTCGAAAGTCAAGAGAGAACGACTCGGTTTTAACAATTTGAAACTAGGTCAAAATTTTACAGTAACAAAACTTTGTTTAAGTAGGTTAGTCGGAACGGCGGTTTCAGAATTTAAACTCCAGGCGCTTGAATCACCTGATTCCGATAAACGAGCGAGAAAATAAACAGATTTGAAAATTGAATCGGAAATCGAATTCGCAAAATAACGGATTAAATCCGATTAAAAGAAAAACGACGAACAGTTAAAACGACGGACGTTCGTTAACAGAAACTAACCGACGAACATGTTCATTGAAACGAACGGGTCGGTGAACGTTCACTAATTTATAAAACCAAAAAAAATAAAAAAAAACCAATCTAGGGTTTTTTAAAAAAACCGAACAACGCATGAAAAACCGGATCGGGTTTTTTGAAACAAAAACCGGACCGGGGGCGCGGCGAGGTGGCTACCTCCGGCGAGTCGCCGGCGGGGCTCCGGGCTCCGGCGGGGTCGGGCGACGGGCGATGGGTGGCGGCGGGGTCGGCGGGGTGGCGAGGCGGCGTGGCGGCGATGGCGGCGGGCTCAGGCGGGCGGCGCGGCTCGGTCGGGCGTGAGGCGGGATGAGGAGAGGGGGGGTCGGCTTATAAAGGAGGGGGGCTCGGTGCCTTGGGGAGGGGCACGGCGGAGTCCGGCGTGGCCGAGCCGGACTCAAGTGGCGGTGAGTCTCCTCCATGCGAGCGCCTTGAGGAGGGTGGGCCAGGGCGGCTCCGGTTGGGCCGGCTGGCCCTTGGCCCAGGGGCGCGGCGCGTTTTTTTTAAACAAAACTAAACGAATTTAAAATAAAACCAAACGAACTCCAAATTAAATAAAATTAATTTTCCCCGACTCCTAAAAATGAGTCGAACAAAATGAACTTTAAAACGGGGCAAACATGCATATTTTTTTAAATACTCATTTTTTCCCTAAAGCAAATAAACTTTCGAAAAACCAAAATTTGATTTATCTTCATTTTTCCTAGATGTTGGGAAAGTCATATTATTCCCCCTCTTCATTTTTTTATCGGAAAAACTTTTGAAGATAAATAAATAAATCCAAATGATCCTATTTTCAAAATTTGAGAAATCCCAAATATGAAAATAATGAAATCTCCAACTCTCTCCGAGGGTCCTTGAGTTGCGTGAAATTTTCTAGGATCGGAAAAATGCGAGAAAATATGATATGCATGATGACCTAATGTATAACATTCCAAATTGAAAATTTGGGATGTTACAAACCTACCTCTTAAGATGAATCTCGCCCTCGAGATTCGGGTTGGCTAGAAAATAGGTGAGGGTGGTCCTTGAGCAAAACTTCCTCTCTTTCCTGTGTGGCTTCATCTTGATGTGGTGGCTCCACTGAACCTTGCAAAACTTGATAACCTTGCTGCGAGTAACTCTGCTGGCATAGTCGAGAATCTTAACTGGTTTTTCCTCATATGTTAAGTCATCCTTCAACTGAATTGCTTCCAGTGGCATTGTGTCTCTTAACGGTATCTCTGCTATCTCGGGTGACATTTCTTCACCGAGAAACATGGAATACATCATGAACTCCCCGACAGTCCTTCCGCAATTCCAGCTTATAAGCAACTTCTCCCATGCGTTGCAAAATCTTATATGGTCCAACGAAACGTGGTGCTAACTTTCCTTTAACTCCAAAACGCTTAACTCCTCGAAGCGGGGATACTCTAAGATATACTCTGTCTCCAACTTCATACTCAATCGCTTTGCGCTTTAAATCTGCATAGCTCTTACATGCAGGACTGGGCTACCTTGAGCCTATCTCGAATCAGTTTAACCTTCGCTCAGACTCCTTAATCAAATATGGTCCAAACAATTGGCGATCTCCGTTTAGGTCCCATGACAACGGTGTCCTGCATCTTCTTCCATACAGAGCCTCAAAAGGTGCCATCTTCAAGCTGGTTTGGTAACTGTTGTTATAAGAAAATTCTGCATCTGACAAATTATCATCCCAACTGGATCCATAATCTAGTGCACAAGCTCTCAAAGATATCCTCCAAAATCTGATTGACTCTCTCGATCATCCATCGGTCTGTGGGTGGAAAGGCATCTTGAATTCGATCTGGTTCCCAATGTTTCGTGCAACTGGTTCCAAAATTTTGAGGTAAATTGGGTTCCTCTATCTGATACAATACTCCTCGGAACTCCGTGTAAACACACAATTCTGGTCATGTATATCTTTGCCAACTTAGCACTTCTATAGGTAGTCTTGACTGGAATAAAATGAGCTACCTTCACAAGCGGTCGACTATAACCCAAATCGAGTCATATCCTGAACGGGTCTTTGGCAAACCTGTGATGAAATCCATGCCTAGTTTATCCCACTTCCATTCGGTATCGGCAATGGTTGTAACAATCCTGGCAGCTTCGATGCTCTGCCTTTACTTTCTCGACATACATCGCAAACTGCTACATACTCCGCAATATCCTTCTTCATTCCGTCCACCAGAAAGTATTCTTCAAATCCAAATACATCTTGGTATTTCCTGGGTGAATCGAATAGGGTGAATCATGAGCTTCCTGCAAAATCAACTTCCTGATCTCTGGGTTATTGGGCACATAAACACGGTCCTCAAACCATAGGGTGTCGTGCTCATCCTCACGAAATCCTTTAGCCTTTCCTTTGCTCATTTTCTCCTTTATAGAGGCAACTTCCTTATCTGCCTTTTGGGCTTCTCTGATTTTGTCCATCAGTGTTGACTGAATCTCCAATGCTGCTACATAGCCTCTTGGAACTATTTCCAAACATAGCTCTTGAAGGTCCTCGGCTAACTCATTGGGTATCCCTCCCATCATTAGGGTATTGACATGGCTCTTACGGCTCAATGCGTCTGCTACGACATTAGCCTTTCCGGGGTGATAATGTAATCTCATATCATAATCCTTGATAAGCTCTAACCATCTCCTCTGTCTGAGATTTAATTTCATACGTGTGAAAATGTATTTCAAACTCTTATGATCCGTATATACTTCACAATGATTTCCAATGAGAAAATGTCTCCATGTCTTCAAGGCATGCTGGCAATGACTAACTCCAAATCATGTGTGGCATAATTTAACTCATGGGGCTTAAGTTGTCGTGAAGCATACGAAACAACTCTTCCTTCCTGCATAAGCACTGCTCCAAGTCCTCGGCGTGAAGCGTGCAATACACCTCATAATCCTTAGTCCGATCCGCAATATTAAAACTGGTGAGGTAACCAATCTTTTCTTCAACTCCTGAAAACTTGCCTCATAGTCCTCAGTCCATATGAATTTGTTATCCTTCTTCAACAATTCTGTCATAGGCTTTGCAATCCTTGAGAAATTCTCAATGAATCTTCGGTAGTATCCTGCGAGTCCAAGGAAACTCCGAATCTCTCCAACTGTCGTTGGTGCTTCCCATTTGGTTACGGTTTCAACCTTTGTGGGGTCAACTGCTATTCCTTCTCCGGATATAACATGTCCGAGAAATCCAACTTCCTTTAGCCAAAACTCACACTTGCTGAACTTGGCATACAACTGGTGTTCCCTCAGTTTCTCCAAAACCAATCTCAAATGTTCCTTATGTTCTTCTTCATTCTTCGAGGAAATCAAAATATCATCAATGAACACCACGATGAACTTATCCAAAAACTCCATAAACACTTTGTTCATCAGGTTCATGAAATAGGTTGGTGCGTTAGTCAGTCCAAATGACATAATGGTATATTCATACAGTCCATATCTCGTGGTAAACGCTGTTTTTGGTATGTCCTGCTCCCGAATCTTCAACTGATGGTACCACGATCAGAATCGATCTTGGAAAACACTTTACTCCTTGCAAACGATCAAATAGATCATTTATCATAGGTAGTGGGTACTTGTTCTTGATTGTTACTTCATTCAATCCACGATAATCAACAACCATTCTTAACGATCCATCCTTCTTTTCCACTAACAGTACGGGTGATCCCCAAGGTGAAGAACTTGGGCGAATAAAACCTTTATCCAATAGTTCCTTAATCTGCTTCTTGATTTCCGCCAAATCCTGTGCGGGCATCCTGTACGGTCGCTTCGATATCGGGCCTGTTTCGCAACAGCTCGATCAAAAACTCAATGTCTCTATCCGGTGGCATTCCTGGCAACTCTTCCGGAAATACATCAGGAAAATCCTTCACCACTGGTACTTCTTCCTGCACCACTCCTGATAAGCAATTTACTTGCGCTCTCCTCGGCTCATGCCGTGATACATACTTGATCCTTCTTCCTTCTGGTGTGGTGAGCAAAATTGACTTTGTGGTGCAATCTATGTTCCCTCCATACTTTGATAACCAATCCATTCCTAATATCACATCCAATCCTTGGGATTCCAGAACTATTAGGTCTGAGGGGAAAACATAGTGTCCAATCCTGAATGGCGATCGATCACACCATTTACTAGCCATGTATTCTGCTCCGGGTGAGGTTCCTAGCATGGGTGACCTAAGGGCTTGGGTCGGTAATTTGTACTTATCCACAAATCCCCTTGATATGTATGAATGCGATGCACCAGTATCGAAAAGAACAACTGCGGTAAATGACTTAACCAAAAACTTACCGATTCTTGCATCGGGCTGATCTTCAACCTCCTCCACATCAATGTGGTTCACATCCCCTGTTGAAAGGGTTGGGCTTCTTTCCGAGCTTCCATTGCCATTTCCAATGGCCTTACGGGCAGTCATTTGCATAATGCCCAGTCTTGCGGCACTTAAAACAAGTGATGTGACTCAGGTCTACCTTGGATGGTGTTGACGGGGTGGTGCGATTTTGTCCATTGCTTCCTCCATTCCCGTTCCCATTCTTAGTGCCATTATGGTTATGCGAATTACCTCCTCCATGGGTATCTTTGAAACTGATTTCTGATTTAGGGGTATAACGAGGCTTCTGCTGAGCTCGAGTTATACTTCCCTGTCCATACTTCCGCTTGCAGTTCTTAATTCTTCTTTGCTTTCCTTCAATCATTAGGGCTCGGTCTACCAACTCCTGGTAGTTATTGAAACTTGCTACCATCAACGGCATCTTGAACTCATCATTCAGTCCTTCTAGAAACTTCTCACCTTAGTCAGCATCTGTAGCAGCGTCATCCGGGGCATAACGTGCTAACTTACTAAAATCATCCACATCTTGTGCCAACAGTCCTTCCTCCTTGGCGTAAGTTGCGAAACTCACGCTTCTTCATGGCCATGGCTCCTATTTGAAACATGGGCGGTCTGGCTTCTTTGGCCGATCCCATGTGGCCGGTGTCTACGGGTAAGTGGCTGTAAAATTCTCCCACCATGTCTTTGCGGGTCCTTCAAGCCGGTGTGCAGCAAACTTCACTCTTTCTCCATCTGTGCATCCTGCGATGGTCAACTCCTTCCTATCTTGCGGAGCCAATCATCTGCTACAATCGGCTCGGTGCTACTGGAATACACCGGCGGATTCAGTCTAAGGAAACGAGTCAAATGATTCGCAGGTGGTGGTGGTGGTGGGTTGTTGTTGTTGTTGTTGTTGCCCTGGTTCTGCACCAATGTTTTAATCAGGGTATTCTGCTGCTGAATCAATTGGGTGATCTCTGGCGGGAAAACGAACCCGTGGTCGCATCTCGGAGGCATCTGATGGGTTTAGAAGAGACGAGAAATTAAGAGTAGAATGGGGTCTAAGGAGAAACACTACCCAATGCTCATGAGCAAAAACACACAAAATCACTTCATTCAATCAAACAAAGGGCTTACAACGATCTAACTATCGCAAAAGTGCGTGTACTATAATGTTTACATGGAGGGAATACTACTAATATGTGGGGGACCTCTACTAATTTGAACCGGTGGAAGACTCCATGATGTCCGCTCCACCGTCTTCAAAGTCGGGTTCACTTGGATCCGAATCGGTGTCGTCGATGTTGATGTAGTCGCTTGGACAACCAACATACTGGTCTTCATTCCTGGCGCCAACTTCTTCTTGAGTTCTTCGATCTCGTACTTAAGATCGTTATTGTGTCTTGCTAGAGCTACGATCTCGTCCATGTAGTCCTTTATGCGTGTAGTCTTTAGTTCTTCTTCAAGTTCGATGATCCTTCCCTTTGCATTACGCAACTCCAACATATAATTGCACATCCGGTTCTCCTGGCGTCCGAATGTGCTGGTTTAACTCCTAGATGAAAGCTGCAATGGATCTATCCTTCTTGGTCTTGACTATGTCCCATTGTTCATTTCGCGTCCGCAAATCTGGTAGATAGTGTCCTTGAGGTCTTCTTGATAAACTTCTCCAATGCGTCCCATGGTGATGTGAGCTGCCATGCTCTTTCCCGGACTCCAAGTTGGTGCACCGAAAACACTATCTATAGGCTTGGTGATTGGGGCGAATGTCCTTCTGGAACATGAGCTTGAATCTTCAGTAGCTCCTCTTCAGCGAGTGGCGTTGAAAGTTCCGGTGAAGCTTGGTAGTCCAATGTTCGGTGCTTGGTGACTTCCTTCAAGTGAAATCCAAAAGGTGTGCCTTCATCCGTTGGGTGTACTTGATCTTCGCATCCGTCATCCTAAAGAGTAGAAAAGATGAGGAGTTAGAAAATGGGAAGAGAGTAGTGATCTATGGCTTTAACTTAGTGGTCGTGTCCTCACGGTCAGTGTGCTCGATACCATCTCTGTGGCGACCCAGGACCGAATGGATCAAGTCTCGTGCTCGTGTGTCATCCACTGGATCGATAATGCTGACACCACACATTACTTGAAGGATTTATAGCGAGTAGCAATCACACACTTATTACAACGTTGTCCACAAGGGAACTTATTACAATAATATGGCTTAAGGCCATCTAACAATAACAATGGAAGGCTTGGAAGATAAGTGAGTCCACCAACTCCATCGGCATCACCGAGTATAGAACCACGACCTAACACCTTACTAAATGCGTCTAAAAAGTCTGCAACATGAAAGTTGCAGCCCGAAAACGGGTCAGCACATGGAATATGCTGGCAAAGCAACACATAGAGAGTAATGAAGGAATAAGCCTAAACTACATGCATATATGGCTGGTGGTAAAGCTCTATGGTTACATTTTTGCATAAAGCTAGTTTTTTTCCTACAACAAAGGAATAATTTTATTTAACTATCATGGTGGTTGTTAAACATTGAGAATGGTTGACAGCATCCTCAATCCCAATTAAAAAGTACTCATCAAATCCCAATAACATTTATTAGAAGTAACATGTTGAGATTCACATGATATTCAAGTACTAGATACTCAAAAGCGTCCATAACCGGGACACGGCTAATCATGATTAGTTTGTACACTCTGCAGAGGTTTGCGCACTTTTCCCCACAAGACTCGATCGCCTTCGCTTGGTTCTCGCACTACATGGTGTTTGAGAAACGGATGACCGAGACACAGTCTTTCAGAAGCACTAGCACCTTACATGTGGGTAGACCGTACCAACCTACATCCCCTACATCAGCTAGCCTACCCGTAAGAGTTCGCACAACTTAATCAACTATGCGAGCCCATATTGGCTTGTGGCTGCACACGGAAGTTTCAGTTTGAATAATCTTATGATCCCTTAGAGCACAGGTGGCGGTCCAAGAAATACTGAGTAAGTCCTGATAGAAACCAGTGCCTCAATCCACCCGGATGTGTGTTTAGGTTGCCACCTTAGATAAACCATTAATTAACAATCTCACATCTGTCATGGATATTCACTCACCCAATCCACGTCTACTAGCATAGCATGGCATAATAAGCAAACGTAGAAGTAGCTCCCAAGGTTTCAAAAGTAAAACAGGTAATAGGTACTACCTCAATCTAATTCCCATCCCACAATTCAATTAGATCCTAACCATGCAAGTGTTTGAGGATTGATCTAATGCATAAAACTGGGTAGTAGAAAGGGTATGATCAAGTGTTACTTGCCTTGCTGATGATCCGCGAAACCTAGAGATTCGAAGTAACAAGCGGCACACTCCGGGTGATCTATCACAGACAAACAACAAGCATACAATAAGTACTCATCTAATGCACAGGGAAATCTCGAATAAAAGATCTAACCAGAGAGTTCAACTTAAGAACCCTGGTTGCAAAAGAATCAAATCAAATAAAACATCGAAAGTCGAAAGTCAAGAGAGAACGACTCGGTTTTAACAATTTGAAACTAGGTCAAAATTTTACAGTAACAAAACTTTGTTTAAGTAGGTTAGTCGGAACGGCGGTTTCGTAACGAAACTCCAGGCGCTTGAATCACCTGATTCCGATAAACGAGCGAGAAAATAAACAGATTTGAAAATTGAATCGGAAATCGAATTCGGAAAATAACGGATTAAATCAGATTAAAAGAAAAACGACGAACAGTTAAAACGACGGAAGTTCGTTAACAGAAACTAACCGACGAACATGTTCATTGAAACGAACGGGTCGGTGAACGTTCACTAATTTATAAAACCAAAAAATATAAAAAAACCAATCTAGGGTTTTTTAAAAAAACCGAACAACGCGAGAAAAACCGGATCGGGTTTTTTGAAACAAAAACCGGACCGGGGGCGCGGCGAGGTGGCTACCTCCGGCGAGTCGCCGGCAGGGCTCCGCCCGGCGGGTGACGGGCGCTGGTGGCGGCTAGGGTGGCGGGTGGCGAGGGCGGCAGCGACGGCCGGCGGCCTTCAAGGGCGGCGGCGGCTCGGTCAAGGCGGGCGGCGGGATGAGGAGAGAGGGGGGGTCGGCTTATAAAGGAGGGGGGCTCGGTGCCTTGGGGAGGGGGCACGGCGGCGTCCGGCGAGCCGACTCGGACTCGGCGGCGTGGCGTGAGTCTCCTGAGCCCATGAGGAGGGGCGGTGGCCGGGCCGGCTCCGGTTGGGCCGGGTGGGCCCTTGGCCCAGGGGCGCGGCGCGTTTTTTTTAAACAAAACTAAACGAATTTAAAATAAAACCAAACGAACTCTAAATTAAATAAAATTAATTTTCCCCGACTCCTAAAAATGAGTCGAACAAAATGAACTTTAAAACGCGGCAAAAATGCATATTTTTTTAAATACTCATTTTTTTCTCTAAAGCAAATAAACTTTCGAAAAACCAAAATTTGATTTATCTTCATTTTTCCTAAATGTTGGGAAAGTCATATTATTCCCCCTCTTCATTTTTTTATCGGAAAAACTTTTGAAGATAAATAAATAAATCCAAATGATCCTATTTTCAAAATTTGAGAAATCCCAAATATGAAAATAATGAAATCTCCAACTCTCTCCGAGGGTCCTTGAGTTGCGTGAAATTTTCTAGGATCGAAAAAATGCGAGAAAATATGATATGCATGATGACCTAATGTATAAGATTCCAAATTGAAAATTTGGGATGTTACACGGCTTCATCATCACTTGCATGTAGCGAGCGGTAAGTTCAGGTTCTTGGTATAGGCAATGAGCACCTTCAAGGGGAGGACTGGCAGGCAGGGCATGAAGCAATTTAGAGGCCAGTGCTTTGTAGTGTGTATTCTCTGTCATCCAGTCCAATACCCAAGAATTCACATCATTTGCATCTCCTGGGATGTGCAGCGTTGCATAGAACTGAAGAATTAGCTCTTCATTCCAATCAATAATGTCAGTGCAAAAGTTGAGAAGTCCTGCATCATGAAGCCCACTGAGGACTGGTGTGAAGCAAGGCAGTGATTCCATGTCCACGTGATGAATATGCTCATGGTCGAAGACTTTGTCTTTGTTGAAAAGCAGTGAAGAATAGAAGTTGGCTTGGTGGCGGTCGAAACGCTTCCTTCTAAGACAAGCAGAGTCATATGGGTTATACTCGGTGAAGAACACATGCTCGCCGAAGAAGTCATCAGCCTTGAATTTTTGTTTCTTCGAGAAGGGATCCTTTGGCTTGGGTTGAGGAGTGTTAGTCAATTGCATCACAACATCTGGAATCGCAATCTCAGGATCCACAGGCTGAGGAATTTCAGTTTTTTTAGTGGCAGCCTGGGTCTTCAATTCTTCATCAATATTAACATCAACACTAGTGGCTGGAATATCTTCATGAATAGATGGAGTGGGGTGTGGTTCTTCAGATCCTATTTGGACTTCAGTATTCACCGGAGACTGAGGAATTTGTTGCAGAGGTGTGAAGAGAGGAGAATTGGGGTGCCGACGTTCCTAAAAGTCATCATTCATCACAGGTGTTGTCACCCAATGTCCACATCCTCATCTTCATCACTCTTTTCTTCAACGCTGGCCTCTTCAGTTGTGAACTGAGGCATGGGCGATGAGACGATTGGGGTTGAAGGGATTGCATCCACTTCAATTTCTTCATCCAACTGCTCTGAAGAAGCAGCAGAAGGAATATCTTCATCAGATCCGCTTGGGATCACGTATTCTTCATCAAAAGGAACGAGTTCCTTTGATGGCATGCTTGAGACGGGAATAGCATCAATCGGATTCTCAAAAGAGCTAGTCAATTTCTTCATATTCTTCGGAGCTGAAGAATCTGATGAAGTTGGTGCTTTCCTTTTCTTCACAGCTCACGCTCCGCAGCCTTGGTCTTCTTCGCTTCTGATGCAGGAGGAAGAATTGGACTTGGTGTAGGTGCTGAAGGAGCAGAGGAAATTGGTTCAATAACTTGAGCTGGCCAGTCTGATTGCCACTGGCATTTTCGATCTCTTGAGCACGGCCGTTGAAGCTTCAGCTGTCCTGACAGTTTCTTCAGGCGCAACACTAGTGGTTGCCCTGGCAGAGTCATCAGAGGCTGGAATGCAGTCATCAGCCCTGACACTAGCGGTTTCATAAGCAGCCTGATTTTCATCAGCGGTGCTGGCATGTTCTTCTGTAGGCTGAGCAGATGCCTCAACCTGAGGAATTTGTTGTTGCGTTGGGGATGCAACATTGGTAGTGAACTTCTCAGTTAGCTTCACAAATCTGACCTTGGCTCCAAGCTAGTCAGCATAGTAGCGATCAAATTCATCACTTAGTTTCTTGATCTCTGATTGCAGAGCTACAAGTTCTTCAGGTGAAAGCTTCAAGACATTTTGCTTCAGAAAGCGCTCTTTCTTGTAGTGCACTTTCTTCACCTTCCTCCCCTATTCATATTTCCATTTCTCTTCATCAATGAAGGCAGTCAACACATGACTTTGACCAGGAGTGAGGTTCATCTCAGGCAGAGGTGTGTTGGGGTCCTTGTGCCATAAGTCGATGAAGTCTAGGATCAACTTTGGATCCAGCATCAATGGCACATTGCTTCCTTTGGCTCTAGCGGCCCTGTGCTGCCTGTCTCTGATGATTTCAGCAAGTTCTTCATCATCAGCTTCGTCGTTGTCAGATGGTACCTGAAAGGCGACCTGCTTCTTGTGAGGACTTGGTCGAGAACCTCGTCCAGCAGTGGCCTTTGTCTTCAGCATTGTGGGGCCTATTGAGGACTTTGGAGGAGCTGAAGAACTAGCAGAGGCTCCTGAGGCAATAGAGATGCTTGTTGTCCTTTGGCACAAGGCGAGATGCGCAAGTGCTGAGGATTTTGACGGAGGAGCTGAGGACTTTGGAGGAGCTGGTGCAGCTTGAGGACTTTGTCGTGAGGGCTTTAAAGAATTTGGCCGTGAGGGCATTGCTGAGGAGCTTGGCCGTGAGGGCATAGACGTTGAAGCACTGGGCTTGTGAGCAGGCTTCTTGGACATTGCCTTTTTAGGCTTGCTAGCAGAGGCCTCATCAGTGGCAGCAACAACAGAGTCTTCATTGAATTTCCTCACTGCTTCCTTAGCCACTTTGGCTAGCTTGGCTTGCCGTTTAGCCCATTCATCAGGATAGTCCTCACCATGCTTGAGGCTGGTAGGATCAACTTCTTGGCCTGGTGCCAATGGAGGTCTTGGGCATGGAGGGTGAAGAGCGAATTTCTTCATGTACTTAGGAGTGACATATCTGTACTCCCTCCATTCCCGTGCCCTTCTCCTCTCATCCTTTGTATGCGCACCTTGCGCTGATTTTTGTCCTCCTTGCCATGTGTGGCCTCATCAGGAGTGCAATAATCCTTGTAAATGTCATCAGGGATTTCAAAAGTTGTGTTGACTTCCAATTTTTTTCCCTCCCTTCTGAGGTCTCTTGTCATCAACCATTTTCTTCAGCTGAGGATTTTGGACAATAGAATTTTCTGAAGAGGTGTGCAACTTTTCTTCGAGGAACGCCTTGGCGAAGAACACGACGAACTATGAAGAGTAGATTTAGAAGCTCGTCAGTTTGGATCTTCCACGCCCTAACTTGGCAGATGAAGACAGCTACGGCGGCGGAGTGAAGAAATCCACGTCCGATGCAAGTACGACGGCGATGAGGTCGAGGCAGTGAAGCTCTTCCTCACCGGCGACGATGGAAGTAGCGGCGGCGCTAGGGTTTGAGAGCTCGAGCGAGGGAGTGAGGTCGAGCAAAGTAAAAATGAAGTGAGGAAGGAGAGGGTTTATAGCCAAAGTGAAAAACTGCTCACCCGAGGAAATTGGACGAATGTGCCCCTGACCCTTCTCATTCGCGCGACATGTGCCACCCACGTACTGAGAGGTGGCGATCGTGCGAGATCGTGGGTGAATAGGATAATATATCGTGGAATGTGGACCAGTTTGAGCGGCAAACGCCGAAAATTCGGATAAGATAATTTTTAAAGTTTCGTTCGCAATTTCTTCAGCTGACAAGGACACAATGAAGATTTTGAACGAGTTTCAAATAGAACGCACATGAAGAATTTTTGAATATACTGGGTTGAGTTTAGCATAGAGGGGGAAGGGTCCGATCACATTCACTTAGCAGAAAAAATCAACTTGAAGAAATAGCAATAAGTGAATACTATAGAGGACATAAACTCATATATATATGTATCTATTGCCAATGAAGAACAACAATGGAAAGAGCGAAGACAATGCAAATTTGAAGAAATGGAACAGCTGAGGAATTTCAAAAATGAGGAAAAACTCAAATTGAAGATTTTCAACTTTTGGTGGTGGCGTGACCCACTGTATAAGAATGATGATTTCAGACACCGCGTACATTTGTCGTAGGGTTATGAGAATCAAATTCTTCATTAATTTCTTCACACTTAGAGTGTTAGTCTTCATTGATTGAAGAAAAACGTTTCTTCGCATGTTGCACATCTAAGTCATCAATTTTGCATAAGTGTTAGGATGTGTGTCCTTTTCAAAGGACATTCAAAGATTCTAGGATATTTATCTCACACCTCAACTTGCTAAATCTCTTCTCATCCAAGGGCTTTGTGAAGATATCGGCTAGTTGTTCTTCAGTGCTTACATGCTCAATAGAGATGTCGCCCTTCCACACATGATCACGAAGAAAATGACGACGAATCTGAATGTGCTTTGTTTTCAAGTGCTGAACTGGGTTATGAGCAATCTTGATGGCACTCTTATTGTCACAGTAGAGAGGCACATTCTTCATGTTGACGACGTAGTCATTGAGAGTTTGCTTCATCCACAGCAATTGAGCACAGCAAGAACCAGCAACAATGTACTCAGCTTCAGCAGTAGACAGTGATACACAGTTATGTTTCTTCAAGGACCAACAGACCAAGGATCGTACGAGGAAATGGCATGTGCCTGATGTTGACTTGCGGTCCACACGATCACCAGCATAGTCAGATTCTGAATATCCAATGAGATCAAAAGCCGAGCCCTTGGGGTACCATAATCCAAGTGTTGGTGTGTGAGCTAGATATCATATATATGCTTCACAACCTTATGGCGTGATTCCTTCGGTGTAGCTTGAAATTGGGCACACATGCAAACACTAAGCATAATATCTGGCCTAGATGCACATAAATATAATAATGAACCAATCATGGAGCGGTGTACCTTTTGATCAAAGTCAATACCACTTTCATCAGTGCATAGATGGCCATTTGTGGGCATAGGAATTTTGACCCCTTTGCAATCTTGCATGCCGAATTTCCTCAATACGTCCTTGAGGTATTTCTCCTGAGATATGAATATGCCTTTGCTCTATTGACGAATTTGAAGACCTTAGAAGAATTTCAGTTCTCCCGTCATAGACATTTGATATTCTTCACTCATCATATAGGCAAATTCATCACTGTAATGTTGGTCAGTACAGCCGAAAATGATATCATCAACATATATTTGGCACACAAACAATTCACCATCATAAGATTTAGTGAAAAGAGTTGGGTCAAGTGAACCGGGTTTGAAGCCTTTCTTCATGAGGAATTCCTTCAAAGTATCATACCATGCCCGAGGGCCTGCTTGAGGCCATAGAGGGCCTTATTGAGTCTGAAGACTTTGTCGGGATGCTTTGGATCTTCAAAACCTGGGGGTTGAGCAACATATACTTCTTCCTCAAGCTTACCATTGAGGAATGCACTTTTCACATACATTTGATATAAAGTGATACCATGATGGTTAGCATAAGCAAGTAATATGCGAATAGCCTCAAGTCTAGCAACAAATGCAAAAGTTCATCGAAATCAGTTCCTTCAACCTGTGTGTGGCCTTGAGCTACAAGCCGTGCCTTATTCCTCACCACAAGGCCATTTTCATGTTGCTTGTTGCGGTAGATCCACTTTGTGCATACTCAGGGAGAACACTTATACCTTGAAATTTAGGGAGGGGTCATCTTATAATGCTACCGCCATACTAAGCAAAATAAGATGCATAAAAGGTAAACATCACATGCAATCAAAATATGTGACATGATATGGCCATCATCATCTTGTGCTTTTGATCTCCATCTCCAAGGCATCATCATGATCTCCATCGTCAACGGCTCGACAGCTTGATCTCCATCATTGGGTCGTAGTCGTCTCGCCAACTATTGCTTCTACAACTATCACTAATGCATAGTGATAAAGTAAAGCAATTACATGGCATTTGCATTTCATACAATAAAGAGACAACCGTAAGGCTCCTGCCGGTTGCCGATAACTTTTACAAAAACGTGTTCATCTCATACAATAATGTATATCACATCATGTCTTGACCATATCACATCACAACATGCCCTGCAAAAACAAGTTAGACGTCCTCTACTTTGTTGTTGCAAGTTTTACGTGGCTGCTAGGGCTTCTAGCAAGAACCGTTCTTACCTACGCACAAAACCACAACGGTGTTTCATCAAGTTTGTTGTTTTAACCTTCTTCAAGGACAGGCCGTAGTCAAATTCGATTCAACTAACATAGGAGAAACAGACACCCACCAGCCACCTTTATGCAAAACTAGTTGCATGTCTATCGGTGAAACCGGTCTCATGTGCATGGACATGTAAGGTTGGTCCGGGCCACTTCATCCCACAATACCGCTGAATCAAAATAAGACGTTGGTGGTAAGCAGTATGACTATCACCACCCTCAACTCTTTGTGTTCTACTTGTGCATATCATCTACGCATAGACCTGGCTCATGATGCCACTGTTGGGATTCGTGCTACCTCTTGAGCTTGCGTTGGTTTTTCCCTTGAAGAGGAAAGGGTGATGCAACAAAGTAGAGTAAGTATTTCCCTCAGCTTTTGAGAACCAAGGTATCAATCTAGTAGGAGACAACGTGCAAGCCACCGAATACCTGCACAAACAAACACCAACTTGCACCCAACGCGACAAAGGGGTTGTCAATCCCTTCACGGTTATTTGCAAAGTGAGATTTGATAGAGATGGATAAATGGTAAAGTAATATTTTTGGTATTTTTAGTTTATGGAACGGAAAGTAAAAGATTGCAAAGAAAGTAAATAGGAAACTCAAAATGTAGATCGGAAACTTATATGATGCAAAATAGACCCGGGGGCCATAGGTTTCACTAGAGGCTTCTTTCAAGATAGAAATTATTAGGGTGGGTGAACAAATTACTGCCGAGCAATTGATAGAAAAGCGCAAAGTTATGACGATATCTAAGGCAATGCTCATGAAAATATAGGCATCACGTCCGTGTCAAGTAGACCAAAACGATTCTGCATCTACTACTATTACTCCACACATTGACCGCTATCCAGCATGCATCTAGAGTATTAAGTTCATAAAGAACGGAGTAACGCATTAAGAAATATGACATGATGTAGAGGAATTAAATTAAGCAATATGATGAAAACCCCATATTTTTATTCTCGATGGCAACAATACAATAAGTGTTGGTTCCCCTTCTGTCACTAGGATCGAGCACCGCAAGATTGAACCCAAAGCTAAGCACTTCTCCCATTGCAAGAAAAACCAATCTAGTTGGCCAAACCAAATCAATAGTTCGAAGAGACTTGCAAAGATATCAAATCATGCATATAAGAATTCAAAGGAGATTCAAATAATATTCATAGATAAGCTGATCATAAATCCACAATTCATCGGATCTCGGCAAACACATCGCAAAAGAGTATTACATCGAATAGATCTCCAAGAACATCGAGGAGAACTTTGTATTGAGAATCAAAGAGATAGAAGAAGCCATCTAGCTACTAGCTATGGACCCATAGGTCTGTGGTAAACTACTCACGCTTCATCGGAGAGGCAATGGTGTTGATGTAGAAGCCCTCCGTAATCGAATCCCCCTCCGGCAGACACCAGAAAAGGCCCCTAGATGGGATCTCACGGGTACAGAAGGTTGCGGCGGTGGAAAAGTGGTTTCGTGGCTCCCTGGAAGGTTTTGGGATATTTGAGAATATATAGGCAGAAGAAATTGGTCGGTGGAGTCACGAGGGGCCCACAAAGGTGGGGGCGCGCCCTACCTCCTAGGCGCGCCTCCCGACCTCGTGGCCGCCTCGTGGCTTTCCTGATGTGCACTCCAAGCCCTCTGGATGTCTTTTGGTCCAAGAAAAATCATCTCGAAAGTTTCAATCCGCTTGAACTCCGTTTGGTATTCCTTTTCCGTGAAACTCTAAAATAAGGAAAAAAATAGGAACTTGCACTAGGCTCTAGGTTAATAGGTTAGTCCAAAAAATCATATAAAATAGCATATAAATGCATATAAAACATCCAAAATAGATAATATAATAGCATGAAACAATAAAAAATTATAGATACCTTGGAGACGTATCAAGCATCCCAAGCTTAATTCCTGCTCGTCCTCGAGTAGGTAAATGATAAAAACAGAATTTTTGATGTGGAATGCTACCTAACATATTGATCCATGTAATTCTCTTTATAGTGGCATGAATGTTCAGATCCATATGATTGAAAACAAAATTTTAATATTGACATAAAAACAATAATACTTCAAGCATACTAACAAAATAATTGTGTCTTCTCTAAATAACATGGCCAAAGAAAGCTTATCCCTACAAAATCATATAGTCTGGCTATGCTCCATCTTCATCACACAAAATATTCAAATCATGCACAACCCTGATGACAAGCCAAGCAATTGTTTCATACTTTAGATGTTCTCAAACTTTTTCAACTTTCACGCAATACATGAGCGTGAGCCATGGACATAGCATTATAGGTGGAATAGACGGTGGTTGCGGAGAAGACAAAAAGAAGGAGATAGTCTCACATCAACTAGGCGTATCAATGGGCTATGGAGATGCCCATTAATAGATATCAATGTGAGTGAGTAGGGATTTCCATGCAACGGATGCACTAGAGCTATAAGTTTGTGAAAGCTCAAAAAGAAACTAAGTGGGTGTGCATCCAACTCGCTTGTTGACGAAGACCTAGGGCAATTTGAGGAAGCCCATCATTGGAATATACAAGACAAGTTCTATAATGAAAAATTCCCACTAGTATATGAAAGTGATATCATAGGATACTCTCTATCATGAAGATCATGGTGCTACTTTGAAGCACAAGTGTGGTAGAAGGATAGTAGCATTGCCCCTTCTCTCTTTTCTTTCATTTTTTTATTTTTTTATTTGGGCCTTCTCTTAATTTTTTGGCCTCTTTTGTTTAGCCCGGAGTCTCATCCCGACTTGTGGGGGAATCATAGTCTCCATCATCCTTTCCTCACATGGGACAATGCTCTAATAATGAAGATCATCACACTTTTATTTACTTATAACTCAAAAATTACAACTCGATACTAGAACAGGTATATGACTCTATGTGAATGCCTCCGGCGGTGTACCGGGATGTGCAATGAATCAAGAGTGACATGTATGAAAGAATTATGAATGTTTTCTTTGCCACAAATACGATGTCAACTACATGATCATGCAAAGCAATATGACAATGACGATGCGTGTCATAATAAACGGAACGGTGGAAAGTTGCATGGCAATATATCTCGGAATGGCTATGGAAATGCCATAATAGGTAGGTATGGTGGCTGTTCTGAGGAAGGTATATTGTGGGTGTATGGTACCGGCGAAAGTTGCGCGGCGCAAGAGAGGCTAGCAATGGCGGAAAGGTGAGAGCGCGTATAATCCATGGACTCAACATTAGTCATAAAGAACTCACATACTTATTGCAAAAATCTATTAGTCATTGAAACAAAGTACTACGCACATGCTCCTAGGGGGATATATTGGTAGGAAAAGACCATCGCTCAACCCCGACCGCCACTCATAAGGAAGACAATCAATAAATAAATCATGCTCCGACTTCATAACATTACAGTTCACCGTACGTGCACGCTACGGGACTCACAAACTTTAACACAAGTATTTATCAAATTCACAACTAATCACTAGCATGACTCTAGTATCACCATCTTCATATCTCAAAATAATCATAAGGAATCAAACTTCTCATAGTATTCAATGCACTTTATATGAAAGTGTTTATTATATCCCTCTTGGATTCCTATCATATTAGGACTAATTTTATAGCCAAAGCAAATTACCATGCTGTTTTAAAGACTCTCAAAATAATATAAGTTAAGCATGAGAGTTCATCAATTTCTATAAAATAAAGCCACCATCGTGCTCTAAAAAGATTAAATGAAGCGCTAGAGCAAATTTGCCTAGCTCAAAAGATATAAGTGAAGCACATAGAATATTCTAATAAATCACTATTCATGTGTGTCTCTCTCAAAAGGTGTGTACAACAAGGATGATTGTGTCAAACTAAAAAGCAAAGACTCAAATTATACAAGACGCTCCAAGCAAAACACATATCATGTGGTGAATATAGCCTCAAGTAAAGTTACCGATAGACGAAGACGAAGAGGGGATGCCTTTCTGGGGCATCCCCAGGCTTAGGCTCTTGGTATCCTTGAATATTACCTTGGGGTGCCTTGGGCATCCCCAAGCTTAGGCTCTTGCCACTCCTTATTCCATAGTCCATCAAATCCTTACCCAAAACTTGAAAACTTCACAACACAAAACTCAACAGAAAATCTTGTAAGCTCTATTAGTATAAGAAAATAAATCACCACTTTTGGTACTGTTGAGAACTCATTCTTTATTTATATTGGTGTAATATCTATTGTATTCCAACTTTTCCATGATTCATACCCCCTGATACTAGCCATAGATTCATCAAAATAAGCAAACAACACGCGGAAAACAGAACAGCCTATAGTAATATAGATAGTTCACATACTTATATACATCCAAAAATTCTGAAAAATTAAGAAAACAGGGGAAATTTGTATATCAATCTACTGTAAAAAATTCAGGATTTTATCGCGCTTCTGTGATTTTGAACAATTCTGGGACTGAGCGCATAAGTTTCTGTTTTTTCAGCAAGATCAAATCAACTATTACTGTAAGCTATCCCAAAGGTCTTACTTGGCACAAACACTAATTAAAACACAAAACCACATCTAACCAGAGGCAAGATGAAATATTTATTCAAAAACAGGAAGGAAAAATATTGGGTTGTCTCCCAACAAGCGCTTTTCTTTAAAGTATTTTTAGCTAGGCATTGAAATTTCGATGATGCTCACATAAAGGAGAAGAATTGAAGCACAAAGAGAGCATCATAAAACATGTGACAAACACATCTAAGTTTAACATACTTCCTATGCATAGGCATTTTATAAGCAAACAAATTATCAAGGCAAGTAAAAACTAGCATATGCAAGGAAGAAGAAAGAGATGATAGCAATCTCAACATGAAGAGAGGTAATTTACTAACATAGAAATTTCCACAACCATATTTTCCTCTCTCATAATAATTACATGTGGGATCGTAATCAAATTCAACAATATAACTATCACATAAAATATTCTCTTTATGAATCTTATGCATGCAAAGTTGACACTCTTCCAAAATAGTGGGATTATCATAAAATAAACTCATGACATCTCCGAACCCACTTTTATCAAAAACTTCATAAGATTGAACATTATCCAAATATGTGGGATCTAAAGTTGACACTCTTCCAAACCCACTTTCAATATTATTGCAAACATTATTATCAATCTCATATTCATCATGGGGTTTAAATAAATTGTCAAGATCATAAGAAGAATCACCCCAATCATGATCATTTGCAACAAGTAGTGGACATAGCAAAACTAGCATCCCCAAGCTTAGGGTTTTGCATATTATTAGCACAATTGACATTAATAGAATTTGTAATAACCTCATTGCAATCATGATTTTTATTTAAAGATCTATGGTGAATCACTTCATAAAGTACTTCATCACAATTTTCAGATTCACGAATTTCAAGCAGAACTTCATAAAGATAATCTAGTGCACAAAACTCACTAGAAATTGGTTCATCATAATTGGATCTCTTAAAAAGATTGGCAAGCGGATGAGGATCTATAAATCTTAGGTTCTACTATTTGCAATAAATACACAATTATCCCAACCAAATGAGCAAACGAGCCAAATAAGACATCAAGGCAAACACAAAGACATACGGAAGAAGGGCAAAGAAAAGGGTGAATCTTTTCGAAATCGTTTTAGAAGTGGGGGAGAGGAAAACGAGAGGCGAATGGCAAATAATGTAATGCGAGGGATGGGAGTTTATGATCGGTACTTGGTATGTCTCGTCTTGGCGTAGATCTCCCCAGCAACAGCGCCAGAAATTCTTCTTGCTACCTCTTGAGCTTGCGTTGGTTTTTCCCTTGAAGAGGAAAGGGTGATTGAAAGCACAAGTGCTCCCTGGGTGATTTTGGTAATTAATGTCAACATATCTCTTGTTGGACTAATATTTTATCTAGTATATTTCAGATGAGTTCAACAGTGGAGTGGCATGGACAAGAGGATGTGGAACTCCTTCAAGATGCTAAGGACAAACATTGGCAAAAGCTCAAGACTCTAGATTTTGATTTTAGTGATCCAAGATCACATTGAGTCCATAGGAAAAGCCAATACTATTAAAAGGGGATGAGGTGTTTCTTAATGGCTTGCTTGCTCAAAGTGCTTAGTGATATGCTCCAAAGCCCTCAACCACTTTCTCATTTCCACATATGTCCTAAACCTAAAGTCAAACTCGGCCCACCGATTTGATCCATCCGCCGCCACCGAGTTCACTTGACATAGCCACTTCCATAAACCCTAATCAGTTCGATCTCACCGATGGGATCTCGGTCTCACCGAGATGGGCTCGCAAACTCTCTGTTGTCTATTGCAATATTTTGGTCCCATCGAGTTTTCTTGACCAACTCTCTGTTTGCTCATTACCAAAATCGGTCTCACCGAGTTTGTGTAATCGGTCAAACCAAGTTGAGGTTTTACCCTAACACTAGCACATCGGTCCCACCGAGTTGATCATGTCGGTCCCACCGAAAACTCTAACGTTCACTTTTTGAACCATATCAGTCTGACCGAGTTTCACTATTTGGTCGCACCGAGTTTGGTAAATTGTGTGTAATGGTTAGATTTTGTGTGGAGGCTATATATACCCCTCCACCCATCCTCCATTCGTGGAGAGAGCTGATACGTCTCCAACGTATCTATAATTTATGAAATATTCATGCTAGTATATTATCCATCTTAGATGTTTTATATGCATTTATATGCTATTTTATATGATTTTTGGGACTAACCTATTAACCTAGAGCCCTGTGCCAGTTTCTATTTTTTTCCTTGTTTTTGAGTTTTACAGAAAAGGAATATCAAACGGAGTCCAATTGATGTGCCAATTTTTGTTGATTTTTTATGGACCAAAATAAGACCGCGGAGTAAAAGAGTTGGGCCACGGGAGTCCCGGAGCGTCCACGAGGGTGGGGGCGCCCCCCAGGCGCGTGGGCCTGCCTCGTGGACACCTCGGGCACCTCCTTGACGTGAGACTGACGCCAAAAATTCCTATAAATACAGAAACCTCGGAAAATTAACCTAGATCAGAAGTTCCACTGCCGCAAGCCTCTATAGCCACGAGAAATCAATCTAGGCCCTCTCCGGCACCCTGCCGGAGGAGGCCATCATCACCGGTGGCCATGGAGGAGTATCCCGGAGAGGCCATCATCGCCATGAAGGCCAAGGACCAGAGGGAGAACCTTTCCCCATCTAGGGGGGAGGCCATGGAGGAGGATGCACAAGGGGGAGAACCTCTCCTCTTCTCTCTTGGTGGCACCAGAGTGCCATCGAGAGGGGAATCATCGCCGCGGTGATCGTCTTCATCAACATCACCACCATCATCACCATCCTCATCTCTTTTACGCGGTCCACTCTCCCGCACCCCACGATAATCCCTACTTGAACATGGTGCTTTAGGCCACATATTATGATCCAATGATGTGTTGCCATCCTATGATGTTTTGAGTAGATATCTTTTGTCTTTGGGTTGATTGATGATCTAGATTGGTATGAGTTGTATGTTTTACTTTGATGCTGTCCTATGGTGCTCTCCGTGTCGTGCAAGCGTGAGGGATTCCCGCTGTAGGGTGGTGCAATACGTTCATGGTTCGCTTATAGTGGGTTGGTGAATGACTGAAACACAAACCCGAGTAAGGGGGTTGTTGCGTATGGGAATAAAGAGGACTTGATGCTTTAATGCTATGGTTCGGTTTTACCTTAATGATCTTTAGTAGTTGCGGATGCTTGCTAGAGTTCCAATCATAAGTGCATATGATCCAAGCAGAGAAAGTATGTTAGCTTATGGCTCTCCCTCATATGAAATTGCAATGACGACTATCGGTCTTGTTAACAATTCTCAAGGACAATTCCGCACACCGATCCACCATTATTCCACACTCGGTATTTATAATATTTAGTAATATATTATAACTTTATGATAACAACACCTACTTTTATATTTTAGCTCTCCGATACCATGCAAAGTTATCCTCTTCATACCCACAACATAGTTTTATTTCTCGTTTCTATTTGGAAGCAAACGTTCAGTGCACGTAGAGTCGTATCAGTGGCCGATAGGGCTGGAGAGAATATTGATCTTACCTTTAGCTCCTTGTGGGTTCGACACTCCACACTTATCACTTCCACCTTTGGGAATTGCTACGATGATTCCCTGCACTTGGGGATTAGCAAGCTCTTTGCTGGCGCCGTTGCTGGGGAGCAATAGCGTGGGGTTGATATTCTCGTGTGTGCTTGCTTGGTTTCTTCACTAAGTAGATTTTTTTTCCTTTTTGTTTCTGTTTATTTTGGGTGAAACATACAAAAAAATTAAAAGAATGAAAATACAAAAAAATACTTGCCTTTCATGCCTAAAAAGTTTTTCAAAAATAGAAGTGATTGGAAAGTTATGCATTGAAGAAGTGAGGGTCGACCTTGAGCACTTGTGTTCATGCTCACGGAAACAATGTAGAATTTTTCATGGAAGTTTCTCTGTAAATAATTATCCCCTTGTATATATTCATTGTGTTATAAAAATATGTGCCAAGCATTGGTTTTAGGATGATTAGATTGCATGTTTGCTATGTGCAGAACAAAAACAGAAACTTTGGCTGTAGTGCGTGAATTTACATTTTTACTGGAAAGTCAAATGGGTCTGAAACTTTTTGCACATCACTTCTGCACAAATGTTTAAAATTTTAAAATTTATTTCATAATTTTTGGAGTCACATAAGTTTACTAAACTTCCAAATTACTACAGACTGTCCTGTTTTTGACAGATTCTGTTTTTCGCGTGTTGTTTGCTTATTTTGATGAATCTATGGCTAGTATCGGGGGGTATGAACCATATATAAGTTGGAATACATTAGGATTAACACAAATATAAATAAATAATGAGTTCATTACAGTACCTAAAGGTAGTGATTTGCTTTATTACACTAACGGATCTCACAAAGTTTTTGTTAAGTTTTTGTGGATGAAGTGTTCGAAGAACGAGGAGTTATCAATATGAGATGAATAAAGAGAGGCAAGAGTTCAAGCTTTGGGATGCCCAAGGCAACCCAAGTAAATATTTCAAAGTATACTCAAGCATCTAAGCTTGGGGATGCCCCGGTTGGCATCCCATCTTTCTTCTTCAACAAATATCGGTATACCTTGGTTTTTTGTTTTGTTCACATGGTTTGTGTCCTTTGTGTTTTTGTTTTTCCTTTAAGAACCATGCTAGCATGATATAGCCCTGCATTGATTTATATAATACTTCGTGTGCTTCACTTATATCTTTTAAGTATGATCTTATAGAATTGCTCTTTGTGCTTCACTTAAATCTTTTGAGTATGGTTTTATAGAATGCTTTGTGTGCTTCACTTACATATTTTGAGCTTGGATATTGGTTAGTCTATATTAATTGCAGAATGCTCCATGAACTTCACTTATATCTTTTGGAGTATGAATAATACTATCATTTAAAGTGGGTTTGGAAGAGTGTCAACTTTAGGAATTAGTGATCCCACTATTTTGGAGGGTGTTGAATCTTAGTGTGATATTTATGAAAGTGGATTTTGAAGAGTGTCAACTTTAGCTAGTAATGATTCCACTATTTCGGAAGAGGTTCCAATTGAGTATGAGAACAAAGTTGATATCCATGATGCTACTGAAAATTATTATGAGGGAGGAATATATGCTTGTAGGAGTTGCAATAATATCAAGTTTCCTCTCTATGTGCTTAAAGTTTTGAAGTTATACTTGTTTTGCCTTCCTATGCTAGTTGATTATTGTTCCTATAAATTATGTGTCACAAAATACCTAGGCATAGGAAGTTGGTTAGATTAAAATGTGCTAGTAATATTCTTCATGATGCTCTCTTTATGTTTCAATTCTTATCTTTTATGTGAGCATCATTGAAATCATCATGCCTAGCTAAAAGGCATTAAGGAAAAGCGCTTGTTGGGAGACAACCCAATATTTACCCTTACTGTTTTTGTGTGTATACATGATTAAGATACTGTAGTATTCATGTTTTATAGTTTTTGTTTCAATAAAGTGCCAAGTAAGACCTTTGGGAATACTTGGGTGAAAGTTAATGTGATCTTGCTGTAAAAAACAGAAACTTTGCGCTCACGAGATTAGCTGTAATTTTTTACAGAAGTGTGATTTTGAGTTGATTATTTTTGCAGAAGATTAATAGACAAATTCCTCACGTCCAACAATTTATTTCATAATTTCTTGAGTAGCAGAAGTACGGTTTATGTTCAGATCTTTACAGACTGTTCTGTTTCTGACAGATTCTGTTTTCATCGCATAGTTTGCTTGTTTTCTAGTTTCTATGGCTTATATTTCTCAATATAAATGGTAGAAATGATATGGTACAGTAGGCATTGTGTGATAAAAACTATGAACCTTGTCTTTGACAGTACCAAAGTGAATGGTTTGCTCTTTATCATACTAACCTATCTCACGAAGTTCCGTTAAGTTTTGTGTGATTGAAGTTTTCAAGCTTTGAGTGAGATATCGATATGAGGAGAATAAGGAGTGGAAAGGCCCTAAGCTTGGGGATTCCCAAGGCACCCCAAGTTAATATTCAAGGAAGACTCAAGCGCCTAAGCTTGGGGATGCCCCGGAAGGCATCCCCTCCTTCGTCTTCAAAACTATCGGTATACCTTACTCGGAGCTATATTTTTATTCGTCACATGATATGTGTTTTGCTTGGAGCGTATTTTCAATTTTACTTGCTGTCTGAATAAAATCATTGGATCGGAATTATCAAATGAAAAAGAATCCTCCCATGGCTAGTTAATTGTTTGACTACTCAGTGTCCTTCACTATTATCTTTTGGAGTAGTTTGTCATTTACTCACGTGCTTCACGTATATCCTATGAGTAAATGGTTCAATAATTGAAATATCATAAACTTGAATTTATATATGTTTCATATGCTTACACCATGGGGAGTAATGACTTCACATAGAATAAGTATAGGTAGTAAACTTATTGAAAGTTAGCAAACGTAGAATTGGTCACTTGAACAATTCATGAAAGAATATTGAAGGAAGAGAGATTTCACATATAAATATACTATCTTGGACATCTTTCGTAATTGTGAGCACTCATTAAAATATGACATGATAAATGGTTGATGTTGGACAAGGAAGACAACGTAATGGGTTATGTTTTCTTATATCCGAAATAAAGTATATTGTCTTGGATCATCCAACATGTTGAGCTTGCCTTTCCCCCTCATGCTAGCCAAATTCTTTGCACCAAGTAGAGATACTACTTGTGCTTCCAAATTCCCTTAAACCCAGTTTTGCCATGAGAGTCCACCATATCTACCTATGGATTGAGTAATATCCTTCAAGTAAGTTGTCATTGGTGCAAGCAAAAAAAATTGCTCTCTAAATGTGTATGACTTATTAGTGTGGGAGAAAATAAGATTTATACGATCTTGTGATGTGGAAGAAATAAAAGCGACAGACTGCATAATAAAGGTCCATATCACAAGTGGAAATATAAAGTGACGTTCTTTCGCATTAAGATTTTGTGCATCCAACCCTGAAAGCGCATGGCAACCTCTGCTTCCCTCTGCGAAGGGCCTATATTTTACTTTTATTCTTCTACCTTATGCAAGAGTCATGGTGATTTTCACCTTTCCCTTTTTACATTTTATCCTTTGGCAAGCACATTGTGTTGGAAAGGTCCTGATATATATCCAACTAGATGTAAGTTATCATGAACTATTATTGTTGACATTACCCTTGAGGTAAAAGGTTGGGAAGCGAATCTATAAGCCCCTATCTTTCTCTCTGTCCGATTAAAACTTTGAACCCATAAATATCACGTGAGTGTTAGCAATTGCGAAAGATTAAATGATAGTTGAGTATGTGGAGTTTGCTAAATCAAACCTCTGACATAGACCCTTCCTTAAAATAAGATGAATTGCAATTGTTTGATGACTAAGAGCAATGTTTGTTAGTTTTCAAGAAAGTTTATGATCTATACTTTAACATGTGAATAGCTTGTTACTTGATCATGAAAAGTTTTATGAGATGAGCTACTGTTATGACATATAATGATGCTAGAAAAGGTGATTGAAATTATCATTGATCAAACTTGTGCACCTGCTAGCATTCACACTTCATAAATTATTTATTTTATCATTTACCTACGCGAGGACGAGCAGGAATTAAGCTTGGGGATGCTGATACGTCTCCAATGTATCTATAATTTATGAAGTATTCATGCTATTATATTATCCATCTTAGATGTTTTATATGCATTTATATGCTATTTTATATGATTTTTGGGACTAACTTATTAACCTAGAGCCCTGTGCCAGTTTCTGTTTTTTCCTTGTTTTTAAGTTTTACAGAAAAGGAATATCAAACGGAGTCCAATTGATGTGCCAATTTTTGTTGATTTTTTATGGACCAAAAGAAGACCCCGGAGTAAAAGAGTTGGGCCAGGAGAGTCCCGGGGCTTCCACAAGGGTGGCGGGTGCGCCCACCCCACCCCAGGCGCGTGGGCCTGCCTCGTGGACACCTCGGGCACCTCCTTGACGTGAGACCGACGCCAAAAATTCCTATAAATACAGAAACCTCGGAAAATTAACCTAGATCAGAAGTTCCGCCGCCGCAAGCCTCTGTAGCCACAAGAAATCAATCTAGGCCCTCTCCGGCACCCTGCCGGAGGGGGCCATCATCACCGGTGGCCATGGAGGAGTATCCCAGAGAGGCCGTCATCGCAATGAAGGCCAAGGACACTACAAAAAAGACACATCCGTGACATTTTGGGCCGAACGAATTTTTTTTCTGTCATACATATGACACTTCTATGACGATAATTGTGACAAAACCCGGTATCATCATAGATGTGGTGGGCTCCTACTTCTGACAAAAAATCATGACAGAAAATGGGCTTTTCGACCTGGGCGGGCCGGAGACGCAGCTGCATAACATTCTTTGGGCCGTCCATGACGGAAAAAATCATGGTAGAAGCGAGGGGGAGGAAAATTTCGGGGAGTTCCCGGTTACGGTGGGAGGTCGGGGGCCGAGCGATGCGCGTTTCTCTCGTACACGTACGCGCGTGTGTGCGAGGCATTGGCTCTAACTGAACCCGAGCGAGGCATTGGGCTCTAATTGAACCCGAGCGATTGCACTGCAGGCTACGCGTTACTGAACCCGAGCGATCGATCGATGGCTGTTAACTGAACCCGATCGAGCGATTCCTTCGCTACTGCTGCTAACTGAAGCCGATCGATGGGATGAACAGTGAGCGGTGGCGTTGCCTCTGGATGAACATGACCCCGTGGTGTGGTGGAGGGCTGGATGAATAGTAGATGGTGGAGGGGTGGATGAACAGGACCCCGTGGTGTGGAGGGCAGGATGAACAGTAGACGGTGGAGGGGTGCCCGTGGAGGGGTGGTTGAATAGGACCCCGTGGTGTGGAGGGCTAGATGAACAGTAGACGGTGGAGGGGTGGTTGAACAGTAGCCGGTGGAGTAGCGCGCGGTGGAGGCTGGATGAACAGGCGCCCGTGGAGGCTGGAGGAGGTCGACGGTGGATGAACAGCAGCTCGTGGAGGCTGGAGGGGGTCGACAGTGGAGATGAACAGTATCCCGTGGAGTCCCGTTTTGCGGTACGCCACACCCCTCCCGTTGAACAGGACCCCCCCATTTCGACCGTAGCGCTCCAACACAAGTCCGTTTCCTCCGTTTTGCGGTACGCTACACCCCTCCCGATCAACAGGACCCCCATTTCGACCGTAGGAGGTTCGTTTCCTCCATTTTGCGGCACGCCACACCCCTCCCGATCAACAGGACCCCCGTTTCGACCGTAGGAGGTCCATTTCCTCCGTTGTGCGGTACGCCAGGCCTCGTTTCCATCGCCTCTTCCGTCCAAGCCCTCCCGATGAACACGACCATGCATTCCGTTCCGACCCAGCCGCGTTGCCTCCCGATGAACATGACGCATTCCGTTGCCTCCCCATGAACACGACGACGACGCTGTTTCTCCGTTCCGACGCAGCCATGTCAACGATTCCTCGCCGTACGTATGCATGAGTAGGCGTTCGAGACCCCGCCCGTATGCACACATATGTGGCCGTATTTTCTTTCTTGCACCCTGGCCGTTGTACGTACGTGTACATGCTACGTGCGCGTCTCTACTACGACACATGCGCGCCTCTACTACGACACATGCGCCGCCTACATCGACCAAGATGTACGTACACGTTCGCGACCCGTAATGACAACGCCACGTGCGCTTGACCAGGTGGGTCCCGACCGCCGTGCACTTCCTTGCGTGCGAAGATGTAGCTGGTGGGTCCCAGCAGTCAGGGGGGCGGAATACGGTGGCCCGTCCGGTGGGTCCCCACTGTCAGGTGGAGGAATAATTATTTTGCACTTAATAAGGAGGCACTTCCTTGCTGCGGCCCTGCTACCCATGTCGGTGTCGACCTCAACTCGCAAGGGCCGGCGTCGGTGGGGTTCCCGGGGCTTGGGCTCTACAGAGCCTTCCTCCAGAGCGACAATTGAGAGCTCCTCCCTCGGTGCGTGAGGGGCTCCGGGCTCCCTCCCTATCGTGAATGACTGCCGTGATGAGTTAGCTCATTCTTTGTTTCATGAAGTGTTTTTTTATTTTGTGAAGCTTGATTGACGACTTGTATGTTTAAGTGGGATATCTCATTTGTATGGACAAAGTAAAAATTATCATGTTTTGCATGCTTGATTTGTATAGATGGTTCGTTTATGTCAATTGTGAGCGGGAGAAGGCCACAGAAGATCAGTCCACACCAAGAGGGTGCTTGGATCCAAGGGACTTATTTTAGTCTGACTAAAAATAGTCTCTTTAAGAGGCTTAAAGTTCCAAGCACCCCTGACTAAAGAGGGGCTAAAACTAGTCTTGAGACTAAAAAAATTTAGTCAGGGGTACCCCTACTAAAATGTGGATTAGTCATCTCTCTCCTCATTTAACTTCTCTCCTTTAACACAGGCAAGTTCTGAATTGGAGGATTTGGAGGATAATAAATGCTCATTAACTTGATTTTAGTCTCTTTAGTATTTGGATCCAAGCATGGGTGAGGCTAGCATGTTTTAGTCTCACTACTTTTAGTCATGGAACTAAAACGTATCCAAGCACCCTCCAAATCCGGCAGGAAATAGGGTCCAAAGTAGTAAAATGACTGAGATAGAGCATTTATTGTCAATCTAACCCTGCCATCCATACACCTCTTTGGTTTAGAGTTAGTTCAGGGTTAGAATCTAACTCTAACCTCCAACGGAGTTAGAGTTCTCCTTGTCTCGGTTCATCGCCATCATACTTTCCCCATTCCTGGGTTTTCAGTATCCTGCGAATCAAAGAGGCCCTTTTTTGCGGGAAAAAACAAAGAGGCCCTTAGACTGGTTTCGGTCCGGTCATTTTTTATAAACGTGTTATGTCCAAAATTTAATGAACGTGCTTCGGTTTCCACAAAAATAATCCGGTTTCATGTAGTAATTCATTCATTTATTTATTCTTCTGCAGGGGGTTTGCATGAAATTCGTGAGGTCTGAAATGTAAAGTACCCCGGCATATGCTCCGAGTCGTGCATGCACTACGACCCAGATGCTCTATGTCCCACATGTCGGCGAATGGGAGCATGTGGAAATAGCCTAGGCGAACAAATAGGAGGATAAATCGTGAAATAATATGTACCGTGAAGCGTAGCATGATTCGAAAAGGAGACCTAAAGTGATGACAGCTATAGGCCGCACACACCCAACTAGTGGTACTAGACATACGACTAAGTTTTCCCTCAAAAAAGAAAAAAAGAGAGGCACGAGTGCTCAGTACTCCTATTCTATAAACATGAGTCCCATCTGACAACAACGTTCGTGCTACAGCTAGCTCTCCTCCCTCGTTTCTCTATTCTAATTCTAAACTCGGCCGACGCCCGGTGGGCGGGGTGGGTTTCCTCAACTTTGGCCCCACCTCATAGTGAAAACGTAACGACTGGAATAAAAATGCCATATGCTCCCTCCGTTCATAAATATAAGCCTTTTTAGATACTATTTCAAATGGAATACAACATACAGATGTATGTAGACATAGTTTAGAGTGTAGATTCACTCATTTTGCTCTATATGTAGTAGTCACTTGCTGGAATCTTTAGAAAGACTTATATTTGGGAACAAAGGGAGTACTATACTAATAAAATATTAAGGCCATGAGGCGATGCAGTGCTGGTTACAGGAGGCAAGAAGAAGAGATGCATCCATCAACGACGTCCACCTCCTCGACTCAGGGCGCCGGCCCACCGAACGGCGCCTAAGTAGCAACCGCTTCGTGGCTGTGTCGACGTGCTTCGCACAATGGCGTCCAAAGATTCCAGCCGGAAGAAGGCCAACGTCTTTCTATCCTCGCTTGCCTTGTAGTGGCTGTGTAGACGATTTCCTCGTGAGCGTGGATGTGCAGCTCGACGGTTTCTTGCATGGCGAGAGCGCTGGCGCAGCGGCCTCGAGGTGCACATTCTTCATCGCGACCTCCGGCACCTGCAGGGCAACCAGGGCTTGAAAGAGTTCGTCACCATGGAGGCCGATGAGGGTGGCAGGCAATGAGGAGCCTAGGCGCGCGAGCTGGAGCAGTACGGCAAGGTCGTCCGCGTGCTTCTTGACGGCGGTGAACTTGCGGATGGAGTTGACCATCATGTCGTCCATGCGAGAGGTGAAGCCGGCATCGGCGAGGGCTACGATGCCTGCGGTCGCCAGCACCGTCTGGAAACGCTTCTTGTGCGGTGGAGCATGAGCGGCGCCTTTGGATGATTTGGCACAGCCGACTGCCGCTCGCGTCCATCGCCTCCATAGGTGATTGTGGCTTCTGGTCACTTGGTCTTGGATTGGAGTGAGCAGTATTGGGCAGAGATATGGGAGTCGATGGATTGGAGTGCTGGTGCGCCTTTATTATATGAGAGTCCAAACTCTGTTGCATCACATCGTGCTGGCTCTATTCTGCTTCTCCAATTAATTCCCTCTGCATGTAATTGAGGATGCATCATTGACCGTTCAACGTCTCGGGAACCGCTACCCTCTCCCTCCTTGGCATTGAAGCACCTATGGACCCGTCGACGACGAGGTGCCTATGGTGACTTCGTAAATTTCAAGATGATAGTGCCGTGCGTGTGTGCGTTCATAGGGGTGAGTGTATGCGCGTGTATATGAGCGCTTGCGTCAGACTTGTGTAAAAACGTAAATGCGTGTCAAAAAGAGACTAGTCAGTATACTCAATATTGTGCACCTGGGAGAGGAAAACGGTAGAACTAGTACGTACTCCCTCCGTTCCATAATATAAGAACGTTTCTGACACTAGTGTAGTGTCAAAAACGCTCTTATATTATGGGACAGAGGGAGTATTTATTTATGGTGCAGATTCACTCATTTTGCTCCATATGTACTCCGTCTCGGTGTAGTCTAGTCACTTGTTGAAATCTCTAGAAGGGAAAGTACTCCTTTCTGGTTTACAGGGCTATACTAGCAAGTAGTTGTACGTACTAGTACAATAGTGGGCTCACATAGCAATTTTGTCTCATGCAAGAGCATGGATATATGCTTGATCCAATGTTCGCAAATGCAACGTGCGGTTTGCGCTTGGCTCTTCGCCTCTTCGAGAAGACGAACAATGATGTTACTACTACTGCTTCTACAAAGGTCGAATCCATCAAGCATGTCCGTCCACCGCGAGCGGGACGGATAGCTTGTTGTAGAAGTACTACTAAGTAAAAGCATGTCCTCGTTTGCGAGCAACTGCGCGCATGGGTGAGGGAGAAGGCATGTAGTAAAATCAAGCTTCCCCTCGGTGTACCAGTTGACGCGACACATCATAGCACTGGCCCCACATGCTTGCCTCTAAACTTGGCTGAAAGACCCGCAGTGTACAATATATTTGCTACAACCTCTAACATTTACCCACCACAAATTAAAATATATGTGGCCGTATGCATCGTTCTGATGCAGAGGCCGGGGAGTCCCCCCTTTTCAAAAAAAAACAAATTAAAATATATATTCCTGTCTTGACCAGATGAGCGTGCAAACTACAATCACCAGGGTGTCAGGTAGGGCCAGAAGACTATTTTAATTTTTTTTAAAACTTCGAGACGGCCACATAGCATGGAGCTGACCCCAACGATTTTAAGCTTACAGGCACGGTACACGCTATCCTAGATTACTCTAGACATGACACTGCCACACGAGCGTCCGGGCTGCGCTTGGCTCATCGCTTCTTCAGGAAGTCGAACAATGATGGAGTACTACTACACTGGAGGAGTACTACAGTACACTTCTGGCCATCTGACACCGATTGAACTGCTGCATGTCCACCGCGTGCGGGAGGGAGAGCGTGTGGCAGCCTCTCCTAGTCTTGCCAGCGACCACGCTCATGGGCGAGGGGGGGGACGCTCCTGCCTTTGCGTGTATGACAGGTGGGCCCGGTAGATGTGTGGCCAACCTGTCATACAGCCAAAGGCAGGTGCAGTTAAGTCGGCGAGGGAGAGGATAATCAAACTTCTCGTTGATGTACGAGTTGACGCGACACATCAAAGCACTGAGCTCGATATATTTCAATAATTTGCATTTACCGATGCATTAATTACAACGCATGCATGCATGCCATGACTCTCCTTTTGATACTTTCATGTGTTGATTTAATGCACCTTGAAGTAGTATAAAATATGTGACGGTAAAGCTTTGTAATACCCCGGCCCAAGTCGAGAGATGGTTGTGCACGAGGAGGGCGAGATCATGCAGACCGAACAGGACCCGACGATGGAGCTCTCTAAGGTCTCGATGGACCTCACCGTGCTCCACTGCCCCTTGTGCCTCCGCCCCTTGACGCCTCCAGTGTATGAGGTTCGAATACACCTCGTCCGTTCGGCTGATTGAGCAAGGTGCAGGTTTCTTGATTGATGTGCTGTTCGATTGATTTCTGCAGTGCAAGGGAGGGCACCTGGCCTGCGCGGACTGCCGTCGGCGCCGGGAACCAGCGGCAAGTGCTGGCGGCGAAGCGCGGCGGTGGCTTCGACGTGCGGAACACGGCAGTGGACTCCGTCCTTTCGTCGGTGAGGGTGGAGTGCCCGCACAAAGGCTGTGGGCTCTACGTCACTTACCACAAGCTCAACGATCACCAGAGCGTGTGTCCGCTCGCGCCCTGCAAATGCCCCGTGCCCATCTGCGGCTACGAAGGCCCGCCGCCGGCGCTCTACCACCACATCAGCACCGCGCATCCCATGCCCGTGCACAGGATCCAGTACGGCAAGGTGCTCCAGCTGCAAGTGCCACTATCGGAGCCACGGCTCTTGCTGTTCGCGGAGGAGGACGGCCGCGCGTTTTTCTTGGTCGGCGGCGTGCTCGACATCGGCGCACCTATCGTCGTGTCGGTCGTCTGCATCAGAGCGGGGGCGTCCCCACTGCCGCACTATGTGGCCAAGCTGTGGGTGAACGGCCCGTCGGGGGAGCCCAAAGGCACGACCGACGCCATCAAGGTGGAAATGGAGGTGACAAGCATCAAGGATCCCGGCGACGTCGACGTGCAGGAGCTGACCTTCTTGACAGTTCCGCCCAAGCTGCTGGCCGGGGCTAAGCTTGTGTCCGTCCACATTCAGATTGACAAGCTCACGTCCTAAATGTTTCCACAGGGCCTTCTGTTTATCTTAGTAATATGCTAATATAGGGATTACCTTGGTCTACTTTAGCTTAAGAAATGGTGGGTTTTGGTGGCGATAAAAATTATGTTTATCAATGCATTAATTGCAATGCATGCATGCATAAAGTACATGCATTGGTCAATTTTCTCTTAATACTTGCATGCAATGATTTAATACACCTTGGAATCTGAACATGTGTTGGGGAACAACCAAATTGAGCCTTATAAAATGGAAAAACTAAAATTTTGAGATAAGCCCTATAAAACCGGAAAGGAGAGAGTAGAAAAAGAAGTACTCCATCCGGGAATAGTGCCGCACTTCGAAACTTGAACCGTCAATAAATTTTGAGCTTGCGTCTCGTCACATTCCAAATTACTCCACACTATATTGAATTGCAAACCTGTTCACACCAATCACAACCTAAACGGTTTCCAACTTAGGAGCGTATTAGTACTCAGTTATAAATACTAGTATGCCAAGATGACTGCGCATTCCTCCTCAACTCCTCATCCACAAAAACAACCAAGCCATTCAGCATCCTTCCCTTGCGTACGCCATGGCCAGCGTGAGTTCTGGTCGAGATTGCCCCCAGGGAGTGGCGAGCATGGAAGCGGAAGCACGAGAGATGTCCAGCCTCGCTGCGAGAGCAGCCGACATGTCCCGCCACGCGGAAGTAGCAGCACAGAGGTCCCGCCGCGCCGCTGAAGCAGCACGGAGGTCCCGCCGTGCCGTCGATGCAGCAGACTGGTCCGGCCGCACCGTGGAAGCAGCAGAGATGTCCCGCCGCGCCACGAATGCGGCAGAGATGTCCCGCCGTGCCGCGGTGGCCTGGGAAAATTTCTCGCGTGCAGGCGACGACTGTTACAGGCGCATGCATGCGATCATCCATGGCTAGATGGATCAGATCTCCCGTTTTGCGAGGTTGCAGGACGATATGAAAGCCTTGTTTGAACAGGCTATCAGCGCACTAAGGGACGACAATGAGAGGCTCCGGGCCGAGCGCGACCTGCTGAGGGAGAAGATCATCCGAAGTGCAGACCAGCAGGAGGAGACCATTGCCTTGTTGAAGAGGACCGGCATCATCATCAAGAAACTTATGGACAAAAATGACATGCTCCGCAACGAGCGCCAAAGGCTGGTGGAGAAATCCGTGGATGTTCTCAAGCAGCGTCTTGAGGACACGAAAGAGCTCATCGCCGCTCGCCGCGGAGACTAGTTCCCACGGCCTGCAGCAATGCATCAAGAAAGTAGAGATCAGCGAGCCAGATCCTTGTCTTCCTTCTTCTTTTGCCCTTGTGTATTTCGGGCGTAGCCGCATGTGGATTTTTTAATTATCTTTCTAATTATGTAAGACAATTAATCATCCTTATCTTTTTGTGGAAGATCAATGTTGCGAGGCTGGAATGAAGAAAACTCTTCTTTGTGGCGACCACGGCGTTCTTTGTTCTTCTAGTTGCTGCTGGGCTTCTTCAGTTTCCTGGTTTCTTTTGATGTAATAATCGGTTTAGGATGTGGATTGTGTCGTCGGTTGTAATGTTGGGTTCTAGCACGGATGTTTGGCCTTTGTTGGCCTCTTGGGATGTTGCGATTTCAATCTGGTAGCTTTTAGTCCTTCGTGTTAGGCTGGAGTTGTGCTGAACTTCTTGTGAATTGTGGTGGTTTTCAAGATGAAAATCAGAAGGGACAAGCCCTTCTTTGATCAAAAAAAATCGTCCTTATATATTCATCAGTCTTGCTATAAGTCACAGTAGATGCTATATAGGTCCGTCGGATCTTACATCAAGATCCGTGCTTTCAGATTTTTTCGCTCTCTTAAATCTCAGTTGAGTGAGACATAGCCACGCCATTAAATAGAGGCTCGAGCGCCATTAATGGAGACCTTGGGAGAGAGATGGACGACAGATGGAGGTCAAAGGGCACTCCTCCCGATAAGCACGCGCAGGGGTCTGATCGCACGCCTCTCGTACTCAAATAGCTACCCTGCACGGCGCCTCCTAGCTAATAAAAATGGGGACGCGTGGCGGCACGTAAATGGTACTAGTAAGTAGAACGCCCATGGTTTCAACAATACTTGTGTTTCCGATTGTAATGTGACAACACTTGTTCCAAAATGACTTTGTTGATTGTTAATGTTTAACCTTCGCAAATCGGACTGCAAATTTACCACAGCATGTTGGTGCCATGTCATGGCACCAAGCCAAGTTTCATTATTTTCATGCGTGTTTTGGATTTACAGGAATTAAAAAACAAAGTTTCTCAATGTTTCCAACCCAGACACGACGCCCAAAATTTTGAATTTCATTCCCATTTCTTGCATGTAACCTAGAAATTTACCCGAGGACACACATGTGATTTTTCAACCAACTTTGGTGCACTGGAACATGTGCTTGTATTTAAAATTTGAATTATGCACACAAAGGTGACACGTTCCCTCCCAGAACCACGAGCCTTCTTGAGAGAAGCTCCGATTTGCAAGAAGCTTATACCAAAATTTGTTCCTATTTGGCCAAAAAAATTTACCACGGCATGGTACTACCATCACATGACACCATGCCAAGTTTCATGATTTTAAAACCAAGTTTCTCAATGTTCTCGGCCGAGCCACGATGCCTAGATGTTTGAATTTGATTCTCATTTCTTGCATGGGACCTAGAAATTCACCCGAGGACACAAATGTGATTTTTCAACCAACTTTGGTGCACGGGAGCATGTGCTTGTAGTTCAAATTTGACTTATGCACATTAAATGACCAGAAACTCAATTAATGTATAAAAACGACAAACGAACCGGAATAATTCCAAAATTTAACAGTGGCACTAATGTAGTTCTATGTTGCCTTTGTTAAGAAACTCAAAAGGGGGCGGGGGCAGCGTATATCATTTCACACTCAAAGGTGGCACGTTTCCTCTTAGAACCACGAGCTTCCAAATCGGCCCAATTTTTTACCACGACATGTTAGTGCCATGACATGACACCATGCCAAGTTTCATGATTTCCAAAGTAGTTTTGGATTTACATGAATTTAAAATCAAAGTTTCTCGATGTTCTCGGACGAGTCATGACGCCCAGATGTTTGAATTTCATTCTCATTTCTTCCATGAGACCTAGAAATTCAACCAAGGACACACATGCGATTTTTCAACCCACTTTGGTGCACCGGAGCATGTGCATGCAATTCATATTTAGATTATGCACATTAAAAGTCAAGAAACTCAACTAATGTATAAAAAGGCCAAATGAACCCGAAATAATTCCAAAATTTAACAGGGCACTCATATAGTTCTATGTTGCCTCTGTAAATAAAATTAGGGGGGAGGCAGCGTATATCGTTTCGCACACAAAGGTGACACGTTCCCTCTCGGAACCACGAGGCTTGTTGAGAGAATCTCCAGTTTTGCAAGAGGCTTATACGAAAACTTGTCCCAATTCAGCCAAAAATTATACGTAAGAAAACAGGGTTTAGATTATCCCAAACATCTCGCTACCTAGACCAATAATGTACTATGATTTGAATTCAACATAAAATGGATACAAATATTTGAATTGGAGAGCGTATGGTACATGTAGTTCATAGTGAAATATGATTACTGCTATATGTATGTTTTTGTTATCAAGATAATATTTAAATTATTGTATAACTTGACAACAATCGTATTCAAATAAGGAAAATTGATTCAAATTTAGTCCATATGGTAGACGACAATATATATGTTCACATGGTGGAGTAAAATGTTCATATATGATGGAAGGTCAAAATGTACGACTACATCAATTATAAACCGCAAGGTCACCTAACGATATATTCGAGTTCAACATAATGTGGGTTCAAAAATTGAAATTCGAGATCATGGAATCTATAATCATATAAAAAGGGACATTACTCTTTCTTTGGTGGGAATTGATTTGTTTTTTGTTCTTGTTGAGGGAAGTGCGAATCGATTTGGTACTATGCAGGGTAATCTTGTTCTCCCGATTTTTTTTACATTTTTCTTGTAGTTTTTTCAATGGCATCTATAGCAATATAGTAAAAGGGGACATGACTCTCTTGTGTCTTGTATGAATTGTTTTTTTACACGTTAAGTTTGTTCTGCCGAACAAGGAATCCGCACCTTGTTATCCCGAAATTTTCAAGCTCGAGTATCTTTTGTCTCACCTGCTTTGAAACTCCCGCTTCTTCAACCCGCGTCACGTTTGTTATCTCGAAATTTGGACGCGCGCGAGAACTCCCTCCTCATCCGAAATCTCTCCCGCAGCCCAAGCACACGAAATCCCCCTTCTACCCCTCAGCCGGAAATGAAGCTCCACGTCGCGGTGTAAAAACCGGTGGGGGTACGCTGGTAACTTACCCTACATTTAGGACAAGCGCGTCCCGAAGCTTGGCCCCCCCTCCCCCTTCGCCCCCCATTCGTACATCGAGGCCGCCAAAACCCGCGATACCCCATGCTCCTCCGTCGGCCTCCCGACCGCCGCCCAGCCGGAGACTCTTCCCCGACTACGTCATCCACCATAACAGCTCGCCGTCCCTCATCCATCGCACCGGACGAGGATCCGTTGTCGATCTTGTCGTCCCGCCGGATTAGCCGCCCCGTCCTCCACCTCCAAGGAGCGGCCCCGACGTTCGCCTCGTGTATCGCGCCACCTCAATCCCCACAGCGCCGTCTTGACCTGCCCCACCGGAACCGCAGCACCCTCACCAATTCCTTCGATGAAGCTGAGGCCAACTCGGCGCAACCAAGGAGGTTCTGCACTCACCGCTGCATTTCATCTTTTATTCGATCTCACGGGGCTGCCGGTGCTCGATACCGAGCAGACATGGCGTGTCTCCATCGACTACGCCGTCGCCGGCCACATCATCCACGGCGTCTCTCCCCCATGTCGTTGCTTCCTCAACGGCGACTTCCACAACGGCACTAGCTGCAGCTGCTCCGGCTCTTGCTGCTACCGCTGCTCTGTTCTTCTTTGTCGGTCGCCTTGCCGCTCCTGCTTTTGTTCATGCCGCTCTTGCTCTTGCTCTCTCTTGCGCTGCTGCTGCTGCTTCTTTGCACGACCTCCGGCTACCACAGGAGTTGCTACTTTAGCACTTCGCTCGCGGTGCTATCTTGCCGCGATTGCTCTCTGCTAGTGCGTTCCCTGCTCGGCGTCTGGCTGATTTAGATCACTTCTTCTCTGCTACTAGTGCTCGAACACCCTAAACATCTATTGCAATGCTCACATCGGGTTCAATCAGTTTTGACAAGAAATTCAGTTTCGACCGTGAAGTTCATTTTCTTCGCTTAAGTTCGTGAGTGAACAGTACTTACAAAGATCTGTCGGAGCGGCCATGGCGCGGCTGATGCGTTTACATCTAGCACTTTTTGGTGATGTATTTTACATCATCTATTGCAGATGATATTAGGGTCCCACTTCAGATTAACGTTGTCCGTCTTGTCATGCTTCAGCCTCGTCGCTGTACACCTTAGCGGAGCTGCTCCAACGACGGAACCGTCTATCACAATGAGCAAGACCCTCGGCGCCGCTTCCAAAGGCCTCAGATCTTCTTCCCGCCTCGGCAGTCACCAGCATCATCACCATCCTCCACGTCCAACCCAATGATGCTGAGGTCCACAAGGCTATGCCAAAGAGGTTGTACCCTCGTCGCATCACTTTGTTTCTCCATTCCTCTGTTCTTCCAATTCATGTGAGCCAAACACACAGGTTGACTGAAATCCTATGTTTCCAAATGCTCTGTTTTGCACGTGCATTCCTATCCTATTCCTGTGTTTTTCCTGTCCCTCCGTTTATAGAATCCTCCAATTCTAAGGAGCCCTTACAGATGTACTTCATTTTCAGATAGGCGTCAAAGAAAACTCTATGTGTTATGTCCTGCTCCTGCCGTGTCGTCATCCACCCCACCTGAGGTGCACAATCGACAAAAGCGTTCACTGCAGCAGAGATCCCCCATGCAGACTTCCTTTTGCCGCCTTGGATCATCTTCCCCGTTGCCGGTAGCCACGCCAACCGCATTACCATCACCGACTGAGCAGATGAACCTGAGGACTACACAGTTCCGGAAGAGAGGTCGCAGTCTTTCGTGTTTGGTTACGTTATACATCGGTTATTATTACCTGCTACTTTATCATTCAATCTTGAGTTTTGAATTACCCATGGGTCTCATATCGAGCCAGCAATGAATAGTATCTGTCTACTATCTGGTTCATCTGGGGTCTTCTATGTGGTTCATGTTCGGTGGGCAACAAACAATAGATGATCCATTGTCTATCTTTTTAAACTGAAGCTATAATCTACCTGGTATCATTAGTTTTGGATCCATACACTCGTTTGCTACCATCAGTCTTGATTTTTGCATGCACCCCTTAGGCCTTACAAAATCTAACTATTTTTTTATTATGCATGTCAGATATTGTAGACAATCGTACTCAACATGTAGAGAAAAAGAGAAGACCGTTGCATGCGAATATAATGTCATGCAGACGCCGCTCCATGGTGGGCAAAGTCCCCCCCCCTCCTGCATTTCCAGATTGTATTCCAGAGGAAGATAACTGCTCGTATGGAGATTCGTAGGAGCCGACCATGCCTGCTTACCACCTGAGGTGTTTGCTCTAACTCGGCATGCCGATGTTGGTCATATCATGCATATGGCGCCTTGCATTGCTTACATTATACATCTTATATGTCATCAGCTTAATTTAGATTTGCTTTGTGTGAATGCCACCTGTTTGGTTTCTATATCATACTCCCACCATTACTAAATATTTATCTTTTTAGAGATTTCAACAAGTGACTACATACGGAACAAAATGAGTGAATCTACACTCTAAAATATGTCTTTATACATCCGTATGTGGTAGTCCATTTGAAATCTCTAAAAAAGACAATTATTTAGGAATGGAGGGAGTATATGGGAATTATGCAATGCCATCTTCTTTAGCCAGACATCATATACGTGAATCATGCAATGCCATCCTGTTTAGCCACCATCGATATGTGAATTGTATCGTGCCATATTTTTTTCCATAATGTATTCCATTTGTCAACAATGTATATACATTAATCTAATCTTCATGAGAATCAGCCATTTGTGTAGGTCATGGGAAAATATGGAGTGAAAACAAGGTCTTCTCGAGTCGGTGCTACACAATTGTGCAGATTTCTTGTTGGTTATAGATAGCTCCTCAGAGGAGGATTCAGAGAGAGACGACCAGTCGTATTCCCCCCCCCCCCCGAGGTGCATGCTCTAACTTGGCTGGGTTATATTGCTCATATCTTTCATATCTTGCATTGCCATGCCATCTTCTTAGATTAGACATGCTTTGTGTGAATGCCTCCTGTTTGCTTTCTATATCAGATATGTGAATTATGCAATGCCATGTTTTTCAGCCAGTTATCATATATGTGAATTATGCACCTCCATGGAGCCAGCATCATATATGTGAATTATCTCATGCCATCTTTTTTTCATTACGTACTACATTTGTAGACAATCTATGTAAATAGAACTACTCTTCATGTGTATCAGCCATTTGAGCCGGTTATGGAAAAATCTGGAGTGAAAACAAGGTCTTCATAGCAGGCAATGGTACCTGTTGAAGCATATATCTTGATTGTTACAGGGAGCTCCTCAGAGGAGGATTCAGAGATAGATGACCAGTCCTATATCCCACCTGAGGTGTATGCTCTAAGTTGCAATGTTTATATTTCTCATATGATGCATATGGTGTCTTGCATTGCTTAGTTTAGACATCATATGCACACTATTGAATTCTATCTGCTTAGTTTAGAGATCATACATGCGAGTGCCATTTGCTTAGTATATGAATCAATTATGTCAATTATATCATGCCATCCAGTATACTTAGATAACATGTATGTGAATTATTTCATCCCAACCTATTTTAGAAAGACATCATATAGTTTTGTCACTGTTTAGGTACTCATCATATGTTGAATTATGCCATTATACTGTTAAGTTATCCATCATATATCTGAAACTGTGTCATGCTATCCTGTTTAGTTGGGCATCATATATGTGAAATTGTGTCATGCTGTCCTGTTTGGTTAGACAACATACATGTGAATTACCACATCTGTCTATCACACAATGTCTGTACGTTCAATTTCTTTTCTTGTTTATCAGCCATTTGAATTGGAGGGGCTGATGGCAGTATCTAAGGGAGCAAAACCCCGTTCTTCACAAAAGACATTGCTACCTGTTGATGCAGATAGAACCATGGTTGTACAGGCCCACAAACTAGCCCCACCACACATAATCGAGACTCTTCCAGATTGCACACTTACACCGTTGGGCAGAGAACCAGCTACAACCCATCTAACCGCAACCCCAGCGGATAGTAACCCACTTATAGTTGACAAAGAACCATGTCCACCACAGAGTACCCCCACACGAGCAGTTTGTAAGGCTATTGCAGTGCCCAAAGCATGAAGACCACCACAGCTAACCCAAACTCCACGTTTAAAGCAGAAGAGCAACTGTTCTCAGGTCAGATTCCGTAGGTATGGTCCATACTCCTTTGTTGTTGCATCACTGTATTTACTCATACCAACTACTTTCAATTTGAAGGATCCAATTGAAACTCCAATGGCGCAATGTGTATGTTTTAAACCTATTTCTTTAACTGGATTGTTGTTCTAACTTCTTGCTCTATGTTGATTTCAGTTTAAGTTGCATAAACAGTTATGTTCTCATGTGATGCACATTACAAGTGCTGCTCATGCTGTGTAGTTTCTCACACTTATATTCTATCTATGCTGCTGTGTCTTAAAAATATATGAGTTGAACTGTGTCTCTATCTTGATTAGGGAACATAAACTAGAATGATATGGACAATACAGGACCATAGTACATAGATATATGTTTGTTTCATGTTGTTATCCTGTCCACCTTACTACTGAACCGGTTTACCAAAATGAGTTTCGTATACTACAAGCTAAACCTGTGATATGTCTGCTTGTTTCTCTGGTAGTATGCAAATAGAATATTGGAGAAGAGCACCCCACTATGCAATGGTAGAGAAAGTAATGCAGATAAGGTTCAAGATAGTGAGACAACCCTGTTAGTCTCCAAGATAGGTGATAAAACGATCTTGTAGACAGTGAGAAAACCCCATACTCCTGCGTTGATGTAGTGTTCGAAGTTCTCGTCCAGATCACGGGCACAAGCTCTTCGAACTCGCTGCCTAAATCACTTCGCTTATTCAGTCTCACTACAAGCTGAAAGGCATCGATCGGTATACGGCAAGAAGCCGAAGGACTGAGGAAGTCCCTGCAGAATTCTGATGCATACTTTCTTGTGCAACAACAAGCGCTGGAGGATTTAAGCGCCAAAGAGAAAGTTAATAAGCTTGCTAAGCATCTTGCTAGCATTATGGGTACCCAGGATATTGTTTCTTGAGCTCTTCTGAAGTGGTTTCAGTTTTGGACTTGTTTTGCTGCGGTGTTTATATGTCATTGTGTTCCCTATATTTGCACCGGGTGGCGAACTTTGATGCCCAATGGATGTAATATGTGTAATAGCCGTGATAGCCTAGCATAAGTTGCTTGCTTATTTATTTCCTTGTTGTCTTGTTTATTTGTTTGCTTGTAGTCAGTGCAGTTCTTTTTCCGCGGTTTGCTAGTGGCTGCAATAACCTATTTTTTTAAACTAGGCCACAATAAACATGGGCTAATATTTACTGTAGTGACACTGGGCCTCCTACGGGCCATAGAAACAGTGGGCCTTCTACGGGCTGTAGAAACAGTAGGCCTTCTACGGGCCGTATCATCAATGGGCCTTATACGGGCCGTATGATCGATTGGCCAAACATGGGCCAATAATAGGCCTCATTATGGCCGTAAACGGGCTAGAGTTGGAATCGTTCGTTCATGGGCCGACCATAACGGGCCATCGTTAATAGGCCGTATTTGATGACGCTATGAAAACGTCCCAACGACACAAGCAGAAAATGACAGTAACGGGTCGTTACTAAACGAATGCTGGAAATGAGCCCAAGAATAAATGGGCACTGAGAAGGCCGAAAGATAACATGGGCTGGAAATGGCCCAACGGAATAACGGGCCGTTAATGGGTATAAAGTGATACACTGTTCATTACGGGCCAGTTTCACCACGGGCCGTTAATGGATGTAAAGTGATACACTGTTCATTACGGGCCAATTTCACCACGGGTCGTTAATAGGCCAAGAGTTACATAGGGCCTCATATGGGCCGAAAGACGTCATGGGCCATACATGGGACAGAAGTGAAAACGGGCTGGAATCATATTGAATGGCCCGGATGACGCCATCGGGCCTAATTCAGATAGGGCGAACGGGCCTTGGGTTAGCGGGTAAATGGGCTATATGCGAACATGTCGTTAACGGGCTTTCCATGGGCCAGCCCGCCACCTTTTGACCAAGTCAAACGGGCGGCCATTTCACAGAATGGGCTTCATTGGGTCGTGCCACGTGTCGACGTATCATAGGCGCCTATCTCGACCCATCGACGAAATGACACGTGTTTCGTCCGCCAATAAGAATTTTACACGTGGAAATTTCCCATTGGTCGGGTCATTAACGGGTTATCGGATCCAAAACCCGACCCGATAGCTTAACGGTGTTACGTTACGGTGGATGCCACGTGTCGGTCACCCTTGACGAAGCACTTCAGGACGCTACGATTTATCGTCATGGAAGTGGACACTTCCGTGATGATAATTTTGGTAATGTCATGGAACACTTCTACAACAACACAGGTATGACTATCTTGATTCTGTCATAAATTTGTCATGGATGTACATGCATGACAAAAAAAGCGACCTACTGTGACAAACACGTATCATCACTGTTCGGGATATAACTACTGAGTGTAAACCGCCCTGAAGGGGCCGGGTTACCCTCATCCATGATCAGGGCCCACGGAGGAGGCCCAAAGCCCAGAGGCGGATTAGGATCCATTCATGTAAACCGCCTTAGTCTTGTAACTTGAGTCAGAAGATAAGAGAGAAGAGACCGAGCGGACACTTGTATGAGCCGGATCGACTCAGAGACCGGCCGAAGGCCAACCCGTGTATATAAGGGGACGACCCGTGGCGAAGTTAAGGACAGAGAATTCGGGGCTGAGGCGAAGCTATTGCTCCCTAGTCGCCGAAATCACATCAATCCCATCACAACTAGACGTGAGGCTTTTACCTTCATCGAAGGGCGAACTAGTATAACTCCCGTGTCTTTGTGTCCGCTTTAACCCCTCTAGGTTAACCCGCACGATGGCCCTGCGACTAAGTCCTTTCATGACGACATCTGCCGTGACAATTCCACGACGGTTAGGCGCCCACCGTCAGGGCTATCGCATCGATGGTTTGATGATCTTAGAGGGCAAGTTCGAAGGACTTCGAAGGCTATCTTTGTGGGCGGATGACTAAGAGTCGTCGCGGCAAGCTCTACATCGACGATGCGGACTGGGGCCCCGAGGCCGGCTCGGTTGAGTACGGATACCGGGTCCCCTTTGGCAGCATACACGTGTTCATCGGCAAGATCGACGAGCCAGGGCCTGGGCCGGACATCTGCACCAACCTCGTCGAGACGGCTCAGCGGGCGAAGAAGAGTCCTGCCCTGGCTAAACCGGTCGAGCGTGCTTCGTCTGCGAAGTCGTCCACGGAGACTACGAGGACGGATCAGCATCTGGCGGCGAAACCATGGTCTACTCTGGCGACGAGTCGTCAGCCGGAGAAACTGAGTCTCTGTACCAGCTGCAAGATGGCCAGATCGGGGGCTGTTCCGACGGTGAGAGTATTCCGGACCCCTTTGATCTGCCCAACCGGGTCGGAATCTTCATGGCCGGTACGCAAGCGACGCTTCACTCTTCGACCGCGGCGCCCATGGTCGCCGGTTCAACAGCGGTGATGGCAGCCGGGGAAGGAGGCCCTGTGCGCCCGCCGGCTCAAGTTTTATCAGAGCTTTTCGACGCATTGGCTGTGCTCATGGCGGAGGCTAATCCGCCGGATCTGGTACTGCACATTGCGGTGATTGCAAAGTTGAGGAACAGATCACTAAAGCTAAAGCGGACTGGCGGCAGCGGACGTGAGGATGGCGGCGGGCAGGGCCGCTTTGGATGCGCAGCTTATAGGCTCATGCCGGATCGAAGCGCGTCACATGAAGTCATGAAAAGGAAGTACAGATCCCGTTTACCTTCGGTTTTCGAGGGAAGAGAGCTTTTTAATACCCTGTAAGCGAGGACCAAGAATCCGCCGCGGTGGTAAACCGGCCGAAGCACTGGGACGGCCGCGCCGCCTGCACCGTGTGATAGATCTGCCTCGCCATCATACCGGCGCCGCCTGCATCAGGTGCAGACACCTCCGGTCACTACTCCAACCCGATGGATAACCTTGTTGCGGCTGCGGCACGGTTGGAGGCAATTCCAATTGAAGGTGATTCACCACAGCGGTAGAGACACGCCGGGTTAAGGAGCTCCTCGGGTCGGCCCTGGCTCAACAGGAAGCGTATTCATACAGTCGGGATCGGATCCACTCTACCCCCCGCCCAAGCCGGAGCTATAGTCGACGCGCCGACGAACCGGCTGTTTCAAGCAATGCGCAGCGCGGTCCGCCTCGCGGCAACAACCCGGCGGGTGGCTTCGAAGATGCTCAAGTGGTAGTGGACCGGGCCAGGGCACGTAGGGAGGCTGAGTTAGCAGCACAACCTGAGGATCATCAGCTCGCGCCGGTTCGTCCGACCATCTTCGAACCGGGGGTCACGTCTGGCTCTTTGGGGGTGCCTTGCCTCGTCCCCGCTTTATGCAACGTGCGTTTGCCCAAGGATTTCAAGGGGCCACGCAAGGTGCCCAATTATACTGCCGATTTGGCTCCAGATGCATGGATAGAAAGCTATGAGATGGCCATGGAGATGCTGGATGTGGATGAAGCTGCGTGTGCGAAGTATTTCACTATGATGTTGGAAGGTACGGCCCGGACTTGGTTGAAGAACTTGCCGCCCAACTCGATCAGTTCATGGACCCAGTTGCGGACCCGGTTCATTCAAATTATCAAAGACACCTGTAAGCAGCCCATGTCTGTGGTGGATTTGGCGGCTTGTGTCTAGGCAGAGGGAGAATCCACAACCCATTGGGTGCGCCGCGTTTCAGAAGTTTTACATTCTTCAGACCGGATCAACCCTGATTCCGCGATCTTAACCTTGGAAGCCAATTGCCGGTTTGAACCGTTGAAATTGAAGCTGGGTCGCATGAAGCGTTTTGCAATGACATGGGCACTCTAATGGGCGTTTGGTAAAGTATGCTGATTACGATAGTACCAAGGATCCCGAGTCTGGGGATGACGAAGTAGGGAAGGGAAAACAGAACAGCAATTCCAGAGGCCAGCAGCATCATTCGGCAGGCAATGGAGGGAACAAGCGTAAAGCAAACGGTAACATGGGCTTCGTAGCCAACACCAACGCTACAGGACAAGGGTCAGCGCGCAAGGGTAAGCAATCAAACCGGGCGGTCACAATCCGGATCGTCTGAATTACATATTGAATCAACCTTGTCCGAAGCATGGGACGAAGGAGGCACCGCAAACCACCTTTGGAAGGATTGTTATATTATGCAGGAGTTCAAAAACTCTAACGCTTTCCGGTATGATCAAGGGCCCGGCGGCGGTTCAGGGTCCTCCCCGGGTTACGGTGGAGGAAATTCCGGCCCAGGGTTCGGCGGTAATCCGGGCGGGCAAGGCAATCAGAGTAATCAGAACAATCAGAACAATCAGAACCAAGGGGGTTACAATCAACAACAGCAACACTCGGGTTACCAAATTAATCCGAGGTAGTTGAACGGTGGACAGTACCACGTCTTTACCACCAGCTTGGACAGACGAGACCGAAAACTTCAGAAGCGGGCGGTCAGTGTTGTTGAACCGGCTGCGCCGCATTACCTACACTGGTCAGAGCAGCCTATCGTATGGAGCAGAGAGGACCATCCTCCTCGGGTTTACAATCCGGGTCAGTTAGCCCTGGTGGTGGCGCCTCGTGCCTGAGGATACAAGTTTACCAAGGTGCTTATGGATGGAGGGAGCAGCATCAACATCACGTACTACGAGACCTTCCGGCGTATGGGGTTAACGGATAGGCATCTTAGGCCGTCCGGCCAAGAGTTTCACGGTGTGGTGCAGCAAGTCGGCATACCCGAAGCGGTAAGATAGCTCGAGGTGGCCTTTGGGGATGAACATGACTCGGATCGGAAACGTTGACGCGTTTGAGGTGGTGAAAATTCAAAGCCCTTACCACGCCCTCTTTGGGCGGCCGGCTTATGCTAAGTTTATGGCACGGCCCTGTTATGTTTATTTGCAGCTGAAAATGCCGGGTCACAAAGGGACGATAACGGTTCATGGAGGCCGCCGGATCGCTTTGGAGTGCGAGGAAGGTGATGCGGCTTATGCAGAGTTGGTTTGTGCCACTGAAGAGCTAAAGTATTATAAAGACAATGTTGATCCGGCGGATATGACCCCTTTGAAGAAGCCAACTACAGAGCACGATCCGGATTTGAAGTTCAAATCGGCGGTGACGAAACTTGTTGATTTTGTGCCCGACGATTCATCCAAGCAGTTCACCATCAGTGCCAACTTGGATCCTAAATAGGAAAGCGAGCTCATCGAGTTCATCCGTGAGAATCGGGACATTTTTGCATGGAAGCCTTCTGACATGCCAGGTGTACCGAGGGAACTCATTGAGCACACTCTTAATGTTGACCCCAAATACGCACCGGTAAAGCGCTTTCTTCACGGTTTAATGAGGAAAGGCGCAAGGCCATTGGAGAGGAAGTTGCTAGGCTCTTAGCGGCAGGGTTTATCGTTGAAGTCTTTCATCCAGAGTGGCTTGCTAATCCGGTGTTGGTTCTTAAGAAGAATGGCACTTGGCGCATGTGTGTGGATTACACAGATCTTAACAAAGCCTGTCCAAGAGATCCTTTCGCCCTCCCCGCATTGACCAGATTATTGATGCTACGGCGTGTTGTGAGCGATTGAGCTTTTTGGATGCGTATTCAGGTTATCACCATATTATGATGGCGGTTAAGGACCAGGAGAAGACGGCGTTTATCACTCCTATGGAGCCTTCTGCTATGTATCTATGCCTTTTGGGCTCAAGAGCGCGCCCAAGCAACTTATCGGCGTTGCGTGCAGTAATTGCTTGCACGAACAGATCGGCCGTAACGTGCGCTTATGTGGATGATATCGTGGTTAAGTCAAGGCAGAAGGAAACGTTGATTGAGGATTTAAAGGAAACTTTTGACAACTTGCGGGTGTACAAGATGATGCTCAACCCGGCCAAGTGCGTCTTTGGTGTTCCGGCAGGCAAGTTATTGGGTTTTCTCGTGTCCAACAGAGGGATCGAAGCTAATCCGAAAAAAATTACGGCTATCACCTCCTTGGCTAAGCCAAAGTGCATCAATGATGTCCAGTGTTTGGCAGGCCGGATTGCTGCGCTAAGCCAGTTTATCAGCCGCCTAGGCGAGAAGGCCATTCCTTTGTACCGAGATCTTTGAAGAAGACGGATCAGTTTGTCCGAGTTCACCACCGATGAAGCATTGAGGATTTAAAGCGTCGGTTGGCCAACCCGCCGGTTCTCGCCGCTCCCATTGACAAAGAGCCATTGTTATATGTTGTCGCTAATGCCGTAAGCAGTTAGCGTGGCCATCGTGGTGGAGCGGAAGGAGGCGGGAAGGAATATCCGTTCAACGGCGGTTTATTACATCAGCGAGGTCCTCATTGAGTCTAAGCAGAGATATCCACATTGGCGTAAGCCGGTATATGGGGTTTTATGGCAAGCCGGAAGCTGAAGCAATATTTCGAGGGCACCCCATCACGGTGGTCGATTCAGCTCCCTTGGGTGATATCATACTGAACCGGAGGCGATCGGCGGATTGCTAAGTGGGCTATAGAGTCAATGCGCACGGTTTAAGGTATGTGCCTCGGACGGCAGTAAAATCTCGTGCACTTGTGGATTTCATCAATGATTGGACGGAGTTGCAAGCGACTGAAGAAAAGCCGGATCATAGCTATTGGACCATCCACTTTGATGGGTGCAGGCAATTGTAGGGCTCGGGGGCTAGAGTCGTATTAAATTCCCCGAGAGGTGACAAGTTCTATTACGTTCTCCGCTTAATGTTCCCTTGTACTAACAATGCAATGAGTATGAAGCTTTGCTCCATGGTCTCCGGATGGCTAAGGAAATGAATCTCAGCCGGGTTAAATGCTTTGGTGACTTCGGATTGGTGGCCCGGCAAGTATCGTGTACTTGGGATTCCAAAGATCCACTCATGGTTGCATACCGTCGGGAGGTGGATGTTGTTGCGGGCACTTTAAAGGATATCGTGGACCATGTGGATCGTCGGAAGAACAAAGCGGTGATGCTTTAAGCCGGCTGGGCTCTCAACGTAAACCGGTCCCGCCTAACGCCTTCCTTGATGTATCGCACAATCCGCCGCTTAAGCTTCCTGATGAAGTTGATTTGGCTATTCCCGATCCGGAGGCTCGGTTGGTGGCGGCCTTGCATGTCATTCCGGATTGGACGCTCCCTTATTTGGCATACATGAACCGGGCGAAGTTACGTAAGATGAGACGCGTTGGCCCGGCAGATAGTTCGGCGGTCTAAGTCTATGACCATTGTTAATGGCGAGTTGCATCATTGCAAAGTGTGTCGTATGCGTTTCAGCGTTGTGTGTCCCCGAGGAGGGCTGTGAGATATTGCGAGAGATCCATGAAGGGGACCGTGGTCACCACGCCGGTTCAAAGTCCTTGGTAGCCAAAGCGTTCGCCATGGTTTCTATTGGTTGATCGCCCATGCCGATGCGTAAGATCTGGTCCGACGATGTGATGGTTGCCAAAAGTTTTCCAGACGTGCTCATGTACCGGCCTAAGAATTGAGGATGATTCCAATCACTTGGCCGTTTGCGACTTGGGGGCTGGATATGGTTGGACCTTTCAAACGATCCAAGGACAAGAAGACCCACCTGTTGGTGGCGGTCGACAAATTTACAAAGTGGGTCGAGGCAGAGCCTGTTAGCAAGTGTGATGCGTCCATGGCGGTTCAGTTCATCAAAAAGGTGATTTTCCGGTTTGGGTTCCCACACAGTATCATCACGGACAATGGCACCAATTTGTCCAAGGGAGTCATGAAGGAATTTTGTGAACGAGAGCACATCCGCTTGACGCTTCTTCAAGGGCCCACCCGCAGTCCAATGGTCAAGCGGAACGAGCTAATCAGAGATCTTGAAAGGTATCAAACCCGGCTTATGGTCCCTTTAGAGAGGACGCCAAAGTTGTTGGGTGGAAGAGCTACCATCGGTGATATGGAGTATAAACACTACCCCTAACAGATCCAATCGGATACACACCGTTCTTTATGGTCTATGGAGCGGAGGCGGTCCTTCCAGCCGATATCCGTCACGACTCGCCTCGCATGGCAGCCTATGTTGAGGCAGATAGCGAGGCCGCACGGCAAGACGCTTTGGACCGATCGGATGAAGAGCGAGATATGGCGGCTGCTCGTTCGGCGGTTTACCGGCAGGATCTTCGTCGGTATCACGATCGGCGGTTAAAACCAGAACCTTTCAGGAAGGAGACTTGGTGCTTCGGCTCATTCAGGACCAGAAAGATATGCACAAGCTATCCCCACCTTGGGAAGGGCCTTTTGTGGTCAGCAAGAATCTGTACAACGGGTCATACTATCTAATTGATGTTCGAGAGCGAAAAGACTCACGCACGTCAAAAGAGGAGACCAACAGGACGTGGAACATAGCTCATCTTCGGCCTTATTATACTTGAGCCATCGGCTCCACTTATGTACATATTAAGACAATGTATATATTATGAATAAAAGCAATAAACCGGATCCTCGGCTAAAGCGGGGTATCTGTTCTGTAAAAAGTCCGGTTTGGGTACAGGGAGATGTTGTCGCAAAGCAGCCTCCGGTTTAACCCTTGGTCTTGCTTTTCAGAAGTTTTGTCACTTGGGGGCTTGGTCGTGTCCGAACCAATGCAACACCTTTTGATGGGCGAAAGCCACCAGATCACTTGGGGACATGGTCACGTCTGAACCGATCCGCCTCTTGGTCGGCCTAAGGCCATAGAATCACTTGGGGCTTGGTCAAACCCGAACCATTGCCATGCCACTTGATCGGCATAATGCCACGATTTCGCTTGGGGACTGGCTGACTTGAACCATCGCTACACCTTATGGGGAGCTTGGTCCTGTCCGACCATGGTAACACCATCTGATCAGGCTCAGTAAAGCCTCTTCTTGCAAACGGTTTTTATCATTGCCTTTGCTTCCATATGGTTTGCATACCAGTTATTTGATTTTTGTTTGCCTTCTTAAACCGACAACCTTTTTAAACCGGATTCCAGTTGTCAGTTAACGGAATCCGGTCCATTTTTTTTAATCCGGCGATTTTGTTCCGGTTTGATTTTTTCTGTTAACATCCCATTATGGAGTAACAGGGGGCTTGTCATGACCCGACACGGTTTACACGGTAAACCGATATTATAAGCACAGGAGTTGTTCTCCTTTGACGGTAATGGTTTATACAACCTCCGCCTCAGGTTTGGCTAAGCCAACTGCATGCCCGACGCTGGCAGGTATTTTTTGTATCACAAAGTTTTGATCATATACCTCAATATTTTCTTACGTAAATATATATGCGTCACAAGCCGGCTGGTGACGCAAGCCGCCGTGGTGGTTTAAGAATTTGTGATTGCAGGCAAAATACATTGAAGGTTTCAATACTTCAAACCAAAGTATCATCACCTCCGCGCAAAAGTTACAGACGGAGGGCATAAAGGCATGTTCAAAAACAAAAGTGCTAGCTATTCTATTACAAAGCCTTCCAAGGCCCAGTGGTTCGCATGGCGTTATGGCTAGCAGCTTCTGATGCATCACCCGGCTCGACGGATTAAGCTTCTTCGCCGGGCTGACGTGAGGAAGAGGGGGCGTTTGGCGTCGGTTCAACTTCTTCCTCTTCATCACCCAAAGCCCGCAAGTCATTGGTAGACCAGTCAATCCGGGTTAAGGCCTGAAAGACAGCCTCTTCACTTATAAGTTCAGCCGGATCAACGTCAGGGGCATAAGTGTGCTTACGGATTGGAGGAACAAGGCTCTGCACTTCAGGAATGACAAATTCCACCCGCTTGTTGTTTGCGTCATAAAAAGAGCGGTAAACCGCCAGGTTGGCTTCTGCTGCCAGTTGACTCGCCAGCGGACCCATTTCTTTTGTTACTCGTTTCAGAGCGTCATTATCAAAGGCTTCACCGTTCTCTTGAGCGCTGGGGAAACCCTTGGCTATGTCAGCCGGATCAAGATCTGCTATCCACGCCTTGCCGCGAGTCGAGCCGAGAGTGCCAGCCGGGCATGGATCGTTTCAACACTTCAAGCTGCCGGAACCATGGACAGCCGGTCCTGTGTCCTTGATCAAGGACGGAGCTGTGTTGTCGTCGATGTGGCACATAAGACTTCTTTGGGCGCCGGTATACAGCTGCTCAATCGAGGTGTAAGCGGCCTTGAGCTTCTTCCGCACGTCGAGCTCAGATGAGCAATACGCTTGCACGCACCAGTCGAGACAGCTCAAGTTAAACCGCGGCAATATCAAAACAGGTGTATTCATTGCAAATTTTCTTACCAAAGATGGCAGAGGTCATGGCATGAACTTGGCGCTTGATGCAGTAAGCTCTTCGGTCACCGGTTTAAGAGCTGATTCAGCATCTTCGCCCGCTTTATCAAACCGGCTTTCTCGGTGTCCCATTTGGCCCGCTTCGGATGTATACCCCTCCTTCACTGTTCCATAGTGGCCAAGGCAGTTCTCAATTCATCCTTGGCCTTGGTGGTCTCTCGCTTGTTGAGTTTCCAAGTTGGCACGAAGGTCCTTGAGTTGCACGGTTTCTTTGGTATATCTCATTCTGATAACAAAGGGAGCACGTTAGTTGTGTTATTATAAAGTCCCAAGCTCAATACAAATATTCAACTTGGCACTTGGGGGCTAATGGCTAATTGATCTCAGTTCGGTATGGGGATACAGAAATTAAGTCCCGGTTTAACTATGCTAAGTTGAACCGACCCTTGGGGGCTACAGTACTGCAGTTCAAGGTGTATGGTTTCTATACGAAGTTAAGTGCCGGTTTGACTATGACAAGTTAAACCGACCCTTGGGGGCTACTACGCAGCAAAAGTACAAGACAGGCATAAATCCTTACCTCATAGCGGTCCTTCATGCGATTTACCAGACCGGCTTCAAGGTCACGGCTTGTGTAGAGCCGGTTCGTAGCCGGAGTGAAGTTCTTGGGCGAGAGATTGTCATAAGTCGACAGATCAGTTTTCCCTTATCTTTACTCATAGTGGCGCACTCTTCCTTGGCGCTGTGTTTTGCTAAAGCGACCGGTTGGCTAGGTGGTGTAGCGATTACTGCCTGTCACAATAACATCATCATTTTTGGCCGGGCTGGCCGGATCGGCGGTCTTCTTTGGGCTTGGTGCCTTCATGCTCTGGCTCGGCGGTTCAATAGTTATGACCCGCTCTATGGTCGGACTCGGTGGAGCAGGATGCGAGGTTTCCACTTGGGCCTCCGGTTCAGTTTCTGGCGGATCAGCAATATCGTCTCGGTACAACTCGCCAGAGCTATTCTTAGCGACTTCAGGATTTTCGCCCTGCTGCTCTGGGGTCTTCTCCGGATCAACATCTGCAGTAGGCTCAAGAGTTTTTGCTTTTTTACTCAAGCGAGCCTTGGTGCTGCAGTGTTCAGAATTAGAGTAAGATAAATCGACCAACGCAACTATACACCGAATTGGCGGACAGAGGTATGATACTTACCTGCAGCAACTTTAAGCGGAGGCGATTGCGTGGTTGATGAACCGCCGGAGGAGTTGGAAGAGGCCCGATAATTCGGGTCGGAAGGATTGAGAGGACATCGGAAGAAACCCTTTAAGGGATAACGTTTTTCAGAGAACAAGTCACCTCACGGACGACGCTTCCGGGTTGGTGTATCCGGTAAACCGGAGGAGAGAATCTGTTGACCATCGTGCGGGTTGTACGGGCGTTCTTCACTCTTTGTGTCTTCAAATAAGCATAGGAATGAGATTTTTTTCACTTTCCGGACGGCGCGACGAATTCTTTTAACCGGCACGAGGTCGGATTCGGAAGAAAGAAGGATTACCTCAACATGGTCGGCATGGCTAGCTTCAGCATCATCTTGGGAGTTACATTTGTCAGTAAAGGGACAAACTACAAGTAAGAAGAAACACAAGATGGAGAGCCGGTTTACGGCGGCTCCCTCGTAAGGATATCAAGTTTTACCTCAGCTTCGGATTCTTCGTCTTCCGGCGGATCAGAAGACCCGGCAGTTTTCTTGCCAGCCTTTTTGGTAGCCTTGGACTTTACACGCGGAGCCCGGGCCGGTTTGGTCTGCTTCCAGAAGGAGCTGTTAGCCTGCGAGGTAACAAGGATTAATGAATAGAAACAAAGTATTAAAGGCCCGAAAAGCGGTGAGCAGAGCCTTACCGCAGGCGGTTGGTTGGCAACACAGAACGGAGCCAACCCGGTTAGGCTGCAGACGGAGATCGGTTCATCAAGCATCCTCTTCTGATCTCTGTGACCTCAAGTTCAGTTATTGGTAACTCGTGGACGTCTTTGAGGGTCTTTGAGGCTGCCAAGATATTCGTGCATCAATCCGGGCGGCGGCTTAAGGGCAAGATGCCCCAAGAAACCCAAAGATCGCACAAGGTCCACACCAGTTAGTCCATTGGCCATTAGAGCCCGGAGTTTAATGATCCGAGGCGCAAAGTTCTTCCGTTCATGGCGGTTAAGCGTAAAGGCAGCGGATGATTGTTCTTGAGCCGGTGAGGATGGTAACCCGACAAAGGATTCTCGTTGGCGGGAGCGGTGTTCGGCGGTAGAACCAGGTTTGGTTCCAATCTTTTGGATGGCTGTGGTGTTTGGCGTGAGGAAAGTCCACTTCCTTCCTCTTCTGATTGAAACGCCGCCCAACTCGTGTTGGGACCATCGAGAAAATTCCGTCTGACGGTTCAAGTGAAAGAAATCCCGGAACAGCTCCACAGAGGGTTCTTCTTGAAGGTAGACTTCAGAACACTTGAAAATTGCATATGTTTGACACGGAGTTGGGACCAATATCCCTGTGGATGGAGTTGAAAACTGGCAAGGACATCCGGAAGAATTTTGATCCGGTGGGCAGAATCCCGGTCTAAGTGCTGCACAAATACAATTACTTCTCCTTCTTGCGGATTGGGAGGGCATTCGCCATCCGGAACCCGGCCAAAGGAGGACATTTTAGCAGCCAAAGCGCCGGTGGTGACGTATCCGCTGAGTTGCGTCTCGGTGGCCTTAGACCGGACCCAATTGCATGCTGAGAATTGCGGGCCGTTCGGAAGATTAAAAGCTGCGAAAGTCAAAACGGTTCACCGTTAACCGTTCAGCACATTATACAATGTTAAACCGGCAATTGGCAGCCGATTTCGATTCCGGTATAACAGATGACTAATGGAGTAACGGGTAAGCTATAAAAAAGTAAAACCGCCAAAAGAGACAGACATGAAAAATTTACTAAGTATGGATGTAAACAGGTTTCACGCGAATGGAAGTGATTTAGATCTACCGAAGGTTCAAGTGAAGAAAATCTTTGCGACCTAGCAAGCCTCATAGAGGGCGGGAATGTTCGTAAGGCCCTAAACAAGAAGATCTGGGCAAAATGAAAGATGAACAAGGAGTAAAACTGATGGCGAAGCGGTCCCCTACAGATGTGTACTACGGCCGAATCATACGGCCATGGCAGGACAGGTATAAGGACACTGCAATGAACACCTATGAACTACAAGAGGAACAGGGACCTTCAGATGCGGATCTAGGGTTTGAAGAGGAGCCTTACCTGATGCGCCGAGCGGCGGAGGAGCGCTAAAGAGCTTCTGGTCCAATCAAGGAGATGCAGCGGCCTGGTGCTGACGCGGCGGTCGAAAGTCGGCAGCGGCGGCGGAGCTTCAGAGCCGGAACGTCGCGAGGAAGAAGAAGAGCGGAAGAATAAGAGAAAGGGCCTGCCGGTCTATTTATAAGGAACTGGGGCAGTTAACAAAGCACGAGAATCGAGGAGTCAAAAGTGGCGGACGGCGCAGCGGTCGCCTCGATTTCCGGGATAGCATTAAATGGAAGGGAATCTTACTGTTTGGATTTCTTTATTAAAGATGACGTCAAGGCGCCCTGTGGCGGTGGTCGGAGGATGACGTCACGGCGGTTCAAGCAAATGGCGGTTTACGGAGTTTCTGAAGATGTTGAAGATTCACATGAACCGGTTCAAGTCAATCTGGGCCTAATGTTGGGGATATAACTCATCGAGTGTAAACCGCCTCAAGGGGCAGGTTACCCTCATCCATGATCGTGGCCCACCGAGGAGGCCCAAAGCCCGAGGCGGATTAGGATCCATTCATGTAAACCGCCTTAGTCTTGTAACTTGAGTCAGAAGATAAGAGAGAAGAGACCGAGCCGGACACTTGTATGAGCCGGATCGACTCTCAGAGACCGCCAAGGCGTCAACCCGTGTATATAAGGGGACGACCCGGCGGCGAGTTAAGGACAGAGAATTCGAGGCTGAGGCGAAGCTATTGCTCCCTAGTCGCCGAAATCACATCAATCCCATCACAACTAGACGTAGGCTTTTACCTTCATCGAAGGGGCCGAACTAGTATAACTCCCGTGTCTTTGTGTCCGCTTTAACCCCTCTAGGTTAACCCGTACGATGGCCCTGCGACTAAGTCCTTTCATGAGGACATCTGCCGTGACAATTCCACGACAATCAGGGAAGTGTATTTTTTAGTAGTGGGACCAGAGGGAGAACCTTTCCCCATCTATGGGGGAGGCCATGGAGGAGGAGGCACAAGGGGGAGAACCTCTCCTCCTCTCTCTTGGTGGCACCGGAGTGCCATCGAGAGGGGAATTATCGCCGTGGTGATCGTCTTCATCAACATCACCACCATCATCACCATCCTCATCTCTTTTACGCGGTCCACTCTCCCGCACCTTGCTGTAATCCCTACTTGAACATGGTGCTTTATGCCACATATTATGATCCAATGATGTGTTGCCATCCTATGATGTTTTGAGTAGATATCTTTTGTCTTTGGGTTGATTGATGATCTAGATTGGTATGAGTTGTATGTTTTACTTTGATGTTGTCCTATGGTGCTCTCCGTGTCGGCATAGCGTGAGGGCTTCCGCTGTAGGGTGTTGCAACACGTTCATGATTCGCTTATAGTGGGTTGGTGAGTGGTGAAACACAAACCCGAGTAAGGGGGTAGTTGCATATGGGAATAAAGAGGACTTGATGCTTTAATGCTATGGTTGGGTTTTACCTTAATGATCTTTAGTAGTTGCGGATGCTTGCTAGAGTTCCAATCATAAGTGCATATGATCCAAGTAGAGAAAGTATGTTATCTTATACCTCTCCCTCATATGAAATTGCAATGATGACTATCGGTCTTGTTTACAATTTCCAAGGACAATTCCGCACAACGATCCACCATTCACACTCAATATTTATAATATTTAGTAATATATTCTAACTTTATGATAACAACACCTACTTTTATATTTTAACTCTCCGATACCATGCAAAGTTATCCTCTTCATACCCACAACATAGTTTTATTTCTCGTTTCTAGTTGGAAGCAAATGTTCGGTGCACATAGAGTCGTATCAGTGGCAGATAGGGCTTGAGGGAATATTGATCTTACCTTTAGCTCCTTGTGGGTTCGACACTCCATACTTAATCACTTCCACCTTTGGGAATTGCTACGATGATTCCCTGCACTTGGGGATTATCAAGAGCCTTCAGAACGTGCCTACACTTCCAGCATTCATTTTCTGAGAGAGAACCACCAACTCATGTGTTGAGACCAAGACATTCCAATCCAACCACAATAATCTTGATCTCTAGCCTTCCCCAAGTTGCTTTCCACTCAAATCATCTTTCCACCATATCCAAATCTATGAGAGAGAGTTGAGTGTTGGGGAGACTATCATTTGAAGCACAAGAGCAAGGAGTTCATCATCAACACACCATCTATTACCTTTTGGAGAGTGGTGTCTCCTAGATTGGTTAGGTGTCACTTGGGAGCCCTCGTCAAGATTATGGAGTTGAACCAAGGAGTTTGTAAGGGCAAGGAGATCGCCTACTTCGTGAAGATCTACCCAAGTGAGGCAAGTCCTTAGTGGGCGATGGCCATGGTGGGATAGACAAGGTTGCTTCTTTGTGGACCCTTCGTGGGTGGAGCCCTTCGTGGACTCAAGGCAACTGCTACCCTTCGTGGGTTGACGTCTCCACCAACGTGGATGTACGATAGCACCACCTATCGGAACCACGCCAAAAATCTCTGTGTCTCCAATTGCGTTTGCACACTCCAATCCCATCCCTTTCCTTTCTTGCAACTTGCATGCTTTACTTTCCGCTGCTCATATACTCTTGCCATGCTTGCTTCAAATATGTTGTGAATGTTTAAACTTGTGCTAAAACTCCACCTTAACTTGAAGAAATTAAAAACTGCTACTTTTCTTTGTTGAGGGTCTAATCACCCCCCCTCTAGACACCTCTTATCGATCCTTTCAATGATGCAGCAAAGTAGAGTAAGTATTTCCCTCGGCTTTTGAGAACCAAGGTATCAATCCAGTAGGAGACAACACGCAAGCCACCAAATACCTGCACAAACAAACACCAACTTGCACCCAACACGACAAAGGGGTTGTCAACCCCTTGACGGTTATTTGTAAAGTGAGATCTGATAGAGATGGATAAACAGTAAAGTAATATTTTTGGTATTTTTGGTTTATGGAACGGAAAGTAAAATATTTCAAAGAAAGTAAATAGGAAACTAAAATTGTAGATCGGAAACTTATATGATGGAAAATAGACCCGGGGGCCATAGGTTTCACTAGAGGCTTCTCTCAAGATAGAAATTATTACGGTGGGTGAACAAATTACTGCCGAGCAATTGAGAGAAAAGTGCAATGTTATATGATATCTCAGGCGATGATCATGAATATAGGCATCACATCCGTGTCAAGTAGACCGAAACAATTCTGCATCTACTACTATTACTCCACACATCAACCGCTATCCAACATGCATCTAGAGTATTAAGTTCATAAAGAACGGAGTAATGCACTAAGAAAGATGACATGATGTAGAGGAATTAACTCAAGCAATCACTACAAAAAAAGACACATCCGTGACATTTTGGGCCGAACGAATTTTTTCTGTCATACTTATGACACTTCTATGACAATAATTGTGACAAAACACTCTATCATCATAGATGTGGTGGGGTCCTACTTCTATGACAAAAAATCATGACAGAAAATGGGTTTTTCGTCCTGGGCGGGCCGGATACGCAGCCGCATGACATTCTTTGGGCCGTCCATGACGGGAAAAACCGTGGTAGGAGCGAGGGCGAGGAAAATATCAGGGTGTTCCCGGTTAGGGTGGGTGGTCGGGGCCGAGCGATGCGCGTTTATCTCATACACGCACGCGCGTGGGTGCGAGGCGTTGGGCTCTAACTGAACCCGAGCGAGGCGTTGGGCTCTAACTAAACCCGAGCGACAGACCGCAGTTACGCGTTATCGAACCCAAGCGATCGATCGATGGCGATTAATCAACCCGATCGAGCGATCCTTCGCTATCGCCGCTAATCAAGCCGATCGATGCCGCCTGGATCAACAAGGTGGCGTTGCTAGGGGTTTGGATGAACAGTTCGCGGTGGGGGTGGATGAACAGGACCCCGTGGTGTTGCCTCTGGATGAACAGGACCCCGATCGATCGAGCCGGTTGGAGCTGGATGAACAGGACCCCGTGGAGGACAGGATGAACAGTAGCCCGTGGAGGGGTGGTTGAACAGGAGCCCGTGGAGAGGGCTGGTTGAACAGTAGCCGATGGAGTAGCGCGGTGGAGGCTGGATGAATAGGAGCTCGTGGATGAACAGTCGCAGGTGGAGGCTGGAGGAGGTCGACGGTGCATGAACAGTAGCCCGTGGAGGCTGGAGGGGGTCGACGGTGGAGATGAACAGTATCCCGTGGAGTCCCGTTTTGCGGTACGCCACACCCCTCCCGATGAACAGGACCCCCGTTTCGACCGTAGCGCTTCAACACAAGTCCGTTTCCTCCGTTTTGCGGTACGTGACACCCCTCCCGATCAACAGGACCCCCGTTTCAATCGTAGGAGGTCCGTTTCCTTCGTTTTGCGGTATGCCAGACCCCTCCCGATGAACAGGATCCCGTTTCGAACGTGGCCGGTCGAACACAAGGCCGTTTCCTCCGTTCTGCGGTACGCTGGGCCTCGTTTCCATCGGCTGTTCCGTCCAAGCCCTCCCGATGAACACGACGACGCATTCCGTTCCGACCCAGCCGGTTGGCTCCCCATGAACATGACGACGACACTATTTCTCCACTCCGACCCAGCCATGTACACGAGCCCTGGCCGTACTGTTGGGGAATGTAGTAATTTCAAAAAAATTCCTACGCACACGCAAGATCATGGTGATGCATAGCAACGAGAGGGGAGAGTGTTGTCCACGTACCCTCGTAGACCGAAAGCGGAAGCGTTAGCATAACGCGGTTGATGTAGTCATACGTCTTCACGATCCGACCGATCAAGTACCGAACGCACGGCACTCCGAGTTCAGCACACGTTTAGCCCAATGACGTCCCTCGAACTCTGATCCAGTCGAGTGTTGAGGGAGAGTTTTGTCAGCATGACGGCGTGGTGACGATTTTGATGTTCTACCGACGCAGGGCTTCGCCTAAGCACCGCTACAGTATTATCGAGGTGGACTATGGTGGAGGGGGGCACCGCACACGGCTAAAAGATCAAACAAATCAATTGTTGTGTTTCTAGAGGTGCCCCCCTGCCCCCGTATATAAAGGAGCAAGGGGGGAGAGGCGGCTGGCCAAGGAGGGCGCGCCAAGGGGGGAGTCCTACTCCCACCGGGAGTAGGATTCCTCCTTTCCTTGTTGGAGTAGGAGAAGGGAAGGAAAAAGGAGGAGGAAGGAAGGGGGCGCCCTCCCCCCCTCCCTAGTCCAATTCAGACCAGTCCATGGGGAGGGGTGCGGCCACCCTTTGAGGCCTTTTTCTCCTTTCCCGTATGGCCCATTAAGGCCCGATACGGATTCCCGTAACTCTCCGGTACCCCCGAAAATACCCGAATCACTCGGAACCTTTCCGACGTCCGAATATAGTCGTTCAATATATCGATCTTTACATCTCGACCATTTCGAGACTCCTCGTCATGTCCCCGATCTCATCCGGGACTCCGTACTACCTTCGATACATCAAAACACATAAACTCATAATATAACTGTCATCGAAACTTTAAGAGTGCGGACCCTACGGGTTCGAGAACTATGTAGACATGACCGAGACACGTCTCCGGTCAATAACCAATAGCGGAACCTGGATGCTCATATTGGCTCCCAAATATTCTACGAAGATCTTTATCGGTCAGACCGCATAACAACATACGTTGTTCCCTTTGTCATCGGTACGTTACTTGCCCGAGATTCAATCGTCGGTATCTCAATACCTAGTTCAATCTCATTACCGGCAAGTCTCTTTACTCGTTTCGTAATACATCATCCCACAACTAACTCATTAGTTGCAATGCTTGCAAGGCTTATAGTGATGTGCATTACCGAGTGGGCCTGTAGATACCTCTCCGACAATCGGAGTGACAAATCCTAGTCTCGAAATACGCCAACCCAACAAGTACCTTTGGAGACACCAGAGAGCATCTTTATAATCATCCGATTACGTTGTGACGTTTGGTAGCACACAAAGTGTTCCTCCGTAAACGGAGTTGCATAATCTCATAGTCATAGGAACATGTATATGTCATGAAGAAAGCAATAGCAACATACTAAACGATCGAGTGCTAAGCTAACGGAATGGGTCAAGTCAATCACACCATTCTCCTAATGATGTGATCCCGTTAATCAAATGACAACTCATGTCTATGGTTAGGAAACATAACCATCTTTAATTAACGAGCTAGTCAAGGAGAGGCATACTAGTGACACTCTGTTTGTCTATGTATTCAGACATGTATTACGTTTCCGGTTAATACAATTCTAGCATGAATAATAAACATTTATCATGATATAAGGAAATAAATAATAACTTTATTATTGCCTCTAGGGCATATTTCCTTCAGTCTCCCACTTGCACTAGAGTCAATAATCTAGTTCACATCACCATGTGCTTTAATACCAATAGTTCACATCACCATGTGATTAACACCCATAATTCACATCGTCATGTGAACAACATCCAAAGGGTTTACTAGAGTCAATAATCTAGTTCACATCGCTATGTGATTAACACCCAAAGAGTACTAAGGTGTGATCATGTTTTGCTTGCGAGAGAAGTTTAGTCAACGGGTCTGCCACATTCAGATCCATATATATTTTGCAAATTTCTATGTCAACAATGCTCTGCACGGAGCTACTCTAACTAATTGCTCCCACTTTCAATATGTATCCAGATTGAGACTTAGAGTCATCTGGATCAGTGTCAAAATTTGCATCGACGTAACCCTTTACGCATTTAACCTTTTGTCACCTTCATAATCGAGAAACATATCCTTATTCCACTAAGGATAATTTTGACCGCTGTCCAGTGATCTAATCCTAGATCACTATTGTACTCCCTTGCCAAAATCAGTGTAGGGTATACAATAGATCTGGTACACAGCATGGCATACTTTATAGAACCTATGGCCAAGGCATAGGAAATGACTTCCATTCTCTTTCTATCTTCTACCGTGGTCGGGCTTTGAGTCTTACTCAATTTCACACCTTGTAACACAGGCAAGAACTCTTTCTTTGACTATTCCATTTTGAACTACTTCAAAATCTTGTCAAGGTATGTACTCATTGAAAAACTTATCAAGCCGCCTTGATCTATCTCTATAGATCTTGATGCTTAATATGTAAGCAGCTTCACCGAGGTCTTTCTTTGAAAAACTCCTTTCAAACACTCCTTTATGCTTTGCGTAATAATTCTACATTATTTCCGATCAACAATATGTCATTCACATATACTTATCGTAAATGTTGTAGTGCTCCCACTCACTTTCTTGTAAATACAGGCTTCACCGCAAGTCTCAGATAAAACTATATCCTTTGATCAACTTATCAAAGCGTATATTCCAACTCCGAGATGCTTGCACCAGTCCATAGATGGATCACCGGAGCTTGCATATTTTGTTAGCACCTTTAGGATTGACAAAACCTTCTGGTTGCATCATATACAACTCTTCTTTTATAAATCCATTAAGGAATGCAGTTTTGTTTATCCATTTGCCAGATTTCATAAAATGTCGCAATTGCTAACATGATTCGGATAGCCTTAAGCATAGATACGATTGAGAAACTCTCATCGTAGTCAACACCTTGAACTTGTCGAAAACCTTTTGCGACAATTCTAGCTTTGTAGATAGTAACACTACTATCAGCGTCCGTCTTCCTCTTGAAGATCCATTTATTTTCTATAGCTTGCCAATCATCGGGCAAGTCAACCAAAGTCCATACTTTGTTCTCAAACATGGATCCCATCTCAGATTTCATGGCCTCAAACCATTTCGCGGAATCTGGGCTCATCATCGCTTCCTCATAGTTCGTAGGTTCATCATGGTCAAGTAACATGACATCCAGAACAGGATTACCGTACCACTTTGGTGCGGAACATACTCTGGTTGACTTACGAGGTTCGATAGTAACTTGATCTTAAGTTTCATGATCATCATCATTAACTTCCTCACTAATTGGTGTAGGCATCACTGGAACATATTTCAGTGATGAACTACTTTCCAATTCGGGAGAAGGTATTTTTACGTGGCTGCTACGGGCTTAAGCAAGAACCAATCTTACCTACGCATCAAAACCACAACGATAGTTTGTCAAGTTGGTGTTGTTTTAACCTTCGCAAGGACCGGGCGTAGCCACACTCAGTTCAACTAAAGTTGGAGAAACTGACACCCGCCAGCCACCTGTGTGCAAAGCACGTCGGTAGAACCAGTCTCGCATGTAAGCGTACGCGTAATGTCGGTCTGGGCCGCTTCATCCAACAATACCATCGAACCAAAGTATGACATGCTGGTAAGCAGTATGACTTATATCGCCCACAACTCACTTGTGTTCTACTCGTGCATATGTCATCTACGCATAAAACCTGGCTTGGATGCCACTGTTGGGGAACATAGTAATTTCAAAAAAATTCCTACGCACACGCAAGATCATGGTGATGCATAGCAACGAGAGGGGAGAGTGTTGTCCACGCACTCGTGAGACCGAAAGCGGAAGCGTTAGCACAACGCTGTTGATGTAGTCGTCGCCTTCACGATCCGACCGATCAAGTACCGAATGCACGACACCTCCGGAAGTTCAGCACACATTCAGCCCGATGACGCCCCTCAAACTCCGATCCAGCCGAAAGTGTTGAGGGAGAGTTTCACAAGACGACGGCGTGGTGACAATGTTGATGTTCTACTGACGTAGGGCTTCGCCTAAGCACCGCTACAGTATTATCGAGGTGGACTATGGTGGAGGAGGGCACCGCACACGGTTAAAAGATCAAACAGATCAATTGTTGTGTTTCTAGAGGTGCCCCCCTACCCCCGTATATAAAGGAGCAAGGGGGGAGAGGCGGCCGGCCAAGGAGGGCGCGCCAAGGGGGGAGTCCTACTCCCATCGGGAGTAGGATTCCTCCTTTCCTTGTTGGAGTAGGAGAGGGAAGGAAAAAGGAGAAGGAAGGAAGGGGGCGCCTCCCTAGTCCAATTCGGACCAGTCCATGGGGAGGTGCGCCACCCTTTGAGGCCTTTTTCTCCTTTCCCGTATGGCCCATTAAGGCCCAATACGAATTCCCATAACTCTCCGGTACCCCCGAAAATACCCGAATCACTCGGAACCTTTCCGATGTCAAAATATAGTCGTCCAATAAATCGATCTTTACATCTCGACCATTTCGAGACTCCTTGTCATGTCCCCAATCTCATCCGGGACTCCGAACTACCTTCGGTACATCAAAACACATAAACTCATAATATAACTGTCATCGAACTTTGTTGAGGACCCTACGGGTTCGAGAACTATGTAGACATGACCGAGACACGTCTCTGGTCAATAACCAATAGCAGAACCTGGATGCTCATATTGGCTCCCACATATTCTATGAAGATCTTTATCGGTCAGACCGCATAACAACATACGTTGTTCCCTTTGTCATCGGTATGTTACTTGCCCAAGATTCGATCGTCGGTATCTCAACACCTAGTTCAATCTCAAATCGCAAGTCTCTTTACTCGCTTTCAGAATACATCATCCCGCAACTAACTCATTAGTTGCAATGCTTGCAAGGCTTATAGTGATGTGCATTACCGAGTGGGCCAGAGATACCTCTCCGACAATCGGAGTGACAAATCCTAATCTCGAAATACGCCAACCCAACAAGTACCTTTGGAGACACCAGAGCACCTATATAAGCACCCAGTTACGTTGTGACGCTTTGGTAGCACACAAAGTGTTCCTACGGTAAACTGGAGTTGCATAATCTCATAGTCATAGGAACATGTATAAGTCATGAAGAAAGCAATAGCAACATACTAAACGATCGAGTGCTAAGCTAACGGAATGGGTCAAGTCAATCACATCATTCTCCTAATGATGTGACCCCGTTAATCGAATGACAACTCATGTCTATGGTTAGGAAACATAACCATCTTTAATTAACGAGCTAGTCAAGTAGAGGCATACTAGTGACACTCTGTTTGTCTATGTATTCACACATGTATTATGTTTCCGGTTAATACAATTCTAGCATGAATAATAAACATTTATCATGATATAAGGAAATAAATAATAACTTTATTATTGTCTCCAGGGCATATTTCCTTCACGTACGTATGCGTGAGTAGGTGTTCGAGACCTTGCCCGTATGTAATGCACGCGGGTCAGATTTTGTTTCTTGCACACTCGCCGCCAGACGTGCGCAGTACATCCCACGTCGGCGCCTCTACATCGACCAGATGTATGCATTAACGTTCATGACCAGAATGACAACGCTACGTACGCTTCGACCAGGTGGGTCCCGACTGTCAGGCACTTCCTTGCCTGCGAAGATGTAGCTGGTGGGTCCCAGCAGTCAGGGGGGCGAATCATTTTTTTGCCCGGACGCACTTCCTTGTGTGCGAAGATGTAGCTGGTGGGTCCCAGCAGTCAGGGGGAAAAGTTTTTTTCGCGAAATACGGTGGCCTGTTCGGTGGGTCCCCGCTGTTAGGTGGAGGAATAATTATTTTACACGTAATAAGGAGGCACTTCCTTGCTACGGCCGTGGACCCAGCTGTCAGCCTCTCCACGTATAGTCCACGTCCGATGGAAGCCGTTCCTTGACCACATTGACCACGCCGCACCGAGAGCACTAGGGCGGGGGATGACGGCGAGGCCTAGGAAGGGGATGACGTGGAGCCGGGGAAGACGCGACAGTGGATGCCCACGCGTAGAGGAGTAGGGGGCAGTGAGGCCTCCGCCGCATCGTAGCCGGCCACGAGGCACGACCCGCGCTGGTTTGGGCGGCTGGAGCAAGAAGACCAGAGGTTGAAGAAGCACTACGGCCGTTGGATGGACATCGTACGGTCACTAGAGCTAGAATCGTTCATATTGACTAAGTTGACAAAGCACTCCGTCCCCGTCAATTTAGTAGGCCCACAAGTCAGCCTCCCACCAAGGTGGGTCCCAACCAGCAGGGGGAGTATTTATTTTTTTGTGCATAATAAGGAGGCACTTCCGATGGGTCCGAGCTGACAGCGGGGGGGACGTTTTTTTCGTAAAATACGGTGGCCCGTCCGGTGGGTCCCAGTAGTCAGGGGGAATTTTTTTTCACCAAATACGGTGGCCCGTACGATGGGTCCCTGCTGTCAGGTGGAGGAATAATTATTTTGCGAGTAATAAGGAGGCACTTCCTTGCGGCCACCGTGGACCCAGTTGCCAGCCTCTCCACGTACAGTACTCTTCCGATGGAAGTCGTTCCTTGACCACGTTGACCACGCCGCGCCGAGAGCACCGGGGCGGTGGACGGCGGCGAGGCCTAGGAAGGGGACGACGCGGAGCCGGGGAAGACGCAGCAATGGAAGCCCGCGCGGAGAGGAGTACGAGGGTTCACTGGTTCGGCTGTGGTGTGAGGCTGCCGTCGCCGCAGGGCCTGGCCAGCGGTGGGAATAGTAGGGGCGATGAGGCCTCCGCGGTAGCATAGCCGGCCACGGGAGGCAGGAGCATGCGGCACGACTGGCACTACTTTGGGCGGTTGGAGCAACAAGACCAGAGGTTGAAGAAGCACTACGGCCGTTGGATGGACATCGTATGGTCACTGGAGCTAGAATCGTTCATATTGACTAAGTTGACAAAGCACTCCGTCCCCGTTAACTTAGTAGGCCCACAAGTCAGCCTCCCACCAAGGTGGGTCCCAACCAGCAGGAGGAGTATTCATTTTTTTGTGCGTAATAAGGAGGCACTTCTGGTGGGTCTGAGCTGACAATGGGGAACGTTTTTTCGCAAGAATACGGTGGCCCGTCTGGTGGGTCCCAGCAGTCAGGGGGGAACGTTTTTTTTCGCGCAATACGGTGGCCCGTCCGGTGGGTCCCTGCTGTCAGGTGAAGGTATCATTATTTTCCGTGTAATAAGGAGGCACTTCCTTACTGCCGTCGTGGACCCAGCTATGAGCCTCTCCACGTACAGTCCACGTCCGATGGAAGCCGTTCCTTGACCACGTTGACCACGCCGCGTTCCATTGCATGCATGCGTCCATGGGCGTGGTGCGTCCCCACTGTGAGCCTCTCACGTACAGTCATCTTCCAACGACTGACGGTTGTTGACTACGTTGACCATACCGTGCCAAGCGCACCAAAGGCCGGTGGACGACGGTGAGGCCCTAGACTGGAACGACCCAGAGATGGGGAAGACGGGGCAGTGGAGTCGTATATGGAGAGGAGTGGGAAACTTGATCGAGTCTGGTGCTGGCAAAGACAGCCGATGCCGCCCACGGGAGACAGGAGCAAGAACAGAGGTTGAAGAAGGAGCACGGCTGTTGGATTAACATCCAACAGTCCATCTGCTAGAATCATTTGTTGATTAAGGGGCTGTTTGGTTCCCAGCCATAGTTTGCCAAGCCAAAATTTGTCAGCCACAGTTTAGTTGGCATGTGTTTGGTTTTTGCCGCACTTTGGCTTGCCACACTTTATTGTCCCTTTGGCTCACTTGTCATAGAGACAATTTTTTTTGCCAACTTATGCCAAAGTTTGGCGTCCAATTTTTCAGCCACACTTGTGTGGCTTGCCATACTTGTGTGGCTAGCCACACTTTGGCTTGGCAACACTAGTCTCCAACCAAACAGACCCTAAGTTGACAAAGCCCTGCGTACACGTCTGCTTAGTAGGCCCACAAGTCAGCCACCAAATCTGATGGGTCCCAGCTATCAACGGGAGGAATAATGTTTTTTTGCATAACAAGGAGGCACTTCCTTCTGTGCGAGGATACAGCCGGTGGGTCCCAGCTGTCAGGTGGAGGAAACATTTTTTTCAGCTTAATAAGGAGGAACTTTCCTTGCGTGCGACCATGGACCTCATGGGTCCCAGCCGTCAGGATCTCCACGTAGAGTCCTCTTCCGATGACTCTCGTTTGTTGACCGCCGCACTGAGCGCAGCGAGGCGGTGGATGACGGTGAGGCCCCGGATGGGAACGACTCGGAGATGGGAAGACGCGGCAGTGGATGCGCAGATTGAGTGGAGGAGAAGGGTTATAAGTGGTTCTGGTGCGGCGTGGGGCTGCAGTCGGTGGAGAATAACAGGAGGTGTGGAGGGGTGGAGGGATAGCCTGGCCGGCGGTGGGGTAGCGCTTCGCAGCGATGCGTGCTAAGCAGAGCTGCTAGCCGCCGGTGACCGGACCAGGCGGTCCCAGCGGCGCTGGAGGAAGAGGACGAGAGATTGAAGGTGCATGCCGACCAAGTTGACAACGCCCTGCGTAGACTTCGACCTATTGGCCCACATGTCAGCCTGCAAAAATGTGGCATATATTTAACCCATGTTTTCTAGAATGTACAGTCCATTTGCTGGGCTGGGTGAACAAATAATTTCGCGTTAATGCAGCCCATTTATAGTATCTAAGAAATCCCAACCCATTTGCACATCCTTCAAATACACGAATTAGCTGGGCTCATTATATATATAATGTTATGTTAGAAGGCGCAAATAATATCAAAAATAAACCGGAGAGGCACATTTTTTATATACATAATTAACAAATTAGCGAGTTATTGCTCAAAATAAAAATGAGCGCATTATTATTACATTGGTCCTTAAAATATTCACAAGTTTTTGTACGCAATCACCAGGATTTTTCTTGCCAGTGAGTCAAAAACAACCAGGATTTTCCTTGCCAACTTCCGTTAAACATTTACTTTTACAAGTTAATAACACGTGGGATGTTTTTATAATGTAATATAAGTCTCTATAAAATATACGATAATAGTACTAATATAAATATATATAATGTGGTTAAAAAAATACAATGGGCTGCCGATCTTTAGGAAAAAGCCCATAGGGCGGTATGGACCTCAAAAAATAAGTTGAAACCACTGTCACCGTATGTCATGGGCTACACATGTTAAAATACAAAACCTAGGCCTAGCTGATACTTGTTAGTCCTCTGGAAAAAAATGATACCAGATCCCCGAGCGAACTGGATTATAGAGGGGCAAGGCACGACCAAGAAGCACATCAGAGCGGTTTTTTTCTTCAAATGGATGGCTCTCGATGGTGATTTTTTTACTTGCCTCGCACCATACAACTTGTATTTTTAGCCTCCCACCATGGTGGACCAGCAGCCCATTTGTCGGGCGGGCCAACCTACGTAAACCAGCACTCGATTTTTCATCAAGCCCCAAAAACAACACAAGATTATGTTTGTTTTGAGGCCGAAACATTACGGCAGGGGTTGAGCGGGGGAGGGGCAAGACAGAGCAAAAAGATTAAAAAGAGCTGATGCACCGTTGTTACCCTAACAAAGCAGGTGCAATTCTTCTCGGGAAGAAGGTGTGCCATTGACACCCACACGTCACATACCCCACAGTAGGCATACTAACAAGTTCACACACAAGCACAACAGAAAAGGTAAACATTCGTATCAAACTCAGGTTCACAGGACATGTTCATATTCATAGGCAACATCACTATCAACAACTCAAAAGATTCATATATACACAAGTTCAGCATGTCTATGGATCCAAATGATTGATAGATCACACAACAATATTCATAGATAATTCACAAAAAGATTCAGATATATACATGTTCAGTATGTTTATGCATCCAAATGATTGAGATCACAGCCAATATGATCCATGGACGAACTTTAATTACCTAGGGTACAGACTGGTAAATGGTGTTCAGTCGGAGGTACTTCTTGCTAAAATTAATGCTTGTACGAGTAACCTTTCGAGTACATAAGAGGCAGCACAGACAATCTGAACTTTGCTTGTAGGTTTATCCTCAAATAGTGGCCTCGTGCCAAGGGAGGTTTGAGCAACTTGGCCACTACTTTCATCGAACTAGTTTACTGGCTCATCTTGGTCCTGTAGCTCGCCAAAATTCTACATTGCGCATCGGTAAATGGTGTTCACCAAAGGTACTTCTTGCTAAAATTAATGCTTGCACGAGTAAACTTTCGAGTACATAAGAGGCAAGCATGCATAATCTGAACTTTGCTTGTAGGTTTATCCTCAAATAGTGGCCTCGTGCCGAGGGAGGTTTGAGCAACTTGGCCACTACTTTCATCCAACTAGTTTACTGGCTCATCTTGGTCCTGTAGCTCGCCAAAATTCTACATTGCAGACGAGAAAGGAGGAGGTTGAGAAAACGAACCACCCAAATTTTTTGTGCAGTTCAACTGAATTGGAGCATCCCTGGCATGTAGACTGATTAAGTGCCAGATGAATATACGCGTCAACCAACTTGTCTGGAATCTTTAGACTCCATGCCATACAGTTCGCTACCATATTTGTCGATAATCAAATGGCACAAGTTGGGACCAAAGACTGGACTGTGTTTTTCTGGGCTATGCGCCAAGCAATATTTTTAGTGCTCACTCTCCTAATACTTGGAGTTTGACAACTGGTTGACGCTGCTTGATACTCGAATGAATATAGGCACTTCTTGTCAACATCGATGCTTGTCTGAGTGAACTTTAGAGTACATAGCAGCAGCATAAGTATCTGCCCATATGATCTTTTTGTGCAGTTCTACTGAAATCACCCAATGCAATGATTTGTCTGCGAGTTCAGGCTCCAAGTTACTCCTTTATAAAATCGGCAAACAGTAGCACAATACCAAATTACCAATACATGACAAGCACAATAATCAGGATAAAGACCAGTACCAACCTATGTGAGGTAGCATATCTATTACTTTTTCCTTTGACTGGAAGCCGAGATAAGCGAAGCGACTGATAGAAAAGGAAGAAAGCAGGCCCAGATTAGCGACTGACAGGAAAGGACGGAAGCGGTCGAGGCAATGAAGCACCCAAAGTTTTTGTGTAGTTCCACCAAAATCGAGCATCCCTGTTGGCACATATATTGAGAGAGTGAGATTACTATAATAGTGGGACTAGTTGATGAAACATACATTAACAAATAGAAGCACCCTCATTATATTAATGGGTAAAGTTAGCAACATAGTAGTCTTTCTTAAAGAGAGGTATTAGTTTATTTAATCGGTGCCAATTAGCTCAACACTCAAAGCATTGCCATGTATCATAGGTTGCAAAACTTTAACGTGCAAAGATAAAGGAGTTTCTCATGACAGTAGCATGATACAAATAGAGATGACATCAAACTAATATGGATGAAGGCCTTAGGACCGTACCAACCTGAGGAAAAAAGCTTATTCATGTAGTCCCATAAGAGATGATAAAGCACTCACTGGAATCACTCAATAATATATATTTTGTGCACTTCAAATGTATGGTTGAAATCACTCTTGTTTACCAAAGGTTGAGATTATATCGAAGATTATCAAGAACTTCCAGCAGAATTAAAGGACAGGCTGGGATACAGTTCATTGTATTGTCTTGTGTAGTTCCACTAAAATGTATGATTGGCACAACATGATCCCTATTTGCACAAGTAGGAACAAGGTGAAACCTTCATTAGCTTAGTGAGAAAGGATAGAAAGATATTAGCATATTACTCTAACAGTAGCATCAAATTCATGATGGACAATACGCAAAACATTGCCTCATTGAACCAATGGCAATAAATTGACATGCAAAACAATAGCACTATTATGTCATGACACTAATAATATTCCCTCCCTACTGCACCACATGATTCACCTCCATAGACAAACATACACACGTACATGATTCAGCATAGGGTGCTACTAAAGATTTGTTTAACTCCGACAGGAAAATTTGGCAGCAATAAATTAGTGGTACTTAAGTACTCCTAATTAATTAAGTGAGATATCAGAAGTGGAAGGGCTCCCTGGAGGATCGCCTCACATGTAAGGTAGTCATTGCCGGAGCCCTTGAATGGCCTCGAATGAGGCCTCTGGCTTCAGCAAGATCGCCTTGGCACTGTTTATTCTTCTTCTTCTTCCTCTTCATGCTCTATTTCTCATTCTCCTCACCAGTTGGTGAAACCAAGTACATGATTGGCCTTCTATTTCAGAACTGGTTTTGTTAGTGAGGGAGTACAAGTGCACTAGTAAAAATAGCATTATTTTCTCATGGCAACCGCAAAATAGAGATGAGCACATGCATTAAATATCATTCTTACCTAAAGGAAGGTTATGGTGCCAATATGGATGATGAGGATTGGAACACAGATCTCCCTTTGTGCGGTTCCACCAAAATGAACCAACTGTTCCATTCTGACATTCCAGTTAAACAGCACAAAAGTCACTTCTTTTAAGAAGAGTTTTGTGCAGTGCACCAAAAGGTCACAATAGAAACCAGGTGAAATGGATATCCCTATTTACACAAAGAGCTACAGAGGAAACAGTCAGAGTCTCAAACAATGACAGGCAAAAACATTTGGCTAAACATGTCATGGCTTATAATAGTGGCATGGCTTCATTTTTACCAGGGGCATTAGATTAAGAACAACTAAATATTTGGTATAAGGGCATGGGATAGTGGGTGTACCAGCAGTCCAGCACCATGTACCTAAACAGGGGCATAAAGTGGTGATTCATAGTTTGTTGCCCCGAGAAACAAACATCCAAGAAACATATCTGGGTTGGTCCCATTTTTGTTCACTCTAGCCACCTACTCCTATGTGTGGATAACAAATCTAGTCCTGGTCATACCACTATGTTCAGCGTTACCCCTATATTTCCCTTTTCGACCAAGAGACCGGTTGGATGACCAAATTGCATTACTTTCACCCCCTTTCCTTCATGTTTGTACGAAGTCCGATGTACTACATACTAAATTCCCCCACCCCCACTTTATTTCTTGTTTGAACCAAGTACAAGATTCGACTCCATGAAGTAGCTTTACATCTAGCAATAGAAGAAAAAAATAGGTGACGTTGGACCATCCGATCGAGAGGGGCTGAGAGGTAGAAAATGATGCACATGCAGCGACGTAGCGAGCTGGGGAAGTAGAGCTAAGGCGGTTTCAAAGGAAGATATACCTGAAGGTCGTCGGGATGTGGACAGGTGGGCGGCGGGAAGCCGGATCTGCCCACACTAGGGCAACGACGAAGGGATCGGAGGACCTCCTGCGCCGACGCTCGGCCAGAGATAACGGTGCGGCCAGCAGTGGGTCTCCTCCCTCGCTGTCAACGACGGCCTAAACGCTGCCCCTCCTCCCCTTCACCGGCGGGGGGGGGGGGGGGGGGATACGTCCGGATCTATAACCAGTGGTGAGGATAGAAAGACAGTGTTTTTTTAAGGGAGAAAGATAGTGTTACCACCCCTATCTTGTTTAGATCTGGACAAGATGAGAGTGTATGAATAGAGCAACCCTAGCACGCAGGCGTGGAGGCTCCGACCTATATATACGTAGTGGGGTAGTTTTCCTTTTTCACTCCATCAAAACAATCGTTTAAAATTGTGTACTACGTGCCAGGTTGCCGTTTTTTAGTTGTTGATTGTTTTTTGAGATAGATACCCGCTTGTTCCAGTCGCACTTTGTATCGCTCAAGTCCTGTACAAGTCCCTCCATTAAATGAACAACCACCCCCTCGTAAAAATTGTGAACAAGCCCACGGCTAAAATTATCAGAAATGTGGGTTGCCTCAACATGCATTATTATTTATATTTTCTACTCCCTCCGTTCCTAAATATAAGCCTTTTTTATTAGCCACTCCTAAGACAAGAACTTTTTTTATTAGCAGTGAACCCCACATGTCATAGACACAAAAAGTGTGGCAAGATTCCCTTAGGCAAGCCAAAGTGTGTCTTGACAATTTGAGCAACTCAAGTTAGGCAAGTGTGGCAAGTGTGGGAAAAGTAATGTGGCAACATAAGACAAACATAGTCACAATCCAAACAACCCCGTAATTTTTTGTCACATTCATGAAAATTTGGTTAGTTAAATTTATAGTCAAAATTTGGCAAGGTGCATCAAATCAACACATGCAAGTATCAAAAGGGAAGTCACGGCATGCATGCATGTGTTGTACTCCCTCTGTTTCCAAATATAAGTCTTTTTAGAGATTGCAACAAGTGACTACATACGAAGCAAAATATGTCTACATACATCTGTATGTAGTAGTCCATTCGAAATGTGTAAAAGACTTATATCGAAAAGTGCTTTGATGTGTCGCGTCAACTCGCACAAGACCGAGAAGTTTGATTACTACAACGCCCTCTCCCTCATGGATCGAGCTCCGGTGCCTTTAACCGCACCTGCCTTTAGTCAGATGATAGGTGGGCCAACCACCGTTGGGCCCACTTGTCATAGACGCAAAGCGCGTGAGCAAGAAGTCAATGAAGCTGCGTCCCTCCCTCGCGCATGAGCGTGGTAGCTGGCAGGACTAGTAGGAGCTTTCGCTACACGCTTCTTGACGGCGGCGAACTTGCGGATGGAGTTGACCATCATGTCGTCCATCTGAGAGGCTGATATGTCTCCAACGTATCTATAATTTTTGATTGCTCCATGCTATATTATCTACTGTTTTGGACTATACTGGGCTTTATTTTCCACTTTTATATTATTTTTGGGACTAACCTATTAACCGGAGGCCCAAATTTTAATTGATGTTTTTGCCTATTTCAGTGTTTCGAAGAAACGGAATATCAAACGGAGTCCAAACAGAATGAAACCTTCGGGAACGTGATTTTCTCACCGAACGTGATCCAGGAGACTTGGACCCTACTCCAAGGGAGCCAAGAGGCGGTCACGAGGGTGGGGGCGCGCCCCCTGCCTCGTGGGCCCCTCGAGCTCCACCGATGTACTCGTTCCTCCTATATATACCTACGTACCCCCAAACGATCAGAGACGGAGCCAAAAACCTAATTCCACCGCCGAAACTTTCTGTATCCATGAGATCCCATCTTGGGCCTGTTCCGAAGCTCCGCCGGAGAGGGCCGTCATCATGGAGGGCTTCTACATCATCATAGCCCCTCCGATGAAGTGTGAGTAGTTTACCTCGGACCTTCGGGTCCATAGTTATTAGCTAGATGGCTTCTTCTCTTTTTGGATCTCAATACAATGTTCTCCCTCTCTCGTGGAGATCTATTCGATGTAATCTTCTTTTTGCGGTGTGTTTGTTGAGACCGATGAATTGTGGGTTTATGATCAAGTCTATCTATGAATAATATTTGAATCTTCTCTGAATTCTTTTATGTATGATTGGTTATCTTTGCAAGTCTCTTCGAATTATCAGTTTGGTTTGGCCTACTACATTGCGGTGTCCTTTCCCAGTGAAAGAAGGGGCAGCAAGGCACGTATTGCATCGTTGCCATCAAAGATAAGAAGATGGGGTTTATTTCATATTGCATGAATTTATCTCTCTACATCATGTCATCTTGCTTAAGGCGTTACTCTGTTTTTAACTTAATACTCTAGATGCATGCTGGATAGCGGTCGATGAGTGGAGTAATAGTAGTAGATGCGTGTGAGTCGGTCTACTTGTCTCGGACGTGATGCCTATATACATGATCATACCTAGATATTCTCATAACTATGCTGAATTCTGTCAATTGTTCAACAGTAATTTTTTCACCCACCGTAGAATACTTATGCTCTTGAGAAAAGCCACTAGTGAAACCTATGGCCCCCGGGTCTATTCTCATCATATCAATCTCCATCACTTTAATCTTGCTTTGCTTTTTTACTTTGCTTTTTTACTTTTCACTTTGCATCTCTATATCAAAAATACCAAAAATATTATCTACCATCTCTATCAGATCTCACTCTCGTAAGTGACCGTGAAGGGATTGACAACCCCTAATCGCGTTGGTTGCGCTGAGCTATTGTTTTTGTGTAGGTACGAGGGACTTGAGCGTGGCCTCCCATCGATTGATACCTTGGTTCTCAAAACTGAGGGAAATACTTACGCTTACTCTGCTGCATCATCCTTTCCTCTTCGGGAAATCCAACGCAAGCTCAAGAGGTAGCAAGAAGAATTTCCGCGCCGCTGTCGGGTAGTCTACGCATAAAGTCAACATACCAAGTACACATAACTATCCTTATCTCTCGCATTTCTTTAGTTGCCATTTGCCTCTCGTTTTCCTCTCCCCCACTTCACCCTTGCCGTTTTATTTGCCCTCTCTTTCCCAATCTCCTTCTCCTTCTCTTTTTCCGTTTGCCTTTTCTCGCTTGCCTTTTGTTTGCCCATGTGTTGGATTGCTTGTTTGTCGCGATGGCTCAAGATACTACCAAATTGTGTGACTTCACCAATACCAATAATAATGATTTCCTTAGCACTCCTCTTGCTCCTCTTGCCAATACTGAATCTTGTGAAATCAATACTGCTTTGTTGAGTCTTGTTATGAAAGATCAATTCGCCGGCCTTCCTAGTGAAGATGCCGCTACTCATCTTAATAGCTTCGTTGATTTATGTGATATGCAAAAGAAAAAAATATGTAGATAATGATGTCGTTAAATTGAAGCTATTTCCTTTTTCGCTTAGAGATCGTGCTAAAGCTTGGTTTTTGTCTTTGCCTAAAAATAGTATTGATTCTTGGAACAAGTGCAAAGATGCTTTTATCTCTAAGTATTTTCCTCCCTTAAGATCATCTCTCTTAGAAACGATATTATGAATTTTAAGCAACTTGATCATGAACATGTTGCACAAGCTTGGGAGAGAATGAAATTAATGATACGTAATTGCCCTATTCATCGTTTGAATTTGTGAATGATTATACAAAAAATTTATGCCGGATTGAATTTTTCTTCTAGAAATCTTTTAGATTCGGTCGTGGGAGGCACTTTTATGGAAATCACTTTAGGAGATGCTACTAAACTCCTAGATAATATTATGGTTAATTATTCTCAATGGCATACCGAAAGATCTTCTAATAAAAAAGTGCATGCGATAGAAGAAATTAATGTTTTGAGTGGAAAGATGGATGAACTTATGAAATTATTTGCTACTAAGAGTGTTTCTTCCGATCCTAATGATATGCCTTTGTCTACTTTGATTGAGAATAACAATGAATCTATGGATGTGAATTTTGTTGGTAGGAATAATTTTGGTAACAACGCCAGATAGAGGGAATTTTAATACTAGGCCTTATCCTAGTAATCCTTCTAATAATTATGGAAATTCCTACAACAACTCTTATGGAAACTTTAATAAGATGCCCTCTGAATTTGAGAATAGTGTTAAAGAATTTATGAATTCACAAAAGAATTTAAATGCTTTGCTTGAAGAGAAACTGCTTAAAGTTGACGATTTGGCTAGGAACGTTGATAGAATTTCTCTTGAGGTTGATTCTTTAAAGCATAGATCTATTCCTCCTAAGCATGGTATCAATGAGTCTCTCAAAGCCATGAGAATTTCCATTGATGAGTGCAAGGAAAGAACCGCTAGGATGCGTGCTTCCAAAGATGCCTTTATTAAAGTGTGTTCTTCCAATTCCTATGAAAATCAAGATGAAGATCTAAAAGTTATTGATGTGTCCCCTATCAAATCTTTGTTTTGCAATATGAATCTTGATGAAACTGAATATGATCTTCCTTTACCTAGAAGGCGTTCCGAAAATTCTGAGTATTTAGATCTCTATGATGAAATTGATGAAAGTGGGATTGAAAGAAATAAAACCCTAGATGTTGCTAAACCCACTATATTGGATTTCAAGGAATTTAATTATGAAAGTTGCTCTTTAATTTATTGTATTTCCTTGTTGCAATCTGTGCTAAATTCTCCTCATGCTTATAGTCAAAAGAAAGCCTTTACCGAACATATTGTTGATGCCTTGATGCAATCTTATGAAGAAAAACTTGAGTTGAAAGTTTCTATCCCTAGAAAACTCTATGATGAGTGGGAACCAACTATTAAAATTAAAATTAAAGATCATGAGTTTTATGCTTTGTGTGATTTGGGTGCTAGTGTTTCCACTATCCCCAAAACTTTGTGTGATTTGCTAGATTTTTGAGACTTTGATGATTGCTCTCTAAACTTGCATCTTGCGGATTCCACTATTAAGAAACCTATGGGAAGGATTAATGATGTTCTTGTTGTTGCAAATAGGAATTATGTGCCCGTAGATTTTATCGTTCATGATATAGATTGCAGTCCTTCTTGCCCTATTATTCTTGGTAGACCTTTCCTTAGAACGGTTGGTGCGATTATTGATATGAAGGAAGGGAATATTAGATTCCAATTTCCATTTAAAAAGGGCATGGAACACTTTCCTAGAAAGAAAATAAAATTTCCATATGAAACTATCATGAGAGCCACTTATGGATTGCCTACCAAAGATGGCAATACCTAGATCTATCCTCGCTTTTATGCCTAGCTAGGGGCGTTAAACGATAGCGCTTGTTGGGAGGAAACCCAATTTTATTTTTATTTTTTTGTGTTTTTCTTCTGTTTAGGGATAAATAACCCATCTACCTTCTGTTTGGATGTGGTTTTGTGTTTTAGTTAGTGTTTGTGCCAAGTTAGACCTATTGGATCTTCTTGGATGATAGTTATTTGATCTTCCTGTAATTTCCAGAAACTTTGGGTTCAGTGGCCGAATTGTCAAAAATCACCAGAACGTGATAAAATACTGATTCCAATTGTTGTTGATCAATAATTGTCTAGGTCGTCCAATTTTGGTAGATTTTTTGGAGTTCCAGAAGTTTGCGTTAGTTACAGATTACTACAGACTTTTCTGTTTTTGACAGATTTTGTTTTTCTTGTGTTGTTTGCTTATTTTGATGAATCTATGGCTGGTAAAAAAGTTTATAATCCATAGAGAAGTTAGAATACAGTAGGTTTAACACCAATATAAATAAAGAATGACTTCATTATAGTACCTTGAAGTGGTCTTTTGTTTTCTTTCTCTAACGGACCTCACGAGATTTCTATTGAGTTTTGTGTTGTGAAGTTTTCAAGTTTTCGGTGAAATATTTTGATGGATTATGGAACAAGGACTGGCAAGAGCCTAAGCTTGGGGATGCCCATGGCACCCCCAAGATAATCCAAGGACACCAAAAAGTCAAAGCTTGGGGATGCCCCGGAAGGCATCCCCTCTTTCGTCTACTTCCATCGGTAATTTTACTTGGAGCTATATTTTTATTCACCACATGATATGTGTTTTGCTTGGAGCGTCTTGTATTATTTGTGTCTTTGTTTGTTAGTGTGCCACAATCATCCTTGCTATACACACCTTTTGAGAGAGCCATACATGAATTGGAATTTGATGGAATACTCTATGTGTTTCACTTATATCTTTTGAGCTATGTAGTTTTGCTCTATGTGCTTCACTTATATCTTTTGAGCGTTATAATTTTGCTCTATGTGCCTCACTTAGATCTTTTAGAGCACGGTGGTGGATTTGTTTTAAAGAAACTATTTATCTCTCATGCTTCACTTAGATTATTTTGAGAGTGTTAATAGCATGGTAATTTGCTTAATAATAATATGCTTGGTATTCAAGATTTGTGATACTTTCTTTTGAGTGCGTTGAATACTAAGAAAAGATTGATGCTTGATAATTGTTTTGAGATATGATGATGGTGATATTAGAGTCTTTCTAGTTGAGTAGTTGTGAATTTGAGAAATACTTCTGTTAAAGTTTGTGATTCCCGTAGCATGCACGTATGGTGAACCGTTATGTGATGAAGTCGGAGCATGATTTATTTATTGATTGTCTTCCTTATGAGTGGCGGTCGGGGACGAGCAATGGTCTTTTCCTACCAATCTATCCCCTAGGAGCATGCGCGTAATACTTTGCTTTGATAACTTCTAGGTTTTTGCAATAAGTATATGAGTTCTTTATGACTAATGTTGAGTCCATGGATTATACGCACTTTTTCCCATCCTTCCACCATTGCTAGCCTCTCTAATATCGTGCACTTTTCACTGGTATCATACACCCACCATATACCTTCCTCAAAACAGCCACCATACCTACCTATCATGGCATTTCCATAGCCATTCCGAGATATATTGCCATGCAACTTTCCACCGTTCCGCTTATTATGACATGCTCCATCATTGTCATATGGCTAGCATGATCATGTAGTTGACATCATATTTGTGGCAAAGCCACCGTTCATAATTCTTTCATACATGTCACTCTTGATTCATTGCATATCCCGGTACACCGCCGAAGGCATTCATATAGAGTCATATTTTGTTTCAAGTATCGAGTTGTAATTGTTGAGTTGTAAGAAAAATAAAAGGTATGATGATCATCATTTTTAGAGCATTGTCCCAAGTGAGGAAAGAATGATGGAGACTATGATTCCCCCACAAGTCGGGATGAGACTCCGGACGAAAAAAAGAGGCCATGAAAAAAAGAAGAGAAAAGGCCCAAATAAAAAAATGAGAGAAAAGAGAGAAGGGACAATGTTACTATCCTTTTACCACACTTGTGCTTCAAAGTAGCACCATGATCTTCATGATAGAGAGTCTCTCATTTTGTCACTTTCATATACTAGTGGGAATTTTACATTATAGAACTTGGCTTGTATATTCCAATGATGGGCTTCCTCAAATTGCCCTAGGTCTTCGTGAGCAAGCGAGTTGGATGCACACCCACTTAGTTTCTTTTGTTGAGCTTTCATATGCTTATAGATCTAGTGCATCCATTGCATGGCAATCCGTACTCACTCACATTGATATCTATTGATGGGCATCTCCATAGCCCGTTGATACGCCTAGTTGATGTGAGACTATCTTCCCCTCTTTTTGTCTTCTCCACAACCACCATTCTATTCCATATGTAGTGCTATATCCATGGCTCACGCTCAAGTATTGCGTGAGGATCGAAAAAGTTTTGAAAATGTTAAAGTATGAAACAATTGCTTGGCTTGTCATTGGGGTTGTGCATGATTTAAATACTTTGTGTGGTGAAGATAGAGCATAGACAGACTATATGATTTTGTAGGGATAACTTTCTATGGCCATGTTATTTTGAGAAGACATAATTGCTTTGTTAGTATGCTTGAAGTATTATTATTTTTATGTGAATATAAACTTTTGCCTTGAATCTTTCGAATCTGAATATTCATACCACAATTAAGAAGATTTGCATTGAAGTTATGCCAAGTAGCACACCGCATCAAAAATTATTTTTTTATCATTTACCTACTCGAGGACGAGCAGGAATTAAGCTTGGGGATGCCTGATACGTCTCCAACGTATCTATAATTTTTGATTGATCCATGCTATATTATCTACTGTTTTGGACTATATTGGGCTTTATTTTCCACTTTTATATTATTTTTGGGACTAACCTATTAACCGGAGGCCCAGCCTGCATTGATGTTTTTTTGCTCATTTCTGTTTCGAAGAAACAAAATATCAAACGGAGTCCAAACGGAATGAAACCTTCGGGAACGTGATTTTCTCACCGAACGTGATCTAGGAGACTTGGACCCTACTCCAAGGGAGCCAAGAGGCGGTCACGAGGGTGGAGGGCGTGCCCCCTGCCTCGTGGGCCCCTCGGAGCTCCACCGACGTACTCCTTCCTCCTATATATACCTACGCACTTCAAACGATCGTGAGACAGAGCCAAAAACCTAATTCCACCACCGCAACTTTCTGTATCCACGAGATCCCATCATGGGGCCTGTTCCAGAGCTCCGCCGGAGAGGGCCGTCATCACGGAGGGCTTCTACATCATCATAGCCCCTCCGATGAAGTGTGAGTAGTTTACCTCAGACCTTCGGGTCCATAGTTATTAGCTAGATGGCTTCTTCTCTCTTTTTGGATCTCAATACAATGTTCTCCCCCTCTCTCGTGGAGATCTATTCGATGTAATCTTCTTTTTGTGGTGTGTTTGTTGAGACCGATGAATTGTGGGTTTATGATCAAGTCTATCTATGAATACTATTTGAATCTTCTTTGAATTCTTTTATGTATGATTGGTTATCTTTGCAAGTCTCTTCGAATTATCACTTTGATTTGGCCTACTAGATTGGTTTTTCTTGCCATGGGAGAAGTGCTTAGCTTTGGGTTCGATCTTGCGGTGTCCTTTCCCAGTGATAGAAGGGGCAGCAAGGAACGTATTGCATCATTGCCATCGAGGATAACAAGATGGGGTTTATTTCATATTGCATGAATTTATCTCTCTACATCATGTCATCTTGCTTAAGGCGTTACTCTGTTTTTAACTTTATACTCTAGATGCATGCTGGATAGCGGTCGATGAGTGGAGTAATAGTAGTAGATGCAGGCAGTAGTCGGTCTACTTGTCTCGGACGTGATGCCTATATACATGATCATACCTAGATATTATCATAACTAAGCTCAATTCTATTAATTGCTCAACAGTAATTTGTTCACCCACTGTAGAATACTTATGCTCTTGAGAGAAGCCACTAGTGAAACCTATGGCCCCCGGGTATTCTCATCATATCAATCTCCATCACTTTAATATTTCTTTGCTTTTTACTTTGCCTTTTACTTTTCACTTTGCATCTCTATATCAAAAATACCAAAAATATTATCTACCATCTCTATCAGATCTCACTCTCATAAGTGACCGTGAAGGGATTGACAACCCCTAATCGCGTTGGTTGCGTTGAGCTATTGTTTTTGTGTAGGTACGAGGGACTTGAGCGTGGTCTCCTACTGGATTGATACCTTGGTTCTCAAAAACTGAGGGAAATACTTACGCTAGTCTGCTGCATCATCCTTTCCTCTTCGGGGAAATCCAACGCAAGCTCAAGAGGTAGCAGAGGGGAAGCCGGCATAGGCGAGGGCTACGACACCGGCAGTCGCCAGCACCGTCTGGAAACGCTGCGTAGTGCGGTGCCGCAGGCCGGCGCCTTGGATGATTTGGCACAGCCGACTGCCGCTCGCTACCATCACTTCCATAGGTGCTTCTGGCTTCTGGTCACTTGGTCTTTTTTTTTGAAACAGTACACTCGATTCCATAACTCACACAGGTCCAGCCAAGATGCTGGCCATACGAACATTTACATCATCTGGAATGTCCTCTAGCCAGAACTCCTGATCAACTTGGTGACGGGCACCGTAGGCAGCTAACTCATGAGCCCGCGGGGCGAAGCTAAAAGAAACATGGCTAAAGTTCAGTCGCGCGAAATCACAGATTTCTTGGAGTGAGCAGTGTTGCACAGAAACTAGGAGTGAGCAGTGTTGCGCAGAGACTAGGAGTAGATGGATTGGAGGGGTGGGGATTTGCCAATGATCGGTTCGCTCAACTGTGGCCCCACCTCATAGTGAAAACGTTACTACTGCAATAAAAATGCCATATACTCCAATACTAATAAAACATTAAGGCCACGAGGCGATGCAGTGCTGGTTACAGGAGGCAAGAAGAAGAGATGCATCCATCGACGACGCCCACCTCCTCGACTCAGGGCACCGGCCCACCAAACGGCGGCTATGTAGCAGCGGCTTTCGTGGCCAGGTTGACGTGCTTCTGAACAATGGCGTCCAAAGATTCCAGCCGCTGGAAGAAGGCCAACGTCTTTCTGTCCTCGCTGGCCTTGTAGTGGCCTATGTAGACGATTTCCTCGTAGACGTGGATGTGCAGGTTGATGGTGTCTTGCATGGTGAGGCGCTGCGCGACGAGCGCGGCCTCGAGGTGCACATTCTTCGTCGCGACCTCCGATTCGCAGGGCCACCTGTGGCTTGAAAGAGTTCGTCACCATGGAGGCCGATGAGGGTGGTAGGCAATGAGGAGCCTGGGCGCTGGTCGGAGCAAGACGGGCAAGGTCGTCCGCGCGCTTCTTGACGGCGGTGAACTTGCGGATGGAGTTGACCGTCATGTCGTCCATGCGAGAGGCGAAGCCGGCGTCGGCGAGGGCTACGACGCCGGCGGTCGCCAACACCGTCTGGAAACGCTGTGTGGTGCGAGGCTGCAGGCCGGCGCCTTGGATGATTTGGCACAACCGACTGCCGCTCGCGTCCATCGCTTCCATAGGTGCTTCTAGCTTCTGGTCACTTGGTCTTGGATTGGAGCGAGCAGTGTTTCGTAGAGACTAGGAGTAGATGGATTGGAGTGGTGGGGCGCCATTATATGAGAATCCAAACTCTGTTGCATTCACATCGTGCTGGCTCTATTCTGCTTCTCCAATTAATTCCCTCTGCATGTAGAGTAATTTGAGGATGCATTATTGACCGTTCAACGTCTCGGGAACCGCTACCCTCTCCCTCCTTGGCATTCAAGCACCTATGGATGCGACTGCCGCTCGCGTCTATCGCGTGTCAGGAGACGTTCCCATCGACGACGAGGTGCCTATGGAGACTTCGTAAATTTCAAGATGATAGTACTAGTATACTCAATATTGTGCACCGCGACCTTGGCCGAGAGGAAAACGAGAGGACTACATATTTATTTACGGTGTAGATTCACTCATTTTTCTCCATATGTACTCCGTCTCGGTGTAGTCTAGTCTGTAAGTGCATCTAGTGCCACCCCTAGTTGGTTTTGGAGTATTGACGACAAACCTGGTTGAGGGACTAATGTGTTTGTGAGAATTGCAGTATAACACAGGTAGTAGTCCCTCATTGATTCGGTTTACCTAGCGGAGATGACCCCTAAAAATGTATGAAGACATTGAAGACAGAGGTGGTATGTGAAGATATTCACGTTGAAGACTATGACATGAGAAGACATTGAGTGAAGACTATGGAGCGCGAAGACTTAGATGTTTCGTTGTTTCCTTTTCTTCTTTGTTGAGGCATAGGAGCCACCGTACTGTTAAGGGGGGTCCAAGTGAACAAACTCAGAGTGACTGAAGTGATGCTCAACCCAAATCCTATGTCTTCGAGCGAAGACAATGAGAGCAAAGATTATCCAAAGCTGGATGAGTCAACTTTCCTTGTAGCCCAAGTAAAGTTGTCGTGTGTGTTTAAAATCTGACCGTTGGAACACGTGTCAGTTCCTTAGTGACCCAGGGTCATTTCGGACATATCAGGTCGGGTTGCCTAGTGGCTATAAATAGACCACCCCCTACACCATAAATTGGTGGCTGCTCAGAGTTAGTACACGGCTTTTGTCGTTTGAGAGCAACCCACCTCCGAAGATTTTGAGAGAGAGAAATCCTTGCGAGGACAAAGCCCAAACATCCAGAGCCAAAGAGTGTTAGGCATCACTGAAGTCTTTCTATCTGAGTGACCTGAAGACTTGTTACACTTGAGGACTGTGAATCCTCCAGCCGGTTAGGCGTCATGCTCGAGCATCCAAGAGTCATTGTGGATCGCCGTGAACGAAGTCTGTGGAAGGTTTGGAAGTCTACCTTGAAGACTTACCGTAGTAATTGGGCGAGGACCGTGTCCTTAGCTCAAGGGGAATAAGGTGAAGACGCCGGTCTTCTCGAGTTGAATCTCAGCCTCCCCAACTGCACGCATAGCTTGTCACAAAGAATCGAACTGGTCCAACAAATCATGTGTCCTCAACAAGTGACTGGTTCTATCCTCTCCCTCTCTTTACTTAGAGTTTGTCTTCGTGAAGTCATTGCCTGTTTGCTTTACCTATTTCTCTTCACTGTTTGACTATTATCATTGTTTGGCTTCATACCATCTTCCATCCTGATCCTTACTACCTAGCTGCTATTAGTCTTCGTAGTCTCACTTTATTGCATACTTGACTATGGCTTGCTTAGTGTAGTTTATCTTCCGCTGCATATTAATAGGGTCATTTCTATTGTTTGTCTTCGAAACTTCCATGTTTTGAAGACTTACATAAAAATGGCCTATTCACCCCCCCTCTAGTCGATAACTAGCACTTTCAATTGGTATCAGAGCAAGGTACTCCCATATTCTGTGTGATTCGGTTTAACCACCTGGAGTTTTAGCTATGTCGACTGCAGGGGTAATCAAAGTCTCCGCTGCTTGCCCCGTCTTCGATGGAACTGAATATCCCTACTGGAAGAATAAGATGTGCATGCATCTTGAAGCCATTGATGTCGACCTCTGGTATGTCGTCAAGAATGGCGTTCCCAAGACTGGTGAAGGTGTCACCCCTGCTGATGTCAAGAAGTTCGTTCAACTGGATTCTACTGCCAAGAACATCATCTATGGTCATCTGAACAAAGGACAGTATGGCCGTGTGAGTGCTCTGGAAACGTCGAAGCTAGTCTGGGACTGGCTGTCCAAGGTCAACGAAGGCGTCTCAACCCAGAGAGATCAAAGGATCAGTGTTCTTCGCAACCTCTTCAACCGCTTCAAGAGAAACGACAATGAAAATGTCCAACATGTTTGATCGCCTCACCGATATCACAAATGAGCTTCGTGCTCTCGCCACTGAGATTACCAAGCATGAAATCGTCAAGACACTACTGAGATCACTTGACAGCTCCTTTGACACCCTTGCCCTAATGATACAAGAACGCCTTGACTTCAAGACACTCGATCCGTCTGATATACTTGAGAGGCTCAACACACATGAGTTCCAGCTATCTGAGAAAAGAGATATCTATGGTCCCAACTATGGTCGAACTCAAGGCTTTGAAGGCAAAAGCCGCTTTCCTCATCTCAAGAAGAATCATCGCAGCTTATGATGATCCTGAAGACATTGGAAAGGAACTTGCTATGCTTGTGAAGAAGTTCCAGAAGTTCACTAAGAAGAAGGGCTTCAGAAAGTCTTCACGATCCAGCTCAAGAAATGATGAAGCTTCCACTCATGACTACAAAAAGAGAACATGTCACAAGTGCAAGAAACCTGGACACTATATCTCTGAATGTCCACAGTGGGACAATGAGAAGAAGAAGAGGAAGAGCAAGGAATATGATTCTGATGATAAGAAGAAGAAGAAATCTTCAAAGTCTTCTTCCAAGTCCTCATCCAAGTCTTCATCTCATAAGAAGAGCTCATCTGGCAAGGCTCGTGCTTTTGTTGGCAAGGAGATGGATTCAGAGGAGGAGTCTGCTTCTGAGGAGGCGGAGGTGGAGTCTGAGGAGGAGTCCGACCCTGGCGTTGCAAGTCTGGCTCTAGCCACAACCTACGTTGCCAAGTTCATCTTCAACACTGAAGACAATGACTTCCACACCAATGCTGAAGCTAATGACAAGGACGACTCTGCTCCCACCTACTGCTTCATGGCACGTGGTGCCAAGGTAAAATCACGCGATGCTTACTTTCAAACATCAAGTGAAGATGACTCTGATTGTGAATCCAAACCCAGCTACAAAACACTTGCTAAAATTGCAACTGAGCAACAAAAAGCTATGGAACATACTCAAAAACGGTTAGACAAAAGCGATGACCTGTTGGACGCGGAAATGACCCGTTCACAGTCCTTAGTGGAAGACATTAAAAATCTTCATGCTAAGTACCAAGAACTTGAAAGTCGTCATGAAACGCTCTCAACCACTCATGAAAAGCTCTCCTATGATTATCTTCAAAGGAAGCAAGAGCTTGAGAAATTGAGAGCGACTCATGAAGATCGTCAAAAAGAGAATGAATCACTTCGCGCTCAATAGATCAGTCCCGCTCAGGATGTATTTGAACCACCATGTCTAAAATGCCTTGAGCGTGACAACGCTACCTCTGTTGCTGAATGTTCTACTATCGCCATCAAGTTGCATTGTCTTCAACTACTGATGTGGTAACTAACCCTCTCACGAGGATACCACTACTATTGTCGATGAAAATGCTAGGTTGAAGACATTGCTTGAAACAGGATGTACAAAAGTCTGAAAGGGCATCGGACATTGTGCGATGTCCTCAAAGCGATTCTGAACCGAAACCCTAGGAAAGAGGGTGTTGGGTTCGAGAGGAAAATGAATGTTGAGGGTTCCTCTTTGGAAGCCCGAAAGCAAGACTTCAAAACCACATGGGTTGTCAGAAGGGACCTTCAGTGGACCCATCCACCTTATCTGGCTTTACCTGTGCTAACCCTATTATCATTAATGAACCCTTTAACACAAACTATAAACTACTTAAGAATCAGAATGGTGAAGTGTTTGCCAGGTATATTGGTACTAACTGCAGGAATGGGCCACCTATGAAGAAGATCTGGGTTCCCAAAAGCTGTCTTGAGAATCTTCCAGTGAATGTCATCATGACACCACCTGGGAAGAAGACAAACCCCATACCTAAGGCTTCATATGGTCCAAAGGCTTCATACAGACAGAGGACTCACCTGAGTCACCCTAACGCCAATGTTTTGCAGGGAAACCATACTCAGACTTAGGAATATGAGCGTGTCTTCAAACCGCTTATGTTCATAGAACTAAGAACTTTTCTCGCTTATTCATATGAGTATCATTCATCTCCTGCAAGGCTATTTGCTAGGGCTCCAAAGCCAAGTTCTCGATGCTGCACTTAGACTCATTGCTTCTAAGCCACCCTCAAGATGTGGGTGGTTAAGAAGAATTAACTTTCTTTTTGCAGAAAAGGTCTCCACCAAAATCAAAGGAGTATCATGTTGTTGTCGGGACCTAAAACATCTTGTAGGGCACAAGATCAAATGCCCAAATGGTCTCACTATGTATTTTGTTCCTGAATCGCTTGCCATTCATCCTATCACCCTAATCTTGATCTAAGCTTCAATAATCCTCTTGCCCGTCAAATGTTTATGCTTCACACATCTCTTGGTGAGGCCTATCCCCCGATCATATCAGAGGGTATGACACCTCATGCTTCGTAATGGATTATGGACAGCGGATGCACTAATCATATGACTGGTGATCGAAGTCTTCTTATGGACTCAACTCTTACGTCCATCTCGACAAGAGTCACATCACATTTGGCTTTAATCGGGTAAAAGCAAGGTATTGGGTATAGGTAGAGTTGCAATCTCAAAGGATCAAAGACATGGATAAAGTGATGCTTGTTGAATCCCTTGGTTTCAACTTAATGTCTGTCTCAATGCTTTGTGACTTGAACATGATTGTGATATTTGGAAAATATCGTTGTCTTGTACTTATGGAATCTGACAAATCTCTAGTCTTTGAAGGGTACCGGAAAGATGATCTATACATGGTAGATTTCTCAGTAGGGCCACAGCTTGCCGTATGTCTTCTTGCAAAAGCTTCAGAGTGCTGGCTCTGGCATTGGAGGTCAGCATGTCTTGGCATGAGGAACTTACACACTCTCGCCAAGAAGAAGCATGTCATAGGCATCGAGGGCGCCAAGTTCAAGAAGGATCATTTGTGCGGTGCTGCGAAGTCGGAAAGATGACTAGGGCAAAGCATCCCTCAAGACAATCATGACGACATCTCAACCCTTCGAGCTGCTACACATGGACTTATTTGGCCCTACTCACTACTCTACCCTCACAACAACTGCTTGTCTATATGGCTTCGTCATTGTTGATGATTACTCAAGATATACGTGGGTGCACATAATTCTCTACAAGATTGAAGTGCAAGATGTCTTCAGACGCTTCGCCAACCGTGCCATGAACAATTATGGTGTCAAGATCAAGCATATCAGAAGTGACAACGGCACTGAGTTCAAGAACACCGGACTTGATCTTTATCTGGATACAATGGGAATCACTCATGAGTTCTTAGCTCCGTACACACCTCATCATAATGGCATCGTGGAGCGCAAGAACAGAACCCTCATTGAGATGGCTCGAACGATGCTCGATGAGTACAAGACACCAAGAAAGTTCTGGCCTAAAGCTATTGATACAACATGTCATGTCATCAACCGTGTTTATCTTCATAAGCTTCTAAAGAAAACATCCTATGAACTCCTCACTGGCAAGAAGCCAAATGTCAATTACTTCAGAGTATTTGGAGCTAGGTGCTGGATCAAGGATCCACATCACAAATCAAAATTTGCACCTAAAGCTCATGAAGGTTTCATGCTCGGTTATGGAAAGGACTCGCACTCTTACAGAGTCTTCAACCTCTATCTCTATAAAGTCGTCGAAATTGTGGATGTATGGTTTGATGAAACCAATGGCTCACAAAGAGAGCTCCTGCCAAATATGCTAGACAAAGCTCCACCCAGTGAGTCTATCAAGCTAATGGGAACTGGTGAAATAATGCCTTCTGAAGCACAGCCTGAAGAGGAACTTATCATTTCTGCACCTAATCAACTCAAGACAATGCTCACCAAGACAATCCTTCCAATGTTGACAATGATCAGCAAGAGCAAAATCTTCGTCCAGTTCATCCTCGTGTTGCAAACGAAGTACAGATTGAGAAGATAATTGATAGCATAAATGCACCTGGTCCACTCACTCGTTCAAGAGCAACACAGCTAGCAAATTTCTGTGGGCACTTTGCTTTTGTCTCAATATCTGAACCCAAGAAAGTTGCTGAAGCCTTTATGGAACCTGAATGGATTCAAGCTATGCAAGAAGAGCTTCAACAGTTCAAACTGAACAATGTCTGGGAATTGGTCAAGTGACCTGACCCTCGCAAGCACAACATAATAGGCACAAAATGGATATATCGAAACAAGCAAGATGTGCATGGTCAAGTCGTCAGAAACAAAGCACGTCTCGTCGCTCAAGGATATACTCAAGTTGAAGGGATTGACTTTGATGAAACATTTGCTCCTGTGGCTAGGCTTGAAGCTATTCGCATACTGCTAGCCTATGCTAACCATCACAACATCTTGCTATATCAAACGTATGTGAAGAGTGCATTTCTCAATGGCAAGATTGAAGAAGAAGTATACGTCGCACAACCTCCTGGCTTTGAAGATCCAAGCCATCCTGATATGGTGTACAAGCTAAGCAAAGCACTGTATGGCCTCAAACAAGCTCCTCGCGCTTGGTATGATACGCTCAAAGACTTCCTGAAGAGCAAAGGCTTCAAACCTGGATCCCTCGATCCCACGCTCTTCACGAAGACATATGATGGTGAACTGTTTGTGTGCCAAATCTATGTGGATGATATTATCTTCGGCTGCACCAATCAGAAATATAGTGATGAGTTTGGACACATGAGGCAAGAGCAATATCAGATGTCCATGATGGGTGAGCTAAAGTTCTTCCTTGGTCTTCAAATTCGTCAGCAAAGGAATGGCATCTTCATATCTCAAGACAAATACCTCAAATATTGCCTGAAGAAGTTTGGAATGCAAGATTGCAAAGGTTACACGACGCCAATGCCAGCCAAACACCATCTGGGTCCCGACGACAATGGTAAAGAGTTTGATCAAAAGGTATACCGCTCCATGATTGGTTCTTTACTTTATCTATGTGCATCTAGGCCAGATATTATGCTTAGTGTTTGCATGTGTGCTCGATTCCAAGCGGCACCAAAGGAATCGCATCACTTAGCTGTGAAGTGAATTCTTTGATATTTGGCTTACACCCCAACATTAGGATTATGGTATCCAAAGGGCTCAGAATTTGATCTGGTTGGATTCTCGGATGCTGATTATGCTGGTGACAAGGCGGATCACAAGTCTACATCAGGCACATGTCATTTTCTGGGACGATCACTTGTCTGTTGGTCTTCAAAGAAGCAGAACTGTGTATCACTCTCCACTGCTGAATCTAAATACATTGCTGTTGGACCTTGTCAAGGCCAAATTTCTATGGATGAAGCAAACTCTCAAGGACTATGGCATCCATCTGAAACAAGTACCACTCTTCTGTGACAACGAAAGCGCCATCAAGATTGCCAACAACCCAGTTCAGCACTCGAAGACAAAGCACATTGAAATTCGTCATCACTTTCTCAGAGATCATGTCATGAAGCAAGATATTGATATCATTCACGTCTACACTGAAGAGCAACTGGCAGATATCTTCACAAAGCCCTTGGATGAGAAAAGGTTTTGCAAGTTACGGTGTGAGATAAATATCTTGGAATCCTCAAATGTCCTATGATCAGGCACACATCCTAACACTTTTGCATGTTGATGACTTAGATGTGCAACACACGAAGTAAAGTATATCTTCAATCAATGAAGACTTACATTCTGAGTGTGAATACATTAACGTGGAATTTGACTTCGGAGCGCCACGATAATTGTGTGCCGTGTCTGGGTCTAATACTTCCTATACGGTGGGTAACGCCGCCACCAAATTCTTCTATTTGAAGTGTTTTACTCAAGGCGTTACATTTGCTATGTCTTCGCATTTGGTTTGTCTTAAATTTCAACTTGTCTTCATGATTATCTTCACTGTGTTGTTTTCTGATATATATACATATTAGTGTTCTGTCCTCTACAGCATTCACTTATAGCTATGTCTTCCCTGTTGAATATTTTGAACTAAGTGAATGTGATCGGACCCTAATCTATCTATGTTTTCTATCTCAAACTCTATCTGTCCAAATCATATGCATTCTATTGAAACTGTCGAATGTCTTCTCTGTGTCCTTGTCAGCTGAAGATACAGAGACAAACATTAAATCTGGTTTAAATGCTCTATTCTTATTGCTTGAAATCCGGAGAAGACGGAACGACCATCCAACAATCCTGGCGGGCGTGGGAACGTGGGACAACCCCAAATGTGTTACATGTACGCCACGTGTCCCTCAAATGTGAACCGCCAGGGGCACCTGCGTAATTGCGTTGTGTCGTCCCTTTCCTGATAAATACTTGTCCCCTCACGGTCAAAAATCCTTCTTTCACCTCTCCACCTCGTCAAACCCTAAGCGCCACCGCTTAGCCTCGACGACGCCGACGACGAGGCGCTTTAGCCGCAACTTCTCCGACGCCTTCTTCACACCGGCCATGACATCGCTTTTCTCCGCCGCCACCGTAGGTGTCTTCCGTCGCCAAGTTAGGGCACGGAAGATCGAACTGCTCGGCCTCCACTTCTTCTCCGTCTAGCAGTTCTTCATGTGGTAAATAAAACCCTCTTTTTACCATCTTTTTGATCCAAAAGATTCATCCTATTTACCAAAAGTGGTTTCTGCCTACACAATGTTAGATCTATCCTGTCTGCATCTCATATAATGCCTAGTATATTCACTTAAGCTCACATCTAGTTAGATTCCTCACTTGTACTTATTCTTGGATTCGTACAAATCTAGAACCAACTCTCAACATATAAGTGAATGTCTTCGCGCTATGAGGTCAATGTCTTCTAAACCGATTTATCTTCAAAATCTTCTGAGAATGCATATGACCTCTTCCCCTTCCCTCGCATCTCTAATGCTGTCACAGGTACATGTCCGTGGGAGAATCTCTTGGTTCTCATAGTCTGCATTCATTTGCAGAATTCTTACAGCATCACATCAATTGTCCCGAAGCTAGCTCTTGTCTGACCAGCAGACGCAAGCCTTTGACTGTGTTGAAGCCATTCAGTTTGAAGTTCATGGCTACAGAAAAATTAGCAAGGAAGGGTGGCGGGCAGCGCCGTGGAGACACATCAAAAGATTTGCCACCAGATCTGGAAGTCCAGTACAAAACTGATCCAGAGGAAACGTACAATGAAAGGAAAACCCGAATCCAATGGATTCGAAGATATTGGGTTGAAGAATGGTTCAAGTACCACTTCGTAACCAAGGAATACGCTGAGAAGAATGCGATAAAGTGTCCTTGGGGAGATATAACTTATAGAGGTCTTCAACCCAAGAAAAAAGCTGAAGCTATTGCACAAGGGTTCTACCCGTGCATGGTCAGAGGACCACAACCTGCCAACGCCGACCCCACTTCTCTCTTGTGGTGTCGTGATGATAACCTTTTCAAACGCAACTATTAATTTGCTAAGGCTTCAGCAAAGGAGAACAAGAAGTCGCTGGGTCTGAAATTCAACCCCGGCCCATCTGCTCCAAGGGAGGATGGCACTCATGAAGCTGATAAAAACGAGCTTGGCCCCTTGTATGATCTTCAAGGTCTTCTCACCTACATTGCTGTCCAAGGAGCTGTTGTTGGGGACGCTCCTGAAGATGCTGACACAGATGAAGCACCACCTGCTCCAAAGCCCCAGAAGCAGAAGAAGGCTAAGGCATCAAAGCCGACTGCGTCACCGAAAGCTTCGCACTTGAAGCCTCTGGCTACTGCACCTCCTGAAGATAGTGTGCAGTCTAAAGATCTATCACGTATCTCCAAGAAGAAGGAGATGAAGAAGAAAAACGTCAAGAGTATTGGTCAGGCATTGACCCCTGCTGCCATTCTGCGAGACGAACTCATTGATCTGTCAAGTGATGAAGATCTTGCAGATGACGCTCTTGAGCAACTGATAAAGAGCAAGGAAGAAGCAGAAATCTTCAATGATTTGCCTCTCTTTGACGTGGCAGTCATCAACAACTTCATTGATGAGTGGTTTTACACCCCCAATCTCAGCTTTGAAGATCTGCAACTTCCAATTGGCCTCAGCGTCTCTTTCAATGGCGCCATTGCTTCTGAGCTAGCTCTAGCTCAGCGCATCGTTGAACTGAAGCACAAGATTGACTATGAGAAAGCTCAGTTCAAGAAGCACATGGCAAAGCTCAGTGTGCAAGATGTCAAAAACTTCAAAGTTATGTTGCACGAGCTCAAGGAAGCTTTTGTCAAGAAACGGGAAGAAGCTAAAGGTTCTCGTGAGCGCATGAAGAGTCTGGCTGCCAAGTGCGTGCAAGCTTACAATGAAGCTGAAAAGCGCAAGGCTCTTGGCCATCCAGGCATCGACCCCAGGATGGCTGCCAAGAAAAAGAAGCCATCTGTGGACCAAACTGAACCATCTAGGCGGGAAGAGCCTCACATTGTCTTCCCTACCAGCATGACAGGCGTGAAGCCTAAGGTCCCCACAGTGGCTTTAGAGCTTCAGAAGGCAAGGGCAGCTGAAGCCAAGGCCAGGAAGCGCAAGACAAGAACTTCTCAGATGAAGCTCCACCCACCAAGAAGCGCAAGTCCAAGAAGGACCGGGCTGCTCCCATAGAGCCCCTTGTTGTCGAGCCAATCTCGGTTGCTCGTCCAGAGTCTGCACATCAAGAACGACGGATGATAGTTCATGATCCTGCTTCCACAGAGGCTCCTGAAGCTGAAGATATTCCAGCAGTTGACCCCACCGCTGCTGAAGACATTGGTCCCCACGACAATGTTGGAGATGATGAAGTCCTTCCTCGGATCGAGCACAACGTAGTATCATCGCTTCGCTCACGAACAGCGAACTTATCGGCATTGGTCGTCCTCTGACGCCAATTGCACAGGAAGCATCGTGGGCTGATCACCCACAACAACAAGACACCCCAAGTACTCCCCAACCACAAGTCACCTCACCAGTGCAAGAAGACGATGACTTTGAGGCCCAGCCAACTCCATCTCCACAAAGCGCCGCCAGATTACGCAGTTTCGCAAAGGACCAAGGCCACAAGTCTCTGAATCTGACGCCAAAACGGCTGAAGATATTCCGGCTGCATCAGCCGATGAAACACAAGAACCAAGAGTGGATGAAGAACATGTTTCAACACCCCCTGTCCAACAAGAAGCCGTTCTCACAGAGAACATGACCGACCCTCCAGTTATACAAATGGAGGTTACACAGACTGAGGCGACCACCAACTCCAACACTGAAGCCAATGACGTTGTCATGGCTGAGGCTAATGTGGCGCCTGAAGCTAATGAGGTGCCTGAAGTAAATGTGGCGCCAGAAGTCAATGCGCCTAAAGTCAATATGGTGCCCAGTGATCGCACCAAGCCGATGCCGCACCTAGCGCCAATCAGAGCCTCAAGTCAATGCCATCGCTTCCCTGCTCCGCCTCCAAGGCCTCATACTATCGAGCAAGCATACAATTATGGGCAACTTATCACCGCTAAATGGCATCTTCTCGTTCCTCCGCCTTTGTTGGTCCTCAATTTGACTACCATGTCGAGCATGTGCCTCAAGTTCGGTTAACGCCAAGATCGCCCAGATTTCGTGGACAGCCACTTCACCAGGGTCCTTCAATGTCAATGGCTTCAAAGCGCACAACACCTTCTTTGACAGCGCCAAGAACCCCTACACTAAGGCAAGAATCTCATCTGACCGGTTCTAGAGCTATCAGCAGCAAAGCTACTACTCATGCATTTTATACAATCAAGGTCGCATTCCCACATATGCGTCTTGACACAGAAGCCATCACTGGTCTGCCCTGTTTGGAAGAAGCGTTGGATTGCTTCAGAGAGTCTGGCTTATTGTAGTTCGTCACAGACAAGGAGCACTGGAATGAAGAACTACTACTCCAATTCTATGCCACTCTTCATATTCGTGGCTACAACAGGGATCCGAAGACATGGGTCCTTGAGTGGATGACAGGAAATGTCCATCATGAAGCCAAAGCTCTTGATATCATTGAGCTTACTAGCCTGCCCACTCCAGGTGACCTATATGAACCCGGTTGTCAGCTACACAGTTGGCGTGGTCGGCATGATTCGAACCTGCGCGGGCAAAGCCCACATGAACCTTGGAGAGCATTTTTCACAAGCCTGAACCCGACATGAGCCAGATGCTCAGCATGATGAAGCCTTTGCCTCCAGATGCAGAATATCCTAAGGAGTTCTTTGTTGAAGACCTTGAGTATCTGCCACGCATCGCCTATCACATCCTACGGCGAACTCTTTGGCCCATCAAAGGACATTCTCCACATGCTAAGCTGGAAGGTGCAATGAAGACCTTGGTCTTTCATATTCTCCACAGAAAATGCTTCAATACACAAGATTTCTTTATCCGCCAACTTGCTACATCAGGATCTGACATTTTTGGTCTGAAGTTCTATGCTCCCTGGATCATGCGTCTGATCAAGCTCCACTCTGCCTTCAACTATCAGCCCTCTGCACGCAACCATATCATCTTTTTGCCAGAGGTTGATCTGTCTGTTGAAGCCATTTATCCAAAGCCTGCCAAGGAGCCTCTTAGTCTTCAGAATGCTGACCACCAAAGCTTCTCGCAAAACATTGAAGGGGTTCAAGCAAATACCGTGCCTATCCATTGGCTGGAAATACTCGCTTGCCTCACCGCGGCACGCATCAAGCTACCGAGAGCACCATTGCCCAAAGGCCTCGCAAGCGCTCTCGTGTTCTGAATGACCGAGAACTTCTTGTGTCACTGCATCAGAAACAAGACAAGCATCACTTCTGGCTCAAGCAACAGATCCAAAGTCTCTTGGTGGACGTCAATTGCATTCGCATTATTGCCACCAAGAATGCTTTTGTCACTCATGAGACCTGTCGGCGATCATGGAAGAGTTTGACACTGCTCAGTGTTGAAGAAGATCTTCGAGACGATGGCTTCACTGAAAGATTCAAGTTTGACTCTACTCCTCCACAGAATGCTGTCCTATGTCGAACTCCATCCCTTGAAGACTCTGACTATTCTTACTCCGCTGCAACGGTGAATGCCAGAGTGATTGATGATGAAGATGATGCAACTTCAACACCCCCGACTTCAGCGCGAATCGACACTGAACCAAGTTCGTCTGCTCTGCCAAACACCACCGACGACCCTGCTGCTTCACCCACTCCTTCCAGGAACGAGTAGATGCTCTATGTCTTCAAACCTTTTTGGTCCTTACTGACAAAAGGGGGAGAAGCATATGAGTTTGATAGTCTTCAAGCGGGTCCATATGGGCGGTTGCTTTATATTTTGCCTAGTGTTTACAACTCTCGCTTTTTGATACATTTGGTTCTTTGAGTTGTAACACTTAAACTCGATGGTCGTCTGCTACTTATTTGCTATTCTGCGATGCGATGATAAATTCCACATGTGCGATGATAACTTTCGCACTTAGGTCATTCTGCAGATGTCCAGTTTTCATTATGCATGTCATTATCTCCATAATATCATAACATGCATGATGAATTGTCGTCATAAGTTGAAGAGGTTCTCCACAAGTACCACCTGCCATGTGCATTTGCATTCCAAAAGCAAATTACTTATATGCACATCTTTTCAGGGGGAGCCTTTGCCACTTATGAAGACAATACCTAAATCCTTTACATTTCACATACTTTTATCCCCATTGAAAACTTCAACCAGTTTGTCATCAATCACCAAAAAGGGGGAGATTGTAAGTGCATCTAGTGCCACCCCTAGTTGGTTTTGGAGTATTGACGACAAACCTGGTTGAGGGACTAATGTGTTTGTGAGAATTGCAGGATAACACAGGTAGTAGTCCCTCATTGATTTGGTTTACCTACCGGAGATGACCCCTAAAAATGTATGAAGACATTGAAGACAGAGGTGGTATATGAAGATATTCACGTTGAAGACTATGACATGAGAAGACATTGAGTGAAGACTATGGGGCGCGAAGACTTAGATGTTTCATTGTTTCCTTTTCTTCTTTGTTGAGTCACAGGAGCCACCGTACTGTTAAGTGGGGTCCAAGTGAACAAAGTCAGAGTGACTGAAGTGATGCTCAACCCAAATCCTATGTCTTTGAGCGAAGACAATGAGAGAAAATCTTATCCAGAGCTGGATGAGTCAGCTTTGCTTGTAGCCCAAGTAAAGTTACCGTGTGTGTTTAAAATCTGACCGTTGGAACACGTGTCAGTTCCTTAGTGACCAGGGTCATTTCGGACATATCAGGTCGGGTTGCCTAGTGGCTATAAATAGCCCACCCCCTACACCATAAATTGGTGGCTGCTCAGAGTTAGTACACAACTTTTGTCGTTTGAGAGCAACCCACCTCCGAAGCTTTTGAGAGAGAGAAATCCTTCCGAGGACAAAGCCCAAACACCCAGAGCCAAAGAGTGTTAGGCATCATTGAAGTCTTTCTGTCTGAGTGACCTGAAGACTTGTTACACTTGAGGACTATGAATCCTCCAGCCGGTTAGGCGTCGCGTTCTGAGCATCCAAGAGTCATTGTGGATCGCTGGTGAACGAAGTCTGTGAAGGTTTGGAAGTCTACCTTGAAGACTTACCAGAGTAATTGGGAGAGGACTGGGTGTCCTTAGCTCAAGGGGAATAAGGTGAAGATGCGGTCCTCTGAGTTGAATCTCAGCCTCCCCAACCAGACGTACAGTTGTCACAGCAACTGGAACTGGTCCAACAAATCATGTGTCCTCAACAAGTGACTGGTTCTATCCTCTCCCTCTCTTTACTTAGAGTTTGTCTTCGTGAAGTCATTGCCTGTTTGCTTTACCTATTTCTCTTCACTGTTTGACTATTATCATTGTTTGGCTTCGTACCATCTTCCATCCTGATCCTTACTACCTAGCTGCTATTAGTCTTCGTACTCTCACTTTATTGCATACTTGACTATGGCTTGCTTAGTGTAGTTTATCTTCCGCTGCATATTAATAGGGTCATTTCTATTGTTTGTCTTCGAAACTTCCATGTTTTGAAGACTTCCATAAAAATCGCCTATTCGCCCCCCCCCCCTCTAGTCGATAACTAGCACTTTCATAGTCACTTGTTGAAATCTCTAGAAAGGCAAATACTCCTTTCTCGGTTTATGTATATATATTAGTATTTCCTCCATCCGAAAATACTTGTCATCAAAATGGATAAAAAAGATGTATCTAGAACTAATATACATATGGATACATCCCGTTTTATTCATTTTGATGACAAGTATTTCCGGACGGAGGGAGTACTACAATAGTGGGCTCACATAGCAATTTTGTCTCATGCAAGAGCCTGGCTATATGCGTGCTCCAAGGTTCGCAACTGCCACGTTTGAGTTGCACTTGGCTCTTCGCCTCTTTGAGAAGACAAACAATGATGTTACTACTACTGCTTCTACAGTATCGAATCCACCGCTGCATGTCCGGCCACCGCGAGCGGGAGGGATAGCTTGTTGTAGTACTATAAGCAAAAGCCTGTCCTCGTCTGCGAGCCACCACGCACATGGGCGAGGGAGAAGGCGTGTAGTAGTAAAATCAAGCTTCTCCTCGTTGTACGAGTTGATGCGACACATCATAGCACTGGACCCGCATGGTTGCCTCTAAACTTGGTTGAAAGACCCGCAGTGTACAATACTCCATTTGCTGCAACCTCTAACATTTACCCCACCACAAATTAAAATATATATTCCTGTCATGACCAGATGAGCATGCAAACTAGAATCACCAGGATGACATGTAGGGCCAGAAGATTATTTTAATCAAAAAAATATAGCATGGAGCCGACCCCAACGATTTGAAGCTTACAGGCATGGTACACGCTATCCTAGACTACTCTACACTTGAAATTGCCACACGAGCGTCCGGGCTGCGCTTTCGCCTCTTCGGGAAGTCGACCAAAATGATGGAGTACTACTGCAGTGGCGGAGTACTACAGTATGCTTCTGGCCATCTGACACCAATTGAACTGCTGCATGTCCATCGTGTACGGGAGGGAGAGCGTGTAGCGAACGAAAGCTTCTCCTAGTCCTGTCAGCCACCACGCTCATGGGCGAGGAGGGACGCAGCTTCATTGACTTATCGCTCCGCCTTTGCGTCCTTGACAGTGGGCCCAACAGGTCGGTGGCCCACCTGTCATACATACCAAAGGCAAAAGCGGTTAAGGCGAGAGGGCGTTGTAGTAATCAAACTTCTCGGTCTTGTACGAGTTGACGCGACACATCAAAGCACTGCACTCGATATATTTCAATAATTTTTGTTTACCGATGCATTAATTACAACGCATGCATGCATGTCGTGACTCTCCTTTTGATACTTGCATGTGTTGATTTAATGCACCTTGAAATAGTATGAATATGTGACGGTAAAGCTTTGTAATGCCCCGACCCTAATAAAGCGAGAGATGGTTGTGCATGAGGAGGGCGAGATCTTGCAGATGGAACAAGACCCGACGCTGGAGCTCTCAATGGTCTCGATGGACCTCACCTTGCTCCACTGCCCCTTGTGCTTCCGCCCCTTGAAGCCTCCAGTGTACACTACTAGGGAAAAGCCTAGCAGCAGCGCGGGTTTTGGGCCTATTATTATTAGCTGGGGCAGGCCATACCTAACGTATAGCAAGAAGGCTGGTGCCACCTGCTACCGCTACTATGTCCTTTAGAAGTAGCGTGGGTAAAGCGCGGGTTTTTTTTTGAATTTTTTCAAAAAAATATTTTGATTTTTTTCCCTAATTTTCAAATTTCTGAATTATTTTAACCTCAAATCTCTAATCACCCCTCATCGCTGCTCAATTTAATCTCTAATCACCCCTCATCATTTCAAATCATCTAACTTCCCGGACGGTCACCCATCCTCTCACTACTCCACTGAGCACGCTTAACTTCCGGTTCTATTCTCCTCATTTCCAAGTCTCGCACTTGTTGTTTTCCTCGACAATAGTAAGATGTCAATCCTATTAACCTCGTGAATTTAGCTTGAGTATGAAGTCACACATTTCACTATTTGAGTTTGAAACTATTGTTCTAAAAAATTAGTAACACTAATATTTCTTGAATAATTAGTTTGACCACAGTTTGGCCATAGTTTGACCAGATTAGACCAAAATTCAAAAAAAACAAAAATAATTATTTAGTAACACTAATATTCTAGAATAATTAGTTTGACCATTGTTTGACCACAGTTTGACAACACAGTTTGAAATTTTTTTGATTTTTTCCACTCTAGATCTTAAAAGCCCCGTAACTTTTTTTCTGTTTGGTTTTTGAGGATTTTGAAAATGTTTAACGGGGTTCCCCCAGTTAAATTTGGATGTAACTTTTCGAGTAGATGATTTTTCATATAAAAAACTTTTTCATCCGAGTTAGTATGCAAAAGTTATGCCCATTTTTACAAATTCCAGAGAGATTTTGCAAATAAAGTCGAAATTCATATTTGCAAATTTTCCCAACAACTAGACCACATATCACATGGGAAACTTATTTTCTTTTATTTATTTTTTTGACATTTTCATCATTTTCTTTTATTTTTTTAAACTTAAAAGGCGATCCAGGGGGGGTAGAGTTTGAAAATGGGACCTTTAGTAGTAGCGCGGTTTTACCCCCTCGCTACTACTATGGCATTCACTTAGTAGTAGCGAGGGCTAAAACCAACGCCATCGCTATCAAACTTAGTCGTAGCGAGGTTTTAAAACCCGCTACTACTATGGCATGTCCCGGGGCATGGTAGAGACCGCTTAGTAGTAGTGAGGGTTAAAACCCGCCATCGCTATCAACTTAGTAGTGGCGAGGTTTAAAACCTGCGCCATCGGTAGCAGCGATAGCGAGGGTTTTTAACCCTCGCTACTAGTAACTTTCTGTGTATAGGCTTTTCCCTAGTAGTGGTATGAGGTTCGAATACACCTCGTCTGTTCGGCTGATCGAGCAAGGTGCAGGTTTCTTGATTGATGTGTTGTTCGATTGATTTGTGCAGTGCAAGGGGGGCACTGCTTGCGCGATCGCCGCGCCGAGCGCCCGGGAACCAAGGCCGGCGGTGGCGCGAAGCGCGACGGTGGCTTTGACGTGCGGAACACGGCGGTGGACGCTGTCCTCTCCTTGGTGAGGGTGGAGTGCCCGCATGAAGGCTATGGGCTCTACGTCACTTACCAGAAGCTCGTCGATCACCAGAGCGTGTCTCCGTCATACCGCGCAAATGCCCCTGCGTCTGCTCAAGGGCACGAAGGCCCGCCGCCGGTGCTCTCCCACCACATCAGCACCGTGCATCCCATGCCCATGCACAGGATCCAGTACGGCAAGGCGCTCCAGCTGCAAGTGCCATTGTCGGAGCCACGACTCTTGCTATTCGTGGAGGAGGACGGCCACACGTTTTTCTTGGTCGGTGGCATGCTCGACATCGGCGCGCCTATCGCCGTGTCGGTCAGCTCAGACGAGCGGGCGCCCCCACCGCCAAGACTACATGGCCAAGCTATGGGCGAACGGCCCGTTACGAGCCCAAAGGTGGACCGACCACAAGGTGGAAATGGAGGTGACAAGCAGCAGGATCCCAGCGACGCTGCCGCAGTGAGCTGACCTTCTTTCACAGCTCCGCCCAAGCTGGCCGTGGCTAAGCTGGTGTCCCTCCACATTCAGATTGACAACCTCACATCCTAAATGATTCTACAGTGCCTTCTGTTTATCTTAGTAATATGCTAATATAGGGGTTAGCTCAGTCTACTTTAGCTTAAGAGATGGTGGGTTTTGGTGGCAATGTAGCAATTACCTCGACATCAGATCAGCAGTGAAAGTAATTTTGAACAGTTGAATGGATATTTTGTGTCTGTTGGATATAAAGATCCTTTGGGTAAGAAGTAACAGCTTATATGCTTTTTTTTCAAAACAGAACAACGATACTAGTATAATATTTGTTGACATGCACTAATATTTTCGAAACGGACGTCGGGCTATAGCTAGAAGGGTGGTTGGGACGCGGCATCGGCCCATACCGTGGTGGCCCCCGATTAGGACGCACTGACTGTGGATTTTCTCCCTCGCCGATGTCGACCACGTCTACGCGGAACATTGTTCCCTTCCCCTAGTTGCGGGATCAGGCCGGATATGTGACCAGCGGTGTGGCCACCATCGTTCTATGCTTGTGAAGAGAGCAACCCAAGCAAGCGTGCTTGTAGCTTAGGCTCCTGCTAGTGTATATATAGTGGTTTTCTTTTTCTCCATATCAACCATTTTATATTGCGACGTGTCATTGAAGAGTGAAATGATGGTTGCTTCTTCCGACTAACTTATCGTGTGATTTGACTACTCCTTTAGTGGCCCCTACACGCATTCCCCCACGCAGTATGCAATACCACACGCATACATGGATGCAAAACGCTGCTGACGCCTCTAATGCATGCATGTCCGAGCACACGACGGAACACACACGGTCACGCCAAGTGCTCAACCTACACGTGCATGCACACACATACTCAGCCGTGGTGAGCTAGTGACCGTATAAACACCGGAAAATGTATATATTGAGCGCAATGAGCGTATTATCGAGTCAACTCAACCGTATTTTTACAAATATACAAAGGATGTATAGTGTATTTATCTCGTTTGAAATTAAGCCATATTAACCGGAGAGGAGGCAGTATGGACTAGCATTACTTTGTTGTGTCCCGTCAACTTGCCGAACGAGGAGAAGCTTACAGGACGGGAGAAGCTTGCGCGCGGTGGCTCGTAGGACATGGAAAAGCTTTTGACTAATGCAAGTTGTCCTTCGCTCAGGCGGTGGACGTGCAACAGTTAATTCGGTGTCAGATTGCTAGAAGCATACACTATACTAGTACTATTATTGTTGCACTTCCCCAAGAGGCGAACAGCCAAGCGCAAAGTTTACTAGTACTACTACAATAGTCTATAGAGGTACTATACTAGTACTAGGAACCAGATGGAGGAGCGTCTGCACTCTTATTATATTTTTAAAATGTGATAAAGTAATCTTCAACACATTTGGTTCTCTTCGAGGGTTCTCGCATGTGATAATGGAAGTTGATTGCATGGAACACTCGCCATAGTTCTCGCTTAATTCTGGCTCATATCCTGTTACAAATAGGAGCGCTCGGTAATATTTCCTCTTTTTATGTTATTAAGCATGTAAACAGGTCAGCAAACCTTGTGGCGCATCTTTGTGCAAACCGTGCTTGCTGCACTTTGAATGTGGCCGAGAGCTGGCTTGATGAAACACCTCGCTTCCTATTTTTTTGCGGGGTACCTCGCTTCCTAGTGACCAGTGCCTTGGCTGATCGTCCTAAGAATGCTTATATATGAATAAAGCTCTCTCATTTACCCGCAAAAAAGATTAACCCATATTAACCGAAAAGGAGGGAGTATGGACTAGCACTACTTGTTGGTGTGTCCCGTCAACTCGCAGAATGAGGAGAAGCTTGCACGACAAGGTGTAGCTCGCTTACGCCTTTTGACTAATGCAATGTACCCTCGCCCAGGCGGTGGACATGCATCAGTTCATTCGGTGTCGGATTGCCAGAGGCATACACTGTAGTACCGAACATGCGGAGTACCATCATTGTTCGACTTCACGAAGAGGCGAAGAGCTGTTTAAGGTTTAGTAGTACGAGTAGTACTACTACTAGAACCGCATGGTGGAGCCTCTCAGATTTTATTTTTCTTAATCTTTGATAAAGTACACATTTATTCCGGAGAAGGGCGGAAAACGGCAGCCCAACATGTAATGATGATATCGATCAACCATGCTCGAATGTATCTTGGCCTCCGTGGCGAGCCCGTCTCGTGTTTTCGCCTCGCCTCTCTCAAGGAACGTGGGTTGGCCATTTTGCCGCCAATCGAGATCGGTTTGCTCACACTCCGTCCCACATGTCGCTGATATGCCAAGTGGAGGTGCGTTGACCGACCGCCATACGCTGCATTTCTGGTTTTGCACCTTCATACTACTTCTTCCTCCGCCACAGCTTTATGTATGCCGCTTCATTATGATGCATTTCTCTCAATGCATTTCCACCACCAGAGAGACTTTAGACGCATTTGGTTGAATGCTCAATTAATTAGGGTGTGGTAACCACAATTTTCTCTCGATGTAGTACTACGGAGTGGAGTAAGTGCATGCATGTGTCTACCCGGGGTGGAAGCACTGCATGCATATGTGTATGCATTATTTCCTCTAGTAATAGACGTCGTGCTATAACTACCAATGCTATTTTTCAAGCCGATCGCTAGTCGCCTTGGTCCCAGAGATTTTCTCTTTTCTCGAGCGCTCTATAAACAAAGTGACGGATGGAGTAGTATGAGCGGATTCAAAGAAGAGCGTATTCATGGTTGCTTCTTCCGAGCAACTTACAGTGGGAAAGGTGGGGCTTATGATTTGACTGCTCATTACTCACTATTAATGCGGCGCAATGACCAGTCTGAGTCTCCCATGCGGCTGTGCACTACCCCCTCGGTTCTTAAATATACTCGTGAGTATTCGTCTTTCTAGAGATTTCAACGAGTGACTAATCAAATATTTGTATTTTTAGATATTCAAATGGACTACTACATACGGGTGTGTAGACATACTTTAGAGTGTAGATTCACTCATTTTGCTCCGTATGTAGTCACTTGTTGAAATCTCTAGAAAGACAAATATTTAGGAACAGAGGGAGTACACATACAAAGCAAAATGAGAGAATCTACACTCTAAAATATGCCCATTTTAAATTTCTAAAAAGACAAATATTGTTGATGACAGTTGCGACGACAAAAAAGAAGCATATTCCTTGTCCTAAGGGAAGATAACAACACAGTTGTGTTTGTCTAAAATGGTGTGGGGACGAGATTGCAATATGCAAAGTACGTAGGACGAGCTACGTTTTGTGCAAAGAACTATGGAAGATCCACATGCAGCGACGTGGGAAGACGGGCAGTGGAGCAAGGCCAGAGGGGATACCTGGAGGTCGTCGGGATGTAACTAGGTGAGCGGCGGCCGGGCGGAATATGCCCATACTGTGGCAGTGAGCAGGTAGCATAGGCCCTACCGCACCGAAGCTTGTTCAGAGAGAACGACGTGTACCGCAGATCGAGACGTGCTACCTCGGCGCCGTCGAACAGAGAAACGATGCACGTCCTCCCTTTCCGCCAGCGGACGGGATGCGGCCGGATCAGTGACCAACGGTGAGAGAGAGAGAGAGGCCACCGCAGCCTTGTGTGATATACTCTGAAGAGAGACAAACCAGGCAGGGAGGCTCCATTGTATATAGTGGAGCGGACTACCTTTTTCTCCATAAAAATCATTTTATATTCTGTGTACGTGCCATTGAGCGATATAACTTTATTTAAAAATAACGCATCAAGTCGAACTTCGTTTCATGCACGTGTGGTACACGACCTCCGTAGGTAAACAACCACTACACGCATTCAAATTAGCACGTGGGCTGCCATTTCGTACAGAAATGAGCTCCACCGTGTACCCGCGCGGGTGTGGCTGGGCACGAAGCGTGAGTATGTGCACGGTGCACCTATTCTCTTCTTGTCTATGTACACCACCTACGTGGGGTTGTGTGAGAGAGATACAAAGTAGAGAGATATACTGTGTGGGTTTGTGAGAGTTTTTTTAGGGGGGGGGTCAATCAAAAAATGTAACATATGCAATGTGTGTGAAATAGAGTCCTGGATATATCATATATATAGAGGGGGCGATCCACGAGAAGAGAGTGGAGGTATCATCGACTTCAGGTGTCCATAGAATCGAAGAGAGGGATGATGTGTGTGTGTGTGTGTGTGTGTGTGCATGCGCGATCGATAAAGAGTGCCATCGAATTTGTGTGTGCCCACGTCAAAGATATAGAGTGGATGGCCTACTAGAACGATAGAGGGGACAGGTGCGGTTTGTCTCTGTGGCATGGATACCTACCTACAGCGCTGGACTATTGGTGTGTGGTGGGGGGAGGGAGGCCTAATTAACTATAGAGGTACAATGGATGGTATATGTGTGGAGGAGGAGAGAGGCCTACCTCATGTATTAAGGGAGATCGATCTACCTCATGTATTAAGGGAGATCGATCGGCATCCATGCATATGTGTAGGAGAGGAATGAGGTTGGGAGAGAGACAGAGCTAGAGTGTTGGAGGGGGTGGTAGTGGATTTTCTTCTAACAAATGGTGGGATAGGCTTGCTAGACAACCGGAGGGCACGCCTGCAATATCAATAAGAGAGGGGATGGCTGCCTGTCTGTGCACGTGCGTGTGAGAGACGGGTCAGGAGGCATGCACGAATGATGAGGGGGGAAAGATATGGCTGTGGTAAGTAGACATAACTACATAGGAAGATCAATCGTCCTTTGTCAGAGAAAGGAGAGACATAACTTGTGAGGTACATCGATCGATGGGGGGGGGGGGGAATAGTTAAAGTCGACCTAGGTATATGTTGGGAGATCTATCGGTATACATGCATGTGTGTGTTAGAAGCAAATGAGGCACGGGGAGAAGGATAGAGACAGAGGGATGCATCTAGGAGGTGGTGCGAGAGTCATACTATATCAAGGGGAAAGGAGTGTGCGAGTACGAGGTCAATTAAAAGAGTGGTGGGAGTGAGGCATCGACGGTGATAAGAGAAGAGGGGAAGCTTGTGTTTGTGCTAGGCACACCTGGCTAGAGAGGCATATCGATCGATGTGTGTCAGAAGGAGCTGGGGGCCTACACACACCGTGGGTGAACGACCCAAAGTGAAAAGACGAATTTTGCTGATGGAGCTAGAGAATGCAGAGGGAGGGTGAGAGGGATGCGGGCGTCTGCATGCACGAGAGAAAGTTAGCGCTGGCTAGCTAAAAAGATAAGAGGATTGTGTGGGTGTAAAAGACGAATAGAGATCATACTTCATTATAAAAAGCGAATTCAGATATTTGAAGAATTTATCATAGTGTTTTAAACCGACGCATGTGTGAATATATATAACGGTGATACACATGGTGTGGTTATGAACATGTTATACTACATATAATATATTTTATCTCTACTCTTATAAAAACGGAGTTGTTGATGATGGTGCCATCCTCAAGAATATAGGCCGTCCGATTTATATCTGACGGATAGGAAGGAAACTATGGCAATTTTGAAAAAAGATACCCACACCCCTCTCCATATTTGCAAATTAGGCCCCCCCCTTGATCATGTTGATGTTTTGTGGAACGCATGGGCATCTTGCTAGTACTACGTATAACATATAGAACATTGATCATAATTTGGGCTAATGTGTGGCTTTTGCAGCTCAGGTCTAAATACTTGTCATAATGTAGGGCGGGCACTATACTATGTGTGATAAACACGATGTACACGTATGGAACATGGTTTAGATTATGAATATATAGTTAGTACATCAAATGTACTATTATTTGGAATCAACATCAAGTGTATTCAAAAATAGAATTCGAGTTCATGTAGTACACATAGTTCATATCTATCTCTATAGTAATCATGTGGTGTGTTATTAAGGTAATACACGAATGATGGTTGAAGTTGGCAACAATCATGATTGTAGATTGTTATTGAAATAGAGAAATGAATTCAAATTCAGTTCGAATTGCAGCGGTACTTTAGACATTTGGAATGCACTAAAATGTTGGTATGAGTAGGTTACATGCATTATACAGCAAGCGAAAAATTTAATTGAACATAACATGGATTCATACTACCAAATAGCATTTAATTGCACTAAATTGTTGGTATGAGTAGCTTTAAATAGCATTTTTATAGTAAAACGGGGCAAGACTCTCTCTTTGTGTGGTGTGAATAGTTTTATTTTTTTTTGTTTTCTTTTTGGTTGAGGGAAGTGTGAATTGATTTGGTACGTACAAGTAAAATATTACACATTAGGCTTCTCCCTAAAATTCAACCCGCGCCTTGTTATATCTCGAAAATTCAGATATCGTGCTCCCAAAACTGGCGCCTTCACAACCCGCGCCTTGCTATCCCGAAATTACAACGCGAAAACTCCCTCCACCGCCAAATCCCGACATGCGAAATCCCCTTCTAACCCTCGAGCCGAAAGGGCCGCTTAGTTCAAATCAGTGGGGGTACTTTTGTAACATACCCTACATTTTGGACAAGCGCGTCCCTAAGTCATGGTTCACCCTCCCATCGCCTCCTTTTGCCATTCAAATCCTGTGCCGCCATAACCTCTCCGCTCCAGCCGTGAAACCCCACCCTCCTCCGTCCGCCACCTCACCGCTGCCCAGCCGGAGCCTCTTCCTCGACGACGTCGTCCACCTCAACAGCTCGACGTCCCTCGTCCACCTCCCCAGATGAGGATCCGTCGTCCATCTCGTCATCCCGCCGGTTCAGCCGCCCCCGTCCTCCACCTCCAATGAGTTGCTCCGACAATCGCCTCGTCTATCGCGGCTGCTCCATCCCCACAGCGCCGCCTTAACCTCCTCCACCGGAACAGCAACATCCTCACCGACTCCTCGGACGAAGCGGAGGCCTACTCGACGCCACCAAAGAGGTTGTACACTCATCGCATCACACCTTCTCCTTAGCTCGACCTCCCGGCACCGACGGTGCTCCATCCCGCACCCCCATGGAGCGGCTACCTTGAAGCCGGCGCCGCGGGCAACATCTCCACGGCGGCTCTCCCCCAGTGCGAGGCCCCTTCGGCGGTGGCGTCCATACCAGCCAGATCTGCTGCTGCTGCTCCAGCTCTCGCTCGCGCTGCTGCTGCTCCGGCCCTCGCTCGATCCCTCACTCACCCGACTGCTGCTGCTCGGGCTCTCACTTTCCTTCGCTTCCGCCTTTGCTGCTCTCCCCTCGCCGTGGTGCTGCTCTGCTCCGGATTTAGCTACACTTGATCTAGAATCGACTTTTGAGTCGATCGATTTTCGTGGGGTGGGGCTCACTGGAGTTAAGGAAGAACCACCACTTGGGGGACAGGGGGGCCACAGATGTACCCCACTATCTATCTTCGGGTTCGGGGTGGGGGCCGGGGGGCTATAGGGCTGGCAGGCGGCGGACCCGCGGTGGAGAGTTCTTCGAGGCGGCGAGGCGGTGGGGCAGCGATTCGGCCGGTGGTGGTGGCGGCTCGGGGTGCAGGTTGAAGATGAACTGCAGTTCTCCCTAAACTACATGTCAAGTGCCTCTCTGCTACCATTGCGTTCAGTTTTGACAGTAACATTCAGATTCCACAGTAAATCTTGGGTGGGAAACAAATAGTAAAGCAATCATCATCTGTCTTTTTATTAAATTAAAGCAGATCCATCCACCAGTTGTTACCATCACTCTAAATTTCTGCATGCTCTCCTTACATAATCTCACCATATGTTTTTCGTATGCATGTCAGATATTGTACACAGTGATGTTGAACATGTAGAGAAAAAGAGAAGAGTTTTATGCTGAAATACAATGTCATGCGTACATCGCTCCATGGTGGGTTCAATGGCAAACCCGCCCCACCCCTCTCCGCATTGTAATCCAGAGGAAGATATCTGCTCGAGGCGGATTCAGACGCCACGACCACTCCTATTTACCGCCCAAGGTGTTTGTTCTACCTTGGCATGATGATGTTAGTCATATCATGCATATGTTGCCTTGCGCTCCTACTTTTGACATCATATATGTCATCCGCTTAGTTTAGACATGTTCAGAATGCCACCTGTTTAGTTTCTATATCATATATGGGAATTGTGCAGCCTCATGTCTTTTAGCCAGCCATAATATACGTGAAATGTGCAATGCCATCCTGCTTAACCGTGCATCATATATTTGAATGATATCTTGCCCATCCTTTTCTTCATTACATTTCCATTTGTCGACAATGTTTGTACATTAAACTACTCTTCCCGTGAATCAGCCATTTGGGTGGGAGATTGAAAAATCTGGAGTGAAAACAAGGCCTTCTGAGCAGACATTGCTACTCGTCAAGCAGATCTCTTGTTGAGTCCCGATAGCTCCTCGTAGATGGATTCGTAGACAGATGACCAGTCCTATTCCCCCACCGAGGTGTATGCTCTAACTTGGCATGGTTATACTGCTCATATCATGCATATGGTGTCTTGCATTGCATAGATTAGACATCATATACACAATATTCAACACCATGTTCTTAGTGCAGACATCATATCTAATGCCCTATGTTTAGCATATAAATCACATATGTGAATTAAATGATGCGATCCTGATTACTTAGATAACATGTAGGTGAATTATGTCATGCGATCCTGTTTAGTTATTCATCATATCTTTGAATTATGTTATGCTATGTTATCCAGTTTAGATAGACATCATATATGTGAAATTATGTCATGCTATCCGCTTTAGTTAAACAATATACATGTCAACTATTTCATGCCCTCTTTTTTCCACACTATCTATTGCATATGTCTCTCATACAATCTCTGTACATTCAACTATGTTTCCTGTTTATCAGCCATTTGAATTGGAGTGGGTGATGCCAGCATCTAGCGGACTAAAAACACGGTCTTCAAATAAAACAGTGCTACCTCTTGGTGGAGATAGCACCCCGGTTGTACATGCACGAGAACCAGCCCTACCACACATAACCCAAACTCTCGCAGATTGTACCCCTACTGCGATGGACAGAGAACCAGCTTCACCCAATCTAACCCCAACCCCAGCAGATAGTAACCCAGTTCCTGTTGACACAATACCATCTCCACCACAAAGCTCCCAAACAAGAGCAGTTAGTAAGGCAGCTCCAAAGGCCCAAAGGGCCAAGATTACCACGGTGAACCCTAACTCCACCCGGTTAGTACGCATATTCCTGTGGAGGAAGCACAACCAGCTAGACATAGTTTAGCATCTATCGCATTTGATGTTGTTAAATCAGATAAAGCGTATCTTCCCATCTTTGAAATATTATAATCAAGATGAAGGAAAATGCCGCTTGGTGTGTTTGTCCAAATAGCTATGTGTAAGTAATGTTATTCATGGCAATTACTTTGCTTTGTCCTACATCCTACCTCCATGATGGTTATAATACAGCAATTTTCCCATTTTTCTCTATAGAGAAGGACCGATTTGGAAACTCAGGATGAGGTAACCTGTGCTAATACGTCTGCTATCTTCAAGAATGCTTGGTGGCGATCGGAATTACCCCGACGAAAACGTACTTCACCGCAAAGAAACTCATCAAATTCCTTACGCTCTCCTAAGACACATTTATCGGACGATGACCGGGAACGCCTTTGTTCATTGGTCCCGAACCAAGAATGTGGTAAGGTCTATGAGCTCATTTTCTATTTTTAAGTACTATATTCTTGTGTTCATCAGACTGCTCATGTAGAACAAGTGCCTAAAACCTCAAGAACAACTGTTCTAATTTAAGATTCCATTGCTATCATAGTTCAAAAAAGCGCTAGGCGTTAATAGTGTGTTTTGCCACCGCCTTGCGCTTTACTGACCAAAGCGCATGCTTATGCGCAGTTATGCACAAATTAAGCATAGTTATGCACAATGTGTTTCGCCAACGCCTAGAGCCTAGGCACGCTTAAGCGCTCGCTTAGGCACGTCTTTTTTAACTATGATTGCTATCGTGCATACTGTTTTGCTCTTGTATCACTGTATTTACTCATACAAACTTATTTTTAAATTGAAGGATCCAATCAAAACTGCAATGGCACAGCAGGTATGTTCACGCATGTTTCTTTAATAGGCTTGCTCTTATCAATAGCTTTGTTGATTTCAATTTCAATTGTGTATACAGTTGACTTCTCATATCATGCACATTACTAGCATCACAACAGAGCCAATAGTGTTGTTGTACATGTAGACCCATGGCACCCATCTGAAATCTTGTTGTGTCGTGTAGTTTCCCACGCTTTGTATTCTTTCACTGCTACTTTGTCTTGAACTGATATGATTTGAACCGTGTCTCTATTTTGATTTGGCAAGACAATGCAGTGACCATAGGACATAGATATATGTTTGTTTGATGCTTTTATTATGTACTAGTACTTGGCAATAGAAGACTTGGTAGTTTAATCATGTCCACCTTACTAATGAACTGGTTCACCAAACGTAATTTCATATACTAGTACATGCTAAACTGTTATGTGTCCGCTTGTTTCTTCTTTTAGAATGCCTTGTGGAATATTGGGGAAGAGTGCCTTATTAAGCAATGGTAAAGGAAGTAATGCGATAAGGTTCGGATAGTGACACATCCTTGTTGGTCTCCAACAAAGCTGATAAAACAGCTAAGGAAGACTATCTCGAAGACAAAGAAGACAACCCCAAAGTCTTGTCTTGGTTTAGTGTTGGAGTTATCGGCCACTACCGCTTGCACAAGCTATTCAAACTCACCGTCTAATCAGTTCGGTTTCTTGAGTCTCAACTACAAGTCGAAGACATCGATCAGCTATGTCATGACAAGAAGCGGAAGGACCGCAGAAGTCCCCGGAGCATTCAGATGCATACTTTCCGGCAATACAAGCGTTGGAGGATTTTAGCGCCAAACAGGACAAAGCTAATAAGCTTGCTAAGCTTATTGCCAGCATGGTGGATACCACGTTTCTTGAGCTCTTCTGAAGTTGTTTCAGTTATGCTCTTGTTTGCTGCCTCGTTTATTTGCACTGGTGGGCAATTTTGATGGCCAGTGTATGTAATATGCTGCTTTGTTCCCTATATTTGCACTGGTGGTGAACTTTGATGCCCACTGGATGTAATATGTGTAATAGCGGTAATAGGCTAGCGTTAATTGCTTGCTTATTTATTTCCTTATTGTCTTGTTTAGTTGTTTGCTTGTAGTCACTGCAGTTCTTTTTCTGTGTTTTTCTAGTGGCCACAGTAACCTATTTTTGGGAACTAGGCCAAAATAATTATGACAACACACGGACTGTTGTAACCATGGGCCTCCTGCGGGCCATCCGTGGGCCTTCTACAGGCCGTAGGATCCATTGGCCTTCTATACGGGCCGTACGATCCATGGGCCTTCTACGGGCCGTACGATCCATGGGCCTTTTACGGGCCGTAGGATCCATGGGCCTTCTACGGGGCGTATCATCATTTCGCCAATCATGGGTCGTACTATTTGTGGACAATAACGGGCTGTTTATCGGCCGTATTTGATAACTCTATGAAAACAGCCCAATGGGTTTCTTCGACATGAAAATGGCCCAATGTATTAACGGGCCACAAACGTGCCGAATGTAACCACGAGCTGAATTTGGCCCACAAGCAGAAAATGATAGTAACGGGCCGTAAGTAACCGAATGCTGGAAATGAGCCCAAGAATAAATGGGCCATGAGAAGGCCGAAAGATATCATGGGCTGGAAACGGCCCAACGGATTAATGGGCCGTTAATGGGTATAAAGTGATACAATGTTCATTACGGGCCAATTTTACCACGGGCCGTTAATGGGTATAAAGTGATACAATGTTCATTACGGGCCAATTTTACCACGGGCCGTTAAGGGGCCGAGGGTTACTAAGGGCCTCATATGGGCCGAAAGACTTCATGGGCCATACATGTGCCGGAAGTTAAAATGGGCTGGAATTATATTGGACGGCCCAGATGATGCTACTGGGCCTAATTCGGATAGGCCGTAAATGGGCCCTGGGATAGCGGGCTGTAAATGGGCTTGCCGTGGGCCGGCCCGCCACCGTTTGACCAAGTCAAATGGGCCGGCCTTTTCACAGGAATGGGCCTCTGTTGGGTCGTGCCATGTGTCGACGTATCATAGGCGCTTTGGGTCCAATGAGTGGATGACATCTGTCCCAATGATGAGCTGACACGTGTTTCCTCCAGCCAATGATGATTTTACACGTGGAAAATCCCCATTGGTCGGGGCTGTTAATGGTTTATCGGATCCAAAACCGGACTCGATAGCTTAACGACGTTCCGTTATGGTGGATGCCACGTGTCGGTCACCCTTGACGAAAGCACTTCTGTGACGCGCGATTTATCATCATGGAAGTGGACACTTCCATGATGATAATTTTGGTAATGTCATGGAACACCTCTACGACAAAGACAGTATGACTATCTTGATTCTGTCATAAATTTTTCATGGATGTACATGCATGATAGAAAACGTGACCTACTATGACAAACACGTATCATCACGGAAGTGTATTTTTTGTAGTGAATATGATGAAAACCCCATCTTTTTATCATCGATGGCAACAATATAATACGTGTCGGTTCCCCTTCTGTCACTAGGATCAAGCACCGCAAGATTGAACCCAAAGCTAAACACTTCTCCCATTGCAAGAAAAACCAATCTAGTTGGCCAAACCAAATCGATAGTTCGAAGAGACTTGCAAAGATATCAAATCATGCATGTAAGTATTCACAGGAGATTCAAATAATATTCATAGATAAGCTGATCATAAATCCACAATTCACCAGATCTCGGCAAACACACCGCAAAAGAGTATTACATCTAATAGATCTCCAAGAACATCGAGGGGAACTCTGTATTGAGAATCAAAGAGAAAGAAGAAGCCATCTAGCTACTAGCTATGGACCCGTAGGTCTGTGGTAAACTACTCACGCTTCATTGGAGAGGTAATGGTGTTGATGTAGAATCCCTCTGTGATCGAATCCCCCTCCGGCAGGACACCAGAAAAGGCCCCTAGATGGGATCTCACGGGTACAGAAGGTCGCGGCGGTGGAGAAGTGGTTTCGTGGCTCCCCTGGAAGGTTTTGGGATATTTGAGAATATATAGGCGGAAGAAATAGGTCGGTGGAGTCATGAGGGGCCCATAAGAGTTGGGGGTGAGCCCTACCCCCCTGGGCGCGTGCTACCTCTTGAGCATGCGTTTGTTTTCCCTTGAAGAGGAAAGGGTAATGCAGCAAAGTAGCGTAAGTATTTCCCTCAGTTTTTGAGAACCAAGGTATCAATCCAAAGAGCGTGCCACACGCAAGTCCCTCGTACCTACACAAACAAATAAGAACCTTGCAACCAACGTGATAAAGGGGTTGTCAATCCCTTCACGGCCACTTGCAAAAGTGAGATCTGATAGAGATGATAATATTTTTGGTATTTTCATGATAAAGATTGAAAGTAAATATTGCAAAGTAAAAATAGATTGGAAACTTATATGATGGAAAATAGACCCGGGGGCCATAGGTTTCACTAGTGGCTTCTCTCAAGATAGCATAAGTATTACGGTGGGTGAACAAATTATCGTCGAGCAATTGATAGAAAAGTGCATAATTATGAGAATATCTACGCATGATCATGTATATAGGCATCATGTCCGTGACAAGTAGACCGACTCCTGCCTGCATCTACTACTATTACTCCACACATCGACCGTTATCCAAAGATGCATCTAGAGTATTAAGTTCATAAGAACAGTAGTAACGCATTAGGCAAGGTGACATGATGCGTAGGGATAAACTCAAGCAATATGATATAAAACCCATCTTTTATCCTCGACGGCAACAATACAATACGTGTCGTTTCCCCATCACATCGGGATCGAGTAACGCAAGATTGAACCCAAAGCTAAGCACTTCTCCCATTGCAAGAAAGATCAATCTAGTAGGCCAAACCAAACTGATAATTCGAAGAGACTTGCAAAGATAACCGAACATACATAAAAGAATTCAGAGAAGCTTCAAATATTGTTCATAGATAATCTTGATCATAAACCCACAATTCATCGGATCTCGACAATCACACCGCAAAAAGAGTTACATCGAATAGATCTCCAAGAAGATCGAGGAGAAATTTGTATTGAGATCCAAAGAGAGAGAAGAAGCCATCTAGCTAATAACTATGGACCCATAGGTCTGTGGTAAACTACTCACACATCATCGGAGAGGCTATGGTGTTGATGTAGAAGCCCTCCGTGATTGATGCCCCTCCGCCAAGCTACCAAAAGGCCCCAAGATGGGATCTCACGGGCATGTAAGGTTGCGGCGGTGGAAATAGGGTTTCGTGGTGCTCTTGGATGGTTTCGGGGTACGTAGGTATATATAGGAGGAAGAAGTAGGTCGGTGGAGCTACGAGGGGCCCATGAGGGTGGAAGGCACACCCAGGGGGTAGGCGCGCCCCCTGCCTCGTGGCCTCCTCGTTCGTTTCTTGACGTCCACTCCAAGTCCTCTCGATCACGTTTGTTCCAAAAATCACGGTCCCGAAGGTTTCATTCCATTTGGACTACGTTTGGTATTCCTTTTCTGCGGAACACTGAAATAGGCAAAAATCAGCAATTTGCACTAGGCCTTGGGTTAGTAGGTTAGTCCCAAAAATAATATAAAAGTGTATAATAAAGCACATTAAACATCCAAAACAGAATATATAATAGCATGGAACAATAAAAAATTATAGATACGTTGGAGACGTATCAAGCATCCCCAAGCTTAATTCCTGCTCGTCCTCGAGTAGGTAAATGATAAAAAACAGTTTTTTTGATGTGGAATGCTTCCTAATATATTTCTCAATGTAATTTTCTTTATTGTGGCATGAATGTTTAGATCCGAAAGGTTCAAGATAAATGTTTAATATTGACATAAAAATAATAATACTTCAAGCATACTAACCAAGCAATTATGTCTTATCAAAATAACATAGCCAAAGAAAGCTCATCCCTACAAAATCATATAGTTTGGCCATGCTTCATTTTCGTCACACAAGATGCTCTCATCATGCACAACCCCGATGACAAGCCAAGCAATTGTTTCATACTTAGCCTTTTCAAACTCTTTCAACTTTTACGCAATATATGAGCGCGAGCCGTGAACATAGCACTATGGCTGGAAATAGAATTTAATGATTGAGGTTGTGAGAAGACAAAAAAAGGAAAAAGTCTCACATTGACGCGGCTAATCAACGGGCTATGGAGATGCCCACCGGTTGATGTCAATGCAAGGAGTAGGGATTGCCATGTATGAAAGCTCAACAAAATAAACTAAGTGGGTGTGCATCCAACTTGCTTGCTCACGAAGACCTAGGGCATTTGAGGAAGCCCATCATTGGAATATACAAGCCAAGTTCTATAATGAAAAATTCCCACTAGTATATGAAAATGACAAAATAAGAGACTCTCTATCATGAAGATCATGGTGCTAATTTGAAGCATAAGTGTGGAAAAAGGATAGTAACATTGTCCCTTCTCTCTTTTTCTCTCATTTTTTTATTTGGGCCTTCTCTTCTTTTTGGCCTCTTTTTTTCCTTTTTTTTTTCCTTTCGTCCGAAGTCTCATCCCGACTTCTGGGGGAATCATAGTCTCCATCATCCTTTCCTCACATGGGACAATGCTCTAATGATGATCATCACACTTTTATTTACTTACAACTCAAGAATTACAACTCGATACTTAGAACAAAATATGACTCTATATGAATGCCTCCGGCAGTGTACCAGGATGAGCAATGAATCAAGAGTGACATGTATGAAATAATATGCGTGGTGGCTTTCTCACAAATACGATATCAACTACATGATCATGCAAGGCAACATGACAATGATGAAGCGTGTCATAATAAATGGAACGGTGGAAAGTTGCATGGCAATACATCTCGGAATGGCTATGGAAATGCCATAATAGGAGGTTTATGTGTGATAGAGCGTATCGTATCACGGGGTTTGGATGCACCGGCGAAGTTTGCACCAACTCTCAAGATGAGAAAGGGCAATGCACGGTACCGAAGAGGCTAGCAATGATGGAAGGTTGAGAGTGCGTATAATCCATGGACTCAACATTAGTCATAAAGAACTCACATACTTATTTCAAAAATCTACAAGTCATCAAAAACCAAGCACTACGTGCATGCTCCTAGGGGATAGATTGGTAGGAAAAGACCATCGCTCGTCCCTGACCGCCACTCATAAGGAAAGCAATCAAAGAACACCTCATGCTTCAAATTTGTCGCACAACGTTTACCATACGTGCATGCAATGGGACTTGCAAACTTCAACACAAGTATTTATCAATTTCACAATTACTCAACTATCACACCTGTAATATTACCACCCTTATATCTCAAAACAACTATCAAGTATCAAACTTCTCTTAGTATTCAGTGCACTTTAAAGCTTTTATCTTGGATGCCTATCATATTAGGACTAATTTTATAACCAAAGAAAATTACCATGCTGTTATAAATGACTCTCAAAATAATATAAGTGAAGCATGAGGGATCAATTATTTCTATAAAATAAAACCACCTCCGTGCTCTAAAATGATATAAGCGAAGCACTAGAGCAAAATTATCTAACTCAAAAGATATAAGTGAAGCACATAGAGTATTCTAATGAATTATGATTCATGTGTGTCTCTCTCAAAAGGTGTGTACAGCAAGGATGATTGTGGTAAACTGAAAATCAAAGACTCAAATCATACAAGACGCTCCAAGCAAAACACATATCATGTGGTGAATAAAAATATAGCTCCAACTAAAGTTACCGATGGATTTAAGACAAAGAGGGATGCCTTCCGGCATCCCCAAGCTTAGGCTTTTTGGTTGTCCTTGGATTTTACCTTGGGGTGCCTTGGGAATCCCCAATCTTAGGCTCTTGCCACTCCTTGTTCCATAATCCATCAAATCTTTACCCAAAACTTGAAAACTTCACAACACAAAACATAACAGAAAATCTCGTAAGCTCCGTTAGCGAAAGAAAACAAAACACCACTTCAACGTACTGTAATGAACTCATTATTTATTTATATTGGTGTTAAACATACTGTATTACAACTTCTCTATGGTTTATAAACTCCATTACTAGCCATAGATTCATCAAAATAAGCAAACAACACACGAAAAACAGAATCTGTCAAAAACAGAACAGTCTGTAGTAATCTGTATCAAACGCATACTTATGGAACACCAAAAAATATAAAATAAATTGATGGACGTGAGTAATTTATCTATTAATCATACTCAAAAAGAATCAACTAAATAGCGCTCTCCAGTAAAAAGTTGTAGCTAATCTCGTGAGCGCTAAAGTTTATGTTTTTTACAGCAAGATCGCAAAGACTTTCCCCAAGTCTTCCCAAAGGTTTTACTTGGCACAAACACTAATTAAAACATAAAAAAAACATCTAAATATAATCTAGATGTATTATTTATTCCTAAACAAAACCAAAAAGCAAGAAACTAAAATAAAATTGGGTTGCCTCCCAACAAGCGCTATCGTTTAACGCCCCTAGCTAGGCATAAAGGCAAGGATAGATCTAGGTATTGCCATCTTTGGCATGCAATCCATAAGTAGCTCTCATAATAGATTCATAAGGTAATTTTATTTTCTTTCTAGGGAAGTTTTCCATGCCTTTCCTTAAATGAAATTGGAATCTAATATTCCCTTCTTTCATATCAATAATTGCGCCAATCGTTCTAAGGAAATGTCTACCAAGAATAATATGACATGAAGGATTGCAATCTATATCAAGAACAATGAAATCTACGGGCACATAAATCCTATTTGCAACAATAAGAACATCATTAATTCTTCCCATAGGTTTCTTAATGGTGGAATCCGCAAGGTGCAAGTTTAAAGAACAATCATCAAATTCACGGAAACCTAGCAAATCACACAAAGTTTTTGGGATCGTGGAAACACTAGCACCCAAATCACACAAAGCATAGCATTCATGATTTTTAATTTTAATTTTAATAGTAGGTTCCCACTCATCATAAAGTTTTCTAGGGATAGGAACTTCCAATTCAAGCTTTTCTTCATAGGATTGCATTAAAGCATCAATGATATGTTTGGTAAAAGCTTTATTTTGACTATAAGCATGAGGAGAATTTAGCACGGATTGCAACAAGGAAATACAATCTATTAAAGAACAATTATCATAATTAAATTCCTTTAAATACAAGATAGTGGGTTCATTGCTATCTAAATTTTTGACCTCTTCCATCCCACTTTTACCAAATTTTGCATCAAGATCTAAAAACTCTGAATCATTGGGACGCCTTTTAACTAAAGTTGACTCATCTCCAGTCCCATCATTATCAAGATTCATATTGAAAAACAAAGATTTAATAAGGGACACATCAATCACTTTTAGATCTTCATCCTTATTATCATGAAAACTAGAAGAACACGCTTTCATAAAGCAATCTTTTTTAGCACGCATCCTAGCGGTTCTTTCTTTACACTCATCAATGGAAATTCTCATGGCCTTGAGAGACTCACTGATATCATGCTTAGGTGGAATAGATCTAAGTTTCAAGGAATCAACATCAAGAGAAATTCTATCCACTTTCCTAGCCAACTCATCAATCTTAGGCAATTTTTCTTCAAGCAAAGCATTGAAATTCTTTTGAGAAATCATAAATTCTTTAACACTAGTCTAAAAATCAGAGGGCATCTTATTAAAATTCCCATAAGAGTTGTTGTAGGAATTACCATAATTATTAGAGGAATTACTAGGATACGGCCTAGGATTAAAGTTCAAAATTCACATCCATAGATTCATTATTATTCTCAATCAAAGTAGACAAAGGCATATCATTGGGATCAGAAGAAACACTCTTATTAGCAAACAATTTCGTAAGTTCATCCATCTTTCCACTCAAAATATTAATCTCTTCAATTGCATGCACCTTTTTACTAGTAGACCTTTCAGTGTGCCATTGAGAATAATTAACCATAATATTATCTAGGAGTTTAGTAGCTTCTCCTAAAGTGATTTCCATAGAAGTGCCTCCCGCGGCCGAATCTAGAAGATTTCTAGAAGCAAAATTCAATCCGTCATAATTTTTTTGTATAATCATCCATAAATTCAAACCATGTGTAGGGCAATTACGTATCATTAATTTCATCCTCTCCCAAGCTTGTGCAACATGTTCATGATGAAGTTGCTTAAAATTCACAATATTATTTCTAAGAGAGGTGATCTTAGCGGGAGGAAAATACTTAGAGATAAAAGCATCTTTGCACTTATTCCATGAGTCGATACTATTTTTAGGCAAAGAGGAAAATCAAGTTTTAGCACGATCTCTAAGCGAAAAAGGAAATAGCTTCAGTTTAACAATATCATTGTCCACATCTTTCTTCTTTTGCATATCACACAAATCAACAAAGATATTTAGATGGGTAGCAGCATCTTCACTAGGAAGGCCGGCGAATTGCTCTTTCATGACAAGATTCAGCAAAGCAGCATTAATTTCACAAGATTCAGCATTAGTAAGAGGAGCAATCGGAGTAATAAGAAAATCGTTGTTGTTGGTATTGGCAAAGTCACACAATTTAGTATTATCTTGAGCCATCGTGACAAGCAATCAATCCAACACACGAGCAAACAAGAAGCAAGCGAAAAAGAGGCGAACGGGAAAGAGACGGCGAATAAAACGGCAAGGGTGAAGTGGGGAGAGGAAAATGAGAGGCAAATGGCAAATAATGTAATGCGAGGGATAAGAGTTTGTGATGGGTACTTGGTATGTCTTGACTTGGCGTAAACCTCCCCGGCGACGGCGCCAGAAATCCTTCTTGCTACCTCTTGAGCATGCGTTGGTTTTACCTTGAAGAGGAAAGGGTGATGCAGCAAAGTAGCGTAAGTATTTCCCTCAGTTTTTGAGAACCAAGGTATCAATCCAGTAGGAGGCCACACGCAAGTCCCTCATACCTACACAAACAAATAAGAACCTTGCAACCAACACGATAAAGGGGTTGTCAATCCCTTCACGGCCACTTGAAAAAGTGAGATCTGATAGAAATGATAATATTTTTGGTATTTTTATGATAAAGATTGAAAGTAAATATTGCAAAGTAAAAATAGATTGGAAACTTATATGATGGAAAATAGACCCGGGGGCCATAGGTTTCACTAGTGGCTTCTCTCAAGATAGCATAAGTATTATGATGGGTGAACAAATTACTGTCGAGCAATTGATAGAAAAGTGCATAATTATGAGAATATCTAGGCATGGTCATGTATATAGGCATCACGTCTGTGACAAGTAGACCGACTCCTGCCTGCATCTACTACTATTACTCCACACATCGACCGCTATCCATCATGCATCTAGAGTATTAAGTTCATAAGAACAGAGTAATGCATTAGGCAAGATAACATGATGTAGAGGGATAAACTCAAGCAATATGATATAAACCCCATCTTTTTATCCTCGATGGCAACAATACAATATGTGTTGTTTCCCCTACTGTCACTGGGATCGAGCAACGCAAGATTGAACCCAAAGCTAAGCAATTCTCCCGTTGCAAGAAAGATCAATCTAGTAGGCCAAACCAAACTGATACTTCGAAGAGACTTGCAAAGATAACCAATCATACATAAAAGAATTCAGAGAAGATTCAAATATTGTTCATAGATAATCTTGATCATAAACCCACAATTCATCGGATCTCAACAAACACATCACAAAAAGAGTTACATCGAATAGATCTCCAAGAAGATCGAGGAGAACTTTCTATTAAGATCCAAAGAGAGAGAAAAAGCCATCCAGCTAATAACTATGGACCCGAAGGTCTGTGGTAAACTACTCACACATCATCAGAGAGGCTATGGTGTTTATGTAGAAGCCCTCCGTGATCGATGCCCCCTACGACGGAGCGCCTGAAAAGGCCCCAAGATGGGATCTCACGGGTACAGAAGGTTGCGGCGGTGGAAATAGGGTTTCGTGGTGCTCCTGGATGGTTTCGGGGTACGTAGGTATATATAGGAGGAAGAAGTAGGTCGGTGGACCTATGAGGGGCCCATGAGGGTGGAGGGCGCGCCCAGGGGGTAGGTGCGCCCCCTGCCTCGTGGCCTCCTCATTCATTTCTTGACGTCCACTCCAAGTCCTCTGGATCACGTTTGTTCCAAAAATCATGCTCCCAAAGGTTTCATTCCGTTTGGTATTCCTTTTCTGCGAAACACTGAAATTGGCAAAAAACAACAATTTGCACTGGGCCTTGGGTTAGTAGGTTAGTCCAAAAAATAATATAAAAGTGTATAATAAAGCCCATTAAACATCCAAAACAAAATATATAATAGCATGGAACAATCAAAAATTATAGATACGTTGGAGACGTATCAGCGCGCCTCCCGTCCTTGTGGCTTTCCTGACGTGCACTCCAAGCCCTCTGGATGTCTTCTGGTCCAAGAAAAATCATCACGAAAGTTTCATTCCGTTTGGTATTCATTTTCTGCGAAACTCTAAAACAAGGAAAAAAGCAGGAACTGGCACTAGGCTCTCGGTTAATAGCTTAGTCCCAAAAATCATATAAAATAGCATATAAATGCGTATAAAACATCCAAAACAGATAATATAATAGCATGGAGCAATCAAAAATTATAGATACGTTGGAGACGTATCAAATCGTAGCATGGAAAACAAAAAAAATATATGCTCACGCAATGATCTATTGATAACCCACAAGTATAGGGGATTGCAACAGTTTTCGAGGGTAGAGTATTCAACCCAAATTTATTGATTCGACACAAGGGGAGCCAAAGAATATTCTCAAGTATTAGCAGTTGAGTTGTCAATTCAACCAACTTAGTATCTGCAGCAAAGTATTTAGTAGCAAAGTAGTATGGAAGTAACGGTAATGGTGGCAAAAGTAACAGTAGCAGTTTTGTAGTAATTGTAACGGTGGCAACGGAAAAGTAAATAAGCGAAGAACAATGTGTGAAAAGCTCATAGGCATTGCATCGGTGATGGAGAACTATGTCGGATGTGATTCCTCATGCAATAGTTATAACATAGGGTGACACAGAACTAGCTCCAATTCATCAATGTAATGTAGGCATGTATTCCGAATATAGTCATACGTTATTATGGAAAAGAACTTGCATGACATCTTTTGTCCTACCCTCCCGTGGCAGCCGGGTCCTATTGGAAACTAAGGGATATTAAGGCCTCCTTTTAGTAGAGTACCGGACCAAAGCATTAACACTTAGTGAATACATGAACTCCTCAAACTACGGTCATTACCGGTAATGGTCCCAATTATTGTCACTTCGGGGTTAACGGATCATAACACATAATAGGTGACTATAGACTTGCAAGATAGGATCAAGAACTCACATATATTCATGAAATCATAATAGGTTCAAATCTGAAATCATGGCACTCGGGCCCTAGTGACAAGCATTAAGCATAGCAAAGTCATAGCAACATCAATCTCGTAACATAGTGGATACTAGGGATCAAACCCTAACAAAACTAACTCGATTACATGGTAAATATCATCCAACCCATCACCGTCCAGCAAGCCTACTATGGAATTACTCACGCACGGCGGTGAGCATCATGAAATTGGTGAGGGAGGATGGTTGATGATGACAATGGTGACGGATTCCCCTCTCCGGACCCCGAACGGACTCCAGATCAGCCCTCTCGAGAGAGATTAGGGCTTGGCGGCGGCTCCGTATCGTAAAACCCGATGAATCCTTCTCTCTGATTTTTTTTCTCCCCGAACGTGAATATATAGAGTTGGAGTTGAGGTCGGTGGAGCACCAGGGGGCCCGCGAGGCGGGTGCGCCTAGGTAGGCGCGCCCCACCCTCGTGGGATGTGTGGGCCCCTGGCCTTGATTCTTTCGCCAAGATTTTTATTAATTCCAAAAATAATCTCCGTTGATTTTCAGGTCATTCGAGAACTTTTATTTCTGCACAAAAATAACACCATGGCAATTCTGCTGAAAACAAAGGTCATCCGGGTTAGTTCCATTCAAATCATGCAATTTAGAGTCCAAAACAAGGGCAAAAGTGTTTGGAAAAATAGATACGACGGAGATGTATCAACTCCCCCAAGCTTAAACCTTTGCTTGTCCTCAAGCAATTCAGTTGATAAACTGAAAGTGATAAAGAAAAACTTTTACAAACTCGGTTTGCTCTTGTTGCTGTAAATATGTAAAGCCAGCATTCAAGTTTTTAGCAAAGATTATGAACTAACCATATTCACAATAACATTGAGGTCTCATATTTACTCATATCAATGGCTTAATCAACTAGCGAGCAATAATAATAAATCTCGGATGACAACACTTTCTTAAAACAATCATAATATGATATAACAAGATGGTATCTCGCTAGCCCTTTCTGAGACCGCAAAACATAGATGCGGAGCACCTTTGAAGATCAAGGACTGACTAAACATTGTAATTCATGGTAAAAGAGATCCAGTCATAGTCATAACCAATATAAATTAATAGTAATAGATGCAAATGACAGCGGTGCTCTCCAGCTCGTGCTTTTTAATAAGAGGGTGATGATTCAACATAAAAGTAAATAGATAGGCCCTTCGCGGAGGGAAGCAGGGATTTGTAGAGGTGCCAGAGCTCGATTTTGAAATAGAGATAAATAATATTTTGAGCGGCATACTTTCATTGTCAACATAACAACTGAGAGATCTCGATATCTTCCATACTACACACGTTATAGGCGGTTCCCAAACAGAATGGTAAAGTTTATACTCCCCCTCCACCAACAAACATCAATCCATGTCTGGCTCGAAACAACGGGTGCCTCCAACTAACAAGAGTCCCGGGGGAGTTTTGTTTGCAATTATTTCGATTTGATTTGCTTAGAGCATGGGACTGGGCATCCCGATGACCAGCCTTTTCTCGTGAGTGAGGAGCGGAGTCCACTCCTCTTGAGAATAACCTGCCTAGCATGGAAGATACAGACAACCCTAGTTGATACATGAGCTATTCGAGCATGCAAAACAGAATTTCATTTGAAGGTTTAGAATTTGGCACATACAAATTTACTTGGAACAGCAGGTAGATACCGCATATAGGAAGGTATGGTGGACTCATATGGAATAACTTTGGGGTTTATGGAAGTGGATGAACAAGCAGTATTCCCGCTTAGTACAAGTGAAGGCTAGAAAAAGACTGGGAAGCGACCAACTAGAGAGCGACAACAACATGAACATGCATTAAAATTAATAAACATTGAGTGCAAGCATGAGTAGGATATAATCCACCATGAACATAAATATCGTGGAGGCTATGTTGATTTTGTTTCAACTATATGCGTGAACAGGTGCCAAGTCAAGTCACTCGAATCGTTCAAAGGAGGATACCACCCTATCATACCACATCACAACCATTTTAATAACATGTTGGCACGCAAGGTAAACCATTATAAACTCCTAGCTAATTAAGCATGGCATAAGCAACTATAATCTCTAATTGTCATTGCAAACATGTTCATTCATAATAGGCTGAATCAGGAACGATGTACTAATCATATTTACAAAAACAAGAGAGGTCGAGTTCATACCAGCTTCTCTCATCTCAATCAGTCCATCATATATCATCATTATTGCCTTTCACTTGCACGACCGAACGATGTGGATAATAATAATAGTGCACGTGCATTGGACTACGCTGGAATCTGCAGGCATCTGACACACATGAGAAGACAAGATAATATGGGCTCTTTGTTAAATCAACAATAATGCATATAAGAGCCACTTCAACATTTTCATTATGGTTTTCTCCTCTCGACCCCCAAAGAAAAGAAAAGAAAAGAAATAAAACTATTTACACGGGAAAGCTCCCAACAAGCAAAAGAAGAACAGGAAATCTTTTTGGGTTTTATTTTAATTATTAATACTACAGGCAAGGAAAGTAAACTAGCTAAGAGCTACTTCTGATTTTTTTTCTTAAGGTTTATCAAACACACAAGAAGAAAGCGAGAAAAAGAAAATAAACTAGCATGGATATTACAATGAAAAAGTATGAGCACCGACAACTAGCATGAGTGTGTGAATATGAATGTAATTTCGGTGAGAAATACGTACTCCCCCGAGCTTAGGCTTTTGGCCTAAGTTGGTCTATGTCAATGGATCAAAGTTGTAGTTGGGGTCGTACTGAGAAGGAGCCTCGGGTTGCCACTGGTTGGCAATCTCCTCTGGATCCCACTGGTAAACAGACTGTCGTGAAGGATCAAATTGTGGTTCCGGCTCTGGCTCTGTAGCTGGTGTGGGTTTCTGGTAGGCATGAAATGCCTTCGGCTAAACAAGGTACTTGCCTGTAGATAAGTCAAACAAAGAAGGAGCAGGCAAAGTAATAGTCTCAGGGCGATTTTTATCAAATATCAGTTTGTACTTAAGCATCTTTTCCTTATTCTTAACGATAAAATCATGTGCTACCATACTCTTATAGTCTATAAAAACAGGAGGCAACAACTTTTCTTCTTTCTCATAATGCCTAATAGGTATGTTAAAGTGTGCAGCGAGGCGCGAGGCGAGGATACCTCCCAAGTTGGGACCCTTCGTGCGGTTAAGACTTAACTGTTTGGCAACGATAGCGCCTAGGCTAAAAGAGTTATCACGAAACAAGGCATGGCCCAAAATAACAATATCAGGGGCGCTAAGGTTTCCACAGTTTCCACGACCAATTAAACATCTACTAGCAAATATCGCAAAGTAACGCAGAACCGGAAAATGTATGCTAGTAATTCTTGCATCGGAAACTTTCCTAGTTTCCCCTACAACAATCATATCAATAAACCCTTCCACATCATTTCGATGTGGTTCCTCTATGCTACCAGTAAGGGGTATCTTACAAACCCGGCAGAAGTCAGAAAGGGACATCTCCTTATGCTCATCATATAAATAAAATTCCACTGAAGGTGGTGATCTCCTAGCATGGAAATGAAAATTTTGCACGAAAATATTAGTGAGTAAGAGATACTGTTCACGCTGGTCGCGGAGGAAGTCGGTGAGGCCTGCATTCTCAACCAAAGAATAGAAATCATCATGGATCCTGGCCGCTGTTAAGAACTCATCACAAGGCCATTCACACGGCCGAACTTCAACGGTGCGAGGGAGATTATATTTGGGCCTCTTATCCTCCTCACTTTGCTTGTCCTTCGAGCTTCAGCTCGACGAGCTACTCAAAAATCTCTTCATTAATTTCTGAAAATTTTAGTAACTCAAAATAAAAGTGAACCAAACTCAACAAAATTGATAGCAACTACTCCCACAAGTGCCTAGAGACTATATCATGCATTAGAACTACTTGGGACCATATAAATTTGACATGCAAGCTCAAGAACAGGGTCACCTAAGCAGAAAAAATTTGCATTGAATAAAGCACTAGAACAAAAACTAATTGGACCATTGGAGGAGTCACATACCGAAGAACAATCCCCCAAAGCGGTTTTGTGAGTGGATCTTTGAGCAAGGAGATCGAAAATGGTAGCAAAATGAGCTAGAACTCGTGCTTGAGCTGGTTGGTGATTTTTTTGGGAGGAATAAGGAGTGTGTGGTGGCTGGAATAAGTGGAGGGGAGCCACCATGGGCCCATGAGGCAGGGGGGCGCCCAGGGGGTGGGCGCGCCCTGGACCCTCGTGGCCAGGTGCTTGCTCCCCCTGGTGTGTTCTCAGTTCCAGATATTCACAAATATTCCAAAAAACATATTTCATTTTCGGGGCATTTGGAGAACTTTTATTTTCGGGGTATTTTTCATTGCACGGATAATTCAGAAAACTGACAAAATATATTAATTTTGCTTTATTTAATAACAGAAAGTAAAAGGAGGGTACAGAAGGTTGTGCTTTCTAACTTCATCCATCTCATGCTCATCAAAAGGAATCCACTAACAAGGTTGATCAAGTCTTGTTAACAAACTCATTCGAATAACATGGAACCGGAGAAATTTGAATAACACTATGTTACCTCAATGGGGATATGCACATCCCCAACAATAGGAATATCATATATCTTTTGACAAGAGGGAAGAGGAAATTCAAAACCTCCAATAATAATCGATGGAATTTTTCCAATAGAATTGATATTGTGGACTTGAGGTTGTTTCCTCGGAAAGTGTACCGTATGCTCATTTCCATTAACATGAAAAGTGACACTGCCTTTATTGCAATCAATAACAGCCTCTGCAGTATTCAAAAAGGGTCTTCCAAGAATAATAGACATACTATCGTCCTCGGGAATATCAAAAATAACAAAGACCGTTAAAATAGTAACATTTGCAACTACAACAGGCACATCCTCACAAACACCGACAGGTATAGCAGTTGATTTATCAGCCATTTGCAAAGATATTTCAGTAGGTGTCAACTTATTCAAATCAAGTATACGATATAAAGAGAGAGGCATAACACTAACACCAGCTCCAAGATCACATAAAGCAGTTCTAACATAGTTTCTTTTAATGGAGCATGGTATAGTTGGTACTCGTGGATCTCCTAGTTTCTTAGGTATTCCACCCTTAAAAGTATAATTAGCAAGCATGGTGGAAATTTCAGCTTCCGGTATCTTTCTCTTATTTGTAATGATATCCTTCATATACTTGGCATAAGGATTCATTTTAAGCATATCAGTAAAACGCATACGCAAGAAGATAGGTCTAATCATTTCAGCAAAACGCTCAAAATCCTCATCATCCTTTTTCTTGGATGGTTTAGGAGGAAAAGGCGTGGGTTTCTGAACCCATGGTTCTCTTTCTTTACCGTGCTTCCTAGCAACAAAGTCTCTCTTATCATAACGTTGATTCTTTGATTGTGGGTTATCAAGATCAACAGCAGGTTCAATCTCTACATCATTGTTATCGCTAGGTTGAGCATCAACATGAACATCATCATTAACATTATCTCTAGGTTCATGTTCATCACCGCAGTTGTGTTTCAAAGATCGAGATAGAAATATCATTGGGATTCTCGGGTGTGTCTACAACAGATTCACTAGAAGCATGCAAAGTCCTATCATTTTTCTTTTTCTTCTTCTTAGAAGGACTAGGTGCATCAACATTAGTTCTCTGAGAATCTTGCTCAATTCTCTTGGGATGGCCCTCAGGATACAAGGGTTCCTGAGTCACTTTACCTCCTCTAGTTGCAACTCTAACAGCAATGTCATTTTTCTTATAATTTAATTCATTGAGCAAATCATTATGAGCCTTAAGCAGTTGTTCTACTTGAGTGGTAACCATAGAAGCATGTTTACTAATGAGTTTAAGTTCACCTTTAACTCTAGACATATAATTACTCAAGTGTTCAAGCATACCAGCATTGTGTTTCAATTGTCTACCAACATAAGCATTGAAATTTTCTTGTTTGACAATAAAATTATCAAACTCATCTAAGCATTGACTAGCAAACTTAATAAACAGGATTTTAGCTTTATCATATCTATAGAGAGAATTTACCTTTACTACCTGTGTCAGGTTATCAAGACCATGTATTTCTTCAACAGGCGGCAAATTAAGACCATGTATTTCTTCAATAGGTGGTAAATTCTTAACATCTTCAGCTTTAATACCTTTTTCTTTCATAGATTTATTGGCCTCGTGCATATCTTCGGGACTGAGAAATAGAATACCCCTTTTCTTCGGGGTTGGTTTAGGAGTTGGTTCAGGAAGTGTCCAATTATGTTCATTAGTCAACATATTATTCAATACCAGTTCAGCTTGATCAACTGTTCTTTCCCTGAAAACACAACCAGCACAACTATCCAGGTGGTCTCTGGAAGCATCGGTTAGTCCATTATAAAAGATATCAAGTATTTAATTTTTCTTGAGAGGATGATGAGGCAAAGCATTAAGTAATTGGAGAAGCCTCCCCCAAGCTTGTGGGAGACTCTCTTCTTCAATTTGCACAAAATTATATATTTCCCTTAAAGCAGCTTGTTTCTTATGAGCGGGGAAATATTTAGCGGAGAAGTAGTAAATCATATCCTGGGGACTACGCACACAACCAGGAACAAGAGAATTAAACCATATCTTAGCATCACCCTTTAATGAGAACGGAAATAATTTAAGGATATAGTAGTAACGAGTTTTCTCATCATTAGTGAACAGGGTGGCTATATCATTTAATTTAGTAAGATGTGCCACAACAGTTTCAGATTCATAGCCATAGAAAGAATCAGATTCAACCAAAGTAATTATCTCAGTATCAACAGAGAAATCATAATCCTTATCAGTAATAAAGATAGGTGAAGTAGCAAAAGCAGGGTCATATTTCATTCTAGCATTCAGAGATTTTTCTTTCAGCTTAGCTAATAATTTCTTAAGATCACTCCTATCATTGCACACAAGAAAGTCTCTAGCAGTTTCTTCATCCATAACATAACCCTCAGGCACAACAGGTAATTCATATCTAGGGGGAGAATCTTCATCATCACTTTCATCAATATTATCAGTTTCAATAATTTCATTCTCTCTAGCCCTAGCAAGTTGTTCATCAAGAAATTCACCTAGTGGCACAGTAGTATCAAGTATAGAAGTAGTTTCATCATAAGTATCATGCATAGCAGAAGTGGCATCATCATTAACATGCGACATATCAGAATTAATAGCAGAAGCAGGTTTAGGGTCGCAAGCTTACTCAAAACAGAAGGTGAATCAAGTGCAGAGCTAGATGGCAATTCCTTGCCTCCCCTCGTAGTTGAGTGAAAAATCTTAGTTCTTTCGTCTTTCAAGTTCTTCATAGTGATCAGCAGATATAAATCCCAAGTGACTCAAAGAATAGAGCTATGTTCCCCGGCAACGGTGCCAGAAAATAGTCTTGATAACCCATAAGTATAGGGGATCGCAACAGTTTTCCAGGGTAGAGTATTCAACCCAAATTTATTGATTCGACACAAGGGGAGCCAAAGAATATTCTCAAGTATTAGCAGTTGATTTTTTAATTCAACCACACCTGGATAACTTAGTATCTGCAGCAAAGTATTTAGTAGCAAAGTAGTATGGAAGTAACAGTAATGGTGGCAAAAGTAACAGTAGCAGTTTTATAGTAATTGTAACAGTGGCAACGGAAAAGCAAATAAGCGAAGAACAATGTGTGAAAAGCTCGTAGGCATTGGATCGGTGATGGAGAATTATGCCGGATGCGATTCCTCATGCAATAGTTATACCATAGGGTGACACATAACTAGCTCCAATTCATCAATGTAATGTAGGCATGTATTCCGAATATAGTCATACGTGCTTATGGAAAAGAACTTGCATGACATCTTTTGTCCTACCCTCCCGTGGCAGCAGGGTCCTATTGGAAACAAAGGGATATTAAGGCCTCCTTTAAATAGAGTACCGGACCAAATCATTAACACTTAGTGAATACATGAACTCTTCAAACTATGGTCATCACCGGTAATGGTCCCGATTATTGTCACTTCGCGGTTAACGGATCATAACACATAATAGGTGACTATAGACTTGCAAGATAGGATCAAGAACTCACATATATTCATGGAAACATAATAGGTTCAGATCTGAAATCATGGCACTCGGGCCCTAGTGACAAGCATTAAGCATAGCAAAGTCATAGCAACATCAATCTCAGAACATAGTGGATACTAGGGATTAAACCCTAACAAAACTAACTCGATTACATGGTAAATCAAATCCAACCTATCACCGTCCAGCAAGCCTACGATGGAATTACTCACACACGGCGGTGACCATCATGAAATTGGTGATGGAGGATGGTTGATGATGACGATGGCAACGGATTCCCCTCACCAGAGCCCCGAACGAACTCCAGATCAGCCCTTGATACGTCTCCAACGTATCTATAAATTTTGATTGCTCCATGCTATATTATCTACTGTTTTGGACTATATTGGGCTTTATTTTCCACTTTTATATTACTTTTGGGACTAACCTATTAACCGGAGGCCCAAAGCCCGTAATTGTTGTTTTTTGCCTATTTTAGTGTTTCAAAGAAACAGAATATCAAACGGAGTCCAAACGGAATGAAACCTTCGGGAACGTGATTTTCTCATCAGATAAGATCCAGGAGACTTGGACCCTCCGTCAAGAAATCCATGATGCGGTCACGAGGGTGGAGGGCGCCCCCCCCCCCTAGGGCGCGCCCCCTGCCTCGTGGGCCCCTCAAAGCTCCACCGACGTACTCCTTCCTCCTATATATACCTACATACCCCCCAAACGATCAGATACGGAGCCAAAAACCTAATTCCACCGCCGCAACCTTCTGTACCCACGAGATCCCATCTTGGGGCCTGTTTCGGAGCTCCGCCGTAGGGGGCATCCACCACGGAGGGCTTCTACATCATCACCATAGCCTCTCCGATGAAGTGTGAGTAGTTTACCTCAGACCTTCGGGTCCATAGTTAGTAGCTAGATGGCTTCTTCTCTTTTTGGATCTGAATACAATGTTCTCCCCTCTCTCCACGGAGATCTATTTGATGTAATCTTCTTTTTTGCGGTGTGTTTGTTGAGACCGATGAATTGTGGGTTTATGATCAAGATTATCTATGAACAATATTTGAATCTTCTCTGAATTCTTTTATGTATAATTGGTTATCTTTGCAAGTCTCTTGAATTATCGCTTTGGTTTGGCCTACTAGATTGGTTTTTCTTGCAATGGGAGAAGTGCTTAGCTTTGGGTTCAATCTTGCGGTGTCCTTACCCAAAGGATGTATAAGGGGCAGCAAGGCACGTATTGTATTGTAGCCATCGAGGATAACAAGATGGGGTATTTATCATATTGCATGAATTTATTCCTCTACATCATGTCATCTTGCTTAAGGCGTTTCTCTGTCTTCATTAACTTAATACTCTATATGCATGCTGGATAGCGGTCGATGAGTGGAGTAATAGTAGTAGATACAGGCAGGAGTCAGTCTACTTGTCTCGGACGTGATGCCTATATACATGATCATACCTAGAAATTCTCATAACTATGCTCAATTTTGTCAATTGCTCAACAGTAATTTGTTCACCCACCGTAGAAAATACTTATGCTCTTGAGAGAAGCCACTAGTGAAAGCTATGGCCCCCGGGTCTATTCTCATCATATCAATCTCCAACCACTTTATTATTGCTTTCCTTTTTTACTTTGCCTTTTATTTTACTTTGCATCTTTATATCAAAAATACCAAAAATATTATCTATCATCTCTATCAGATCTCACTCTCGTAAGTGACCGTGAAGGGATTGACAACCCCTAATCTCGTTGGTTGCATTGAGCTATTGTTTTGTGTAGGTACGAGGTACTCGCGCGTAGCCTCCTACTGGATTGATACCTTGGTTCTCAAAACTGAGGGAAATACTTATGCTACTTTGCTGCATCATCCTCTCCTCTTCGGGGAAATCCAACGCAAGCTCAAGAGGTAGCAAGAAGAATTTCCGCGCCCGTTGTCGGGAGTCTACGCAAAAGTCAACATACCAAGTACCCATCACAATCCCTATCTCTCGCACTACATTATTTGCCATTTTCCTCTCGTTTTCCTCTCCCCCACTTCACCCTTGCCGTTTTATTCGCCCTCTCTTTTCTGTTTGCCTTTTTCTCGCTTGCCTTTTGTTTGCTCGTGTGTTGGATTGCTTGCTTGTCACGATGGCTCAAGATAATACCAAATTGTGTGACTATACCAATACTAACAATAATGATTTCCTTAGCACTCCGATTGCTCCTCTTGCCAATACTGCATCTTGTGAAATCAATACTGCTTTGTTGAATCTTGTTATGAAAGATCAATTCGCCGGCCTTCCTAGTGAAGATGCCGCTACTCATCTAAATAGCTTTGTTGATTTATGTGATATGCAAAAGAAGAAAGATGTCGATAATGATATTATTAAATTGAAGCTATTTCCTTTTTCGCTTAGAGATCGTGCTAAAGCTTGGTTTTCGTCTTTGCCTAAAAATAGTATTGATTCTTGGAACAAGTGCAAAGATGCTTTTATCTCTAAGTATTTTCCTCCCGCTAAGATCGTCTCTCTTAGGAACGATATTATGAATTTTAAGCAACTGGATCATGAACATGTTGCACAAGCTTGGGAGAGAATGAAATTAATGATACGTAATTGCCCTACTCATGGTTTGAATTTGTGGATGATTATACAAAAAAATTATTTCGGATTGAATTTTGCTTCTAGAAATCTTTTAGATTCGGCCGGGGGAGGCACTTTTGTGGAGATCACTTTAGGAGATGCTACTAAACTCCTAGACAATATTATGGTTAATTATTCTCAATGGCACACAGAAAGATCTACTAATAAAAAAGTGCATGCGATAGAAGAAATCAATGTTTTGAGTGGAAAGATGGATGAACTTATGAAATTATTTGCTAATAAGAGTGTTTCTTCTGATCCTAATGATATGCCTTTGTCTACTTTGATTGAGAATAATAATGAATCTATGGATGTGAATTTTGTTGGTAGGAATAATTTTGGTAACAACGCGTATAGAGGGAATATTAATCCTAGGCCTTATCCTAGTAACCCTTCTAATAATTATGGAAATTCCTACAACAACTCTTATGGAAATTTTAATAAGATGCCCTCTGAATTTGAGAATAGTGTTAAAGAGTTTATGAATTCACAAAGAATTTTAATGCTTTGCTTGAAGAGAAATTGCTTAAAGTCGATGAATTGGCTAGGAACGTTGATAGAATTTCTCTTGATGTTGATTCTTTAAAACTTAGATCTACTCCTCCTAAGCATGATATCAATGAGTCTCTCAAAGCCATGAGAATTTCCATTGATGAGTGCAAGGAAAGAACCGCTAGGATGCGTGCTCTGAAGATGCCTTTATTAAAGCGTGTTCTTCCAATTCCTATGAAAATCAAGATGAAGATCTAAAAGTTATTGATGTGTCCCCTATTAAATCTTTGTTTTGCAATATGAATCTTGATGAAACTGAATATGATCCACCTTTACCTAGACAGCGTTCCAAAAATTCGGAGTATTTAGATCTTGATGATGAAATTGATAAAAGTGGGATGGAAAAGAATAAAACCCTAGATGTTGCTAAACCCGCTATATTGGATTTCAAGGAATTTAATTATGAAAGTTGCTCTTTAATTGATTGTATTTCCTTGTTGCAATCCGTGCTAAATTCTCCTCATGCTTATAGTCAAAATAAAGCGTTTACTAAACATATCGTTGATGCCTTGATGCAATCTTATGAAGAAAAACTTGAGTTGGAAGTTTCTATCCCTAGAAAACTTTATGATGAGTGTGAACCAACTATTAAAATTAAGATTAAGGATCATGAATTTTATGCTTTATGTGATTTGGGTGCTAGTGTTTCCACTATTCCCAAAACGTTGTGTGATTTGCTAGATTTCCGTGATATTGATGATTGCTCTCTAAACTTGCATCTTGCGGATTCCACTATTAAGAAACCTATAGGAAGAATTAATGATGTTCTTATTGTTGCAAATAGGAATTATGTGCCCGTAGATTTTGTCGTTCTTGATATAGATTGCAATCCTTCTTGTCCTATTATTCTTGGTAGACCTTAACTTAGAACAATTGGTGCAATTATTGATATGAAGGAAGAGAATATTAGATTCCAATTTCCATTAAAGAAAGGCATGGAACACTTCCCTAGGAAGAAAATAAAATTACCATATGAATCTATCATGAGAGCCACTTATGGACTGCCTACCAAAGATGGCAATACCTAGATCTATCCTTGCTTTTATGCCTAGCTAGGGGCGTTAAACGATAGCGCTTGTTGGGAGGCAGCCCAATTTTATTTTTTATTTTTTTGTTTTTACTTCTGTTTAGGAATAAATAATCCATCTACCTTCTGTTTAGATGTGGTTTTATCTTTTAATTAGTGTTTGTGCCAAGTTAAACCTATAGGATCTTCCTGGATGATAGTTATTTGATCTTGCTGTAATTTCCAGAAACTTTCTGTTCACGAAAACAATTGTTAAAAATCAGCAGAACGTGATAAAATAGTGATTTCAATTGCTGCTGATCAATAAACAAATTTTCTAGGTTGTCCTATTTTTCTGATATTTTGGAGTTCCAGAAGTTTGCGTTAGTTACAGATTACTACAGACTGTTCTGTTTTTGACAGATTCTGTTTTTCGTGTGTTGTTTGCTTATTTTGATGAATATATGGCTAGTAAAATAGTTTATAACCCATAGATAACTTGGAATACATTAGGTTTAACACCAATATAAATAAAGAATGAGTTCATTACAGTACCTTGAAGTGGTCTTTTGTTTTCTTTCGCTAACGGAGCTCACGAGATTTCTGTTGAGTTTTGTGTTGTGAAGTTTTCAAGTTTTGGGTGAAATCTTTTGATGGATTATGGAACAAGGAGTGGCAAGGGCCTAATCTTGGGGATGCCCATGGCACCCCCAAGATAATCTAAGGACACCAAAAAGTCAAAGCTTGGGGATGCCCCGGAAGGCAGCCCCTCTTTCGTCCACTTCCATCGGTAATTTTACTTGGAGCTATATTTTTATTCACCACATGATATGTGTTTTGCTTGGAGCGTCTTGTATGATTTGAGTCTTTGCTTTTTAGTTTACCACAATTATCCTTGTTGTACACACCTTTTGAGAGAGCCATACATGAATTGGAATTTGATAGAATACTCTATATGCTTCACTTATATCTTTTGAGCTTTATAGTTTTGCTCTAGTGCTTCACTTATATTTTTTAGAGCACGGTGGTGGATTTGTTTTAAAGAAAACATTGATCTCTCATGCTTCGCTTATATTAATTTGAGAGTCTTAAATAGCATGGTAATTTGCTTAATAATAATAATATGCTTGGTATTCAAGATTTGTAAAACTTTCTTTTGAGTGCGTTGAATACTAAGAAAAGTTTGATGCTTGATACTTGTTTTGAGATATGGAGGTGATAATATCAAAGTCATGCTAGTAGAGTAATTGTGAATTTGAGAAGTGCTAGTGTTGAAGTTAGCAAGTCCCGTAGCATGCACGTATGGTAAACGTTATGTAACAAATTTGAAACATGAGGTGTTATTTGATTGTCCTCCTTATGAGTGGCGGTCGGGGACGAGCGATGGTCTTTTCCTACCAATGTATCCCCCTAGGAGCATGCGCGTAATGCTTTTGGTTTTTGATGACTTGTAGATTTTTGCAATAAGTATATGAGTTCTTTATGACTAATGTTGAGTCCATGGATTATACACACTCTCACCCTTCCATCATTGCTAGCCTCTTCGGTTGCATGCATTGCTCTTTCTCACATTGAGAGTTGGTGCAAACTTCGCGGTGCATCCAAACCCCGTGATATGATACACTCTTTCACACATAAACCTCCTTATATCTTCCTCAAAACAGCCACCATACCTACCTATTATGGCATTTCCATAGCCATTCCGAGATATATTGCCATGCAACTTTCCACCATACCGTTCATCATGATACATTCATCATTGTCATATTGCTTAGCATGATCATGTAGTTGACATAGTATTTGTGGCAAAGCCACCGTTCATAATTCTTTCATACATGTCACTCTTGATTCATTGCATATCCCGGTACACCGTCGGAGGCATTCATATAGAGTCATACTTTGTTCTAGTATCGAGTTGTAATAATTGAGTTGTAAATAAATAGAAGTGTGATGATCATCATTTTCTAGAGCATTGTCCCAAGTGAGGAATATAAAAAAAGAGAAAGGCGATAAAAAAAGAGAAGGCCCAAAAAAAGAGAAAAAAAGAGAAATAAAAAAATGAATAAGAGAAAAAGAGAGAAGGGACAATGCTACTATCCTTTTCCACACTTGTGCTTCAAAGTAGCACCATAATTTTCATGATAGAGAGTCTCTTGTTTTGTCATTTTCATATACTAGTGGGAATCTTTCATTATAGAACTTGGCTTGTATATTCCAACGATGGGCTTCCTCAAATGCCCTAGGTCTTTGTGAGCAAGCAAGTTGGATGCACACCTACTTAGTTTCTTTTGTTGAGCTTTTATACATTTATAGCTCTAGTGCATCCGTTGCATGGCAATCCCTACTCCTTGCATTAACATCAATCGATGGGCATCTCCATAGCCTATTGATTAGCCTCGTTGATGTGAGATCTTCTCCTTTTTTGTCTTCTCCACATAACCCCCATCATCATATTCTATTCCACCCATAGTGCTATATCCATGGCTCACGCTCATGTATTGCGTGAAGGTTTACGAGTTTGAGATTATTAAAGTATGAAACAATTGCTTGGGTTGTCATCGGGGTTGTGCATGATGAGAGCATTCTTGTGTGACGAAAATGGAGCATGACTAAACTATATGATTTTGTAGGTAAACTTTCTTTGGCCATGTTACTTTGAGAAGACATAATTGCTTTGTTAGTATGCTTGAAGTATTATTATTTTTATGTCAATATGAACTTTTGTCTTGAATCTTTCGGATCTGGATATTCATACCACAATTGAGAAGATTTACATTGAAATTATGCCAAGTAGCACTCCGCATCAAAAATTCTCTTTTTATCATTTACCTACTTGAGGACGAGCAGGAATTAAGCTTGGGGATGCCTGATACGTCTCCAACGTATCTATAATTTTTGATTGCTCCATGCTATATTATCTACTGTTTTGGACTATATTGGGCTTTATTTTCCACTTTTATATTACTTTTGGGACTAACCTATTAACCGGAGGCCCAGCCCAGAATTGTAGTTTTTTGCCTATTTCAGTGTTTCGAAGAAACATAATATCAAACGGAATCCAAACGGAATGAAACCTTCGGGAACGTGATTTTCTCATCAGATAAGATCCAGGAGACTTGGACCCTCCGTCAAGAAAGCCATGTGGCGGTCACGAGGGTGGAGGGCGCCCCCCTAGGGCGCGCCACCCTACCTCGTGGGCCCCTCGAAGCTCCACAGACGTACTCCTTCCTCCTATATATACCTACGTACCCCCAAACGATCAGATACGGAGCCAAAAACCTAATTCCACCGCCGCAACCTTCTGTACCCACGAGATCCCATCTTGGGGCCTGTTTCGGAGCTCCGCCGGAGGGGGCATCCTCCATGGAGGGCTTCTACATCATCACCATAGCCTCTCCGATGAAGTGTGAGTAGTTTACCTCAGACCTTCGGGTCCATAGTTAGTAGCTAGATGGCTTCTTCTCTCTTTTTGGATCTCAATACAATGTTCTCCCCTCTCTCGTGGAGATCTATTCGATGTAATCTTCTTTTTGCGGTGCGTTTGTTGAGACCGATGAATTGTGGGTTTATGATCAAGATTATCTATGAACAATATTTGAATCTTATCTGAATTCTTTTATGTATGATTGGTTATCTTTGCAAGTCTCTTCGAATTATTAGTTTGGTTTGGCCTACTAGATTGGTTTTTCTTGCAATGGGAGAAGTGCTTAGCTTTGGGTTCAATCTTGCAGTGTCCTTACCCAGTGACAGAAGGGGCAGCAAGGCACGTATTGTATTGTAGCCATCGAGGATAACAAGATGGGGTATTTATCATATTGCATGAATTTATTCCTCTACATCATGTCATCTTGCTTAAGGCGTTACTCTGTTTTCATTAACTTAATACTCTATATGCATGCTGGATAGCGGTCGATGAGTGGAGTAATAGTAGTAGATGCAGGCAGGAGTCGGTTTACTTGTCTCGGACATGATGCCTATATACATGATCATACCTAGATATTCTCATAACTATGCTCAATTTTGTCAATTGCTCAACAGTAATTTGTTCACCCACCGTAGAAAATACTTATGCTCTTGAGAGAAGCCACTAGTGAAAGCTATGGCCCCCGGGTCTATTCTCATCATATCAATCTCCAACCACTTTATTATTGCTTTCCTTTTTTACTTTGCCTTTTATTTTACTTTGCATCTTTATATCAAAAATACCAAAAATATTACCTATCATCTCTATCGGATCTCACTCTCGTAAGTGACCGTGAAGGGATTGACAACCCCTAATCGCGTTGGTTGCGTTGAGCTATTGTTTTGTGTAGGTACGAGGGACTCACGCGTAGCCTCCTACTGGATTGATACCTTGGTTCTCAAAACTGAGGGAAATACTTACACTACTTTGCTGCATCATCCTCTCCTCTTCGGGGAAATCCAACGCAAGCTCAAGAGGTAGCAGCCCTCCCGAGAGAGATTAGGGCTTGGCGGCGGCTCCGTATCATAAAACGCGATGAATCCTTCTCTCTGGTTTTTTTCTCCCCGAACGTGAATATATAGAGTTGGAGTTGAGGTCGCTGGAGCACCAGGGGGCCCACGAGGCAGGGGGCACGCCGAGGGGGGTAGGCGCGCCCCCACCCTCATGGACAAGGTGTGGGCCCCCTAGCCTTGATTCTTTCGCCAGTATTTTTTATTAATTCCAAAAATAATCTCCGTTGATTTTCAGGTCATTCCAAGAACTTTTATTTCTGCACAAAAATAACAACATGGCTATTCTACTGAAAACAACGTCAGTCCGGGTTAGTTCGATTCAAGTCATGCAAGTTAGAGTCCAAAACAGGGGCAAAAGTGTTTGGAAAAGTAGATACGACGGAGATGTATCATCTATCCATGGAGATGCATAGCAACCAAGGGAAGAGTGTGTCCACGTACCCTCGTAGACCGTAAGTGGAAGCATTTCACAACGCGGTTGATGTAGTCGAACTTTCTTCGCACTCCACCGATCAAGTACCGAATGTACACCACCTCCGGGTTCTGCATACGTTCAGCTCGATGACGTCCCTTGCCTTCTTGATCCAGTAAGGTGTCGAGGAAGTAGATGAGTTCCGTCAGCACGATAGCATGGTGACGGTGATGGTGAAGTGATCCTCGCAGGGCTTCGCCTAAGCACCGCGAGAATATGACCTGGGGTGTAAACTGTGGAGGGGGGCGCCGTACACGGCTAACAATTGATGTTATGTGTTCTAGGCGCCCCCTTCCCACATATATATAGGTGGGAGGGAAGGAGAGGCATCCAGTGGGCGCCCCAAGTAGGATCCAAATCCTACTTGGGGTTTCCCCAAGTGCCCCCCCCCCCCCCACCCCTTTCCTTTTTCCACCGGAGAACAAAGGGAGGGGGAAGAAGAGAAGGAAGGGGGGGGGGGTCGAACCCCCTCTTCTCCTTCTCCTATTCGAACACCTACCATAGGGGGGCGTTCCATCCCTTGTGGGCTGGTATGCTCCCCTCTCATGGCCCATATGGCCCATATATTCCCCCCGGGGGTTCTGGTACCCCCCCCCCCCCAGTCCTCCGATGAATACCCGATACACTCCGAAACACTTCCGGTGTCCGAATACTATCGTCCTATATATCAATCTTTACCTCTCGACCATTTCGAGACTCCTCGTCATGTCCGTGAGCACATTTGGGACTCCGAACAACATTCGGTCACCAAATCACATAACTCATATAATACAATATCGTCATCGAACGTTCAGCGTGCGGACCCTACGGGTTCGAGAACTATGTAGACATGGTCGAGACACCTCTCCGGTCAATAACCTGGATGCTCATATTGGCTCCTACATATTCTATGAAGATCTTTATCGGTTGAATCGTTATGACAGCATACGTTATTCCCTTTGTCCATCAGTATGTTACTTGCCCGAGATTCGATCGCCGGTATCTTCATACCTAGTTCAATCTCGTTATCGGCAAGTCTCTTTACTCGTTCCGCAATGCATCATCCTGCAACTAACTCATTAGTCACTTTGCTTGCAAGGCTTCTTATGATGTGTATTACCGAGAGGGCCCAGAGATACCTCTCCGATACTTGGAGTGACAAATCCTAATCTCGATCTATGCCAACTCAACGAACACCTTCGGAGATACCTGTAGAGCATCTTATGAGCACCCAGTTACGTTTAACCCAAGTATTCTGCATGTGCAAAACTGTCTGTACATATTACTGCCTCTAGGGCATATTTCCTTCAGTCTGTACATGCAAGGTACATGCAAGGCTCGTCAAGTTTAGCCCAAGTATTCTGCATGTGCAAAACTGTCTTACACCCGTTGTATGTGAGCGTAGAGTCTATCACACCCGATCATCACATGGTCTCTCAAACCGACGAACTGTAGAAACGGTGCATACTCAGGGAGAACACTTTTACCTTGAAATTTAGTGAAGGGGTCATCTTATAATGCTACCGCCGTACTAAGCAAAATAAGATGCATAAAGATAGACATCACATTTCAATCAAAATATGTGGCATGATATGGCCATCATCATCTCGTGCTTTTGATCTCCATAGCCAAAGCATCGTCATGGTATCCATCGTCACCAGCTCAACACCTTGATCTCCATTGTAGCGTCATGGTCGTCTCGCCAACTATTGCTAACGCATAGCGATAAAGTAAAGCAATTACATGGTGATTGCATTTCATACAATAAAGAAACAACCATAAGGCTCGTGCTGGTTGCCAGATAGCTTACAAAACATGATCATCTCATACAATAACGTATATCACATCATGTCTTGACCATATCACATCACAACATACCCTCCAAAATCAAGTTAGACATCCTCTACTTTGTTGTTGCAAGTTTTACGTGGCTGCATATTCGATCGTCACAACATGCCCATATTGGCTCCTACATATTCTACGAAGAACTTTATCGGTCGAACCGTTATGACAACATACATAATTCCCTTTGTCCATCGATATGTTACTTGCCCGAGATTCGATCGTCGGTATCTTCATACCTAGTTCACTCTCGTTACCAGCAAGTCTCTTTACTCGTTTCGTAATACATCATCATGCAACTAACTCATTAGTCACTTTGCTTGCAAGGCTTATGATGTGTATTAACGAGAGGGCCCAGAGATACCTCTCTGATACTCGGAGTGACAAATCCTAATCTCGGTCTATGCCAACTCAACAAACACCTTCAGAGATACCTGTAGAGCATCTTTATGATCACCCAGTTACGTTGTGACGTTTGATAGCACACAAGGTATTCCTCCGGTATCCGGGAGTTGCATAATCTCATAGTCGAAGGAATATGTATTTGGCATTAAGAAAGCAATAGCAATAAACTCAACGATTATTATGCTAAGCTAACAGATGGGTCTTATCCAACACATCATTCTTCTAATTATGTGATCCCGTTATCAAATGACAAACATGTCTATGGTTAGGAAACCTTAACCATCTTTGATCAACAAGCTAGTCTAGTAGAGGCTTACTAGGGACATGGTATTTGTTTATGTATTCACACATGTATTTAGGTTTCCGAGCAATGCAATTATAGCATGAATAATAAACCTTTATCATGAATAAGGAAATATAAAATAACAACTTTATTATCGCCTCTAGGGCATATTTCCTTCAGTTATTGCCCATGGCATGCCTACCACTCCTCCATGAGATATTTTCAAAGATCTTTGTGTGTATCATAATCTTCAATGTCATTCTGCACCTAAAGAGAGCGTTGGATTTGTTCTTGCCTTCTAACCGTCCACGCCGTTGTTCCATGAGGCCATAGTTGGTGTAATCCAAATTTGTCCACGCTCGTTCTCAATGACCATGTTGTGCAAGATACGCATGTTGTGATTATGTAAAAGATCCCTTGATCCCAAAACCTAGACGGTCCTCATACAATAGCAAATTGTGATTGCAAAATTTCAAAAGCCCTCTCCACATCTTTCCTAGTGGCCACTTGAGCATTATGTAAGTAGATTTCTTTCTTACCTTGGGAGCTTGCAATTAGCTTCACAAAAGTAGCCCACTTCGAATAAATCACATCCGCAAGATAGTATTCAACATCGTACGTGTGGCCATTTTCTTGGAACTCCAACGGTGGTGGTTCTCCATTGGCTGGCTTTGTAAAGAGAGGTGGTCGGTTGAGTGCATTGATGTCATTGCAAGATCCAGGTATACCAAAATATGCATGCCAAATTCATGTCTCCTGATCGGCCACGGCTTTAAGAATGATCGTGGCATCCTTCTTTGTGTCCGGCGACCGACGACCTTGGCCTACATAGCCAAAATCGCCACCAACGGTGGTCGGCGGGGAGGTGCAATTGCGAGCGGGAAATGTCCGGCTGGTGGTTTGGGCTTGTCGCGCGGCTCGTTGTGTCTTGCGGCAGCAGCTCAAATGACGTATTGGCAGCCCTAAAAAATTTGGAGCAAATTTTACATCAAGGGTAGCGGTTGGAGCAGCGTTTTTTGCTCATGCCCTACAAAACGGCTATGCCCTTTTATAGGGCTGTGATTGGAGATGTTTTTGAACGCTTGTTTAGACACTAAAGTAAAAATTGCAAATCTCTACTCCTAAAAAGAGAGTTGGTAGTCTGGTATCCCGGTTTATTTTTGTCTGTTTTTTTTCCTCACCATCCACCACCCCATCCCACTAGATTTTTCTCCCACCGCCCCCCATTAAAAAAATTAAATCTCATTAAATGGGGAGATATTGTTTCGTGCTTGCTTCGGGAGGTGCTGATTCAATTCAATCACATAAATAATAGGTAATTAAGAATTCTGAAATCGCATCATATATGTGAGATCAACTTTCTAAAAGACAGGCAAAAGATTTTTCTCGATAACCTTCCAAAACAAAATCGATATTTTTCAATAACAAATCGCTAATCCCACGCGCTATGCCATTTATTATTATCATTATCTCTACTATTAATTGACAAAAATTCCTAGCCCACTAGGGTTCAAGTCTTGGTGCTTGCATTATTTTTGGATTTCCAGCGATGCATTTTCAGTGGGAGGAGGCGTTCCCGTCGACGACGAGGCGCCTACAGTGACTTCGTAAATCTCAATATGATATGCCGGCTCAGTCTCTCGGAGGTGCTCATAGGGGTAGGGTATGTGTGTGTGCGCTTATAGGATGAGTGTATGCGCGTATGTATGAGAGCTTGCGTCTGTAATGTATTCAAAAAATTTGACAATCACAAATTTTCTAATAAAAAATAACATATCTTTTTTTATCGGTGTACGCATATGCGCGCCCATGCGCGACACCATGGAGAATGCCAGGGCGTGTATCACGGTGTCAAGGACGACCGTGGTGGAAGGTGGGTCGTCGCATCGCCATGTATAAGCGTTCGTGGACGTGACGTGGTTATATTATATTTCTTGTTAGTCATATAGAGAGCTAGCTACATTCTTAAATCAAGTGTGTCCATTATTTAAATGACAAAAAAATTATTAAGGAAATATCTGCTACAATATTTGGTAGTCGTCATCGTTCGTAGCATCCATTCATGCGAAAATATTTTAAAAATCAAGTGTTGAATCAATTTGAAATGCAATTAATTAGGCTCATTTAAATATGATTTTTAGACCAAATTAATTTAGAAATTGATTCATTAATTTAATTAATTAGGTAGACAGTTAATTATGCCTACAGTTAATTAGAAGTAGGGATTTTCTCAATTAGGAAAATAATTAATTGATTAGGTTGGTAGTTAATTAGGCATATAGAGAATTAGGTAGGTCGTTAATTATTTGTGTAGTTAATTAATTTAAAAAGTATTTAATCACGTCGAATCATTTTGAAAGCACTCATGGGCAAGAAAGATCAACAGTCTCTCAACGACATGGTCGAGCACCATTCACCAACATGGACAACGGTTACCAAGCACTTGCGAGTTGCGACATGGGCGACCTAGGGTTCTCCAAAACGGATGACGATCATACTCTGCAAGATGTCCACATGCTGACGGTTGCCGGAACGTCCATGGGTGAGGACAACACGATACAACATTGACCTGCTGGTTAATGCTACATTGGAAAGCAAGAGTGTTCTAAGAATAAGAAGAAAAAAAGAACTAAAGCGACTGAGTGGTCCATGGTGGTGAACAAGGAAAGAGTGTTCTAAAAAAATAAAGCAAAAAAGAGTATTCTTGAAAATAAGTAGGAACGAGAACTAAACAAGTAAGGAGGGAGAAGAAGATGAGGCGTCGCTGACGAACGCATTGATATTGACGTGGTATTGGTTGGCGCCAGCGAAATGGATTAGCGAATAGGCTAGGAGTAGAAGATGTAGAGAAGGACATGAAGAGAAGAACGACAATTATCCCTTCTAGCAATGAATGGAATGTGGGCGAGAGGTGGAGCTTATTGGTGACTAGGAATACGTTTAGATTGCCACTCATCTCCCATGTCAGTATGCATTTGCAAAGTTGAATGGACCTTTGAGAATGATTTTATAGTTATTTATTGTTTTGTGTCAATGACATGTGTTAGTTTAACCCACTCTATTATATTGTAAACATGAAAATTTCCATCTCTGTTTCAATGCACGGTGAAGGTGAGGTGAGCGTTATCTTTTAAACATCAGTACAGTCACAAGCGCTCATATACACGCGCATACACCCATCCCTATGAACGCATGCATGCACACCCTACCCCTATGAGCACCTTCGAAAGACTGAGCCGGCATCATCTTGAGATTTACAAAGTCACCGTAGGCGCATCGTAGTCGACGGGCGTCTCCTCCCACTGAATGCGCATCGCCGAAAATCATGAAATAAATTTAGGAATAAATGCGAGCACCAGTATTTGAACCCTGGTGGGCTGGGGATACCACAGTCCCTCTAACCAACCAACCACAGGTTGGTTCGCAAGTGAGCGTTATCTAATTTTAAGAAGGAGGCTCCAGCGAGAAATATCTAGCGGAAAACCGAGCAGGAAGGCAAGGGTCTGACAGAAAAAAGTAAGGGTGCGTCATGGTATGGGGTTTTTGTATTGAATCTGCATGTTGGAGATAACATATAGGATAGTCCAGACAACTACGTATCTCCTCAACATATGGTCTGTATTTAGGGGGACGGAACGGTCTAGATGGTTTAATTTTGTGGGACATACTTAACGCTTGTTTGATGTTAAAACATAACCGGACGTATAAGGAAGAAATGAGCTTTTGAGATGACTTTAATTATTTGTTTAATTATTTATATATGTTATAGCTCGTAGCAAACGCACGAATTTGATTAGTATTTGTTCTGCTAGTTTAAGAGTTAGGCGTGGCTGTTAATAACATCGCGAATTTAAGAGCGGTACACTCAAACGCACGAAGTCTGTTGAGGCAAAGCCTCGTACTGGAGATTTTTTCAGGGCCAGCCTTTTAGCGCCGCAGTTAGTTCTTTGCGTCGACGCAACAACAGAATTTCCCAGGACCGGGCGGGAATCATCAAGAGAGAAGTACTCCGGTCCAGGATAACTCCCTCGCGCATGCACCTGCTGCCCGGCGCCCTATATATAAGCCAGCCGGAGCCATCCCTCTCTCCTCCGGCGGACGAGCTTGGCAAGACAAGTCAGAGTCTACCACCTAATCAAACGACCTGAAAAGAAGGCCGGGTTATACTTGTATACTCCAACCTAGAGTCAGCCAACAACATATCGAGTAAGCTCTCCATCGGAAGCAACCAACGAGCGAGCTCGCGGGTTCGCCGGGCATGGGTGGCGCGGCAGACGCCAAGAAGGCACCCTTCGGCTCGTCGCTCGTGTCGGTGTTCATGCACGCCGACGCGGCGGACGTGGCGCTCATGGTGCTGGGCCTGGTGGGCGCCATCGGCGACGGCATCTCCACGCCGGCGATGCTTCTCATCACCAGCCGCATCTTCAACGACCTCGGCAGCGGCCCCGACCTCCTCCAGGAGTTCAGCTCCAAGATCGACGAGGTACGACTTCAACATTTCTGCCCATTGTTAAATGTTAATACGCCCGTGGCGAGATATTAACATGCAATTCTCGTGTTGGAATGGATCCACTCGATCGCCCAGAACGCGCGGAACCTCGTCTTCTTGGCGCTGGGCTGCTGGGTCATGGCGTTCCTAGGTGAGTGACAACGACGACATGTTTGGATGCCGTGCCAATGGCGTACATGCAGTCATGCATTTCTCAATGTGATCGATGCGTGTGCAGAGGGGTATTGCTGGTCACGGACGGCGGAGCGGCAGGCGTCGCGGATGCGCGCGCGGTACCTGGCGGCGGTGCTCCGGCAGGACGTGGAGTACTTCGACCTCAAGGTGGGGTCGACGGCGGAGGTGATCTCCAGCGTCTCCAACGACAGCCTGGTGGTGCAGGACGTGCTGAGCGAGAAGGTGCCCAACTTCGTCATGAACGCCGCCATGTTCTTCGGCAGCTACGCCGTGGCCTTGGCGCTGCTGTGGCGGCTCACCCTGGTGGCGCTGCCGTCGGTCCTGCTGCTCATCATCCCCGGCTTCATGTACGGCCGCATCCTCATCGGCCTCGCGCGCCGGATCAGGGAGCAGTACACGCGCCCGGGCGCCGTCGCCGAGCAGGCCATCTCGTCGGTGCGCACCGTCTACTCCTTCGCGGCGGAGCGCGCCACCATGGCGCACTTCTCGGCGGCGCTCGAGGAGTCGACGCGGCTCGGGATCAAGCAGGGGCTCGCCAAGGGCATCGCCGTCGGCAGCAACGGCATCACCTTCGCCATCTGGGCCTTCAACGTCTGGTACGGCAGCCGCCTCGTCATGTACCACGGCTACCAGGGCGGCACCGTCTTCGCCGCCTCCGCATCCATCATCCTCGGCGGCCTGTACGTAGCAGTAATCTAGTTTCCGGTCCATGTCCATGCATGATACATAGCCGCGCGCGCGCCGACATTAACGACGAGCCATGAAACGCGTGCATGCAGGGCGCTGGGGTCGGGGCTGTCGAACGTCAAGTATTTCTCCGAGGCGAGCGCGGCGGGGGAGAGGGTGCTAGCGGTGATCCGGCGGGTGCCCAAGATCGACTCGGGCAGCAACACCGGGGAGGAGCTGGCGAACGTGGCCGGCGAGGTGGAGTTCAAGAACGTGGAGTTCTGCTACCCGTCGCGGCCGGAGAGCCCCATCTTCGCCAGCTTCTGCCTGCGCGTGCCGGCGGGTCGCACGGCGGCGCTGGTGGGCAGCAGCGGGTCCGGCAAGTCGACGGTGGTGGCGCTGCTGGAGCGGTTCTACGACCCGTCGGGCGGGGAGGTGGCGCTGGACGGCGTGGACATCCGGCGGCTTCGGCTCAAGTGGCTGCGCGCGCAGATGGGGCTGGTCAGCCAGGAGCCGGCGCTGTTCGCCACGTCCATCATGGAGAACATCCTGTTCGGCAAGGAGGACGCGACGCCGGATGAGGTCACCGCCGCCGCCAAGGCCGCCAACGCGCACAACTTCATCTCCCAGCTGCCGCAGGGCTACGACACACAGGTACTAATAATCAATTACTACAAACTTTTTTTTGAATTACTACAAACTTTTTTCTTACTCTAGTACCGTGATTCCCAATCCATGGCAACTGTTTCCTCTTTGCAAGTCGCTGTCCATTTCCTTTTCGTCAACTTTTGTTCTCGTTGCGAAATGCCTATGCGATTCGTCGAGTTGTTTTCTTCGCGAACTTTCTTCTAACATGTTCGGTGGATTAGAGTACGGAGTCACACAAAATGCGGTAAAAAGGCGAGAATTTTCATGATGTTGTTTCCTTTTCCTTCTTTCTTTGCTCTCTTTATGTGTAGTTTCTCTCAAAAGTCAAGAGCGAATACCCAATCGATTACTACTAGTGAAAGGAATACGATTCAGATAGTTTTAAAACGTACTATTAAAGGCTAGATTCTAAAGAGAAATCAACAATATATAAGTTATAGAGCACCATCGCAAAAAAATGGAAGCTCTACTTTGCACTGACATGGACATGCCTAGTTATGGAGTATGTATATGTAAGAAAGATCTTACTGGAACTGGAAAAGATAAGAATGAGAAGGGATGTAAACCATAAAGGTGCTTCCGTTTCCATACCCCTGTAGTACCACAAACGGGGCGGGAATTTTTGGAGCATGGCTCCACATGCACCCATGAACAGTAACAAAAAAGTAGTAGTACTGAATTTTGTTGTAACATAGATAGTCAATTGTGAAGCTTCGCTATGGCATTGCTTGATGAATAGTAAGATACCAATGGTGCGTGTGGAACCATATTCACCTTGATATTTTGCCACAAACTGGCCCAAACTAACCAACAGAATAACTGAACATGTCACAGCGAAATTCTCCTCGTAGTTTAATTGAAGAGGAATACTACTGGTAGGCAGCCGCGGCGCGTGGCCCTGGAATCCCAACTCCTCCCGTTGTACGTTGCGAATTGTGCCTTCCTTTTATGGGAGGGTTCTTAATAAGGCATTTATTGATTGTTTTCTGGAAGTAGTAGCACATTTTGTTTCTAGTGTGGTCACCCTTTTTTAAGTAAGCATTTTTTTTAAGGGAAGCATTTAGCTTTATTACGAGACTAGCTGGGCAATATCGCCCATCACAAGTTCAGCTACATCAGCTGGAACATCGTCATCTACATTAAGCACTCCTCCTACCGGGAAGTAAGCATTAGCACTGGAATAAGATCTTTTGTTGTTCAAAAAAAAGAAGTAAGCATTAGCACTCTACTAGTCCGTGTAGCCCGGCCGCGGGCAGAGAACATGGCCGTTGCCTCTGAAGAAAAGCCCTTACGCAATCCGGGTTTCGGAAGGAGCTCATCATCCTGTCGAGTTCCCAATCCCACCAAAATGCAACCCCTCAGTTTTGTTGACCCCGTGGAAAGGAAATACTCTCTCTTATGTCTCAAAATCAAAATAGTATCAGAAAACGTTTTACATTTTTTTCAAAATCAAAATAGTATCAGAAAACGTCTTACATTTTGAGTCTGAGGGAGCACTAAAGTCGTCTAGAAAAGAAACCAGTTCAATCAAATTTCCCTCAACCGTCCGATCTACATCCCACGGCCAGAGTCATGTTCTTCACCCTCCCGTGTCTGCCCGTAGACTCACCCTTCGACGCCGGCTGAACTGTCGGCTCCCGCATCCCCGTCTCACCCTCGGAGGCTCCGTGGATTCGACTGGCGCCTGAATGTTTTTCGGGCGCCTAAAGAATAGCAAACGCGCAATAAGTATCATTATATGCCATCACATAGAAAGTGATCCGCTCAGTATCCAGTCTCCATGAATGTTGCCCTTCCTGCACCAAGTTCCAAATGGGGGACTCAGTTGAACCAAGTCAGCAGAACGGAAGCGATGCCCATGATTAAAGTAGCACACAAAACACCATATTGGGTACAAATGTAGTAGGCGTTTGGATGGAGACTTGCAGTGTGAGAAGTGTACCCTTGGAGCGAGCTCAAGGATCCCAAGACTGGAGATGCATGCGCATATGCACAAAATTTTAACACCAAGTCAGGCACTGGAAAGCTACCAAATCATCCTGCAACAAAAGAGTTCATTACATACAGAGTTATTTAAAATTAAAGCTGATAAACATATGAACACCTGAGGACCCAGTCAGGCACTGGAAGTCTGCAAGCTAATGAACGAGAAATCACGCAAACTAAGGTGCATCATCATCAGACAAAACAAAAACAGAAACAAAAAGCTCTAAGCAATGATTTACTCCCTCCGTCCCAAAATAAATGTTGTTGTTTTTTAGTTTAAATTGAACAAATTTGAAGTAAAACCACGACACTTATTTTGGGATGGAGGGAGTACAAAACATCAGACACTGCAGCACATTGCTCTGGGATGAAGGAGAATGGCCGCCTTGTGGTGCGTGGGCGTTAAGTGCATTATCTGTCACCAGTTCAACTTCGGCATACAGTTCAGCCACCCTTGACACCAGTTCAGCTTCAGCATACAGTTCAGCCACCCTTGCCACCAGTTCATCTTCAGCATACAGTTTCTCTCCACTCAGTTCTTCTCCAGCAGACCTGACCTGCCACACATCATGCGTCCACTTCCGGGCAACAACAAATCAGTGCATTATGATCTCTCAATCGTTTTCATTACCGAAAGAATATTGTACCAGATATCTTCCAGATACTCGTACCCTTCCCCAGACCCTGCGCAAGCGGGAGCTACATGCACTGGGGCTGCCCTTTTTATATCTTCCAGATACTCGTACTGCATGGCAGCATAAGCTTAATTATAAGCTAAGGTCAAATGTTAAAATCCAGCATAAATTGCCCTATAAATTTCATCTTTTTCCCCCTTAGCTCAAAGTGTCGGTACTATTACTTCTAAGGCTGCTACAACACCACTTCACGGTGATTCAGTTCGAGTGGAGATGGCACGGAAATTCAAAGCACTCGCTTTGCAGTTTCGAATATGGCCGATGGCGGGGGCTAGGAATCATAGAGTGGTGAAACACAAGTGGAAAAGGGAGGCTCGTCGGCCCACCACTCAGGGTGTGTGCCTCCATGTCCATGGTCGGTGGGCACTGCCGGCAAGCAACTAGGAGGCCTTTTTGCAAATCTAGTAACCAGAAAAGGCTTGCCAGCCAACAGTTATGGTGTTCCAACTTTCCCAGCAAACAGGATTTTCACCCAGGTCCTGTCATGCACTAAATATTTTTGACAGCAATATGTTAGGCAGAGATCTGACAGAAGGAAGTGCCCGTGCGCCGTGCGTGTGTACGTGTCGTGCCATGGCTGGTTCTGAAAGGCAACTTTAATCGACCAAAAAATCAAAAACGATTCAGAAAAAGCATCACTGATCTGGTCCGCTGCCGCCGGTCACTGCAAACTCTCACTCAGCGTTAAAGGGAAAAGGGTGTGTCTTTTTCCAGCCACTGTGCTGTTCCAACATAGGTCTTCTTCAAGATGCAGCCCCCAGCTAATAATGAGAGATCCCCTGATGATTCGAACTCCAAGTGGCATGCATGTAAACCTCAAAAGTTCATTCATGGCCAGAAACCCCACCACTACCATTTCTACTGTGCAAACCTGCTGCGGGCGCATAAAATTAGGACGCACTAGATTTTGATGTGGGCGAACCAGCTAACACAATGACCTGATAGGCACTAAAAACGCTGCCCTCCCTGTTGAGTATCTACCAGTTCATATCCATGTACTCAACTTCCATTTCCATTGTTCAAGAACTATGAAAAGATCACAGTAAAGTGTCCCATGAAAATGATAGGCACCTTAAATCTTTCCACTGTACCTACAAACCACACTAATAACACTGTACACTTATTAACTGAACAAGCTTGCCAATGTAACCAGTGCACAGTGCACATATCACATATGCAAATATTGTGTTGGAAAAAAAACATGGTTTGCCAGTGATTGTTTTCAGAAGTCAGATTTACCTTAATGTGGTTGCGGCGAGTAAGTGTATGGCTTGAGAATATATGATCAAGTCGTGACAATACGATGGGTAAGTGCATTTTTGGAAGACAAAAGAAAAACAAGAATCCAAATCTGCAAAAGTAAAGGTATGGTCAGTATGATGATGTTAAAGTAGATAGCCACATAACTAATGTCCATGTCAATTGTCAATATTATAGGATAAAGAAGAGTAATGGCCTTCAGGACGCTTACCACTTTGATTCTGAACCACTATTCCGGCCAGGATCAACTAACATGGAAGGATAGGATGACTTAGTTCTGAGAATGAAAAAATGAATCCAATATTGTATAAACACATACTTGGATCAACTTTCAGTGACTATCATTGTCCATGATCAATTGACGCCATAGGGGTAAATAATGAGCCGAAATATTGATGCAACAAACATGATTTCATACTTAAAGTGACGCTGTTATATTCCTCCGATGCTGATGTTTACAAGGTCTCTAGGTTTTCAGAAAAAGGCTTCCTGCCTATCATTTACTCCCTCCATCCCATAATGTAAGACGTTTTTTGACACTACACTAGAGCCAAAAAACGTCTTACATTATGGGACGGAGGGAGTATTTATCAACTAAAGTTGCTGTTTATTCCCTGCAACGCTTTTGACTACCATTGACAGCTTATGTGCTCAATTTTCTGGGCACAGTATGTAGGGAGGGTAAATTTACATATATGGATGAATATGATAACCCATTTTACAAATGCTGAGCTAGATGTCTAAGATAAGCTAGGTTCAACTTTGAGGTGGCAACATTAGATGTTTATAATCAATGGAGGAATGGCCGAGCAGTATGTCAACAAACAGACTGGAGTATACATATCAGTGCTGCATTAGTATATTTTTTACTGTACTTGTGCATAGGATCATAGGCATTTCTTCCAAAAAGGAAGTATCACACAGGCATTTCTGAATATTCTTCTAGTGAGAATGCAGTTTTGAAATGAAAAGGAGAGTTGTACATACAGAAGTTTGAAACCAAAATAAAACTCACTTATGTGTCTTCGAATTTGATGTACTTGTCACAAGAAATTAAGGATTAGAATTGTTAGGTCATCAAGAAACTAGGTCATCTTAAGCTATTGATACTTTCCAATTTTTCCTTCTTATGTGAAGTTGTGAACTAAATTTGTGGTTCACACTCCAATAGTCTGGTATTAACCGTGCTTGAAACAAAAACAGGTGGGTGAGCGTGGTGTCCAAATGTCCGGAGGGCAGAAGCAGAGGATTGCTATTGCCAGAGCAATCCTGAAGTCACCCAAGATCCTCCTCCTTGATGAAGCCACCAGTGCATTGGATACTGAGTCAGAGCGTGTCGTACAGGAGGCACTCGACCTGGCCTCCGTAGGCCGGACGACTATCGTCGTTGCACATCGCCTCTCCACTATCCGCAATGCTGACATGATTGCTGTCATGCAGTACGGCGAGGTCAAGGAGCTGGGCTCCCATGAAGAGCTCATCGCCAATGAGAATGGCCTCTACTCATCTCTAGTTCGCCTTCAGCAGACTAGAGAATCGAATGAGGTTGATGAGGTCAGTGGAGCCGGCAGTACTTCTGCCGTGGGGCAGTCCAGTAGCCACAGCATGAGCAGGAGATTCTCCGCGGCTAGCAGGTCAAGCTCAGCCCGTTCATTGGGTGATGCAGGCGATGCTGACCACACTGAGGAGCCAAAGCTCCCACTAACGTCCTTCAGAAGGCTGCTTATGCTTAATGCACCAGAGTGGAGGCAGGCGCTTATGGGAGGCTTCAGTGCAATTGTGTTCGGAGGCATCCAGCCTGCTTATGCATACGCCATGGGAAGCATGATCTCAGTCTACTTCTTGACCGATCACGACGAGATCAGGGACAAAACAAGGGCCTACGCTCTCATCTTTGTCGCCCTTGCAGTGCTCTCGTTCTTGATCAATATTGGACAGCATTACAACTTTGGTGCTATGGGAGAATACCTCACCAAGAGGATCAGGGAACAGATGCTAACAAAAATCCTCACTTTTGAGATCGGATGGTTTGACCGCGATGAAAACTCCAGCGGTGCCATATGCTCACAGCTTGCCAAGGACGCCAACGTGGTAAGTACTAGACAGAAATTAAGCATGTTGATACTTCAATGGAAATTCATCTAACCTTGCATAATGATTTTGTGTTTTGTTACAGGTGAGGTCTCTAGTGGGTGACCGAATGGCGCTGGTGATCCAAACAGTTTCTGCGGTGCTTATTGCTTGCAACATGGGTCTGGTCATTGCCTGGCGCCTGGCCCTTGTCATGATAGCAGTGCAGCCTCTCATCATCGTCTGCTTCTATGCTCGCCGTGTCTTACTCAAGAGCATGTCCAAGAAATCAATACAGGCACAATCCGAAAGTAGCAAGCTAGCTGCTGAGGCTGTCTCCAATCTACGCACAATCACGGCCTTCTCATCCCAGGACCGCATCTTAGGCCTCTTCAACCAAGCACAGAACGGCCCACGGAAGGAAAGCATCCGGCAGTCGTGGATTGCAGGCCTTGGCCTTGGCACTTCCATGAGCCTGATGACATGCACATGGGCCCTGGACTTCTGGTTTGGTGGCCGGCTCATAGCTCAGCACCACATTACTGCCAAGGCACTCTTCCAGACCTTCATGATTCTAGTAAGCACAGGGCGTGTGATTGCTGATGCAGGTAGCATGACAACAGACCTAGCTAAGGGTGCTGATGCAATCGCCTCGGTGTTTGCTGTTCTCGACCGGGTAACAGAAATCGACCCTGACAACCCTGAAGGATACAAGCCAGAGAAGCTTAAAGGTGAAGTGGACATCAGAGGAGTCGACTTTGCATACCCGTCAAGGCCAGATGTGATCATCTTCAAAGGATTCTCTTTAAGCATCCAATCAGGCAAGTCAACAGCCCTGGTTGGGCAAAGTGGCTCTGGCAAGTCGACCATCATTGGGCTTATAGAGCGATTCTATGACCCGGTGAGGGGAATGGTAAAAATTGATGGCAGAGACATCAAAACATATAATCTTCGAGCCCTGCGGCGGCACATTGGACTGGTCAGCCAGGAGCCAACGCTATTTGCTGGCACAATCAGAGAGAACATTGTGTATGGCACAGAAACAGCAAGTGAGGCAGAAATTGAGAATGCAGCAAGGTCCGCCAATGCACATGACTTCATCAGCAACCTCAAGGATGGATATGACACATGGTGTGGCGAGAGAGGTGTTCAGCTGTCAGGAGGGCAGAAGCAGCGCATTGCTATTGCCCGTGCCATCCTGAAGAACCCGGCCATCTTGCTACTAGATGAGGCTACCAGTGCACTGGACAGCCAGTCCGAAAAGGTGGTACAGGAGGCACTGGAGAGAGTGATGGTTGGCAGGACAAGTGTGGTAGTGGCACACAGGCTCAGCACAATCCAAAACTGTGACCTCATCACTGTGCTCGACAAAGGAATTGTTGTGGAGAAGGGCACACACTCATCCCTCATGTCAAAGGGTCCCTCTGGAACATATTATAGCTTGGTTAGTTTGCAACAAGGAGGCAACCAGAACTAAGTATTTCCATGAGAATAGAGCACTCGTATTTGAATTAGAACTGTAAGCAAGGATGGCAATCAGATCATCTAAACTTTCGGCGACAATGGGCTATTTTTCCTCCTGTTGCACTATCGGTATATAGAAGTGTGCCAAGCTTGTAGTTTATTCATATAACTGCTGGATATGTATTGCAGTGATGCAAAGGTCAAGAAATCTAAGATAAGCAGTATAGTAGGTTTATAGGTTGTATCTGTATTTATTTTTCTGTCTCCTAATTATTCAAAACCACTATACTTATTCACAACACGGGTTTGTACCGGCATGAGCTAAGTTTCACAATTCAAAAGTAGGAACAAACATTAATTAAAGTTTTATACCTTTGACCCAGATGTGGATTGACAAGGAACGCAAGGAAACAAATAAATGAGGTCTACAATCCATAGAGCGGTAATAATACGACAAAGTCATAAGAACAGAGAAGAGACAAGTATGTGGTTGCAATTTTTCTATGTTAGTATCAAAATGTTAAAAGACCAGCAATTTTTATGAGATGTGAGCATGAGCAGATCCAGTGCGTAGTCTATGGGAGGTATCCCCACTCCCTCCCCCAAATAATTTGCAAAACTCACTAGTTCATATACATGCATGTCAAATTTAGTCTAGCGCAACACCTCGAACAAACCACTAATGTCGTTGAGGATTTCAGCACACAAATACCAGCTTTATTTGGACAATTGACTTGATGAAATACAACACTATTGCTAATTCTAAATAGATTATTAATGTCACTTTTATTAACATAACCCTGCAACTTCTTGTATCAACACTTGTTTATCTGCTACTCTGTTGTACCTAGCTAGTTGGGGTTATATCAGATACATTAGAGCCAGTTACTTCTCTTGGATCTTGCTTTAAGTATTGCAATCATCCAATTCTAAGACCATTGTTGGACAGGTGGGCAGAATAGAGCAAGAACTTTGAGGAGTACTTTGAAGGGCTGGAATATTAATTATAAGTGTTTCTTAAAAAAACAGTATCCATAGATACAGTGAGGTAAATGGTCTAGATTTGACTAATTTTAATCTGAGAAAGCAGTTGAGTGAACAGTGCATTATGAAAGAGGAGCAGGTCAAGTGGTTTCAGAGTGCTAAGATGACTGAGTTTCTTAAAGGAGATTCTCTCACTTCCTATTTTATTTCTAAAGCTAGTGGTAAGAAAAGGAAAAACAAGATTTACTACAAACCTCTAAAACTTATATAATCACTGAATATCAGATTGCATATATAATTGAGCATCACATTGCATTATATAATTGAGCATCACATGTGTATTTCTTTGCATCAGGAAGAGGTGATTGTACAGGGCGGTGAGGAGATTTTGATATGCTACTAATTTTCTTAAAAATTGTTTGGCCTTGTAGAAGATAGTGTGCATATTTCTATAGAGGTTCCTTTGGAAAATGTTCTAGAGGATTGTGATAGAGCTAAATTACATGCACCTTTTACTGTAGAGGAAGTTAAAAATGCTACTTTTCAAATGAAACGTAATAAGGCTCCTGGCCTAGATAGTTTCCCTATAGAGTTTTATCAGCACTATTGGCCTTTGATTAGTACAGATATTATGAGTTTGTTTGACGGTTTTTATCTAGGTAAATTAGGTCTTGCTTGTCTTAATTAGAAGATGCTCTAAGACCATTTAGCAGAAATATCGAAATAGAAGTAAAGATTACTAATTTGGTCTTGTGAGCAACCATGTTATTTTGGTTTGATGCTATTTAGTATCCCCAGTTCCCATCTTGTAATGGCTAACTTTGGATGTTGGCATTTTTTATGGAGGGCCTAGATCACCAAGATAGTAGTAGCTTTCTGTATTTACATTCTGTCTGCTCTAGGATAGTAGTTATGGGTGGGCACAACATATGCAGTTTCGTCTAGAAAATCTAACTCGTGGAAAGCTTGCAAATTCCCTAAAGTTAGGCAGGCCCAAAGTTTCACGAACAAGTGAGCTACTAGCAGCTAAGCTAAGGTTCGGTCAAACTGCGGCCACTACTATCTTTCACCACTGCTTAGGTTTTGCTGATGGAATCAATAATAAACTAGAGCAGACATGCTTGCTTTCTCTCTATTTTGGGATACATTTGGCATTTTATTTTCAAAACGCTATTTTGAATATAGCACGCTATAACTTGTATAACATTTGGAGAAGGGCCATGCTATTTTTGGTAGCACTCTATTTTTTACATTGGTTCATATGCTGCATATTGTACGTCAAATTTATTCTAGCCCACCAACACCTCAACAAACAACACACCAGTAATGTCATTGCAGATTCAACAAGATTAGTTTCCGACCAGGTAACAATATTAATGACATAAAAGAGATGATAGGCTCAAAATTTTAAGAAAAAAATCTTGTGATCTTTCTATTAACCTTATGGAGATTATAGAGTTAACTTCCAAAATGTTAATTGTCAAGCCATATAGTACAATTTAGCTTCGATGTTACTTCAGCGCTGGTATTCAGTGTAGGCTGCAATGGGGTACCGATGACCATTCCTGGATTTATTGTAACTATTACAAGGACTAGTTCAGAACTCACACACCCCGTTATAAAGCGGGGCGAAAGCCTTTTTCGGTATTGTAACTATTACAGACCATCATCATTTGAGACCTTCCATGCAGCCTCCTCGCATCCTCGGCAAGGGTCTTGGATAACACATAGTACACATCTGAGCTATTTGGAGTTTTATAACACGCGTCTGAACTATTTTGTGAGCGCAAAAGGCATTCACGGTCCATTAGCTGAATTTGGTGCTTCGAATCAGAATGTACCTTTGACTTTACAGCCTCCGTAAACCCACTGAATTATGCTAAGTAGCTAACGTTTTCCCAAAAAAAAAAATTGCGTGTGAAAAATGGCCCCCGTGTAAGTAAAATCCTAAGTCCGCCATTCAAACCAAGGAGTGAAACCCTCCTGAGTCATGACTAATCAAGGAAGTTTTAACCCGCACTCCGAACCCTACGACAAGCATTTGATAACTCTACCGAGCAACGTCAGCAGATGCGAGTAGAATTGGTGGTGGTATCGGTTTGATTCACCTTGCGGCGGTGGGGGCGAGGTGGATAGGTCTCTCGTGGTGGCGCTGGAGAGGCCTTCCGGCGTCATCCCGTCTGAAGGAGCGGGGCGCGGGCGCTGCGCTGCGGCGGCGGGGTCGGGATTGGCGCGCGGCACACGATTTTGGGGGAGGTGTTGGGAGCCTTGCAATGCCGTGTCGCTCGGGGTGGTACGTGGGCGGTGCCGGCGGGGAGCTTTTTTTTTTTTTTTTTTGAGAAGACGGCGGGGAGCTCGCGCCTTATGCGCCGGCTAGGAGTTCTGGCGCTCGCTAAGCTACAGAAACGGGCCGGCCCATTAAACCACTAGCAAAGCACTCCCTCGCCAGAAAACAAAGTTACGTTGGTCAACAATTGACCAGTCAACCCTTGATTTTTTTAAAAATAGAAAAACAAAAGATCGTGAATTCAAAATGTTCACAAACTTTTGGAAAATATTCGAGAATTTTAACTAAAGTAAATCAATTTTAAAAAATTCATCGACATCCAAAAAAAATTCAAAAAAGGTCATCAATTTTGGAAAAGTTCACGAATTTTTGAAAAACATCATTTAAAAAAATAGTCCACCGATTCTGGAAATGTTCAAAATTTGAAAAAGAAGTTCATGATTTTGGAAAAAGTTTCATTGATTTTGATAAAAAATTCATAAATTTGGGAAAATGATCATGGATTTTGGAAAAATAATGTTCATGTATTTGAAAAAAGTTCAGAGATTATGATAAAAAGTTCACAAATTTGGGAAAAAATCATCGATTTAGTTCGTGAATTCAAAAAAATCACCAATTTTGACTTAAAAATCACGAACTTAGAAAATTTTGCGCATATAATGAATAAGAAAAAAAAGCAAGAAAAATAAAAGGAAAGAAAAGGAACAAGAAAAAAAGTAAAAAGAACAAGAACGAGAAAAAGGAAAAAGGAAAAAACAATTAAGAACCATCCGGAAACTGTCCATCGAACCAGAAAAGCTTCCCAATACCAGGGGCTTTCCACTATCTGAGAAGTAATAAAAGAGAAAAAGAAGTGTTAAGTCACAAGCAGTAACATGTCCTACTGGCTACTGTTGTCCTCTCCTAGCCGTGAGGTTGCAGAGTCGGTTTGCTATTTAACGGGAAAAATACTAAGGCCTGTACGAAATGAATGTTTAAAAAACAAGGAACAAAAACCTTTGTAGGGATAGGGTTGAGGTGCTAGTAGAAACTTATGTGACATAAAAACCGGAAGCAACCAACGTAGACCGTTCGGTTCACAGGAAAGGAAATACAAAACATACAAAAGGTTTGGACCCACCAATCGCTGCACGATCCAAATTTAATAATTGCATGCACGACCTAAGACCCCATGTTGTGTGGGACTCTACTAGCTTTTTCTGTGTTTTGCCTCGGGACTCCGCCCAAAGAAGAGCTCTCGGCAGATGTTTCGTTTCCGGTGAAATCGAAGGCTAGTGAAACTTTCGTAAAAATTTCCTCTGATTTACTTTCTTGTATTTTTTTTCTCCATAATTCCTTCAAACCGAACACAGCCTAAATGGGCTGGTCAGCGAGGAATTGATGTGTGCGTCTGATTGCAAAAACACTACAATGGGTGGTTAAGCCGCTGTTTAGGATTCGACGTGCCGGCGGAGGCTCTTTTTTTTAGTAAAGGGAACGCACCCAGGGATCTAACCCAAGTCTCCAGGAGGATCACCAGCGCAACTAACCACTCCGCTCACTTGCTCAACATTTTTTAAATACTTGTTCAACATTTTTATATATCTTATCAACATCTATTTTCAAATACATGTTCAAAATTTTTAAATACTTGTTCAACATTTTTTGAACACTTGTTCAATATTTTTATATGATCACCATTTTTCAAATACTTGTTAAACAATTCTTTGAATACTTGTTCAACATTTTTCAAAAACTTGTTCAAGATTTTTATACATGATCAATATTTTTTTCAAATGTTTTCTGAAGAATTTTTTGTAATATATATATTTATAATATAGTATAAACAAAAGTATAAAAATAAAAATAAAAAGGACAATAGAAAACGTAAAAAAAATGGGTTGTGGCCTCCCGTGCTCGTGGGACGGTCAAGCTCGCTCGTCCTTGCGAGACATAGTCCCGCTCATCGACGTCTCGCAAATTGAATTTCAACTTGAACTGGGCATGTAGTCCGTTTCCATTGAGAGCGACACATAAGGTGCGTGGTAATGGACGCTCGCTTGTAGCAAGCGCAACAGCTATTTATAGCATTGAACGATGCTACAAATTAAGTATCACATCGAGTTTTCTTGCTGTGGTCCTTACTGGGCTAGTTCATTTTCGCGCAAATATAATTGAAAGAAAAAGGGGAGCGCAAGTAAACACTGCGCCACGCCAACAGTTCGTGATAATAGGAAGGACGCAACCCACTTGCAGCAAGACGTGTTGGTTTTCTCCTTTTTTTCATTTTCTTTTCTTTTTTTTCTTTTTGGTTCTCCTTTTTTTTTAGTTTTCTTTCTTTCGTTTCTTCTTCTTCTTTCTCCATTTTTCTTCTTTTTGTCATTGTCCGAACACTTAATCAATATTTTCAAAATACCTTTCAACATATTACAAATAATTTTTCTAAATTTTAAAATACTTGTTCAACATCTTTCAAATACTCTTTTAACATTTTTAATACTTATTCAACATGTTTTAATTTCTTTTCTTTTTGTTTTTGTTCTACATTCTTATATACGTGATCAAAAAAATTTCAAATACTTGTTAAACTATTCTTCGAATACTTTGTTCAACATTTTTCAAAAACTTGTTCAAGATTTTTATACATGATCAATATTTTTTTCAAATGTTTTCTGAAGAATTTTTTGTAATATATATATTTATAATATAGTATAAACAAAAGTATAAAAATAAAAATAAAAGGACAATAGAAAAGCGTAAAAAAATGGGTTGTGGCCTCCCGTGCTCGTGGGACGGTCAAGCTCGCTCGTCCTTGCGAGACATAGTCCCGCTCATCGACGTCTCGCAAATTGAATTCCAACTTGAACTGGGCATGTAGTCCGTTTTCATTGAGAGTGACACAATTTTTTTTAGAACGAAGGCTCAAGAAGAGTCTGGCTTTGAATTAACAAAGCCATCAACCTGCCAGGATTACATCGAACAAACAAAGGAAACAAAGAACAAAACAGCAAGCCGATACATGGTGCTGTGTAAAAGCTATCAGGCTACTACAAACTACTAGCAAAGATATGGAAACTAAAGCACAAGTCCAGCTAGAAGTCGAAGAAGCCCTCCACAGCGAGCAAAACACCACGCAGGCACCAAAGAAAGCTTGGGGAAGAACCAAACAGTAGTTGGAGGAGCTCGTTGTCGGCTCCATGGGCTTTGGCCGTCGGCGTCGCCTCCTCCACCTCGGAAGGGCTCCACCTGCCCCATACAACCTGAAGGGACGCCGATCCGTCGAAGGTGGAGACGCCCACCCGAGGGCTAAAGAGCGGCGCCGTTATAGCCGGAAGACCACACCAGGACACCACCGCCAAACTACTTGGAGCTCATCCAAGGAAAGCATCGGCAATACATGATATATGCACATGAGGAGAAGCAAGCTACACGGCAAGGCTGCTGAAGACCGAGCAACCCCCAACCGGAACAAGCACACTTCCCCCAGAGCTCACCATAGACGGCACCCCCTTGAGGGTGACGGCGCCCACGGCGTCGCTGCCGCCCAATCCCGAAGGATTTGGGTTTTCACCGTCCACGAGCAACACGGGAGGAAGAGGAGGGGAAAGGGGCATTTTTACCAGCGCCAGTAGGGTATGACGCTCATGGGCTGCCGCTGCCGCAGCCGGCATAGCCACCACGGATTTCTCCGGTCCCTCTCCCAACCCCCACCTCGAGAGGAGACACGGCTCACGGTGCCGGAGGCCGCGGAGAACGGATCTGAGACGAGGGTGACAAGAGGTTGAAGAGGAAGATGCCTTCAGATCGATCGCGGGTGCCTAAGCCACCGCACACCACAGCCATCGCCCGCCGTCACCGCGCCACCCGCACGGCCGAGATGGGCGGCCAGCACCCGCTGCTGCCGTTTGCTGAGGACGACGCAGCACCACCGCCCGAGGTTGTCACCTCTGCTCCGAGGTCCTCCACAGGGGCGGAGCGACAAAATCCTCGCCGCCACCATCCCCGGCGGCCGCGCGGCACTCCGGCGACCCCCTCCGGCGGCGACGAGGGAGAGGAAAACAGGGATGGAGCCCCGACGGTGGGCTAGGGTTTGAGCCGCCCGAGTCGCCCCTGCGGGAGCGACGCGGGGGCCTTGGGGGGGGGGGGGCGTGGGCAAGCTTTGTTTTATTTGGGGGGCGGTCCTTGCTTGACCACCAAACTCTGAGAGCGACACATAAGGTGCGTGGTAATGGATGCTCGCTTGTAGCAAGCGCAACAACTATTTAGGGAAAATATCAGGTGCTACGGGAGCACCTAAGTTTAGGTGCTCCCGGAGCTCCTCAGCCGTTGGATCTATAATCTGACGGTCATCTAGGATGCGCTGGATCTGGTTGCAATAACGAACTTCTAGGGATGTTTTTTTGAATAAATGCGCGAGCTCTCTTCTTAGCCTTTGGATTTTAGATCCAACGGTTGAGAAGCTCCCGAAGCACCTAAGTTTAGGTGCTCCCGGAGCACCAGATATCTTCCCCAGCTATTTATAGCATTAAACGATGCTACAAATTAAGTATCACATCGAGTTTTCTTGCTGTGGTCCTTACTGGGCTAGTTCATTTTCGCGCAAAAATAATTGAAAGAAAAAGGGGAGCGCAAGTAAACACTACGCCACGCCAACAGTTCGTGATAATAGGAAGGACGCAACCCACTTGCAGCAAGACGTGTTGGTTTTCTCCTTTTTTTTTCATTTTCTTTTCTTTCTTTTCTTTTTGGTTCTCCGTTTTTTTCATTTTTTTTCTTTCGTTTCTTCTTCTTCTTTCTCCATTTTTCTTCTTTTTGTCATTGTCCTAACGCTTAATCAATATTTTCAAAATACCTTTCAACATATTACAAATAATTTTTCTAAATTTTAAAATACTTGTTCAACATTTTTCAAATACTCTTTTAACATTTTTAATACTTATTCAACATGTTTTAATTTCTTTTCTTTTTGTTTTTCGTTCTACATTCTTATATACGTGATCAACATTTTTTCAAATATTTGTTAAACAATTCTTCGAATACTTTGTTCAACATTTTTCAAAAACTTGTTTAATATTTTTTAAAATACTTGTTCAATATTTTTTAAATACTTGTTCAATATTTTTTTTAGATACTTGTTCAACAATTTTCGTTTTTGAGAGGCACGGCCGAGCCTCTCGGAAAGGAAAAAAACGTGTTTTCTAGGGTTCTTTCTTCCGCGAAAGGTACGGCTTTTTTGCTTTCATGAGAGGCACGACCATGTCTCTTTCGTAAATGAAAAAAATATGCTCCCGGTTCAATTTTTTCTTAAATAGTTAATCAAAACCTTTCAACATGGGATATAATCTTAAAGATCTCGACGCAATGAATCCAGCGGTGAAAACGGTTCGAGATTTGGACGCACTATTTAAGAGATAAAACAATTTGAATAAATGGATCTACAAGTAAAGGGAAATTACCAGGTTGCGACAGGTGGCGCACATACATCACGCCACTGAAGGAAATATGCCCTAGAGGCAATAATAAAGTTGTTATTTATATTTCCTTACATCATGATAAATATTTATTATTACTGCTAGAATTGTATTAATCGGAAACTTGATACATGTGTGAATACATAGACAAAATAAAGTGTCCCTAGTATGCCTCTACTAGACTAGCTCATTAATCAAAGATAGTTAAGTTTCCTGGCCATAGACATGTGTTGTCATTTGATGAACAGGATCACATCATTAGAGAATGATGTGATGGACAAGACCCATCCGTTAGCTTAGCATAAAGATCGTTAAGTTTTATTGCTATTGCTTTCTTCATGATTTATACATATTACTCTGACTATGAGATTATGCAACTCCTAAATACCGGAGGAACACCTTGTGTGCTATCAAACGTCACAATGTAATTGGGTGATTATAAAGATGCTCTACTTGTGTCTCTGAAGGTATTTGTTGGATTGGCATAGATCAAGATTAGGATTTGTCACTCCGAGTATCGGAAAGGTATCTCTAGGCCCTCTCGGTAATGCACATCACAACAAGCCTTGCAAGCAATGTGACTAATGAGTTAGTTACGGGATGATGCATTACGAAACGAGTAAAGAGACTTTCCGGTAACGAGATTGAACTAGGTCTGAAGTGAAGGAAATATGCCCTAGAGGCAATAATAAAGTTGTTATTTATATTTCCTTATATCATGATAAATCTTTATTAGTCATGCTATAATTGTATTAACCGGAAACTTAGTACATGTGTGAATACATAGACAAAGCAGTGTCACTAGTATGCCTCTACTTGACTAGCTCGTTGAATCAAAGATGATTAAGTTTCCTAGCCATAGACTTGAGTTGTCATTTGATTAATGGGATCACATCATTAGAGAATGATGTGATTGACTTGACCCATTCCGTTAGCTTAACACTTGATCGTTTAGTTTACTGCTATTGCTTTCTTCATGACTTATACATGTTCCTATGACTATGAGATTATGCAACTCCCGATTACCGGGGGAACACTTTGTGTGCTACCAAACGTCACAACATAACTGGGTGATTATAAAGGTGCTCTACAGGTGTCTCCGATGGTACTTGTTGAGTTGACATAGATCGAGATTAGGATTTGCCACTCCGATTGTCGGAGAGGTATCTCTGGGCCCTCTCGGTAATGCACATCACTATAAGTCTTGCAAGCAATGTGACTAATGAATTAGTTGCGGGATGATGCATTACGGAACGAGTAAAGAGACTTGCCGGTAACGAGATTGAGCTAGGTATTGAGATACCGACGATCGAATCTCGGGCAAGTAACATACCGATGACAAAGGGAATAACGTATGTTGTTATGCGGTTTGACCGATAAAAATCTTCGTAGAATATGTAGGAACCAATATGAGCATCCAGGTTCCGCTATTGGTTATTGACCGGAGACATGTCTCGGTCATGTCTACATAGTTCTCGAACCCGTAGGGTCCGCATGCTTACAGTTCTGTGACGATCGGTATTATGAGTTTATATGTTTTGATGTACCGAAGGTAGTTCAGAGTCCCGGATATGATCACGGACATGACGAGGAGTCTCTAAATGGTCGAGAAATAAAGATTGATATATTGGAAGCCTACATTTGGACATCGGAAGAGTTCCGGGTGAAATCGGGATTTTACCGGAGTACTAGGGGGTACCGGAACCCCCCGGGGGGTGTAATGGGCCTATTGGGCCTGAGTGGAGAAGAGAGAGGGCAGCCAGGAGGTGGCGCGCGGCCCCCCTTGCCCTGTCCGAATTGGACAAGGGAAGGGGGCGGTGGCCCCCCTCTCCTTCCTTCTCTCCACCTCCTCCTTCCCCCTTCTCCTACTCCTACTAGGAAAAGAGGAGTCCTACTCCCGGTGGGAGTAGGACTCCCCCCTTGGCGCGCCCTCCTCCTTGGCCGGCCGCCTCCCCCGTAGCTCCTTTATATACGGGGGAAGGGGGCACCCTAGAACACACAAGTTGATCATTGATCTCTCTTAGCCGTGTGCGGTGCCCCCCTCCATCATAATCCACCTCGGTCATATCGTAGCGGTGCTTAGGCGAAGCCCTGCGTCGGTAGCTTCATCAACACCGCTCTCACGCCCGTCGTCTTGTGAAGCTCTTCCCTGAGCTCTCTTTGGATCATGAGTTCGCGGGACGTCACCGAGCTGAACGTGTGCTGAACGCGGAGGTGCCGTACATTCGGTACTGAGGATCGGTCGATCATGAAGATGTACGACTACATCAACCGCGTTGTCATAATGCTTCTGCTTAACGGTCTACGAGGGTACGTGGACTACACTCTCCCCTCTCGTTGCTATGCATCACCATGATCTTGCGTGTGCGTAGGAATTTTTTTGAAAATACTACGTTTCCCAACAGTGGCATCCGAACCAGGTTTATGCGTAGATGTTATATGCACGAGTATAACACAAGTGAGTTGTGGGCGATACAAGCCATACTGCTTACCAGCATGTCATACTTTGGTTCGGCGGTATTGTTGGATGAAGCGGCCCGGACCGACATTACGCCAGACGCTTTACGCCGAGACCGGTTCTACCGACGTGCTTTGCACACAGGTGGCTGGCGGGTGTCAGTTTCTCCAACTTTAGTTGAACCGAGTGTGAATACGTCTGGTCCTTGAGAAGGTTAAAACAGCACTAACTTGACTAAATATCGTTGTGCTTTTGATGCGTAGGTAAGAACGGTTCTTGCTCAGTCCATAACAGCCACGTAAAACTTGCAACAACAAAGTAGGGGATGTCTAACTTGTTTTTGCGGGGCATGTTGTGATGTGATATGGTCAAGACATGATGTTATATTTTATTGTATGAGATGGTCATGTTTTGTAACAGAGTTATCGGCAACTGGCGGGAGCCATATGGTTGTCGCTTTATTGTATGAAATGCAATCGCCATGTAATTGCTTTACTTTATCACTAAGCGGTAGCGATAGTCGTAGAAGCAATAGTTTGCGAGACGGCAACGATGCTACGTTGGAGATCAAGTGATCATGACGGTGCTTTGGAGATGGAGATCAAAGGCACAAGATGATGATGGCCATATCATATCACATATTGATTGCATGTGATGTTTATCCTTTATGCATCTTATTTTGCTTAGTTCGACGGTAGCATTATAAGATGATCTCTCACTAAATTTCAAGGTGTAAGTGTTCTCCCTGAGTATGCACCGTTGCGAAAGTTCGTCGTGCCGAGACACCACGTGATGATCGAGTGTGATAAGCTCTACGTTCAAATACAACGGGTGTAAGCCAGTTTTGCACACGCACAATACTCGGGTTAAACTTGACGAGCCTAGCATATGCAGATATGGCCTCGGAACACTGGAGACCGAAAGGTCGAGCGTGAATCATATAGTAGATATGATCAACATAGTGATGTTCACCATTGAAAACTACTCCATCTGACGTGATGATCGGACATGGTTTAGTTGATATGGATCACGTGATCACTTAGATGATTAGAGGGTGTCGGTGTACTAAAGTAGGGGTACCTTAGTACCCCGAACCTGTGCACGGGCAGTCGCCACGTCCCCGTGGCAAGCCTTGCCGGGCATCTGCCAAGACCCTCCGCGGCCCTTCAGAAAACAAGACCCCGGCAAGAGGAGCTTGTCGGTAAGCCATTCAAGAACAAAGTAATTGAGACCCCGACAAGAGGAGCTTGTCGGGAAGGCCACTCAGGGCGCAAAGGAAACAAGGCCCCGGCAAGAGGAGCTTGCCGGGAAGGCTTGGTGGGCGCCGAGCCCCTGCCGACAAGGTTCCTGCCGCGGCAAAGGCGCTTGCCGGGCGGGCAACCTCTCTTCATCTCCGCTCCAGCTCACCCGTAGCGTGTCACCAGGGCTCTCCCAAGCTCTGGCGTGTCGACGAGCTGTGCAGCCAGCGGGGAGTAGCGATAAGCGGCCGACAAGCTACCATCGTGGCAAACGGAGGCGCACTTGACGGTCCCTGTTACCTGTTTCGGGCGGATCGAGACGGGCATTGATGACTCTTGTCCCTTGCCGTCGAGTTAGGTATAGATTCTTGTACCTTTGTATAGTGCGGTGTACCAACCTATGTTTTTACTATCTTACCCTTGTCTACTTGCCACATGTGGTGACCCCTTGTGCCTATAAAAGGAGGCCCAAGTGCAACATAGAAAGGGTTCGGTTGGGTTCGGTCCAGCTCCGGCTTAGTTCATCACACTCATACGAAACCACACTCAGGCTAGGTCTTGTAGCTCCCATTGCTCCCTAGCAAGAACACAAGATAATCCACAAAGCAGCTGTAGGAGTATTATCTCTCCAGAGAGTTCCGAAGCTGGGTAAATCTGCTCGTGTGCATCGCCTCGATCCGCTCTTTGTGCAATCTCCGCCCCCCTCCGAACCACAAGGGACCCAGGTCCCGTTGGTGCTCGTGGGACACGATCAGCTCTCCCCCGACATCTTTGGCGCGCCAGGTAGGGGGCGTCGAGGCTGTGTGAACCCGATCCGGTGGCCACACGAGCAACTTCATCGACATCTTCGTCAACATGGCACCGAAGAAGAAGTCTTCGGCAGCAGCAGAGCCGTCTGCGTCGAACCCACCACCATCGGAGCTGTCAGGAGGTGGGGAAAGCGAGGCGGAGGAACCGGCGTCGTCGAGAGAGCCCACAATGCCGCCAGTTCCAAGGACAAGGCAGCACAGGCGTCGGCGTCTGAGTCCGCACCGCGTCCCTCGCAGGAGGCGCGGGACCAACAGCGTCATGATGCTCGCGGCACCATACGCTCGTTGGATCAAGGCCAAGCTGGAGGATCCCGAGGCCCTCGAGACCCGCATGCGCCTCAGCATGCCGGTACGAGTGGAGTACGGTCGCTTGGGCGGGATGTTGCTCCTCCTAACTTGGTTAGAAGTCCGAGCACATCCCGTTCTTCGCTCCATACGCCGTTGCCGCCAACCACACCAGCGGAAGCCTTGGCAAGAGCTCATTTACTTCTAGATTACCCTCCAATGGCCGATAAGGTCGACGAATGGAGGGCCACAATTCAGAGTCTCATCGGCCGCTTAACGGCGACGCCCCGCGGCAACCGAAAGTGCTTCGCAGCCGCTGCTAGGCGACAAGGCGCGAGCCGATGGCGGCAGACTTGCGAGGTGCACCCACCGTACACTCCCCTTCCCGAAGGCCAAGATCGCCCGACTCGCCGGACCCACCTCGACGCGACTCCTGGCGTCGTCGGATCCGCGAGCTCATCGCGACCAACGCCAAATTCTTCGAGAACGGCAAGAAGAAGATGCTCGAACCCGTATTGAGCGCCGAAGAGAAGCGCGCCGTCAATCTGACCAACACGCCGGGCCCACTGTCGATATGCATGCGCCTGGTGAACCAGGCGACTTGCGTCTGTGATAGGTTGTCCTGCGTTCACCGAGAGCTGCGGCAAGTCCGGTGGCCCGACAAGAAGAACTTCAAACCAGATGTGCGAGAAAAGTATGATGGCGGACACACCCATCGGAGTTCCTCGGCATCTACACCATCGCGGTGCAAGCTGCGGGGGCGAGACGACAAGATCCTCGCCAACTACTTTCCCTGGTACTCAAGCCAAACGTCGGATCTTGGCTCATGCACTTGCCGGATGGCTCTATTTCTTCTTGGGCAGATTTGTGCCACCCGGTTTGTTAGGCGCCTTCACGAGGCGGCCACAAGCCTCATGGCGAGAGTGATCTCCACCTGCTTGCCCGGAAGGAGGAGTCTCTGCCAAATTCATCCGGAAGATTCATCGAGTGCACTACAACATCCCGGGCGTCCACCCTGCTGCGGTGATCGGTGCATTCCATCGTAATGTACGAAATCGCAGGATGAGGGAGGAGATGGCGATGTGCAAAGTGAAAGACGTCCAAAGCTCTACGCCTGGCCGACAAGTGTGCACGCTTGAAGAAGGAAGAAGACTCCCAGGAGAGAATGTGGGAGCAGAGTCTGACAGTGAGGGGATCGCCCCGGCAAGAAATAGCCGGCGGCGAAACAACAGGAGGAAGAAAAACCAAGAAGTACTAGTTGTCGAGCAGTCCGGCAAGGATGGTGCCGCCAACAAAGCCAAGGCCGGTGGCTCCGGCAAGGAGGTTGCCGTTGATGCTGACCGCCAAGCTATGGCGGCCGCCGACAAGCCTGACAGCTCCAACAAGCAGTACTGTAAAATCCACCGCACCAAGGGCCACGATCTCCAGAGCTGCAAGAAAGTCTAGCAGCTTTTTGAGCTACAGAGAGCTGAGTACGAGCGGCGAGACAAGGAGAAGGCCCAAGAAGGTGCGGGTGCAGCAAGTAAGAAGAGACCCGGTCGGGGAGGGCGCCAGCAAAAGCCAAGCAGCGGCAAGGAGATGCACCTCCCGTGGCGCGACAAGGAAGAAGATGAAGATGAAGATGACGAGGACGATGAAGACGATGAAGGCGATGAGCGGGGAGTTTCAAAAGGCAGCAGAGGTCCTTTGCGTCGACGGTGGTGTGTCTCTTCATACCTCGCACCGCCAACTCAAGCAATGGATGCGTGAGGTCAATGCAGCAGAACCATCCATAGAGTCACGCAAACCTCTGAAATGGTCCAGCACGCCCATCATCTTTGACATTGAGGATCACCACGATCGCATCATGCGATCGGGTGCTGCCGATGTTGGTCTCACCAACCATCCGCAACCTCAAAGTCACAAAGATGTTGGTTGACGGCGGGCGGCCTGAACTTGATCTCCTGCGGTGCTCCGAAACTTCAAATCCTGACGGCGAGCTCGAAGAAACTGGTACTTTCCAAGGAATCAACCCAGAAGGAGCAGGGAAGATCACGTTGCGGTAACATTCGGGCAATGAGCTCAACTTCGTAACTGAGAGGGTCACGTTTGACGTCGCCGATTTCCCATTGCCCTACAATGGCATACTTGGCCGTCCAGCATTCGCCAAGTTCATGGACGCCTCTCATTATGCTTACAACCTACTCAAGATGCCCGGCCCGATAAGCGTCATTTCTGTCCATGGCGACAAGAAGGACACACTTATCTGCGCCGACAAGATTTACCGGGATGCAGCAGCCGCAACAGAAAACAAACCACTTGCCGCTGAAGCTCCCGGGGGAAAGAAGAAGACCACCAGGTCCGGCAAGAGCTCTGTTGCCCACTCCGGCAAGCGCACCTCTTCGGAGTGTTGCGCTACCGTCGAGGACGCACCATCGAGCTCCACCGGCAAGTGTAACAAGACGATGGCAGCTCCACCAAAGACCAAGAAGGTGCCCGCCAAGGAGGACGGCACTGGTGGTACCTTCACCATCAGTGCCACGCTTGATACTAAATAGGAAGGCGAACTCGTTGCTTTCCTGCGGGCGAATGTCGATGTGTTTGCATGGCAACCATCTGACATCCCCGGAGTTCCCAGGAAAGTAATTGAGCACCACCTAGCTGTCTGTCCTCACGCTGACCCGTCAAGCAAAGAGTTAGGAAACAGGCGTTGGGCGCCAAGAGTTCATAGCAGAAGAAATCAAGAAATTAGAAGCAGCAGGGCTTGTCAGAGGAGTCCTCCACCCCACATGGTTGGCCAATCCGGTAGTTGTACGCAAGGCTAATGGGAAATGGAGACTTTGTATTGATTTCACTGATGTTAACAAAGCTTGTCCCAAAGACCCATTTCCCTTGCCGCGTATCGACCAGATTGTTGACTCCACAGCTGGATGTGATATGCTTTCGTTTCTTGATGCATATTCAGGATATCATCAGATCTTCATGGCAGAAGAGGATGAAGAGAAAACCGCATTCATCACACCATGTGGCACGTCTTTGCGTCACGGATGCCTTTCGGTTTAAAGAATGCTGGTTCAACTTTTGCAAGAGTAGTCCATGATGCCTTTGAGCCACAGATACACAGAAATGTAGAAGCTTACATGGATGATATAGTGGTCAAGAGCAAGGACAGAGCGACTTTGGTCCAGGATTTGGATGAAACATTTGCAAACCTGCGCAGGATCAACCTCAAGCTGAACCCTGAGAAGTGCGTGTTTGGAGTCCCTTCCGGCAAGCTTCTCGGTCTTTGTGTCTCAGCGGGGAATTGAAGCCAATCCCGACAAGATCAAGGCCATTGAGCAGATTGAAGCACCAAAGCGCGTCAAGGATGTCAGAAGACTTGCCAGTTGCGTGGCTGCTCTCGGCGAGTTCATCTCTAAATCTGCTGAGCAGCGCCTGCCGTTTTCAAGATTTTGAAAAAGGCGGGTCCAATGAAATGGACTCGAAGCGGAGGCTGCGCTACAGGACTTGAAGAGATACCTGTCCTCCGCTCCAATACTTGTCGCACCTAGGCCACAAGAGAAGTTGCTGCTGTATATAGCGGCAACCAATCAAGTGGTTAGTGCTGCGTTAGTAGCGGAGAGGGAGGCGGATGATAAGCCGGCAACCAAAACAGTTGCGTCCAGCGACAAGCAAGGGGCTCCGCCGTCAAGCTCTGGTCCCGACAAGGGCGAATCGATCGGTGCGAGTTGCGACAAGACACGAAAAAAGATGGTGCAGCGCCCGGTCTACTTTGTCGGTTCCCTTCTGCGAGGGGCTAGGTCAAGGTACTACGGTGTGCGTAAGCTGCTTTTCGGCCTCCTCATGGCCTCGAGAAAGCTGCGCCATTACTTCCAAGCACATGAAATAACAGTTGTCACTCGCTTTCCGGCTGAAGAGGATTTTGCAAAATCCGAAGCAACAGCGGGATTGTCGAGTGGGCACTTTGGAACTGTCAAGCTTTGGCCTCGAGTTTGAAAGCACTTCAACTATCGAGCGGGGCATTGGCAGAATTCATAGCGAGTGGGCGCCAACGCAAGATGAAGAGATTCCGAGACGAGCATCCCGTCAAGGAGGCAAATAAAGAGTGGCTGATGTACTTTGGCGGTGCCTTCTCGGCAAGGCGCCGGTCTTGCGTCGCTTATCGCACCCACCGGAGAGCACCTCAAGTACATAGTCCAGATGCACTTTCCCAAGGAACAAGCAACAAATAATACTGCAGAGTATGAAGGCTTGCTTGCCGGTCTCAGGATTGCGGTGGACCTTGGGATCAAGAAACTCATTGTTAGGGGGGACTCGCAACTTGTCGTCCGCCAAGTAACTAAAGATTATCAGAGTCCGTTGATGGAAGCCTACGTCGATGAAGTGATGAAGCTGGAAGAGCACTTTGAAGGCCTGCAAATGGAGCACGTTCCAAGAGCACAGAATGATATAGCTGATGGCCTCTCCAAATGTGCCGCACTTAAGTTACCTGTGGAACCAGGAATTTTTGTGCTCAAGCTGACTCAAACCGTAACACCATCAACAGACAGAGCAAGAAGAAAATTGGTTTCCGGCGACTACCTTCCCGCAGAGCTCTCTGAAGCCGCCCCAAGAAGGTCCCTAAAACCAACGCATAAGTATCCTTTGAGGAAGCGATGCGCTCCGACAAACCATGCAGTTTGTATCGTTGAAGCAAAGCGCTCCCGACAAGTTTAGCTCCGGCAAGCTTGCAGGATCATCAAGCTCGGCGGACCCACGAGGTCCTTGCCGTAGAAAGCTGATGTTCCGCGATGATAGATGAGCCTTTAGTCCTTGTTGTCGAGCCACGAGGCTCCAACATGGGCACAAAGAATCGTCCATTTCCTTGAGACAGGAGAACTTCCCGAAGAGCAAGAAGAAGCGGAAAAAGTAGCCCGGCGGTCAAGTATGTACCAGTTTGTTGACAACATCACATGCATGTAAGAAGACTCAGCGGAGTGAAATTGAAGTGTATTTGCGGGAAGATGGAAAGCTGTTGGCGGAGATACACGGAGGCATATGTGGTCACCACATTGGCGCAAGAGCACTTGCCGCAAAGCTTTACGACAAGGTTTCTTCGGCGAAGCCCTCCGGGATGCAACCGCACAAGTAACCAAGTGTGAAGCGTGCAGTTCCATTCAAAACAGATACACCAACCAGCTCAAGCTCTCCAGCGATCCCTTTATCCACGGCCCTTTTGATGCAGGGGCTCGACATCGTCGGCCCCTTCCCCGAAATGTCGGGGCTTTGAGTACTTGTACGTCGCAATCGACAAGTTCACAAAGTGGCCGGAAGTAGAACCAGTGAGGAAGGTGACAGCGCAGTCAGCCGTCAAGTTCTTCAGGTCAATTGTTTGCCGTTTTGGGATTCCTAATCGGATCATCACCGACAACGGCACACAGTTCCTGAGCCGCACCTTCATGCGATGCGCCCAAGATCTTGGCGCAAAGATCTGCTTTATACATTGCTCATCCGAGAAGCAACGGTCAGCGAGAGAAACAAGCGTCAAGTGCTGCGAGGACTCAAGACCAGAACTTTCGGCAGGCTGCGCAAGTGCGGAAGGAACTGGATCGAGGAGCTACCGGTGGTTCTTTGGTCGATCGGCGATGCCAAATCGAGCCACCGCCGGACACCCTTTGCTCTAGTCTCTGAAGCGAGCGGTTCTCCCCACGGAACTTCGTGTGCGGGTCACCTCGAGTGCTCGCTTATGATGAGCTTGAGCAAGAGCAGCTGCGACAAGATGACGCGCTGCTCCTCGAGGAAGATCGTCTTCGAACTCTTTGTCAGAGCTGCTCGTTACCAGCAAGCTTTTGCGTCGCTACCATAGCCGCAAAGTTAACGCGAGAAAGCTTCGAGGAAGGCGACCTTGTTCTTGGCGCGTTCAATCCGCCAAGAATTCCAACAAGTTGGCCTTGAAGTGGGAAGGCCCTTATCGGGTGAAACGAGTCACTAGGCCCGGCGCTGTCCGCCTTGAGGCCGAAGATGGTCTTCCGGTGAGCAATTCCTGGAATATAGAGCATCTTCGCAAGTTTTACCCATGAGGCGCGGTTGCCAGAACCCGTTCCGGCAACCACCCTTTTGTACAAGTCTTGCCGCTGTTGCATGTAATCCTTTGTACAAAGCCGGGCGCAGACCCCGTGCATTAGTAAAGCCTATGTGTTATGCACATTTTGTCAATACATGCTTTCATAATCATATATGCATGTGTTTACTAACATCTTGTGCAGCACCGCATTTTGATGGCGATAACGAGCCACTAGGCTCCCTAACTTTATTTTCTCTTCTTTCTTCTCAAACAAGAAGAAGGTTCATCCACCCACAAGTTAACCGAGGGGGAAGGAGAAGATAATGGTGTGGGCCGCAGCGTCGCTCGAGGAACTGTCGCCTTGCCGGAAAATGGACAACAGAAAAGCTAAGTTGCTAAGTTTAAACGACCAGTTTTAAATTTTTTTTAAGTTATCTTCCTCGAACGATAGTACTTTGTATGGAAAACCTGTGCGCGGAGGAACCAAATCGTATTTGGTGGCGCCCTTACTTTGTTTCGAGTCCGCTCAACAACTTAAGTGAGCTGCGGCTAGTCCGCGACAAGGTTGCTTGTCGGTGGCGACCCCGCCAAAGAATTGCTGAAGTTCCGCACTCGGCGCTCGCGGCAAGGGTGCCTGCACCGGCAAGTTTCCCTGAAAAGCGTAGGGCAGTAACATACAAGGGAAGAAATCGAGTAAAGGGAGTAACATAGCAAATAATTGCCCAGAACAAAGTTATATTACAAAAATAACTTATTGCGGCACTAGCTAAATTGTTCTCAGAACTGAAATAACAGCGAAGGGGAGAAGAAAGGTGCGCCGGCATCCAAGCCCCGGCAAGCCAGAGTTGCCGGGGGCTGCGGCAAGCCAGAGTTGCCGGGGGCTGCGGCAAACCAGAGTTGCCGGGGGCTGCGGCAAGCCAGAGTTGCCGGGGGCTGCGGCAGGCCAGAATTGCCGGGGGCTGCGGTATCAGATAAGCCTTTCGTCCCTTCTCAAACATCCCTTTTTCATTAAAAACATTCTACTCGGATACAGTCCGTGGAGAATGAAAAACATGAAAGAGAGGATTACAAGTTTTAAATGCGGATAAGGCCCGAAGGCTTACAAATTAAAAAGATAAGATGCCCGTAATCCTTTTCCTGTCCCTCTCTTCAGGAGGTAGGTCAAGGAGGCGAGAAGGGCAAAAGGAGCGCCTAGGCGAGCTACAGTGCCAGAAGGCACCAAGAGAACATCCGGGGCTTGGCCCGGAGATGGCGGCGCGCCGAGGCGGGGCTCGAAGATGGGGCGGCGGGACGTCAGCACGCTGTCGAGGGCACCACGCCCTCGTACTCCGACTTGACGGCCTTGTCGCCACCCCTCTTCCCCTTCCGCAGCCTCCCTCGCCCGCCCAAGGAGGCGACCGGAGAGTTCAGGGAGCCGGCGACGCGGATGATGGGGTCGCCGGTGACGCACGGAGCGGCGCCCGACAACTAATCGGGCCCGCTACCCTCGTCGTCGCTGTCGCTCCCCTCCTCGTCACTCTCGCTCGAGGGGGAATCTTCGCTCTCGGAGGAGCTATCTGTTGGGGAACGTAGTAATTTCAAAAAATTTCCTACGCACACGCAAGACCATGGTGATGGCATAGCAACGAGAGGGGAGAGTGTCTGTCCCACGCACTCGTGAGACCGAAAGCGGAAGCGTTATAACAACGCTGTTGATGTAGTAAATGCGTCTTCACGATCCGACCGATCCAAGCACCGAACGTCACGGCACCTCCGAGTTCTGCACACGTTCGTTTCGATGGCGATCCCGGACTCGATCCAGCAAAGTGTCGGGATGAGTTCCGTCGGCGACGGCGTGGTGACGATGATGATGCTCCACCGACGAGGGCTTCGCCTAAGCTCCATGACGATATGACTTTTTCGGCGCAGGCCTTCGCTTAAGCTCATGACGATATGACCAAGTGGAATATGGTGGAGGGGCACCGCTGCGGCTAAGGAACGATCCGTAGATCAACTTCATCTCATGGGGTGCCCCCTGCCCCGTATATAAAGGAGCAAGGGGGTGCGGCCAGCCAAGGGCGGCGCTGGAGGAGTCCTACTCCCAGGAGTAGGACTCCCCCCCCTAGTTGGATTAGGATTGGAGGAGGGAAGAGGGAAGGGGCCGCCCCTCTCCTTGTCCTATTCGACTAGAGGGGAGGGGGCGCGGCCTGCCTGGCCCTTCCTCTTCTCCCTATGGCCCATCAAGGCCCATAGACCCCCGGGGTTCCGTAACCCCGGTGTTCCGTAACTTCCTGTTTTCATTCGAACCTTTCCAAGTCCAAACATAGGCTTCCAATATATCAATCTTTATGTCTCGACCATTTCGAGACTCCTCGTCATGTCCGTGATCACATCCGGGACTCCGAACAACCTTCGGTACATCAAAACTTATAAACTCATAATGAACTGTCATCGAAACGTTTAAGCGTGCGGACCCTACGGGTTCGAGAACTATGTAGACATGACCTAGAACCATTCTCGGTCAATAACCAATAGCGGAACCTGGATGCCCATATTGGTTCCTACATATTCTATGAAGATCTTTATCGGTCAAACCGCATAACGACATACGTTGTTCCCTTTGTCATCGGTATGTTACTTACCCGAGATTCGATCGTCGGTATCCAATACCTAGTTCAATCTCATTACCGGTAAGTCTCTTTACTCATTCCATAATACATCATCTCACAACTAACTCATTAGTTGCAATGCTTGCAAGGCTTATGTGATGTGTATTACCGAGAAGGCCCAGAGATACCTATCCGACAATCGGAGTGACAAAACCTAATCTCAAAATACGCCAACCCAACAAGTACCTTTGGAGACACAGTAGTACTCCTTTATAATCACCCGATTACGTTGTGACGTTTGGTAGTACCAAAGTGTTCCTCCGGTAAACGGGAGTTGCATAATCTCATAGTTACAGGAACATGTATAGGTCATGAAGAAAGCAATAGCAATATACTAAGCGATCAAGTGCTAAGCTAACGGAATGGGTCATGTCAATCACATCATTCTCCTAATGATGTGATCCCATTAATCAAATGACAACACATGTCTATGGTTAGGAAACATAACCATCTTTGATCAATGAGCTAGTCTAGTAGAGGCATACTAGTGACTATCTGTTTGTCTATGTATTCACACATGTATTATGTTTCCGGTTAATACAATTCTAGCATGAATAATAAACATTTATCATGATATAAGGAAATAAATAATAACTTTATTATTGCCTCTAGGGCATATTTCCTTGATCTCCCACTTGCACTAGAGTCAATAATCTAGATTACACAGAATGATTCTAACACCCATGGAGTCTTGGTGCTGATCATGTTTTGCTCGTGGAAGAGGCTTAGTCAACGGTGCGCAACATTCAGATCCGTATGTATTTTGCAAATCTCTATGTCTCCCACTTGGACTTGGTCCCGAATGGAATTGAAGCGTCTCTTGATATGCTTGGTCCTCTTGTGAAATCTGGATTCCTTTGCCAAGGCAATTGCACCAGTATTATCACGGAAGATCTTCATTGGTCGGTGCACTAGGTATGACACCTAGATCGAAATGAACTCTTTCATCCGCACTCCTTCATTTGCTGCTTCCGAAGCAGCTATGTACTCTGCTTCACATGTAGATCCATACGACGCTTTGTTTAGAACTGCACCAACCCGGCTCCACCGTTTAATAAAAACACGTATCCGGTTTGCGATTTAGAATCGTCGGATCGGTGTCAAAGCTTACATCGGCGTAACCATTTACGACTAGCTCTTTGTCACCTCCATATCTGAAACATATCCATAGTCCTTTTCGTGTATTTCGGGATGTTCTTGACCGCTGTCCGATGATCCACTCTGGATTACTATGGTACCTTCCTGCCAAGCTTCGCTAAGCATACGTCGTGTCTGGTACACAGCATTGCATACATGATAGAGCCTATGGTGAAGCATAGGGAACATCTTTCATTTTCTCTCTATCTTCTGCTTTGTGGTCGGGCATTGAGTCGACTCAATCTTACACCTTATGTCTGAGTAAAAAACCTTTCTTTGCACGATCCATTTTGAACTTCTTCAAAACTTTATCAAGGTATGTGCTTTGTGAAAGTCCAATTAAGCGTCTTGATCTATCTCTATAGATCTTGATGCCCAATATGTAAGCAGCTTCACCGAGGTCTTTCATTGAAAAACTTTTATTCAAGTATCCTTTTATGCTATCCAGAAATTCTATATCATTTCCAATCAATAATATGTCGTCCACATATAATATCGGAAAAGCTACAGAGTTCCCACTCACTTTCTTGTAAATACGGGCTTCTCCAAAAGTCTCAGATAAAACCATATGCTTTGATCACACTATCACAACGTTTATTCCAACTCCGAGAGGCTTGCACTGCACCATAAATTGATCATTTGGAGCTTGCACACTTTGTTAGCACCCTTTTGGATCAACAAAACCTTCTGGTTGCATCATATACAACTCTTCTTCTAGAAATCCATTCAAGAATGCAGTTTTTACATCCATTTGCCAAATTTCATAATCATAAAATGTGGCAATTGCTAACATGATTCGGACAGACTTAAGCATCGCTACGGTGAGAAAGTCTCATCGTAGTCAACCCCTTGAACTTGTCGAAAACCTTTACGCAACAAGTCGAGCTTTGTAGACGCTACATTACCATCGTCGTCGATCTTCTTCTTAAAGATCCATTTATTCTCAATGGCTTGCCGATCATCGGGCAAGTCAACCAAAGTCCATACTTTGTTCTCATACATGGACCCCATCTCAGATTTCATGGCTTCCAGCCATTTCGCGGAATCTGGGCTCACCATCGCTTCTTCATAGTCTCAGAGGTTCGCCATGGTCAAGTAACATGACTTCCAGAATAGGATTACCGTACCACTGCAGTGCGTATTTTATTCTGGTTGACCCTCTGATTCGGTAGCAACTTGATCTGAAGTTTCATGATCAACATCATTAGTTTCCTCACTAATTGGTGTAGTTGTCACGGGAACCGTTTCTTGTGATGAACTACCTTCCAATAAGGGAGCAAATACGATTATCTCATCAAGTTCTACTTTCCTCCCACTCACTTCTTTCGAGAAACTCCTTCTCTAGAAAGGATCCGAATTTAGCAACGAAAATCTTGCCTTCAGATCTGTGATAGAAGGTGTACCCAACAGTCTCCTTTGGGTATCCTATGAAGACACATTTCTCCGATTTGGGTTCGAGCTTATCTGGTTGAAGTTTCTTCACATAAGCATCGCATCCCCAAACTTTAAGAAACGACAACTTTGGTTTCTTGCCAAACCACAGTTCATATGGTGTCGTCTCAACAGACTTAGATGGTGCCCTATTTAACGTGAATGCGGCCGTCTCTAAAGCATATCCCCAAAACGATAGCGGTAATTCAGTAAGAGACATCATATATCGCACCATATCAAGTAAAAGTACGATTCTGACGTTCGGACACACCATTTCTCTGTGGTGTTCGGGTGGCGTGAGTTGAAAACTATTCCACATTGTTTCAAATGTAAACCAAACTCGTAACTCAAATATTCTCCTCCACGATCAGATCGTAGAAACTTTATTTTCTTGTTACGATGATTTTCCACTTCACTCTGAAATTCTTTGAACTTTTCAAATGTTTCAGATTTGTGTTTCATTAAGTAGATATACCCATATCTGCTCAAATCATCTGTGAAGGTGAGAAAATAACGATACCCTTGGCGTGCCTCAACATTCATTGGACCACAAACATCGGTATGTATGATTTCCAACAAATCAGTTGCTTGCTCCATAGTTCGGAGAACGGCGTTTTGGTCATCTTGCCCATGAGGCACGGTTACAAGTACCAAGTGATTCATAATCAAGTGATTCCGAAGCCCATCAAGATGGAGTTTCTTCATGCGTTTTACACCGATATGACCTAAACGGCGATTGCCACAAATAAGTTGCATTATCATTATCAACTCTGCATCTTTTGGTTTCAACACTATGAATATGTGTATTACTACTATCGAGATTCAATAAAATAGACCATTCTTCAAGGGTGCGTGACCATAAAAGATATTACTCATATAAATAGAACAACCATTATTCTCTGATTTAAATGAATAACCGTCTTGCATCAAACAAGATCCAGATATAATGTTCATGCTCAACGCCGGCACCAAATAACAATTATTTAGGTCTAAAACTAATCCCGAAGGTAGATGTAGAGGTAGCGTGCCGACCGCGATCACATTGACTTTGGAACCGTTTCCCACGCGCATCGTCACCTCGTCCTTTGCCGGTGCTCGTCTATTCCAGTAGTCCCTGTTTTGAGTTGCAAATATTATAGCAGAACCGATATCAAATACCAGGTGCTACTACGAGCTCTAGTAAGGTACACATCAATAACATGTATATCACATATACCTTTGTTCACCTTGCCATCCTTCTTATCCGCCAAATACTTGGGGCAGTTCCGCTTCGATTGTCGATCTGCTTGCGGTAAAAACACTCGATTTCAGGCTTAGGTCCAGACTTGGGTTTCTTCTCTTGAGCAGCAACTTTCTTGCTGTTCTTTTGAAGTTTCCTTCTTCTTTCCTTTGCCCTTTTTCTTGAAACTAGTGGTCTTGTTGACCATCAACACTTGATGCTCTTTCTTGATTTCTACCTCCATGACTTTTAGCATTGTGAAGAGCTCGGGAATTGTTTTGGTCATCCCTTGCATATTATAGTTCATCACGAAGCTCTTGTAGCTTGGTGGCGATGATTGGAGAATTACATCAATGACACTATCATCCGGAAGTGTAACTCCCAGTTGAATCAAGTGATTATTATACCAGACATTTTGAGTATATGTTCCTTGTGAACTATTCTCCTCCGTCTTGCAGCTATAGAACTTATTGGAGACTTCATATCTCTCAATCCGGGCATTTGCTTGAAATATTAACTTCAACTCCTGGAACATCTCATATGCTCCATGACGTTCAAAACGTCGTTGAAGCACCGGTTCTAAGCCGTAAGCATGGCACACTGAACTATCGAGTAGTCATCGACTTTGCTCTGCCAGACGTTCACAACTTCTCGGCGTAGCTCCTGCAGGCACTGGCACCCGGGTGCTTCCGGGGCGTAATTCTTACATGCAGCAATGAGGATAATCCTCAAATTACGGACCCGATCCGTGTAATTGCTACCATCATCTTTCAACTTTGCTTTCTCAAGGAACGATTAAAATTCAACGGAACAACGGCACGAGCCATCTATCTACATGAAACATAGACAAGCAAAAAATACTATCAGGTACTAAGTTCATGATAAATTTAAGTTTAATTAATCATATTAAAAACCTCCCACTTAGACAGACATCTCTCTAGTCATCTAAGTGATTACGTGATCCAAATCAACTAAACCATGTTCGATCATCACGTGAGATGGAGTAGTTTAAATGGTGAACATCACTATGTTGATCATATATTCTATATGATTCACGCTCGACCTTTCGGTCTCCGTGTTCCGAGGCCATATCTGTTATATGCTAGGCTCGTCAAGTTTAACCTGAGTATTCTGCGTGTGCAACTGTTTTGCACTCGTTTGTAGATGGACGTAGAACTTATCACACCCGATCACGTGGTGTCTGGGTACTACGAACTTTTAGCAACGTTGCATACTCAGGGAGAACACTTCTTGATAATTTTAGTGAGAGATCATCTTATAATGCTACCGTCAATCAAAGCAAGATAAGATGCATAAAGGATAAACATCACATGCAATCAATATAAGTGATATGATATGGTCATCATCATCTTGTGCTTGTGATCTCCATCGCCGAAGCACCGTCATGATCACCATCGGCACCGGCGCGACACCTTGATCTCCATCGTAGCATCGTTGTCGTCTCGCCAACTATTGCTTCTACGACTATCGCCACCACTTAGTGATAAAGTAAAGTAATTACATGGCGTTTGCATTTCATACAATAAAGCGACAACCATATGGCTCCTGCCAGTTGCCGATAACTCGGTTACAAAACATGATCATCTCATACAATAAAATATAGCATCACGTCTTGACCACATCACATCACAACATGCCCTGCAAAAACAAGTTAGACGTCCTCTACTTTGTTGTTGCAAGTTTTACGTGGCTGCTACGGGCTGAGCAAGAACCGTTCTTACCTACGCATCAAAACCACAACGATAGTTTGTCAAGTTGGTGCTGTTTTAACCTTCGCAAGGACCGGGCGTAGCCACACTCGGTTCAACTAAAGTGAGAGAGACAGACACCGCCGGTCACCTTTAAGCAACGAGTGCTCGGGCGGTGAAACCAGTCTCGCGTAAGCGTCTGGCGTAATGTCGGTCCGGGCGCTTCATCTCACAATACCGCCCGAACCAAAGTATGACATGCTGGTAAGCAGTATGACTTATATCGCCCACAACTCACTTGTGTTCTACTCGTGCACATGACATCAACGCATAAAACCAGGCTCGGATGCCCTTTGTTGGGGAACGTAGTAATTTGAAAAAATTTCCTACGCACACGCAAGACCATGGTGATGGCATAGCAACGAGAGGGAGAGTGTCTGTCACGCACTCGTGAGACCGAAGCGGAAGCGTTATAACAACGCGGTTGATGTAGTAAATGCGTCTTCACGATCCGACCGATCCAAGCACCGAACGTCACGGCACCTCCGAGTTACGCACACGTTCAGCTCGATGGCGATCCCGGACTCCGATCCAGCAAAGTGTCGGGATGAGTTCCGTCGACCTGACGGTGTGGTGACGATGATGATGCTCCACCGACGCGGGCTTCGCCTAAGCTCCATGACGATATGACTTTTCGGCGCGGGGCTTCGCCTAAGCTCCATGACGATATGACGAAGTGGAATATGGTGGAGGCACCGCACACGGCTAAGGAACGATCCGTAGATCAACTTCAGTGTCATGGGGTGCCCCCCGCCCCGTATATAAAGGAGCAAGGGGGGTGCGGCCAGCCCAAGCGGCGCTGGAGGAGTCCTACTCCCAAGGGAGTAGGACTCCCCCCCCTAGTTGGATTAGGATTGGAGGAGGGAAGAGGGAAGAGGCGCCGCCTCTCCTTGTCCTATTCGGACTAGAGGGGGGGAGTAGCGGCCTGACCTGCCCCGGCCGCCCTTCCTCTTCTCCCTATGGCCCATCAAGGCCCATAGACCCCCGGGGTTCCGTAACCCCGGTGTTCCTAACTTCCTGTTTTCATTGGAACCTTTCCAAGTCCAAACATAGGCTTCCAATATATCAATCTTTATGTCTCGACCATTTCGAGACTCCTCTTCATGTCCGTGATCACATCCGGACTCGAACAACCTTCGTACATCAAAACTTATAAACTCATAATGAACTGTCATCGAAGCGTTTAAGCGTCACGGACCCTACGGGTTCGAGAACTATGTAGACATGACCTAGAACCATTCTCGGTCAATAACCAATAGAGGAACATGGATGCCCATATTGGTTCCTACATATTCTCTGAAGATCTTTATCGGTCAAACCGCATAACGACATTAATGTTGTTCCCTTTGTCATCGGTATGTTACTTACCCGAGATTCGATCGTCGGTATCCAATACCTAGTTCAATCTCGTTACCGGTAAGTCTCTTTACTCGTTCCATAATACATCATCTCACAACTAACTCATTAGTTGCAATGCTTGCAAGGCTTATGTGATGTGTATTACCGAGAAGGCCCAGAGATACCTATCCGACAATCGGAGTGACAAAACCTAATCTCAAAATACGCCAACCCAACAAGTACCTTTGGAGACACACCAGTACTCCTTTATAATCACCCGATTCGTTGTGACGTTTGGTAGTACCAAAGTGTTCCTCCGGTAAACGGAGTTGCATAATCTCATAGTTACGAGGAACATGTATAGGTCATGAAGAAAGCAATAGCAATATACTAAACGATCAAGTGCTAAGCTAACGGAATGGGTCATGTCAATCACATCATTCTCCTAATGATGTGATCCCATTAATCAAATGACAACACATGTCTATGGTTAGGAAACATAACCATCTTTGATCAATGAGCTAGTCTAGTAGAGGCATACTAGTGACTATCTGTTTGTCTATGTATTCACACATGTATTATGTTTCCGGTTAATACAATTCTAGCATGAATAATAAACATTTATCATGATATAAGGAAATAAATAATAACTTTATTATTGCCTCTAGGGCATATTTCCTTCACTATCCACGCAGCACTTCGCCCGAGTGCCGAGATCCCCGAAGACCTTGACGGAGAGGAGATCACCCTCCATTAACTTAAAATGGAGGGTAAACCCCGCCCTCAAGCTGTGGATGCGAGTGAACGTCTTCCACCCACGATCAAGATACATCACATTAGGGGCTGGGAATACAACACGGACTCGCATGCGCTGATTCCACAGCCCTCATGTGCAGTCTCGGTGTCTCGGCGGATCCGACTCCATCGCGCTCATGACGGAGGCTGGAAGCCGGAGGCGACGACGAGGCGCCAGCGCAGCCTGACGAAGAACTTCGCAAAGGGTCGTCCCCGTATGGACACCGGGGAGTGGAACCGCCGGCGGAGGCGGAGACGGCGCGCCACCCCGTCCGCCTCTTCCCCGAGCGCCTCGACCTCGTCCACGACCTCGCCCCCTCCCTCTTCCTCTTGGGGCTGATCCTGCCACCCCGGGCGCGGGGTCGGAAGGGGAGCGCTGTCTAGCGGCGACCCTCGCCGCCACCGATGAAGAACCAAGTTTCCCTTTCTCCATGACGAATGAGAGAAAGGGAGCGGCCGAGGAATGGGAGAGTGCGGCCTGCGCTCCCCTTCCGCTCTTTTTAAAGAAGCAAGGTGGGGGCTCGGCCGCCCCGCTCGGCAAATCAAGGCATAGGAAGAGCAGGGAATCGGGGCCGACCTGCTGCCTCTGCTCGCAACGGCCCAGTTTCCCACTCCCACCGTCCGCGACCCCAAGGGCATGGAGGCCACGTGGCGGGGATGCAGAACTGAGGCGACGGATGAGGCGACCTCGCACGCCACCTACCTCCCCCCCCTAGCGCCGCAATTGTGGCCGCGTGCGTTCTGAGAGGCAGCGGATATGGAGTGGATTTGGTTTGGACCCAGGCCGCGCGTGCCCGTGCCCTGTTTTGGGCCTGGCCCAACAACGCTCGGCACCAAGTATGGCCCAGGCCCGGGGGCTGCTGTCGGTGTACTAAGGTAGGGGTACCTTAGTACCCCGAACTTTGTCTGCAGGCGATCGCGGCGTCCCGGGCAAGCCTTGCCGGGCATCTGCCAAGACCCTCCGCGGCCCTTCAGAAAACAAGACCCCGGCAAGAGGAGCTTGCCGTAAGCCATTCAAGAACAAAGTAATCGAGACCCCGACAAGAGGAGCTTGTCGGGAAGGCCACTCAGGGCGCAAAGGAAACAAGGCCCCGGCAAGAGGAGCTTGCCGGGAAGGCTTGGTGGGCGCCGAGCCCCCAAGCGCGACAAGGTTCCTGCCGCGGCAAGGCGCTTGCCGGGGTGGGCAACCTCTCTTCATCTCCGCTCCAGCTCACCCGCCAGCGTGTCACCACGGGCTCTCCCTAAGTCTGGCGTGTCGACGAGCTGTGCAGCCAGCGGGGAGTAGCGATAAGCGGCGCTGACAAGCTACCATCGTGGCAAACGGAGGCGCACTTGAAGGTCCCTGTTACACTGTTCGGGCGACTGAGACGGGCATTGATGACTCTTGTCCCTTGCCGTCAGAGTTAGGTATAGATTACTGTACACTGTATAGTGCGGTGTACCAACCTATGTTTTTACTATCTTACCCTTGTCTACTTGCCACATATGGTGACCCCTTGTGCCTATAAAAGGAGGCCCAAGTGCAACGTAGAAAGGGTTCGGTTGGGTTCGGTCCAGCTCCGGCTTAGTTCATCACACTCATACGAAACCACACTCAGGCTAGGTCTTGTAGCTCCCATTGCTCCCTAGCAAGAACACAAGATAATCCACAAAGCAGCAGTAGGAGTATTATCTCTCCGGAGAGCTCCGAAGCTGGGTAAATCTGCTCATGTGCATCGCCTCGACCCGCTCTTTGTGCAATCTCCGCCCCCCTCCGAACCACAAGGGACCCAGGTCCCGTAGGTGCTCGTGGGACACGATCAGCTCTCCCCCGACAGAGGGATGTCTATCTAAGTGGGAGTTCTTAAGTAATATGATTAATTGAACTTTAATTTATCATGAACTTAGTCCTGGTAGTATTAGCATATCTATGTTGTAGATCAATAGCTCGCGTTTAGCTCCCCTGTTTTATTTTTGATATGTTCCTAGAAAAAACTAAGTTGAAAGATGTTAGTAGCAATAATGCGGATTGGATCCATGATCTGAGGATTATCATCATTGCTGCACAAAAGAATTATGTCCTTGATGCACCGCTAGGTGACAGACCGATTGCAGGAGCAGATGCAGACGTTATGAACGTTTGGCAAGCTCGATATGATGACTACTTAATGGTTTAGTGCACCATGCTTTATGGCTTAGAATCGGGGCTTCAAAGATGTTTTTTAACGCCACGGAGCATATGAGATGTTCCAAGAGTTGAAATTAGTATTTTAGACTCATGCCCATGTCGAAAGGTATGAGACCTTTGACAAGCACTTTGCCTACAAGATGGAGGAGAATTGCTCAGCTAGTGAGCATGTGCTCAGTATGTCTGAGTACTACAATTACTTGAATCAAGTGGGAGTTAATCTTCCAGATAAGATAGTGATTGGGAGAGTTCTCTAGTCACTATCACCAAGTTACTAGAACTTCGTGATGAACTATAATATGCAAGGGAGAATGGAAACGATTCCCAAGCTCTTCGTGATGCTGAAATCGACGAAGGTAGAAATCAAGAAAAGCATCAAGTGTTGATGGTTGACAAGACTACTAGTTTCTAGAAAAGGGCAAAGGGAAGAAGGGAAACTTCGAGAAGAACGGCAAGCAAGTTGCTGCTCAAGTGAAGAAGCCCAAGTCTGGACCTAAGCCTGAGACTAAGTGCTTCTACTGCAAAGGGACTGGTCACTAGAAGCAGAACTGCCCCAAGTATTTGGCGGATAAGAAGGATTGCAAAGTGAACAAAGGTATATTTGATATACATGTTATTGATGTGTACTTTACTAGTGTTTATAGCAATCCCTCAGTATTTGATACTAGTTCAGTTGCTAAGATTAGTAACTCAAAACGGGAGTTGCACAATGAACAGAGACTAGTTAAGGGTGAAGTGACGATGTGTGTTGGAACTGGCTCCAAGATTGATATGATCATAATCGCACACTCCTTATACTTTGGGGATTAGTGTTGAACCTAAATAAATGTTATTTGGTGTTTGCGTTAAGCATGAATATGATTTGATCATGTTTATTGCAATACGGTTATTCATTTAAAGTCAGAGAATAATTGTTGTTACATTTACATGAATAAAACCTTCAATGGTCATACACCCAAGGTGAATGGTTTATTGAATCTCGATCGTGGTGATACACATATTCATAATATTGAAGCCAAAAGATGCAAAGTTAATAATGATAGTGCAAATTATTTGTGGCACTGTCGTTTAGGTCATATTGGTGTAAAGCGCAAGAAGAAAATCCATGCTGATGGGCTTTTGGAATCACTTGATTATGAATCAGTTGATGCTTGCGAACCATGCCTCATGCATGGGCAAGATGACTAAAACTCCGTTCTCCGGAACAATGGAGCGAGCAATGGACTTGTTGGAAATAATACATACTAATGTATGCAATCCAATGAGTGTTGAGGCTTGCGGCGGGTATTGTTATTTCCTCACCTTCACAGATGATTTGAACAGATATGGGTATATCTACTTGATGAAACATAAGTCTGAAACATTTGAAAAGTTCAAAGAATTTCAGAGTGAAGTGGAAAATCATCGTAACAAGAAAATAAAGTTTCTAAGATCCGATCGCGGAGGAGAATATTTGAGTTACGTGTTTGGTCTTCATTTGAAACAATGCAGACTAGTTTCGCAACTCACGCCACATGAACACCACAGCGTAATGGTGTGTCCGAACATCGTAACCGTACTTTATTAGATATGGTGCAATCTATGATGTCTCTTACCGATTTACCACTATCGTTTTGGGGTTATGCATTAGAGACAGCTGCATTCACGTTAAATAGGGCACCATCTAAATCCATTGAGATGACACTATATGAACTATGGTTTGGCAAGAAACCAAAGTTGTCGTTTCTTAAAGTTTGGGGTTGCGATGCTTAAAAGTTTTCATCCTGATAAGCTCAAACCCAAATCGGAGAAATGTGTCTTCATAGGATACCCAAAGGAGACAGTTGGGTACACCTTCTATCACAGATCTGAAGGCAAGACATTCGTTGCTAAGAATGGATCCTTTCTAGAGAAGGAGTTTCTCTCGAAAGAAGTGAGTGGGAGGAAAGTAGAACTTGATGAGGTAACTGTACCTGCTCCCTTATTAGAAAGTAGTTCATCACAGAAATCTGTTCCTGTGACTCCTACACCAATTAGTGAGGAAGCTAATGACGATGATCATGTAACTTCAGATCAAGTTACTACCGAACCTCGTAGGTTAACCAGAGTGAGATCCGCACCAGAGTGGTACGATAATCCTGTTCTGGAGGTCATGTTACTTGACCATGACGAACCTACGAACTATGAGGAAGCGATGATGAGCCCAAATTCCGCGAAATGGCTTGAGTCCATGAAATCTTAGATGGGATCCATGTATGAGAACAAAGTGTGGACTTTGGTTGACTTGCCCGATGATCGGCAAGCCATAGAAAATAAATGGATCTTCAAGAGGAAGACGGATGCTGATAGTAGTGTTACTATCTACAAAGCTAGACTTGTCGAAAAAGGTTTTGACAAAGTTCAAGGTGTTGACTATGATGAGATTTTCTCACTCGTATCGATGCTTAAAAGTCTATCCGAATCATGTTAGCAGTTGCCACATTTTATGAAATATGGCAAATGGATGTCAAAACTATATTCCTTAATGGATTTCTTAAAGAAGAGTTGTATATGATACAACTAGAAGGTTTTGTCAATCCTAAAGGTGCTAACAAAATGTGTAAGCTCCAGTGATCCATCTATGGACTGGTGCAAGCATCACAGAGTTGGAATATACGCTTTGATGAGTTGATCAAAGCATATAGTTTTATACAGACTTGCGGTGAAGCCTGTATTTACAAGAAAGTGAGTGGGAGCACTACAACATTTCTTACAAATATATGTGAATGACATATTGTTGATCAGAAAGAATGTAAAAAAATTCTGGAAAGCTTAAAGGAGTATTTGAAAGGATTTTTTCAAAGAAATACCTCGGTGAAGCTGCTTACATATTGAGCATCAAGATCTATAGAGATAGATCAAGACGCTTGATAAGTTTTTTCAATAAGTACATACCTTGACAAGATTTTGAAGTAGTTCAAAATGGAACAGTCAAAGAAAGAGTTCTTGCATGTGTTACAAGATGTGAAATTGAGTAAGACTCAAAGCCTGACCACGTCAGAAGATAGAAAGAGAATGAAAGTCATTCCCTATGCCTCATCCATAGATTCTATAAAGTATGCCATGCTGTGTACCAGATCTATTGTATACCCTACATTTGGCAAGGGAGTACAACAGTGATCTAGGATTAGATCACTAAACAGCGGTCAAAATTATCCTTAGTGGAATAAGGATTTGTTTCTCGATTATGGAGGTGACAAAAGGTTCGTCGTAAAGGGTTACATCGATGCAAGTTTTGACACTGATCCAGATGACTCTAAGTCTCAATCTGGATACATATTGAAAGTGGGAGCAATTAGCTAAAGTAGCTCCTTGCATAGCATTGTAGACATAGATATTTGCAAAATACATACGGATCTGAATTTGGCAGACCCGTTGACTAAACTCCTCTCACAAGCAAAACATGATCACACCTTAGTACTCTTTGGGTGTTAATCACATGACGATGTGAACTAGATTACTGACTCTAGTAGACCCTTTGAGTGTTGGCCACATGACGATATGAACTATGCATATTAATCACATGGTGATGTGAACTATTGGTGTTAAATCACATGGCGATGTGAACTAGATTATTGACTCTAGTGCAAGTGGGAGACTAAAGGAAATATGCCCTAGAGGCAATAATAAAGTTGTTATTTGTATTTCCTTATATCATGATAACTGTTCATTATTCATGCTAGAATTGTATTAACCGGAAACTTAGTACATGTGTGAATACATAGACAAAGCAGTGTCACTAGTATGCCTCTACTTGACTAGCTCGTTGAATCAAAGATGGTTAAGTTTCCTAGCCATAGACATGAGTTGTCATTTGATTAACGGGATCACATCATTAGAGAATGATGTGATTGATTTGACCCATTCCGTTAGCTTAGCACTTGATCGTTTAGTTTACTGCTATTGCTTTATTCATGACTTATACATGTTCATATGACTATGAGATTATGCAACTCCCGATTACCGGAGGAACACTTTGTGTGCTACCAAACGTCACAACGTAACTGGGCGATTATAAAGTTGCTCTACAGGTGTCTCCGATGGTACTTGTCGAGTTGGCATAGATCGAGATTAGGATTTGTCACTCCGATTGTTGGAGAGGTATCTCTGGGGCCTCTCGGTAATGCACATCACTATAAGCCTTGTAAGCAATGTGATTAATGAATTAGTTGCTGGGATGATGCATTATGGAACGAGTAAAGAGACTTGCTGGTAACGAGATTGAGCTAGGTATTGAGATATCGACGATCGAATCTCGGGCAAGTAACATACCGATGATAAACGGAATAACGTATGTTGTTATGCGGTTTACCGATAAAGATCTTCATAGAATATGTAGGAACCAATATGAGCATCCAGGTTCCGCTATTGGTTATTGATCGAAGACATGTCTCAGTCATGTCTACATAGTTCCCGAACAGGTAGGGTCCGCACGCTTAAAGTTCTGTGACGATCGGTATTATGAGTTTATATGTTTTGATGTACCGAAGGTAGTTCGGAGTCCTGGATATGATCACGGACATGATGAGGAGTCTCGAAATGGTCGAGACATAAAGATTGATATATTGGAAGCCTACATTTGGACATCGGAAGAGTTCCGGGTGAAATCGGGATTTTACCGGAGTACCGGGGGGTTACCGGAACCCCCCGGGGGATGTAATGGGCCTGTTGGGCCTTAGTAGAGAAGAGAGAGGGAAGCCAGGAGGTGGCGCGCGACCCCCCTTGCCCCGGTACGAATTGGACAAGGGAAGGGGGCGGCAGCCCCCCTCTCCTTCCTTCTCTCCACCTCCTCCTTCCCCTTCTCCTACTCCTACTAGGAAAAGAGGAGTCCTACTCCCGGTGGGAGTAGGACTCCCCCCTTGGTGCGCCCTCCTCCTTGGCCGGCCGCCTCCCCCTAGCTCCTTTATATGTGGGGGCAGGGGGCACCCTAGAACACACAAGTTGATCATTGATCTCTCTTAGCCTTGTGTGGTGCCCCCTCCACCATAATCCACCTCGGTCATATCGTAGCAGTGCTTAGGCGAAGCCCTGCGTTGGTAGCTTCATCAACACCGTCACCACGTCGTCGTCTTGTGAAGCTCTTCCCAAGCTCTCTTTGGATCGTGAGTTCGCGGGACGTCAGCGAGTTGAACGTGTGCTGAACGCGGAGGTGCCGTACATTCGGTACCGAGGATCAGTCGATCGTGAAGACGTACGACTACATCAACCGCGTTGTCATAACGCTTCCGCTTAACGGTCTACGAGGGTAAATGGACGACACTCTCCCCTCTCGTTCCTATGCATCACCATGATCTTGCATGTGCGTAGGATTTTTTTTGAAATTACTACGTTTCCCAACATGAAGATACCGAGATCGAATCTCGGGCAAGTAACATACCGATGACAAAGGGAATAATGTATGTTGTCATAACGGTTCGACCGATAAAGATCTTCGTAGAATACGTGGGAGCCAATATGAGCATCCAGGTTCTGCTATTGGTTATTGACCGGAGAGGTGTCTCGGTCATGTCTACATAGTTCTCGAACCCGTAGGTCCACATGCTTAACGTTCGATGACGATTTGTATTATGAGTTGTGTGTTTTGGTTACGGAATTTTGTTCAGAGTCCCGTATGAGATCACGGACATGACGAGGAATCTCAAAGGTCGGGAGGTAAACATTGACATATTGGAAGGTTATATACAGACACTGGAATGGTTTCGAAGAAGTTCGGGGATTTTTAAGAGTACCGGAGGTTACCGGAACCCCCCGGGAAAGTTTATGGGCCTCATGGGCCATAGTGGAGAGAGGGAGGCAGGCCGCAAGAGGTGGCGCGCGCCTCCCCCCTGTCCAATCCGAATTGGACAAGGGGTGGGGGCGCCCACTGATGACCCACAAGTATAGGGGATCTATCGTAGTCCTTTTGATAAGTAAGAGTGTCGAACCCAACGAGGAGCAGAAGGAAATGATAAGCGGTTTCCATCAAGGTATTCTCTGCAAGCACTGAAATAAGTGGTAACAGATAGTTTTGTGATAAGATAAATTGTAACGAGCAACAAGTAACAAAAGTAAATAAAGTGCAGCAAGGTGTCCCAATCCTTTTTGTAGCAAAGGACAAGCCGGAACAAACTCTTATAGTAGGAAAAGCGCTCCCGGGGACACATGGGAATATCGTCAAGCTAGTTTTCATCACGTTCCTATGATTTGCGTTCGGTACTTTGGTAATTTGATATGTGGGTGGACCAGTGCTTGGGTGCTGTTCTTACTTGAACAAGCATCCCACTTATGATTAACCTCTATTGCAAGAATCCGCAACTACAACAAAAGTATTAAGGTAAACCTAACCATAGCATGAAACATGTGGATCCAAATCAGCCCCTTACTAAGCAACGCATAAACTAGGGTTTAAGCTTCTGTCACTCTAGCAACCCATCATCTACTTATTACTTCCCAATGCCTTCCTCTAGGCCCAAATAATGGTGAAGTGTTATGTAGTCAACGTTCACATAACACCACTAGAGGATAGACAACATACATCTCATCAAAATATCGAACGAATACCAAATTCACATGACTACTAATAGCAAGACTTCTCCCTTGTCCTCGTGAACAAACGTAACTACTCACAAAGCATATTCATGTTCATAATCAGAGGGGTAATAATATGCATAAAGGATCTGAACATATGATCTTCCACCAAATAAACCAACTAGCATCAACTACAAGGAGTAATCAACACTACTAGCAACCTACTAGCACCAATCCCGAACTTGGGGACAAGAATTGGATACAAGAGATGAACTAGGGTTTGGAGATGAGATGGTGCTGGTGAAGATGTTGATGGAGATTGCCCTCTCCCGATGAGAGGAGCGTTGGTGATGATGATGACGATGATTTCCCCCTCCAGGAGGGAAGTGTCCCCGGCAGAATAGCTCTGCCAGAGCCCTATATTGGTTCCGCCTCGTGGCAGCGGAGTTTCGTCCCGAATGGTTGCTTAATGTTTTTTTATCATCGAAAGACTTCATATAGGAGAAGATGGGCGTCGGAGAGCCATCAGGGGTCCACGAGGTAGGGGGCGCGCCCCGGGGGGGGGGGGGGGCACCCGCGTGAGCAGGGTGTGGCCCCTCTGGCCTTCATCTTTGGTGACGATTTTTATTTATTTATTTTAAGATATTCCGTGGAGTTTCAGGACTTTTGGAGTTTCGCAGAATAGTTCTCCAATAGTTGCTCCTTTTCCAAATTCTGCATTCCAAAGGCATTCTCCCTCTTCATGTAAACCTTGTAAAATAAAAGAGAATAGCCATAAGTATTGTGACATAATGTGAAATAATAGCCCATAATGCGATAAATATCGATATAAAAGCATGATGCAAAATGGACGATCAACTCCCCAAGCTTAGACCTCGCTTGTCCTCAAGCGAGAAGCCGATAACAATAAATATGTCCTCATGTTTAGAGGTAGAGGCGTCGATAAAAATAAAATACGGACATGAAGGCATCATGATTATTCTCATAACGACAACATATATAGATTTTGTCATATGATTACTTATGTTCAAGTGATGATCTTTTCACAATGCAAAAGTATGAATCGAAACCTTATTGAGCACCAACAAATTATAACCTCAGTCATTGAAGCAATTGCAATTTATCATAACATCGGAAAGAGTCTATGTCAGAGCTTAAAAGCAAGTCCACATACTCAACTATCATTTAGTCCTTCATAATTGCTAACACTCACGCAATACTTGTGGTTATGGAGTTTTAATCGTACATAGAGAAAGATAGGGGCTTATAGTTTTGCCCCACAACCTTTTACCTCAAGGGTAATGTCAACAATAATAATTCATACTCCCCTACATCCAATTATATATATATATATATATATATATATATATATATATATCAAGTTCTTTCCAACATGCTTTGGGCTTGCCAAAGGATAAAATGAAAAGGAAAGGTGAAGATCACCGTGACTCTTGCATAAGGTAGAGGATAATAATAAAATATAGGCCCTTCGCAGAGGGAAGCAGAGGTTGCCATGCGCTTTTATGGTTGGATGCACAAAATCTCAATGCGAAATAACGTCACTTTATATTGCCCCTTGTGATATGAACCTTTATTATGCAGTCCGTCACTTTTATTTCTTCCATATCACAAGATCGTATAAAGCTTATTTCCCCACACCAATCAATCATACATATTTAGAGAGCAATTTTTATTGCTCTGCACCGATGACAACTTACCTGAAGGATCTTACTCAATCCATAGGTAGATATGGTAGACTCTCATGGAAAAACTGGTTTAAGGGTATTTGGAAGCACAAGTAGTATCTCTACTTGGTGCTGAGAATTTGGCTAGCATGAGGGGGAAAGGCAAGCTCAACATGTTAGAGGATCCATGACAACATACTTTATCTCAGATATAAGGAAACATAATTCATCATGTTGTCTTCCTTGTCCAACATCAACTCTTTAGCATGTTATATTTTAATGAGTGCTCCCAATCATAAAAGAGGTCAATGATATCTATATGTGAAACCTCTCTTTCCTTATTACTTCCTATTAATTGCAACGATGACCAAAGCTATATTTGCCAACTCCCAACAACTTTTAATCATCATACTCTTTATATGTGAAGTCATTACTCTCAATAAGATCAATATGAACTCTTTGTTTCTTTTTATTCTTTTTCTTCTTTCTTTATTTTATTCACCCAAGATCATGGCAAAATAATCAAGCCCTTGACTCAACCCGAAACTTTATTATATATATAGCTCACGGACTCGATTACATAGAGAGATCATAAAGCAAAACTCAAAACTAGATCATGCCATAAAATTTATTCTACTAGATCAAGATACTACTAAAAGGATCGAACTAAGAAAAACGGTAAAGATAGGAGTTGTGATGGTGATACGATACCGGGGCACCTCCCCCAAGCTTGGCAGTTGCCAAGGGGAGTGCCCATACCCATGTGATCATGTCTCCTTTGTTGGCGAAGAAGGTGGAAGTGTTGTTGATGATGCAAGCTTGTCATCCATCTTCCATGGCATAGGCTCACCATCATAGAAGGATGATCGAGTCTCCGGAATCCTCAAATCTGCAGCCAAACTCATCCTTTTGAATCTATATTCATACTCACAGTTTTGATTTTGCAGATCATAGATTTGGGCCTGGAGGTGCTCGATCTTCTCATGTAGCTTGAAGATGGCCTCCTCGGTGTTCTCGGCATCCGGCTCGTAGTTGTTGGTGAACTCCGCGAGCATCTTGTGGCTAGCGTTAATTCCACGCTCCACCATCCCCTGGCACTTGAAAACTTGTTGCTCCATTGCTTCGAGCCTCGCCTCCATGCTTCCGGTTCCCTTTGGTCCCTCAACATCGCGGATGTGCAGCAATCCATCACGCATCTCAATGGTTTGAGGGTGTCGCAGCACCTCCGCGAGGTAAGGGTTGATCACCTTCTCGAAGAACTTGTCCTTGGAAGCACTTGGGGACGCCATGATGATCTGGATCTGTCAGAAAAACAGCTCGAAACAAGAACAGAGGATATTTGCGTGATATGGGAGTCAAAACCTTCGGGAGAATATATAATGAATTTTTACCGACCAAAATACGTATCATGCAAGAAAACAGAGTCCGGAGGGCACACGGGGTGCTCACGAGGTAGGGGGGCGCGCCCAGGGGGGTAAGGCGCACCCACCACCCTCGTGGGGCCCTCGTGTCCTTCCCAGACTGCTACTTATTTTTCTATTTTTCTAAATATTCCAAAACGGAGAAATATTGCCTTAAAAATTGTTTTGGAGTCGGTTTACTTACCGTACCACATACCTATTCCTTTTCGGAGTCTGAAACGGTCTGGAAAGTGTCCCTTATGTATTCCTCCGGGGTTACGGTTTCAATAATATTGGTTTCAACATTTATGGGATTACTTGAGATATAATGTTTGATCCTTTGACCGTTTACCACCTTCGGATTTGTGCCTTCGAAGTTGTTGATTTTTATGGCACCGGAACGATAGACCTCCTCGATAACGTAGGGACCTTCCCATTTAGAGAGAAGTTTTCCTGCAAAAAATCTTAAACGGGAGTTGTATAGCAATACATAATCACCTACATTAAACTCACGCTTTTGTATCCTTTTGTCATGCCATCTTTTAACTTTTTCTTTAAACAACTTAGCATTTTCATAAGCTTGGGTTCTCCATTCATCAAGTGAGCTAATATCAAATAACCTCTTCTCACCGGCAAGTTTAAAAATCATAGTTGAGCTCTTTAATAGCCCAATATGACTTATGTTCTAGTTCGAGAGGTAAGTGACATGCTTTTCCATAAACCATTTTATATGGAGACATACCCATAGGATTCTTATATGCAGTTCTATAGGCCCATAATGCATCATCAAGATTCTTGGACCAATTCTTTCTAGACCTATTAACAGTCTTTTGCAAAATTAATTTGAGCTCTCTATTGCTCAATTCTACTTGACCACTAGACTGTGGGTGATAAGGAGATGCGATTCTATGATTAACATCATATTTAGCAAGCATTTTACGGAAGGCACCATGAATAAAGTATGAACCACCATCAGTCATTAAATATCTAGGGACTCCATTCCTCGGAAAAATAACTTCCTTAAGCATTTTAATAGAAGTGTTATGATCAGCACTACTAGTTGGAATAGCTTCTACCCACTTAGTAACATAATCAACAGCAACCAAAATATGTGTATATCCATTAGAGGCAGGAAAAGGTCCCATATAATCAAAGCCCCAAACATCAAATGGTTCAATAACAAGTGAATAATTCATAGGCATTTCTTGACGTCTACTAATATTACCAATTCTTTGACATACATTGCAAGACAAAACAAACTTACGGGCATCCTTGAAGAGAGTAGGCCAATAAAAACCGGATTGCAATACCTTATGTGCAGTTCTATCTCCAGCGTGGTGTCCTCCATAAGCTTCGGAGTGACACTTGCGTAGGATTTGTTCCTGTTTATGCTCAGGCACACAACGTCTAATAACACCATCTACTCCTTCTTTATAAAGATGTGGGTCATCCCAAAAGTAATGTCGCAAATCATAGAAAAACTTTTTTCTTTTGTTGGTATGTGAAGCTAGGTGGTATAAATTTAGCAACAATACAATTAGCATAATCAGCATACCATGGAGTGATACGAGAAGTGCTTATGACATTTAATTGTTCATCAGGAAAGCTATCATCAATAGGTAGTGGGTCATCAAGAACATTCTCTAACCTAGATAAGTTATACGCAGCAGGGGTTCTCAGCTCCTTTTCTATCAACAGTATGCAAATAAAATTCTTGCAGCAAGAGAACCCATCTAATAAGTCTAGGTTTTGCATCTTTCATTTCCATAAGATATTTAATAGCAGCATGATCAGTGTGAATAGTTACTTTAGAATCAACAATATAGGGTCTGAATTTATCACAAGCAAATACAACTGCTAAAAGTTCCTTTTCGGTAGTAGCATAATTTCTTTGAGAATTGTCTAGAGTCTTACTAGCATAATGGATAACATTTAATTTCTTATCAACTCTTTGCCCTAGAACAACACCTACAACATAATCACTAATTTCAAAGGGTAAATTCCAATCAGGTGGCTGAACAACAGGTGCAGAGACTAATGCTTTCTTAAGTATTTCAAATGCTTCTACACAATCATCATCAAAGACAAAATGGTACATCTTTTTGTAATAAATTAGTCAGAGGCCGATAAATTTTTGATAAGTCCTTAATGAACCTCCTATAAAATCCGGCGTGACCAAGGAAACTTCTTATACCTTTGATGTCCTTGGGACATGACATCTTTTCAATAGCATTAACCTTGGCTTTATCAACTTCAATACCTCTTTCAGAAACTTTGTGCCCCAAGACAATACCTTCATTAACCATAAAGTGGCACTTTCCCCAATTCAAGACAAGATTAGTTTCTTCACATCTCTGCAAAACTCGATCAAGATTGCTCAAGCAATCATCAAAAGAGGAACCATAGACGGAAAATTCGTCCATGAAAACCTCACAATTTTTTTCACAAAAATCAGAGAATATAGCCATCATGCATCTTTGAAAGGTAGAAGGTGCATTACATAAACCAAAAGGCATACGTCTATACGCAAAAGTACCAAAAGGGCAAGTAAAAGTAGTCTTTGATTGATCTTTAGCCGACCACAGTATTTGAGAGAAACCGGAATAACCATCTAGAAAGCAATAATGTGTATGTTTGCATAATCTTTCTAGCATTTGATCAATAAAAGGCAAGGGGTAATGATATTTCTTAGTAGCTTTATTTAATTTGCGGAAATCAATTACCATCCTATAACCTGTGATAATTCTTTGCGGGGTCAATTCATCTTTATCATTAGGGACAACAGTAATATCTCCCTTCTTAGGGACACAATGGACATGACTTACCCATTGACTATCAGCAACGGGATAAATTATACCTGCCTCTAGAAGCTTGAGTATTTCTTTTCTTACCACTTCTTTCATTTTAGGATTCAAACGTCGTTGAGGATCACGAACTAGTTTGGCATCCGCTTCCAAATTTATTTTATGTTGACATAGAGTGGGACTAATGCCCTTAAGATCATCAAGAGTATATCCAATAGCGGCACGGTGCTTCTTCAGAGTTTTCAATAATATTTCTTCTTCATGCTCTAAAAGGTTAGCACTAATAATAACAGGATATATTTTCTTTTCATCAAGATAAGCATATTTAAGATTATCGAGCAGCGGTTTTAAGCTCAAACAGGATCACCCTTGGGTGGAGGGATCCCCTAGGATTTCAACAGGCAAATTGTGTTGCGAGAATAGGTTCTGTTTAAAGAATACTTCATCTATTCCCTTCTTTCATTCATGAATATATCATTTTCATGGTCTAGCAAATAGTGTTCTAAAGGATCACTAGGAGAATGCGGCAATAGAAGCAAGACCAATGATTTCATCCTTACTAGGCAATTCTTCTTCACGATGTTGTTTACTAAATTTAGAGAAATTAAACTGATGAATCATATCATCCAAGCCAATAGTAACAACATTCTTTTTGCAGCCTATCTTAGCATTAACAGTGTTCAAGAAGGGTCTACCAAATATTATGGGACAAAAGCTATCTTGTGGAGAACTGAGAACAAGAAAATCAGCAGGATATTTAGTTTTCCACACAAGACTTCAACATCTCTAACAATTCCCATTGCAGATATAGTATCTCTATTGGCAAGTTTAATTGTAACATCAATATCTTCTAACTCAGCAGGTGCAATTTCATGCTTAATTTCTTTATATAAATCATAAGGTATAACACTAGCACTAGCACCCATATCACATAAGCCATGATAACAATGATCTCCTATTTTAACAGAAATAACAGGCACGCCTACCACAGGTCTATGTTTAACTTTAACGCTAGGTTTAGCAATTCTAGCAGTTTCACCGCAGAACTGAATAACATGCCCATCAATATTATCAGACAAGAGATCTTTAACAATAGCAATATTAGGTTCTACTTTGACTTTCTCAGGAGGTGTATAAGTTCTAGTATTGCTTTTACGAACCACAGTTGAAGCTTTAGCATGATCCTTTATTCTAACAGGGAAAGGTGGTTTCTCAACATAAGAAGTGGGAACAATAGGATCATTATAAGTGATAGTCTTTTCTTCAACTTTAATAGGTGCAACTACTTTTACTTCTATGGGGGGATGATATTTAAACCACTTCTCCTTGGGGAGATCAACATAAGTAGCAAAAGATTCACAGAAAGAAGCTACTATCTCAGGGTCAAGTCCATATTTAGTGCTAAACTTACGGAAAATATCGGTATCCATAAAAGATTTAACACAATCAAACTTAGGTGTTATACCTGACTCCTTACGTTCGTCGAGGTCCCAATCTTCAGAGTTGCGTTTAATTCTATCCAATAAATTCCATCTAAATTCAATAGTCTTCATTATAAAAGAGCCAGTACAAGAAGTATCGAGCATGGTTTCATTTTTATGAGAAAGTCGAGCATAAAAACTTTGAATAATTATTTCTCTTGGGAGCTCACGATTGGGGCATGAATATAACATTGATTTAAGCCTCCCCCAAGCTTGAGCGACGATTTCTCCTTCGCGAGGCCAAAAATTATATATATAATTGCGATCACGATGAACAAGATGCATAGGATAATACTTTTGATGAAATTCCAATTTCAATCTTTTATAGTTCCATGATCTCATATCATCACATAGCCTATACCATGTCAATGCGTCTCCTTCAAAGATAAAGGGAAGACCTTCTTCTTAACAACATCATCGGGTATACCGCAAGCTTAAATAATCCACAAACTTCATCCACATATATTAAGTGCTCATCGGGATGCTATTTTCCATCTCCTTTAAAAGGATTAGATAGCGGTTTTTCCATAATAACCGAAGGAATTTCAAAATGAGTTTCATTTTCAATAGGTTCAGTAGTTTGAGGGGCAACTCTTTGTTCTCTTGGGACGGGTGAAGATACCCCAAACAAGCCCCTCGAGAATTACTTTCCATAGTAACAAGTGATGTAAAATTTCAGCACACTATATAAATTTTTCCTTACCAAATTCCACCTACCAAAGGCGCTACACTCCCGATAGCAGGCGCCAGAAAAAGAGTCTTGATGACCCACAAGTATAGGGGATCTATCATAGTCCTTTCGATAAGTAAGAGTGTCGAACCCAATGAGGAGCGAAGGAAATGGTAAGCGGTTTTCAGCAAGGTATTCTCTGCAAATCTTGAAATAAGTGGTAACAGATAGTTTTGTGATAAGATAAATTGTAACGAGCAACAAGTAACAGAAGTAAATAAAGTGCAGCAAGGTGGCCCAATCCTTTTTGTAGCAAAGGACAAGCCGGAACAAACTCTTATAATAGGAAAAGCGCTCCCGAGGACACATGGGAATATCGTCAAGCTAGTTTTCATCACGTTCCTATGATTCGCGTTCGGTACTTTGATAATTTCATATGTGGGTGGACTGGTGCTTGGGTGCTGTTCTTACTTGAACAAACATCCCACTTATGATTAACCTCTATTGCAAGAATCCGCAACTACAACAAAAGTATTAAGGTAAACCTAACCATAGCATGAAACATGTGGATCCAAATCAGCCCCTTACGAAACAGCGCATAAACTAGGGTTTAAGCTTCTATCACTCTAGCAACCCATCATCTACTTATTACTTCCCAATGCGTTCCTCTAGGCCCAAATAATGGTGAAGTGTTATGTAGTCGACGTTCACATAACACCACTAGAGGATAGACAACATACATCTCATCAAAATATCGAATCTAATACCAAATTCACATGACTACTAATAGCAAGACTTCTCCCTTGTCCTCGGGAACAAACGTAACTACTCACAAAGCATATTCATGTTCATAATCAGAGGGGTAATAATATGCATAAAGGATCTGAACATATGATCTTCCACCAAATAAACCAACTAGCATCAACTACAAGGAGTAATCAACACTACTAGCAACCTACTAGCACCAATCCCGGACTTGGAGACAAGAATTGGATACAAGAGATGAACTAGGGTTTGGAGATGAGATGGTGTTGGTGAAGATGTTGATGGAGATTGCCCTCTCCGATGAGAGCAGCGTTGGTGATGATGATGACGATGATTTCCCCTCCGGAGGGAAGTGTCCCCGAGAACAGCTCTGCGAGCCCTAGATTGGTTCCGCCAAGGTTCCGCCTCGTGGCGTGAGTTTTCGTCGAAAGGTTGCTTAATGTTTTTTCTCATCGAAAGACTTCATATAGGAGAAGATGGGCGTTGGAGAGCCACCAGGGGCCCACGAGGTAGGGGCGGCGCCCAGGCACCCCACCCTCGTGAGCGGTGTGGGCCCCTGGCCTTCATCTTTGGCGATGATTTTTCTTTATTTATTTTAAGATATTCCGTGGAGTTTCGGACTTTTGAGTTCTTGTGAATAGGTCTCCAATATTTGCTCCTTTTCCAGCCCAAAATTCCAGCTGCCGGCATTCTCCCTCTTCATGTAAACCTTGTAAAATAAAAGAGAATAGCCATAAGTATTGTGACATAATGTGAAATAACAGACCATAATGCGATAAATATCGATATAAAAGCATGGTGCAAAATGGACGTATCACCCACCCCATCCCTTTCCTTCTCCCTCTCCCCTCTTTCCCCTTTTCCCTCTCTGTTGGAAGGAAGGGGGGCCGAATCCTACTAGGAGTGGAGTCATAGTAGGACTCCCCCTATGGCGCGCCACCCCTTGGGCCGGCCACCTCCTCGGCCCCTCCTTTATATACAGGGTCGGGGGGGGGGGCACCCCAAAGGCACGTCAGTTGTTCTCTTAGCCGTGTGCGGTGCCCCCCTCCACAGTTTACTCCTCCGGTCATAACGTCGTAGTGCTTAGGCGAAGCCCTGCACGGATCACATCACCATCACCGTCACCACACCGTCGTGCTGAGCGAACTCTCCCTCGACCCTCTGCTGGATCAAGAGTTCAAGTGACGTCATCAAGCTGAACGTGTGCTAAACTCGGAGGAGCCGTACGTTCAGTACTTGGATCGGTTGGATCGTGAAGCCGTTCGACTACATGGACTGCGTTAACCTAACGCTTCCGCTTTCGGTCTACGCTGGTACGTGGACACACTCTCCCCCTCTCGTTTCTATGCATCTCCTAGATAGATCTTACGTGAGCGTAGGAAAATTTTGAAATTGCATGCTACGTTCCACAACAGTGGCATCCGAGCCAGGTCTATGCATAGATGATAAGCACGAGTAGAACACAAAGAGTTGTGGGCGATAATAGTCATACTGCTTACCATCAACGTCTTACTTTGATTCGGCGATATTGTTGGATGAAGCGGCCCGGACCAATATTACATGACCACGTTCATCAGACCGGTTCTACCGACGTGCTTTGCACATAGGTGGCTGGCGGGTGTCGGTTTCTCCAACTTTAGTTGAATCGAGTTTGACTACGACCGGTCCTTGTTGAAGGTTAAAACAACACACTTGACGAAAAATCATTGTGGTTGATGCCTAGGTAAGAACGGTTTTTGCTAGAAGCCTGTAGCAACCACGTAAAACTTGCAACAACAAAGTAGAGGATGTCTAACTTGTTTTTGCACGGCATGTTGTGCTGTGATATGTGTCGACGTTCTGGGAATGGGGGTCCCCCAGACTTGCCTGCCTGCGGCCTGCGGCGTGGCTCAAGTGGGGGCCCAGCGCGGCCCAGCTTCATCTGCTCAAGCTCAAGACCCTCGCGAGGGGCCAAGCCTCATGGCGGGTGACGAGGACCTTCCTCGGGAGCAGCCTTGCAGGCGGGCTCACGAGGAGGCGGAGAGATCAAGGCGGGGCACCTCCCAGGGGCCCGTGGCGCAAGCCATGACGATCGAGGACCGGGCGGGCGCCCAGTGGCGCCGGCCTCTGTGATGTCCTTGTTTCCCTTTCAGTGCAAAGGGGGCAAGCACAGGCCAAGGCATTAGGCAAAGGTTACCGCTTTGGTTCAACAAGACCAAGACCGGCAGAGCGGCAGGGAGGAGGTCATCGTGGAGCCCAAGACGGCGTCACCACTAGAGCCTTTGGCAGTCGAAGACCAACTTTAGTCAGGATAAGTGTACCAGATGTTCCCCTTCAAAATGGCCAATTGTTGGCGCCCATCCCGCTCATTATTTGGGAAGAGGCCCAGGGCCTCACTCTATAAATAGGACTAGCCACCACAAAGGTAGAGGGGGATCGAGATCACGCAGAGAGAGAGAGAGAGAGAGAGAGAGAGAGAGAGAGAGAGAGAGAGAGAGAGGCGACTGAACTCACCCAAGCAGTTCATCGCACCAGCTCAAGAACAGCCCCTCGCGAGGCTGTTCTTCCTTTGTATTGTTCATCATCAGCCCCTGAGGCAATCCACCACACCACAAACTAGAGTAGGGTATTACACCACAATGGTGGCCCAAACTAGTATAAACCTCGTGTCCCTTATGTTGTTCTTCGTTCCTAGTTTTGATCCCTCGCAATCCATACACGCGTGAGCTGGTAGTGGAGAGATCTCCGCGCTCACCCCAGTGTTCGAACCTCAAGGGTCTGCCGGAACCCGAAATCCGACATTTGGCGCGCCAGGTAGGGGTGCGCTGGAATCTTTCTTCCACTGGTCGTGTGTGATCTTCCATCGTGTCCATGGCTGACGCTCGCCGAGCTCGCGCCGAGCGCCAGGCTGCTCGCGTCGCTCGAGTCGCCTAGACGGCTCCCGCCGGCGGACGCCCCCGTTGTTCCCCATCGCCTGTCGCCAACGCCGCCACCGGACCGGCGGGGAACGAGCAGCAGGCCTGTTGGGGGGAGCTGCGCGACCTCTACCTCACCCATCGCGTCGGGCCGGTGCCCCTAGTCGTCGCAGCTCTCCTGGGCGGCTCACTGGCGCCACCTTCGAGCCACCATGTCAAACTGTTCACCCGCCAGATCGCCGCCGCCTCCAAGCACCAGGGAGCCTTGCCGGGCTGGGAGGCGCCCGAGGCCGACCTGCTCTTCAACTCGGACGATCACCCCTCCAACCCCGCCGGGTCGGGTGCGCTTCCAATGCTGTGCACCCCCACCATCTGTGAAGTGGCAGTCACCAGGACCCTCATCAATGGCAGGGCCGGCCTCAACGTGCTCTCTGTGGAGGCCTTCAGCCTCCTCCATGTGCCGCTAGAGCGGCTCCAGCCCAGCAGGCCTTTTTCGGGAGTCGGAGCTGGTTCCACCACCTCCCTAGGAAAAATCCGCCTCCCGGTGACCTTCGGCACCCGCGACAACTACCGCACAGAGCTGATCGACTTCGACATCGCCCCCATCGGCCTCCCCTACAACGCCATCCTCGGCTACCCGGCCTTGGCCCGGTTCATGGCAGCAACTCACCGCGTACAACCTCATGAAGATGCCGGGAGCAGCGGCGTCCTTACCGTGTCGAAACACCGGAGATGCACTTCAGTGCTCGAGCTTGTTTTCAAAGCGACTGCAGCACAGCCACGGCCCGACGCCCGAGCCCAAGGGCTGCGCCGTCCAAGAAGAAGCAGCTATTCACTCAAAACAAGGCGGAAACCAAGCAGGTACCAGTCAGCGAGGACGGGTCCACTGACGTCACCTTCACCATAGGTGCAAACCTCGAACCCGAGCAGGAGGATGCCTTGGTGAAGTTCCTGCGCGCAAACAAGAAGGTGTTCGCATGGGGACCTGATTAGTTGGCAGGGTCCCGAGGCGTGATTGAGCATCACCTCAACGTGTGCCCCAATGTGCGCCCGTGAAGCGTAGCGAGGCAACAGTCCACGAGAAACAAGCTTTCATCATCCAAGAGACCCATAAGCTAGAAGCGGCAGGGATTATTCGCGAGGTCCGCTACCCGGATTGGCTGGCCAACCCAGTTGTCGTGCCAAAGAAAGGGGGAAAGGAACGTATGTGTGTCGACTTCACCAACCTCAACAAGGCCTACCCATAGGATCCATTTCCGCTTCCTCGCATCGACCAGATCGTCGACTCCACCGCTGAGTGTGACCTGCTGTGCTTCCTGGATGCCTTCTCAGGCTATCACCAAATCAAGATGGCGGTGGAAGACGTGGAAAAAATGGCTTTCCTGACCCCGTGCGGAGTGTCTTTGCTATACCTGCATGCCGTTTGGGTTATGCATAACACGTAGCGACCTTTCGGTGATGCACATCGCCATACTGGGCCAACAGCTCGGGAGGAATCTTTGGCGTCGTCGATGACATTGTGGTGAAGTCTCGGGAGGCAAAAACCACGATACTGAGGACTTGGAAGAAACCTTCGCGAGCCTTGATAAAGTGGATCTGCGGCTCAACCCGAAGAAGTGCGTATTTGGAGTCCCCTCGGGCAAGCTCCTGGGTTTCCTCGTGTCCCATAGGGGCATCGAGGCCAACCCGGAAAAGGTCAAAGCAGTCGAAGACATGAGCCCGCCAAAGACCCTCAGAGAAATGCAGAAACTCACCGGGCGCGTGACCGCGCTAGGACATTTCATCTCCAAGCTGGGGGAACGAGCACTGCCATTCTTCAAGCTGATGAAGAAGAAGGGCCCCTTTGAATGGACTGAAGAGGCCGACAAGGCATTCCAAGAACTCAAGAGGTACCTTACCAGCCCTCATGTGATGGTCGCGCCACGCCCACTTGAGCCCCTGGTGCTCTACCTTGCCGTCGCGCCCTACTCCGCCAGTGCAGCCCTAGTGGTGGTTCGGGAAGAGCGCCAGATAAGGGCTGCGTCACGTCCGGCCACGGCCCCGGCCGTGGCGGCGCAAGACCAAGAAGGCCTCGCGAAGGTCACAGCCTCAGCGGACGGAAACCAGCCTCAGCAGGAAGATGCCGCTAGAGCCGAAGGGGCCGCGTCAGGCAGCCAGGCGCTGGGGGCTCCGTCGACTCAGGAGGCGTCAGACCCTCCGGAGGGCACGGGCCTCGTCAGTGCTCCTACTCTCGTCGAGCACCCGGTGTACTTCGTCAGCACGGTGCTACGGGATGCGAGGGCGCGGTACCCCATGCCCCAAAAACTCCTCCTCGCGCTATTGGTAGCCTCACGCAAGCTGCGGCACTACTTCCAAGGTCATCCCATCAAGGTCGTCTCAGCATACCCTCTGGAGAGGGTGCTCAGGAGCCCCAACTCAGTTGGAAGAGTTGCCGAGTGGAACATCGAACTGCAAGCGTTTCAGCTGGAATTCAACACAACCAGAGTCATCAAGGGGGCCGCATTAGCAGATTTCGTGGCAGAATGGACGGAGGCACCCGGCCTCGAAGCAGGCGAGGACCGATCGCTTTCTCCGGGGAGCGAGGCACCGGACAGCTGGGTCATGTACTTCGACGGGGCATTCTCCCGACATGGCGCGGGGGCCGGCGCAGTGCTCGTATTCCTTACTCAGGACAAGCTCTATTACGCCGTGCATGGGGAAAAGGTCTCCAACAACATAGCAGAATATGAAGGCCTGATAGCCGGCCTGAGAGCCGCAGTCGCTTTGGGGGTAAAGCGCCTCATCATCAAGGGCGATTCACAACTCCTCGTCAACTTCTCCAACAAAATATACGAGCCAAGGGACGAGCACATGGAAGCCTACCTCGCGGCGGTTTGCAGGATGGATAAACAGTTCTGGGGACTAGAGCTGCAGCATGTGCCACGCGGCACCAATCAAGAGGCGGACGACATCGCCAAGAGAGCATCCAGGTGGCTGCCTCAGGAGCCTGGCGTCTTCGAGGATCGACTCTTCAGGCCCTCAGCGGCACCGTCACTATCAAGCACGGCGCAACCTCGGGAGGAGCCCCCCCAGCCGCCTGCCTCGGGAGCCCCGACCTGTGGCCCGGCCTCAGGAGCACGCTTGCTCCTGGCGTTGGAACCTCAGGAGGGGTGCTAGATCACGGAGCTCAAGAGCTACTTAATACAGGGGACCCTGCCGGAGAAGGAGGAGGAGGCAGAGCGTGTGGCGCGGCAAGCCACGGCCTACTGCATCAGGGATGGAGAGCTTTACCGGAGGCGGCCGAATGACGTGTCCCTACATTGCCTTCCTAGAGAGCAAGGGAAGGAATTTCCGGAATACATACACGGCGGAGACTGTGGGCACCACTCATCACCGCGAACCCTCGTTGGCAAGGCGTTCCGCAACGGGTTCTACTGGCCCACAGCGCTCAGCGACGCAGTTGAGCTGGTAAAGGCTAGCGAGGCCTGCCAATTTCATGCCAAGCAGATCCATCAGCCGGTGGGAGGTCTGCAAACTATACCCCTCTCATGGCCATTCGCAGTTTGGGGATGGACATTACAGGCCCGTTCCTCGGGCGCCAGGCTATCGCTACCTCTCGTCGCCCGTGGACAAATTCACCAAGTGGTGAGGTGGAAGCTGTCCGCACCATCCCAAAGAAGCTCTGCGGTCAAGTTCATCAGGGCCTCGTGAGCCGGTTTGGGGTGCCTAACCGCATCATCACCGACAACGGTTCGCAGTTCACCAGTAATCTCTTCAAAAGCGTCTTGTGCTAACCTTGGACGCAGATATGCTACGCCTCGGTGGCGCACCCTCGGAGCAACGGCCAGGCCGAGCGAGCCAACGCGGAGGTCCTTAAGGGCCTCAAGACCAGGACCTTCAAGAAGAAGCTGGAGGCCTGCGGCAGGGGCTGGCATGACGAGCTCCAGTCTGTGCTGTGGTCCATCCGCACGACCGCGGCCAAGTCGACTAGCGAGACCCCCTTCTTCCTCGCCTACGGAGCAGAAGCCGCCCTCCCTCACAAGGTCAGGCGTCGCTCCGCATGGGTCCTGGCGTTCGACGAGGCGCAGCAGGACGCCATGCGGGGGGTGGATCTCGTGCTGGGAGAGGAACATCGTCGAGAGGCCGCGCTGCAGCAAAAGTATCAACAGGCGCTGCGTCGATACCACTGCCGCAACATCCGCCCAAGGACTCTTGAGGTAGGGGACCTCGTGCTCAGACGGGTCCTCTCCAGGGAAGGGTTGCATAAGCTCTCTCCCATGTGGGAGGGCCCGTTCAAAGTTGTTCATGTTTCCAGGCCCGGCTCTGCACGCTTGGAGACTCAGGAGGGGGTGCCCATCTCGAACGCGTGGAACATCCAGCATCTCCGGAAGCTCATTCCCCTGAAGAAAGGCCCGGAGCCTGTGAAGAAGGCAAACGCCTGTGAAGCTCATTTTCCTGAGAAAGGCCCGGAGCCTGTGAAGCTCATTTCCACGAAAGGCCGGAGCACATGAAGAAGGAAAAGCCTGTGAAGCTTCGTTTTCCGAGAAAGGCCGGAGCACATGAAGAAGGCAAAATGCTGTGAAGTTCATTTCCACGAGAAAGGCACGGAGCACATGAAGAAGGCCAATGCCTGTGAAGCTCGCCGCCCGTGACACTCTCACGTAATAATGAGTTGGTGCTGTACACGCCCCGGAGTCTCAGGAGCGCCGGCCTCAGGCCCTGGGGCTCCCTCCAATGCCTAGTGGCAGCACTTAGCTCCTTATTTGGTGAGAAGACGTCGAAGACTAGATTAGGTGCCGGACGCGGCTTTTTCATTTGCTTTCCGCAGTTGGCTTGTTCATTCCTATTTGAAGTTTTATTGAAGTTGTTGCCGTCTTTGACTTGTGACTCTTTGCCTTTTTCGCTCTCCTGCCTCGATTTCCCTCGCGTGAGTCTCGCGAGGGAGCGGCGCGGGCACCCTCACGAGTGTTTCCTGCCCTTATCGTTTGAGGCTTTCCTAGCTGGGTCCACTTCGGGAGCACCCCTCCCAGTCCGTGCCCCACGGGCACCGCGACGCGAACACAGGACCTGGGTCGGTCAACTCCACAACCGAGGCCAGAAGCTACCCCTCCTGACTAATCCTTGCAGGACATGAAGCGTTCGACGAGGCCTCGGCCTCGGGAAGCGAAGACTATGATAGGTCCCCCCGAGCTAAGTAATTTTTGCGTGCGGGCATGTGGCACAAAAGCATAGCACATAAATAGCGGAAACAGCACGATGATTAACAGCAACAGTTCAAGCACGCCCTACACTCATCTCTTTGCGCAGAAAAGGAGAAAAAAAATAGGCACGACTGGCTCGGCACCAACTTCGCGGCAAAAGGCTCAGCCTCGAGCACGCAGACTCCCTCTCGCGCTTCCCCGGGGCGCGATGGCGGGCTGACCCGCTACCTCCCTCCAGGCAGGCGCGATGGCACGGAGGCTGGTCGCGACCACTGCTGGAGGAGCTGCTGTCCGAAGGAGAGCCGCCGAAGCTCGACGAGCCCCGAGCGTCGTCGACCACGCACGCGCTGTCATCTTCATCCGGATCATCACCGGGGCTGGGTCCACAGCCGCGGTCGTCGTCTTCGGGGCAGCACCCGGCGCGGCGACCGTCTTCTCCAAACACCCTCACGTAGAGGGTGGCATCGCCGTCGAACTTGAAGTGCAGGGTGCACCGCCGGCTTAGGCCACGCAGCAGCAAACGTTGCCGGCCATGGTCAGGGCCACACTCCCGGCGGTGGAGACCTCCAGCGAAGCCCAGGAAGCCCGGCTGCAACAACCATCCGCCTGAAGCCAGAGGCCGGCCGGAAGCTCACTTAAAAGGAAGCGGGGAAGCTGGAGCCAGGTGCTGGTCGGCTCCACCGACCACACGACAAACTCCGGCAGCACCTCCGCCGAGTGGAAACGCGGCCTGGGAGGCCGCGCGGTCGCAGCGCGCCCCACCATCAACAACCTGGCGCCTGTCGCCGCGCAGGAGATCGCCTCCACGGCCGCGGGAAGCCACGGCGGGAGCCACATGATGCTTGCGAGGACGGCCTCTACCGCGCTTGGCCGGGGGAGAGTCAGGCCCTACCTGGCGGGCCTTTCCCTTCTCCATGGCCGAGAACCTCTTCGACGGAGCAATGGAGAGAAAAGAGCAGAAAGAGGGGATGGACTGGAAGGGCTCGCGCCGTTCCGTACTTATAGCCGGAGGAGGCCAACCGTCGTCCTCCACGATCGCAGGTAATCATGACCCATTTCTGCATGCAGGGACTTGTCAAGTCATGCGGTCGCCGATGCATCGTGGGGAAGCGGAGACGCCCATGACCAACCAATCGCCATGTGGCACCCAAGGCCGCTGTTAGCCGTTGGGGCTCGCACTGCCCTTGCCCTTCTCGCTTCTAAGTCAAGCCCGACGCCGCGCCTTGGGCTCGGGGCTCTTGTCGGTGTTCGGGAACGAGGGTCCCCAGACTTGCTGCTGCGGCTGCGGCGTGGCTCAAGTGGGGGCCCAGCGCGGCCCAGCTTCATCGGCTCAAGCTCAAGACCCTCGCGAGGGGCCAAGCCTCGCGGGGCGGGCGACAGGGACCTTCCTCAGGAGCGGCCTCGTCAGGCAGGCTCACGAGGAGGCGGAGAGATCAAGGCAGGGCACCTCCCGAGGGGCCCGTGACGCAAGCCATGACGATCGAGGACCAGGCGGGCGCCAGGCGGGCGCCGGCCTCAGGTCCTTGTTTCCCTTTCGATGCAAAGGGGGCAAGCACAGGCCAAGGCATCAGGCAAAGGTTACCGCTTCGGTGCAACAAGACCAAGACCGGCAGAGCGGCAGGGAGGAGGTCATCGTGCAGCCCAAGACGGCGTCACCACTAGAGCCTTTGGCAGTCGAAGACCAACTTTAGTCAGGATACGTGTATCAGATATTCCCCTTCGAAATGGCCAGTTGTTGGCGCCCATCCCGCTCATTATTTGGGAAGAGGCCCAGGGCCTCACTCTATAAATAGGACTAGCCACCACAAAGGTAGAGGGGGATCGAGATAACGCAGAGAGAGAGAGAGAGAGAGAGAGAGAGAGAGAGAGAGAGAGGCGACTGAACTTACCCAAGCAGTTCATCGCACCAGCTCAAGAACAGCCCCTTGCGAGGCTGTTCTTCCTTTGTATTGTTCATCATCAGCCCCTGAGGCAATCCACCACACCACAAACTAGAGTAGGGTATTACACCACAATGTTGACCCGAACTAGTATAAACCTCGTGTCCCTTAAGTTGTTCTTCGTTCCTAGTTTCGATCCCTCGCAATCCATACACGCGTGAGCTGGTAGGGGAGAGATCTCCGTGCGCACCCCAGTGTTCGAACCTCAAGGGTCTGCCGGAACCCGAAATCCGACAATATGGTCAAGACATGATGCGGTATAATTTATTGTATGAGATGATCATGTTTTGTAGAAGTTATCGGTAACTGGCAGGAGCCTTATGGTTGTCGCCTTATTGTATGAAATGCAATCACCATGTAATTGTTTTACTTTATCACTATAAGGTAGCAATATTCGTAGAAGCAATAGTTGGCGTGACGACAACGACACTACAATGGAGATCAAGGTGTCAAGCCGGTGACGATGGAGATCATGACGGTGCTTTGGAGATAGGGATCAAAGGCACAAGATGATGATGGCCATATCATGTCACATATTTTGATTGCATGTGATGTTTATCTTTTATGCGTCTTATTTTGCTTAGTACGGTGGTAGCATTATAAGAGGATCTCTCACTAAAGTTCAAGGTATAAGTGTTCTCCCTGAGTATGCACCATTGCTACAGTTCATCGTGCCGAGACACCACATGATGATCAGGTGTGATAAGCTCTACGTTCACATACAACGGGTGCAAGCCAGTTTTGCACATGCAGAATACTCGGGTTAAACTTGACGAGCCTAGCATATGTAGATATGGCCTCGGAACACTGAGACCGAAAGGTCGAACGTGAATCATATAGTAGATATGATCAACATAGAGATGTTCACCATTGAAAGCTACTCCATCTCACGTGATGATCGGACATTGTTTAGTTGATATGGATCACGTGATCATTTAGATGGCTCGAGGGATGTCTATCTAAGTGGGAGTTCTTAAGTAATATGATTAATTAAACTTAATTTATCATGAACTTAGTCCTGATAGTATTTGCATATCTATGTTGTAGATCAATAGCTCGCATATAGCTCCCCTATTTTGTTTTTGATATGCTCCTAGAGAAAACTAAGTTGAAAGATGATAGTAGCAATGATGCGGACTAGGTCCGTGATCTAAGGATTGTCCTCATTGCTGCACAGAAGAATTGTGTCCTTGATGCACCGCTAGGTGAGGGACCTATTGCAGGAGCAGATGCAGACGTTATGAAAGTTTGGCAAGCTCGGTATGATGACTACTTGATAGTTTAGTGCGTCATGCTTTACGACTTAGAACCGAGACTTCAAAAACGTTTTGAATGCCACGGAGCATATAAGATGTTCCAAGAGCTGAAATTGGTATTTCAGACTCATGCCCGAGTCGAGAGGTATGATACCTCTGACAAGTACTTTGCCTACGAGATGGAGGAGAATAGGTCAACCAGTAAGCATGTGCTCAGAATGTCTGAGTAATACAATCGCTTGAATCAAGTGGGAGTTAATCTTCCAGATAAGATAGTAATTGATAGAGTTCTCTAGTCACTATCACCAAGTTACTGGAACTTCGTGATGAACTATAATATGCAAGGGATGACAAAAAGGATTCTCGAGCTCTTCGCGATGCTAAAATCGGCGAAGGTAGAAATCAAGAAAGAGCATCAAGTGTTGATGGTTAACAAGACCACTAGTTTCAAGAAAAGGGGCAAAGGAAAGAAGGGGAACTTCAAGAAGAATAGCAAGCAAGTTGCTGCTCCCGTGAAGAAACCCAAAGCTAGACCTAAGCCTAAAACTAAGTGCTTCTACTGCAAAGGGAATGGTCACTTGAAGCGGAACTACCCCAAATACTTGGCTGATTAGAAGGATGGCAAAGTGAACAAAGGTATATTTGATATACATGTTATTGATGTGTACTTTACTAGTGTTCATAGTAACCCCATGGTATTTGATATCGGTTTAGTTGCTAAGATTAGTAACTCGAAACAGGAATTGCAAAATGAACAGAGACTAGTTAAGGGCGAGGTGACGATGTGTGTTGGAAGTGATTCCAAGGTTGATAAGATCACCATCGCACACTCCCTCTACCTTCAAGATTAGTGTTTGACCAAAACAAATGTTATTTGGTGTTCGCGTTGAGCATGAATATGACTGGATCATGCTTATTGCGATACAATTATTCATTTAAGTCAGAGAATAATTGTTGTTCTGTTTACATGAATAAAACCTTCCATGGTCATACACCCAATGTAAATGGTTTATTGAATCTCGATCGTAGTGATACACATATTCATAATATTGATGCCAAAAGTTGCAAAGTTGATAATGATAGTGCAACATATTTGTGGCACTGTCATTTAGGCCATATTGGTGTAAAGCGCATGAAGAAACTCCATACAGATGGATTTTTGGAATCACTTGATTATGAATCATTTGATACTTGCGAACCATGCCTCATGGGCAAGATGACTAAAACTCCGTTCTCCGGAACAATGGAGCGAGCCACTGACTTATTAGAAATAATACATACTGATGTATACGGTCCGATGAGTGTTGAGGCTGGCGGCGGGTATCGCTATTTTCTGACCTTCACAGATGATTTGAGCAGATATGGGTATATCTACTTGATGAAACATAAGTCTGAAACATTTGAAAAAGTTCAAAGAATTTCAGAGTGAAGTGGTGAATCATCGTAACAAGAAAATAAAGTTTCTACGATCTGATCGCGGAGGCGAATATTTGAGTTACGAGTTTTGGCCTTCATTTAAAACAATGTGGAATAGTTTCACAACTCACGCCACCTGGAACACCATAGCATAATGGTGTGTCCGAACGTCATAACCGTACTTTATTAGAGATGGTGTGATCTATGATGTCTCTTATCAATTTACCACTATCATTTTGGGGTAATGCATTAGAGATAGCTGCACTCACATTTAATAGGGCACCGTCTAAATGCATTGAGACGACACCATATGAACTATGGTTTAGCAAGAAACCTAAGCTGTCGTTTCTTAAAGTTTGGGGTTGCGATGCTTATGTGAAAAAACTTCAGCCTGATAAGCTCGAACCCAAATCGGAGAAGTGCGTCTTCATAGGATACCCAAAAGAAACTGTTGGGTACACCTTCTATCACAGATCTGAAGGCAAGATCTTTGTTCCTAAGAATAGGATCCTTTCTAGAGAAGGAGTTTCTCTCGAAAGAAGTGAGTGGGAGGAAAGTAGAACTTGATGAGGTAATTGTACCTTCTCTCAAATTGGAAAGTAGCTCATCATAGAAAATCGTTCCCGTGATGCCTGCACCAACTAGTGAGGAAGCTAATGATAATGATCATGAAACTTTAGGATCGATTTACTACTAAACCTCGTGGGTCAACCAGAGTACATTCCGCACCACAGTGGTACGGTAATCCTATTCTGGAAGTCATGTTACTAGACCTTGATGAACCTATGAACTATGAGGAAGCGATGATGTGCCCAAATTCCGATAAATGGCTTGAGGCCATGAAATCTGAGATAGGATCCTTGTATGAGAACAAAGTATGGACTTTGATTGACTTGCCGATGATCAGCGAGCCATTGAGAATAAATGGATCTTCAAGAGGAAGACGGATGCTGATAGTAGTGTTACTATCTACAAAGCTCTAATTGTCGCAAAAGATTATCGACAAGTTCAAGGTGTTGACTACGATGAGATTTTCTTACTCGTACCGATGCTTAAAGTATGTCCGAATCATGTTGGAAATTGCCACATTTTATGAAATCTGGCAAATGGATGTCAAAACTGCATTCCTTAATGGATTTCTTAAAGAAGAGTTGTATATGATGCAACCAGAAGGATTTGTCGATCCTAAAGGTGCTAACAAAGTGTGCAAACTCCAGCGATCCATCTATGGACTGGTGCAAGCATCTCGGAGTTGGAATATACGCTTTGATAAGGTGATCAAAGCATATGTTTTTATACAGACTTGTGGTGAAGCCTGTATTTACAAGAAAGTGAGTAGGAGCTCTGTAGCATTTTTGATATATGTGGATGACATATTGTTGATTGGAAATGATATAGAATTTCTGGATAGGATAAAAGGTTATTTGAATAAGAATTTTTCCAAAGAAATACCTCGGTAAAGCTACTTACATATTGAGCATCAAGACCTATAAAGATAGATCAAGACGCTTGATAAGACTTTCGATGAGTACATACCTTGATAAGATTTTGAAGCAGTTCAAAATGGACCAGTCAAAGAAGGAGTTCTTGTCTGAATTGTAAGGTATGAAGTTGAGTAAAGACTCAAAACCTGACCACGACATAAGATAGAGAGAGAATGAAAGTCATTCCCTATGCCTCAACCATAGGTTCTATAAACTATGCCATGCTGTATACAAGACCTATCGTGTACCTTGCCATGAGTTTGGCAAATGGGTACAATAGTGATCCAGGAGTAGATCACTTGACAACAGTCAAAATTATCCTTTGAGGACTAAGGAAATATTTCTCGATTATGGAGGTCGTAAAGAGTTACGTCGATGCAAGTTTGACACCGATCTGGATGACTCTGAGTCTCGATCTGGATAAATATTGGAAGTGGGAGCATTTAGCTAGAGTAGCTCCGTGCAGAGCATTGTAGACATAGAAATTTGAAAAATACATACGGATCTAAATGTGGCAGACCCGTTGACTAAACCTCTCTAACAAGCAAAACATGATCACACCTTAGTAGTCATCGGGTGTTAATCAAATGGCGATGTGAACTAGATTACTGACTCTATTAAACCCTTTGGGTGTTGGTCACATGGCCATGTGAACTATGGGTGTTAATCACATGGTGATGTGAATGATACGTCTTCGTTGTATCTACTTTTCCAAACACTTTTGCCCTTGTTTTGGACTCTAACTTGCATGATTTGAATGGAACTAACCCGAACTGACGCTGTTTTCAGCAGACTTTCCATGGTGTTATTTATGTGCAGAAACAAAAGTTCTCGGAATGACACGAAACTCCACGGAACAACTTTTCATAAATAATAAAAATCCTTGCCAAAGATGAAGACTAGGGGCCCACACCTGTCCACGAGGGTGGGGCGCCCCCTAGGCGCGCCACCCTACCTCATGGGCCCCACGAGCTCCTCCGACGCCAACTCCAACTCTATATATTTGCTTTCGGAGAGAAAAAATAAAGGAGAAGAAATCATCGCGTTTTATGATACGGAGCCGCCGCCAAGCCCTAAAACCTCTCGGGAGGGCTGATCTGGAGTCCGTTCGGGGCTCCGGAGAGGGGGATTCATCGCCGTCGTCATCATCAACAATCCTCCACCACCAATTTCATGATGCTCACTGCCGTGCGTGAGTAATTCCATCGTAGGCTTGCTGGACGGTGATGGGTTGGATGATATCTATTATGTAATCGAGTTAGTTTTGTTAGGGATTGATCCCTAATATCCACTATGTTCTGAGATTGATGTTGCTATGACTTTGCTATGCTTAATGCTTGTCACTAGGGCCCGAGTGCCATGATTTCAGATCTGAACCTATTATGTTTTCATGAATATGTGAGTTCTTGATCCTATCTTGCAAGTCTATAGTCACCTACTATGTGTTATGATCCGGCAACCCCGAAGTGACAATAATCGGGACCACTCCCGGTGATGACCATAGTTCGAGGAGTTCATGTATTCACTATGTGCTAATGCTTTGTTCCAGTTCTCTATTAAAAGGAGGCCTTAATATCCCTTGGTTTCCATTAGGACCCCGCTGCCACGGGAGGGTAGGACAAAAGATGTCATGCAAGTTCTTTTCCATAAGCACGTATGACTATATTCAGAATACATGCCTACATTACATTGATGAATTGGAGCTAGTTCTGTGTCACCCTATGTTATGATTGTTACATGATGAACCGCATCCGGCATAATTATCTATCACCGATCCAATGCCTACGAGCTTTTCCTATATTGGTTCTCGCTTATTTACTTTTTCGTTGCTACCGTTACAATCACTAGAAAACACCAAAAATATTACTTTTGCTTCTGTTACTTTTGTTACCGTTACCACTACTATCATATTACTTTGCTACTAAATACTTTGCTGCAGATATTAAGTTATCCAGGTGTGGCTGAATTGAAAACTCAGTTGCTAATACTTGAGAATATTCTTTGGCTCCCCTTGTGTCGAATCAATAAATTTGGGTTGAATACTCTACCCTCGAAAACTGTTGCGATCCCCTATACTTGTGGGTTATCAAGACCATTTTTTGGCGCCGTTGCCGGGAGCATAGCTCTATTCTTTGAGTCACTTGTGATCTATATCTGCTGGTCACTATGAAGAACTTGAAAGACGCTAAGACAACAATTTATCCCTCAACTACGAGGGGAGGTAAGGAACTGCCATCTAGCTCTGCACTTGATTCACCTTACATTTTGAGTAAGCTTGCGACACCTAAACACCTTACGCTATTCGTTACGATATGGCATGTTATTGATGATGCCACTTCTGCTATGCATGATACTTATGATTAAACTACTTCTATGCTTGATACTGTTGTGCCCCTTAGTGAATTTCTTAATGAACAAATTGCTAGGGCTAGAGAGAAAGAAATTATTGAAACTGATTATATTGATGAAAGTGATGATGAAGATATGCTTGTTATTCCTGAGGGTTATGTTTTTGATATGGAAGCTTCTGCAGCTATTTTAGCTTGCAAAGATAGATATGAGCTCAAGAGGTTATTAATTAAATGGAATAAGCAATCTCTTAAAGATAGAATGAAACCTGACCCTGCTTTTGCTACTTCACCTACCTGTGTTGCCGATAAGGATTATGAATTCTCTGTTGATCCTGATATAATTACTTTGGTTGAATCTGATCCTTTTCATGGCTATGAATCTGAAACTGTTGCGGCACATCTTACTAAATTAAATGATATAGCCACCCTGTTCACTAATGATGAGAGATCTCGCTACTTTTATATCCTTAAAATATTTCCGTTCTCATTAAAGGGTGATGCTAAGATATGGTTTAATTCTCTTGATCCTGGTTGTGTGCGTAGTCCCCAGGATATGATTTATTACTTCTCTCCTAAATATTTCCCTACTCATAAGAAACAAGCTGCTTTGAGGGAAATATACAACTTTGTGCAAATTGAAGAAGAGAGTCCCCCGCAAGCTTGGGGGAGGCTTCTCAAGTTACTTAATGCTTTGCCTGATCATCCTCTTAAGAAAAATGAAATACTTGATATCTTTTATAATGGACTAACCGATGCTTCCAGAGATTACCTCGATAGTTGTGCTGGTTCTGTTTTCAGGGAAAGAACACCGGATGAAGCTGAAATTCTATTGAATAATATGTTGACAAATGAAAATAATTGGACACTTCCTAAGCTCGCTCCTGCTCCAATTACTGAGCCTACTCCTAAACCAACTCCGAAGAAGAGAGGTGTTCTATTTCTCAGTCCCGAAGATATGCAAGAGGCAAAGAAATCTATGAAAGAAAAAGAAGCACATGATCTTAATCCTCTACCTATTGAAGAACCTCATGGTCTTGATAACCCGACACAGGTAGTGAAGGTAAGTTCTCTCTATAGATATGATAGAGCTGAAATCCCTCCTACTAAAATTGCTAGCCAATGCTTGGATGAGTTTGATAACTCTATGGTTAAGCAAGAAGATTTCAATGCTTATTTTGGTAGACAATTAAAACAAAATACTTATATGATTAAACACTTGGGTGATTATATGGCTAATGTTAGAGGTGAACTTAAACTCGTTAGCAAACATGCTTCTATGGTTACCACTCAAGTAGAACAAGTACTTAAAGCTCAAAATGATTTGCTCAATGAAATGAATAGTAAGAAAAATGATTATGCTGTTAGAGTGGCTACTAGAACTGGTAGAATGACTCAGGAACCTTTGTATCCTGAAGGCCACCCTAAGAGAATTGAACAAGATTCTCAGAGAAATAATATTGATGTACCTAGTTCTTCTAAGAGGAAGAAAAGGAAAAATGATAGGACTTTGCAAACTTCTAGTGAACCTATTGCTGAACCAACTGAGAATCCAAATGATATATCTATTTCTGATGCTGAAACACAATCTGGTAATGAACATGAACCTAGTGAAAATGTTAATGATGATGTTCATGATGATGCTCAAACTAGTAATGATAATGATGTAGAAATTGAACCTCTGTTGATCTTGATAACCCACAATCAAAGAATCAACGTTATGATAAGAGAGACTTTGTTGCTAGAAAACATGGTAAAGAAAGGGAACCATGGGTTTAGAAACCCATGCCTTTTCCTCCCAAACCATCCAAGAAAAAGGATGATGAGGATTTTGAGCGCTTTCTTTGAATTGATTAGACCTATCTTTTTGCGTATGCGATTGACTGATATGCTCAAAATGAATCCTTATGCTAAATATATGAAAGATATTGTCACTAATAAGTGAAAGATACCGGAAGCTGAAATTTCCACCATGCTTGCTAATTATACTTTTAAGGGTGGAATACCAAAGAAACTTGGAGATCCAGGAGTACCTACTATACCATGCTCCATTAAAAGAAACTATGTTAAAACTGCTTTATGTGAGCTTGGAGCCGGTGTTAGTGTTATGCCTCTCTCTTTATATTGTAGACTTGACTTGAATAAGTTGACACCTACTGAAATATCTTAGCAAATGGCTGATAAATCAACTGCTACACCTGTCGGTATTTGTGAGGATGTGCCTGTTGTGGTTGCAAACGTTACTATTTTAACGGACTTTGTTATTCTCGATATTCCCGATGACGATAGTATGTCTATTATTCTTGGAATACCTTTTCTGAATACTGCAGGGGATGTTATTGACTGCAACAAAGGCAATGTCACTTTTCATGTTAATGGTAATGAGCATACGGTACACTTTCCGAGGAAACAACCTCAAGTTCATAGTATCAACTCTATTGGAAAAATTCCATCGATTATATTTGGAGGTTTTGAATTTCCTCTTCCTACTTTCAAGAAGAAATATGATATTCTTATTATTGGGGATGTGCATATCCCCGTTGAGGTAACATAGTGTTATTCGAAATTTCTCCGGTTCCATGTTATTCGGAATGAGTTTGTTAAGAAGACCTGATCAACCTTGTTAGTGGATTCCTTTTGATGAGCATGAGATGGATGAAACTAGAAGGCACAACCTTCTGTACCCTCTTTATACTTTCTGTTATTTAGTTGAAATAAAGTAAAAATAGTATTTTTACATGCATTTTACGATTTATCCGTGCAATATAAAAATACCCCGAAAATAAAAGTTCTCCAAATGCCCTAAAAATGAAATATGATTTTTTTTGGAATATTTGAGGAAGTATGGAACTGAGAACACAACAGGGGTTCAACCACCTGGGCACGAGGGTGGAGGGCGAGCCCCCTGCCTCGTGGGCCCATGGTGGCCCTCCTCTACTTATTTCTGCACCCATACAATTCTTCTTCCTCCCACAAACACGAATATCTAGCTCAAGCACGAGTTCTAGCTCACTTTGCTGCGATTTTCGATCTCCTTGCTAAAAGCACCTCTCACAAAACTGCTTGGGGAGATTGTTCCTTGGTATGTGACTCCTCCATCGGTCCAATTAGTTTTTGTTCTAGTGCTTTATTCATTGCAAATTTGTGCTACCTAGGTGACCATGTTCTTGAGCTTGCATGTCAAATTTATATGGTTCCAAGTAGTTCTAATGCATGATATATCCTCTAGGCACTTGTAGGAGTAGTTGCTATCAGTTTTATTGAGTTTGGTTCACTTTTGTTTGAAGTTACTAAAAATTTCAAAATACTTTAGAAAATGATGAAGAGACTTTTGAGGGGTTCATTGAGCCGAAGCTCGAAGGAAAAGCAAAATAAAGAAGCACAGATGCCCAAATTTAATTTGTCTCGTACCGCGGAGGTCTGGCCATGTGAATGGCCTTCCGATGATTTCTTGAGAGCAGTCGGGATTTATGATGTTTTCTATTCATTGGCTGAGAATGTTGGCCTCACCGACTTCCTCCACGACCAACGCCATCAGTATCTCTTACTCACTAATACTTTTGTGCAAAACTTCTACTATTTTCCTAAGGAATCACCTCCTTCAGTAGAGTTTCATTTATATGATGTTGTTAAGAAGATGCCATTAGCTGAATTTTGCAAGGTTTGCAAAATACCCTTTGAGGGTACCTTAGATGAACCAGACCGTAAGGATGTGGAATAATTTATTGACACCATCACTGTGGGAGAAACCAGGAAGGTTTCCGATGCAAGAATCACTAGCATACATTTTCCTGTTTTACACTACTTTGCCATATTTGCTAGTCGTTGCTTGATTGGTCGCAGAAACTGTGGAAACCTTAGTGTTCCTGATATTATCATTTTGTTCCATGGTTTATTCCGCGATAACACTGTTAGTATGGGCGGAATTATTGCTAAACGGTTAAGTCTGAACCATACTAAGGGCCCCATTTTCGGAGGTATTTATGCTTCACGCCTTGCTGCACATTTTAATATACCTATTAGGCTCTATGAGAAAGAATAAAAATTGCTACCCAATGCTTATTTAGATTATAAGAGTATGCTAGCGCATGACTTTATTGTTAAGAATAGGGAAGGGGCGCTTAAACATAAATTGTACTTTAATAAATGTCACCCTGAGACTATTACCCTGCCTGCTCCTTCCTTGTTTAATTTATCTGAAGGTCCTTATCTCGTTCTGTGGGCAGGCGTTCAAGCCTACCGGAATCCTACACCAGCCCCGGAACCGGAACCACAATATGAGCCTCCACGACAGTCTAATTATTCTTGGGATCCGGAGATGGCTGCCAGCCAATGGCAGTCAGAGTCTTCTTCATCGCAGTACGACCCCAGCTACAACTATGGGTATCCTCCAGGCCATCCGTGGCAATGAACCAACTTAGGCCAAAAGCCTAAGCTTGGGGGAGTACGTATCTCCCACCGACATTACATTTATGTTCATACACACTCATTGCTAGATGTCGGTGCTCATACTTTTTCACTGTAATATCCATGCTAGTTTATTTTCTTATTCCTGCTTTCTCTTGTGTGTTTAACAAACCTTAAGAAAAACCAAAAAAAATTAGTAGTAGTTTACTTTTCTTGCTGTAGTAGTAATAATTAAAAAGAAAACCCAAAAAAATTCCCGTTCTTCTTTTGCTTGTTGGGAGCTTTCCCGTGTAAATAGTTTTATTTCTTTTCTTTTCTTTGGGGGTCGATAGGAGAAGACCTTAATTAAATTGTTGAAGTGGCTCTTATATGCATTATTGTTGATTTAACCAAGAGCCCATATTGCATTGTCTTCTTCTGTTTATTGAATGCTCGCAGATTCTAGCTTAGTCCGACACACGTGCACTCTTATTATTATTCATATCGTTCGGTCGTGCAAGTGAAAGGCAATTATGATGATATATGATGGACTGACCGACATGAGAAAAGCTCATATGAACTCGACCTCTCTTGTTTTTGTAAATATGATGAGTTCATCGTTCCTGATTCAGCTTATTATGAATAAACATGTTTGCAATGACAATTAGAGATGATAGTTGCTTGTGCCATGCTTGATTAGCTATGAGTTATAATGGTTTACCTTGCGTGCCAACATGCTATTAAAATTGTTGTGACGTTGTATGATGGGGTGGTATCCTCCTTTGAATGATTTAAGTGACTCGACTTGGCACATGTTCACACATGTAGTTGAAACAAAATCAACATAGCCTTCACGATATTTATGTTCATGGTGGATTATATCCTACTCATACTTGCATCCAATGTTTATTAATTTTAATGCATGTTCATGACTGTTGTCGCTCTCTAGTTGGTCACTTCCCAGTCTTTTGCTAGCCTTCACTTGTACTAAGTGGGAATACTGCTTGTGTATCCAATCCCTTAAACCCCAAAGTTATGCCATATGAGTCCACTTTACCTTCCTATATGCGGTATCTACCTGCCATTCCAAGTAAATTTGTATGTGCCAAACTCTAAACCTTCAAATAAACATTCTGTTTTGTATGCTCAAATAGCTCATGTATCGACTAGGGCTGCCCTTATCTTCCATGTTAGGCGGGTTATTCTCAAGAGGAGTGGACTCCGCTCCTCATTCACGAGAAAATGGCTGGTCTCCGGGATGCCCAATCCCATGCTTTATGCAAGCTAAATCAAAATAATTGCAAACAAAACTCCCCCTGGGATTGTTGCTAGTTGGAGACACTCGTTGTTTCGAGCAAGTCATGGATTGATGCTTGTTGGTGGAGGGGGAGTATAAACTTTACCATTCTGTTTGGGAACCGCCTATAATGTGTGTAGCATGGAAGATATCACCATCTCCTAGTTGTTATGTTGACAATGAAAGTATGCCGCTCAAAATATTATTTATCTCTATTTCAAAACCGAGCTCTGGCACCTCTACAAATCCCTGCTTCCCTCTGCGAAGGGCCTATCTATTCACTTTTATGTTGAGTCATCACCCTCTTATTAAAAAGCACTAGCTGGAGAGCACAGCTATCATTTGCATTCATTACTATTAATTTATATTGGGTAAGACTATGATTGGATCTCTTTTACCATGAATTACAATGTCTAGTCAGTCCTTGATCTTTAAAGGTGCTCTGCATTTATGTTTCTTGGTCTCAGAAAGGGCTAGCGAGATACCATCTTGTTATATCATATTATGATTGTTTTGAGAAAGTGTTGTCATCCTAGATTTATTATTATTGCTCGCTAGTTGATTATCCTATTGATATGAGTAATTATGAGACCTGAGAATTATTGCAAATGTGGTTAGTCATAATCTTTGCTGAAAACCTGAATGTTGGCTTCACATATTTACAACAACAAGAGCAGACAGAGTTTGTAAAAGTTTTTCTTTTTCACTTGCAGTTTATCAACTGCATTGCTTGAGGACAAGCAAAGGTTTAAGCTTGGGGTAGTTGATACGTCTCCGTCATATCTACTTTTCCAAACACTTTTGCCCTTGTTTTCGACTCTAACTTGCATGATTTGAATGGAACTAACCCGAACTGACGCTGTTTTCAGCAGACTTTCCATGGTGTTATTTATGTGCAGAAACAAAAGTTCTCGGAATGACCTGAAACTCCACGGAACAACTTTTCAAAAATAATAAAAAATCCTTGCCAAAGATGAAGACCATGGGGCTCACACCCTGTCCACGAGGGTGGGGGGCGCCCCCCTAGGGCGCGCCCCCTACCTCGTGGGCCCCATGGAGCTCCTCCGACGCCAACTCCAACTCTATATATTTGCTTTCGGAGAGAAAAAATAAAGGAGAAGAAATCATCACGTTTTACGATACGGAGCCGCTGCCAAGCCCTAAAACATCTCAGGAGGGCTGATCTGGAGTCCGTTCGGGGCTCCGGAGAGGGGGATTCGTCGCCGTCCTCATCATCAACCATCCTCCATCACCAATTTCATGATGCTCACCGCCGTGCGTGAGTAATTCCATCATAGGCTTGCTGGACGGTGATGGTTTGGATGAGATCTATCATGTAATCGATTTAGTTTTGTTAGGGTTTGATCCCTAGTATCCACTATGTTCTGAGATTGTTGTTGCTATGACTTTGCTATGCTTAATGCTTGTCACTAGGGCCCGAGTGCCATGATTTTAGATCTGAACCTATTATGTTTTCATGAATATATGTGAGTTCTTGATCCTATCTTGCAAGTCTATAGTCACCTACTATGTGTTATGATCCGCAACCCCAAGTGACAATAATCGGGACCACTCCTGTGATGACCATAGTTTGAGGAGTTCATGTATTCACTATGTGCTAATGCTTTGTTCCAGTTCTCTATTAAAAGGAGGCCTTAATATCCCTTAGTTTCCATTAGGACCCGCTGCCACGGAGGGTAGGACAAAAGATGTCATGCAAGTTCTTTTCCATAAGCACGTATGACTATATTCGGAATACATGCCTACATTACATTGATGAATTGGAGCTAGTTCTGTGTCACCCTATGTTATGATTGTTACATGATGAACCGCATCCGACATAATTATCCATCACCGATCCAATGCCTACGAGCTTTTCCTATATTGGTTCTCGCTTATTTACTTTTCTGTTACTACTATTACAATCACTACAAAACACCAAAAATATTACTTTTGCTTCTGTTACTTTTGTTTCCGTTACCACTACTATCATATTACTTTGCTACTAAATACTTTGCTGCAGATATTAAGTTATCCAGGTGTGGCTGGATTGACAACTCAGTTGCTAATACTTGAGAATATTCTTTGGCTCCCCTTGTGTCGAATCAATAAATTTGGGTTAAATACTCTACCCTCAAAAACTGTTGTGATCCCCTATACTTGTGGGTTATCAGTGAACTATTGGTGTTAAATCACATGGTGATGTGAACTAGATTATTGACTCTAATGCAAGTGGGAGACTGAAGGAAATATGCCCTAGAGGCAATAATAAAGTTGTTATTTATATTTCCTTACATTATGATAAATATTTATTATTCATGCTAGAATTGTATTAACTGGAAACTTGATACATATGTGAATACATAGACAAAACAAAGTGTCCCTAGTATGCCTCTACTAGACTAGCTCGTTAATCAAAGATGGTCAAGTTTCCAGACCATAGACATGTGTTTTCATTTGATGAACTGGATCACATCATTAGAGAATGATGTGATGGACAAGACCCATCCGTTAGCTTAGCATAATGATCGTTAAGTTTTATTGCTATTGCTTTCTTCATGACTTATACATATTCCTCTGACTATGAGATTACGCAACTCCTGAATACCGGAGGAACACCTTGTGCGGTATTAAACGTCACAACATAACTGGGTGATTATAAAGTGCTCTACAGGTGTCTCCGAAAATGTTTGTTGGGTTGGCATAGATCAATATTAGGATTTGTCACTCCGAGTATCGGAGAGGTATCTCTGGGCCCTCTCGGTAATGCACATCACTATAAGCCTTGCAAGCAATGTGACTAATGAGTTAGTTACGGGATAATGCATTACGGAACGAGTAAAGAGACTTTCCTGTAACAAGATTAAACTGGTATGAAGATACCGACGATCGAATCTTGGGCAAGTAACATACCGATGACAAAGGGAATAACGCATGTTGTCATAACGGTTCGACCGACAAAGATCTTCATAGAATATGTGGGAACTAATATGAGCATCCAGGTTCCGCTATTGGTTATTGACCAGAGAGGTGTCTCGGTCATGTCTACATAGTTCTCGAACCCGTAGGGTCCGCACGCTTAATGTTCGATGACGATTTGTATTATGAGTTGTGTGTTTTGGTGACCGAAGTTTGTTTGGAGTCCCGGATGAGATCACGAACATGACGAGGAGTCTCGAAATGGTTGGGAGGTAAAGATTGATATATTGGAAGGTTATATACAGACACCGGAATGGTTCCGAAGAGGTTCGGGGATTTTTCGGAGTACCGGAGGTTACCGGAACCCCCCGGGAAAGTTAATGGGCCTCATGGGCCATAGTGGAGAGAGGGAGGCAGGCCACAAGAGGTGGCGCGCGCCTCCCCCCTGCCCAATCTGAATTGGACAAGTGGTGGGGGCGCGGCCCCCCTTTCCTTCTCCCTCTCCCCTCTTTCCCCTTTCCCCTCTCCGTTGGAAGGAAGAGGGGCCGAATCCTACTAGGAGTGAAGTCCTAGTAGGACTCCCCCCCCATGGCGTGCCACCCCTAGGGCCGGCCACCTCCTCCTCCCCTCCTTTATATACGGAGGCGGGGGGGGGGGGGGCACCCCAAAGGCACATCAATTGTTCTCTTAGCCGTGTGCGATGCCCCCCTCCACAGTTTACTTCTCCGGTCATAACGTCGTAGTGCTTAGGCGAAGCCCTGCGCAAATCACATGACCATCACCGTCACCACACCGTCGTGCTGACGGAACTCTCCCTCGACCCTCTACTGGATCAAGAGTTTGAGGGACGTCATCGAGCTGAACGTGTGCTGAACTCGGAGGTGCCATACGTTCGGTACTTGGATCGGTTGGATCGTGAAGACGTTTGACTACATCAACCGCGTTAACCTAATGCTTCCGCTTTCGGTCTACGAGGGTACATGGACATACTCTCCCCCTCTCGTTGCTATGCATCTCCTAGATAGATCTTGCTTGAGCATAGGAAAATTTTGAAATTCCATGCTACGTTCAACAACAGCAACTTGTCACAATCTGGGAGGTGGGAGTGATAAGTACTCCTCAAATAGTGATTTCGAGAAGCCCGTAGCTAGACCGAGTACATGTCTCCCCTCAAGCAGAGCGTGTGGTGGGCTACCCCAGTAATGCAAAGGTACTTAGTTAGATTACTTACCTTTGTTCGCGTTTTTAGCCTAGAAAATTTGTGTTCGTGTTTTTTAATTTCCCTTTGATTTACTAAAAATGTTCATTGTGTGTGTAATAAATGTTCACCGTGCATTTAAAAGATGCTCAATGCCCATTTGACAAATGTTCAACATGTATTGATAAAAATGTTTAACGTGTATCTAAAAAATGTGCAACAGGTGTATAAAAAATGTTTAATGTTCATTTCACAAATGTCTCAATATGTATTCAGATAAATGTTTAACATGTATTTGAAAAATATTCAATGTGTATTGATAACCCATTAGTATAGGGGATCGCAAAAGTTTTTGAGGGTAGAGTATTCAACCCAAATTTATTGATTCGACACAAGGGGAGCCAAAGAATATTCTCAAGTATCAGCAGCTGAGTTATCAATTCAACCACACCTGAAAAACTTAATATCTGCAGCAAAGTATTTAGTAGCAAAGTAGTATGGAAGTAATGGTAACAGTGGCAAAAATAACACTAGAAGTTTTGTAGCAATCGTAACAGTTGCAACGGAGAAGTAACTTAGCAAAGATCAATATGAAACGAACTCGTAGGCAATGGATCAATGATGGATAATTATGTCAGATAGTATTCATCATGCAACATTTATAACCTAGGGTGACACAGAACTAGCTCCAATTCATCAATATAATGTAGGCATGTATTTCGTATATAGTCATACGTGCTTATTGAAAAGAACTTGCATGCCATCTTTTGTCCTACCCTCCTGTGGCAATGGGGTCCTAATGGAAACTAAGGGATATTAAGGCCTCCTTTTAATAGTGAACAAAACCAAAGCATTAGCACTTAGTGAATACATGAACTCCTCAAACTGTGGTCATCACCAGGAAGTGTCCCGACTATTGTCACTCTGGGGTTGCCAGATCACAACGCGTAGTAGGTGACTATACACTACAAAAAAATACACTTATGTGATGATACGTGTTTCTCATAGTAGGTCACGTTTTCTGTCATGCATGTACATCCATGACAAATTTATGACAGAATCAAGATAGTCATACCTGTGATGCCCTAGAAGTGTTCCATGACATTACCAAAATTATCCCTTATTTGTTTTGGTGATTGATGACAATGCTTTTGCGGACTAATCATGTGCGTGGAGTATTTCAGACATATCATGACTAGGCACAAGACGATTTGGTGCCCCTCGAAGACTATTGAAGATGACGCTTCTCTACGTTCTTTTCTGTGGATTTGAGCCGTAGGAAAGCCATACTATTAAGAGGGGGTCCGCTTCGGAAAGGCTTGGGTGGAATCATTACGTACACATCTACTCCTTTTGCACCACCTTTCCTTTGGCTCTTTGGAGCATCCTCCATCTTTCCTTGTCTATGCAAAATGAAGGTCTCCTAGTGTTGCTGAACTAGGGCATGCGGTAGTACTGCTCCTCGGAGCGGTAGTACCGCAGGCCCTTGCGGTAGTACCGGCCTCTGGCGTGGTAGTACTGCAAGTGCTCACGGTAGTACCGCACCTCGGGAGCGGTAGTACCGTGGCCTCAGGCCAGGCGCTGCTGCTAGTGCGGTAGTAGGGGCGGATGTAATTTTTTACATCTGCGCCCTACGCGGTAGTACCGCTCCACGGGCGCGGTAGTACCATGCGCTCTGGCCAGCTTCGGCTGACATCTTGTGATAGTAGGGGCAGATGTAATTTTTTTCATGTGCGCCCTACGCTGTAGTACCGCTCCAGGTCTGTAGTAGTACCGTGTCGGATTTTTGCATGGATCAAATCTCAGCGGAAGTTGTCACGGATGTATTTTTATATGTCCGTGCCTTCCCGACCTAGTCCATTCCTGCCTTGCGGTAGTATCGCAAGGGGGCGCGGTAGTACCGCGCCAGCGGTTCTACCGCTCCTTGCCTTAGCGCTTCAGGACCGGTCTTAGGCCCTACCGTGGCAGCGGCAGTACCACGGTGCGCCGCGGTAGTACCGTGAGCCCTTGCGGTAGTACCGCGTGTTTGGTGCGGTAGTACTGCAGGTCGCGGGCTGGTTAAGTGGATAACGGTTGGATTTGTTCTTTCACTATATAATGGGTGTCTTCTTCTCCGAGTTGACTACCTCTTCCACCTCTAAGCTCCATTGTTGCTCCAAGCTCCATTTTTGCCCGATATCTCTCCCTAGCCATTCAAACTTGTTGATTCTTTAGGGATTGGTTGAGAAGGCCCGATCTACACTTCCACCAAGAGAAATTTGATTCCCCCCACTAATCCCTTGCAGATCTTGTTACTCTTGGGTTTTTGAGCACCCTAGATGGTTGAGGTACTGTCGGTGTCAAAACCGGCGGATCTTGGGTAGGGGGTCCTGAACTGTGCTTCTAAGGCGGATGGTAATAGGAGGCGGGGGACACGATGTTTACCTAGGTTCGGGCCCTCTCGATGGAGGTAATACCCTACTTCCTGCTTGATTGATCTTGATGATATGAGTATTACAAGAGTTGATCTACCACGAGATCATAGAGGCTAAACCCTAGAAGCTAGCCTACGGTATGATTGTTGTTGTTCTACGGACTAAACCCTCCGGTTTATATAGAGACCGGAGGGGCCTAGGGTTACACAAAGTCGGTTACAAGGGAGGAGATCTACATATCCGTATTGCCAAGCTTGTCTTCCACGCCAAGGAGAGTCCCATCCGGACACGGGACGAAGTCTTCAATCTTGTATCTTCATAGTCCAACAGTCTGATTAAAGGATATAGTCCGGCTGTCCGAGGACCCCCTAGTCTAGGACTGCCTCAGTAGCCCCCGAACTAGGCTTCAATGACGATGAGTCCGGCGCGCAGATTGTCTTCGGCATTGCAAGGCGGGTTCTTCTCCAAATTCTGAGTACCTGTTGAGTAGTGTCCGGCTTCCCATAAATGTTGCACTCCTTGGCTTCCGCGCCTAATAATGGCTATCTTCCACGTGTCGAGCGAATGCGAGAAGCCAGGGCATTTTCACATTTGCCTCCCTAGCCGTGTGAGTAAATCACCTATTAAAGAGATAGGGATTCTCAGATCCAGATCACACCATCCTCCCACAGCGAGTATCCATCGGAGCGCACCCGGAAAAAATCCATTCCAACATGGCCGGCCAACGTAGCTCCTCCTCTCGCTCCCGTAGCCCTAAGCCTGGAAATTGGAAGAAGTGTTCTGTCCCCCACAGCCAATTAGTAGAGTTCTGAGACCGAGGATTTCTCCCCTCAGCGTATATGGTCCCTGTTCGAGCCGGGCTCGCCACCTATAATGGCGGGGAGCAAGCGGAGAGCTTTCCCAACCCATCCATGGGGGAGCGGGTATGCCTTACCCCTTACTTATTAAGAGGGCTTGGATTTCCAATTCATCCGTTCCTCATGGGCTCACAGAGTTCTCTGACCTCCAATGCATAATTTTACTCCCGCCTCCATATTACAATCGCTGGCTACGTGGCCCTTTGCAAGCTGTTTCTGGGCTGCGAAGCTCATTTCAAGCTATGGAAGAGGCTATTCTGCCTCGTTCCCCGTACACAGGAGGGGTCAATATACCAAGTGGGCGGAGACGAAATATGGCGCATCGCCGGGACCGGATACCTGTCCGGTACTCCGAAGAAGATATCCGAAGATTGGCCTTCGGAGTGGTTTTATATGGAGGACGTCCCCCTTCCGGACCCTATTCGGATAGGCCTTCTTGAGTTCGACAACGCTCCCCTGAAGAAACGCCACAGCTGGTGCCCTAGGAGCCCTCAGGAGGAAGATAACGGGGAGGTCATGTACCTGATGGGTCGGATCTGAATCTTGGCCCGGTCGGGATTGTGATGTCGAAGTTATGTCAATATGTATAATGCGGGGGGTGCAGCCACTTCAATATCGGGGGCAACCCATGTGGCACTTCAACGGAGAAGACGATGCCACCCGCTGCGGTCGTAAGGGACCGGACTCAGTCGCTGGTCTAGCTAAAATTCTGTCCGATCTGTACAAAGGAGAGGAAGAGGAGTTCATCCGCATCAAGCCACGGGATGGATTCTCCATGTACAACCCTCCAAGCTGGGTGAGCTGCTACTTTTTACTCCGGACCTTAGCGCATTCTTTGTCATAAATACTTACCTTGTTGTTTCATAGCAGGAGCTGTGAAAAGCTGTGAGGGAGGTCCACAGCCCACCTCCACAACCAGAGGACCTTGACCGGGCCCTCGACCCCGGACTCGAAGAGGATCTGGACATATTTGTGGAGCTAATTGACATGACGTTCTATCAATTGAGCTGTGATGATGCCATGGTGGCCATCATAGCCGATTATCCTGGACTACTCCCTGCATCGCATGTAAGTAAAACTGGAGTCCCAACTTCCGAAAAGGATCCCTTTTTCTGCACTTCACCTACCGCACACATATGGTGTCTTACAGGGAAGGCCCTCGGGACGCCATGCCGAACCCGCAGTGACTCACCCAGAAGGGGCACCAAAGCCGGGTAGGCTTAAAAGGAAGGCGGCCAGGACCGAGACGTCATCGCAGAGGTATGAAATAGAACCCCGCTCCATGGTTGTCGTCTTTTTAAAATATAATGACATCCATGTTTCCTAGTAAGAAAAACCCTCGCCGGACTATATCCGGAGAGGTTGCCGGTCACGCCTCCACCAATCGGGCTCTAGAGCCGGACATAAAGGCGGACGCTAACATGGGGCCAACGCCAAAGGTTCCTCCTATAGAGGATGCGGATAGGCTATCCGCTACAAATTTCAAAGTGGAGAGCGCCATGAATCAAAGGCGTCGCCGGGCCGTACACCGTGACGCTTGTTTCTCCCAAGAGGCGTTCGATGCCTTCAACTCAGGAGATGCGTACATTCGAGCTGCTCAAAATGGTCTTGCCAGAGCCACGGACCAGTATGTAAAGGATATACGGGTAAGGAAGTCTAATAATTATGTATATCAGTAGCCCCTGAGACTTGAAACAGTTGACACAACTGATTTAAGTATCATTATTTGTGCAGGTTCTTATGGAGAAGAATACCCAATTGTCTCAAGAGCTGGAAGAGTGCAAAGCCCAGCTACGGGCCGCAGTTGCCGCAATGAAGGAGTCCGAGAAGGCCCCGTCTGGTAACACTTGTCGCTATAAAAAAGAATGACATGTACCATTTAGTATGCGACATGCTTGCAAATCTAACAATAGATTCTGCAGATTACTCTGGAATGAATCCGGAGGTCGTGATAGGGGATGAGCCGCATGCTCAACGACAGCAAAAGGCTGGCGAGCGCGTGCTTACACGGGTTAGGCGGGAGAAAAACGATCTCCAAGACGCCAATATCCAGCTGGTCGTGGAACCGAAAGATGTTCGAGCCTAGCTTGCTGACTCCATAAAGGAGAATAAGCGGCTTCGACGCGGCATTTTCAGTAAGTCCTTGAATGAACTTTAAAAGAGTTCGGCGAAGAAACCGGCTAATAGAGTTATGCCTACAGGTATGCTGACGGGTCATCCCGTAGAGGAGATGCCCGAGTCTGCGGGTGATCTTCTGCCAGAGCTCTCACAACTGCACGAACAAGTTCGGCAGGTGATGCAGAGCATTGCCCAAGCCTTGTGGCCATCCGCTTCCCCGCCAGGAGGCATGGGGGAGCTTATAGAGAAGCTCAAGGGAGCACGGCTGCGCTTCCGATTATGGAAGATATCGGCCTGCCGACAAGGTGCAAGGGAAGCCTGGGCCATGGTGAAGACGCGATATACCAAGGCTGACCCGAACCACATGGCCGAGGTCGGACCTGTGGGGCCTAATAGGAAAGAGATCCCCGTCCGTTTGGTGTATGCCCAAGTATAATTAGCCGCAAAGTATTCCCAACAGGATTGTAGGGTAGACAGCCTGTTGGATGGTATAGAAGAAGAATTTAGTCCGTCTAAGTGACTGTGTACTTCAAGTGACATGTATTGTCCCTAGCCGGATTGTAAATCATTTGCCATGGCGGACCTTTTCGCTTCAACCTCTGGACCAGACAGTCCGGAGTGTATCCGAATACCCGCTCAGTTATGAAAAAACCAGGGTACGCATGCAAACAAGGCGTAGGGGTCATAAGTGCTTGAACAGACAAGTACCCAACTAGTTATGTTATATTACATGGATAGTAAGAAACATCTTCCAGGGAGAATAGTTCCGTTAAGGGTTCCTTTCCTTGGGTACGCATGCCCTAATGTGCATGTCCGAGCTGCAAAAAGAGATGCAGGATAAAAACATCTGGGGGCATGTATTACAATTAATAAGGATCATCTTTTGTTCACCGACCGAGTATTCCCTTAAGAACGCTAGCTTTCGGCTTCACCCAGTCTGAGGTACACATCCGGCTGACCCGACAGTAACAATCGCAGAGGTGCTCCCCTTATGCCCTAGCCGAATTAACGGGAACGTAGGGCATAAACACAAGAGCCAGGCAACCCAGCTTGGCCAAAACTTAAGTCATATCGATGCATATAATGGCGAAAAAAGGTACATGTGGAAGAATAACACATGTGTGGGGCATAGAGCCCGGAAAATAGTTATATTAAGCTTCTGTATAAGAAGCCCCCAGGTATAATGAGCGCAGCTAGCGCGTCAAGATTGTGTAGTCAAGACACATTTTAGCCTTTTAAGGCCTTGAAAAAAGGGAAGAAAGAAAGAAATAAAAGACAGATAACGGATATAAAAAAAATTGATGGAGGTAAGGAGACGAACATGGAGTCCGGCACTAGGCGTAGAACCTTCAGAGTCTAGCTGCGTTCCATGGGTTTGGCTCGAGTCGATTGTCCGATGCATCCCGCAGACGGTATGCTCCACCGGTCAGAACTTGGTCGATAACGAAGGGACCTTCCAATTTGGGCTTGAGCTTGTTCTTTTTCTTCTCCGGTAGGCGTAGAACGAGTTCGCCAACGTTATAAGTTTTGGCCCGTACTTCTCTGCTTTGATACCTTCGAGCCTGTTGTTGATAGAATGCGGAACGGGCTTTTGCCACGTCACACTCCTCCTCCAGGGCGTCCAAACTGTCCTGCCGATCAAGCTCGTCCTCTTTCTCTTCATACATGCGCACTCGAGGCAAGTCATGAATTATGTCACAGGGCAGTACCGCCTCTACGCCGTACACCATAAAAAACGGTGTGTAACCGGTAGTGCGATTCGGCGTGGTCCGCAGCCCCCATAGTACGGAGTCGAGCTCCTCTACCCAGTGCGTATTGGATTCCTTCAAGGATCGCACTAATCTGGGTTTGGTGCCGCTCATCATAAGACCGTTTGCTCATTCGACTTGACCGTTAGTTTGCGGGTGATAGACAGAAGCATAATCGAGCTTGATGCCCATGTTGCTGCACCAAAGTTTTACTTCGTCGGCTGTAAAGTTCGAGCCTTTATCAGTGATGATGCTGTGGGGGACGCCATAACGGTGTACAACCCCGGATATGAAGTCTATCACTGGTCTGGATTCGGCCGTTTTAACTAGTTTGGCCTCTATCCATTTGGTGAATTTATCCACCATGACCAATACGTATTTTTTTCTTGTGGCTTCCCCCTTTGAGGGGTCCGACCATATCAAGCCCCCAGACCGCAAAGGGCCAAGTAATGGGGATTGTTTGGAGAGTGGTAGGCGGCATGTGGCTTTGGTTTGCGAAAAGCTGGCAACCGACGCATCGTTGAACGAGGTCCTGTGCGTCTGCTCGGGCCGTCGGCCAGTAGAAACCTGTACGGAAGGCCTTGTGAAAGCACAAGTGCTCCCTAGGTGGTTTTGGTAATTAATGTCAACATATGTCTTGTTGTACTAACACTTTTACATAGTATGTTTCAGATAAGTTCAATAATGGAGTGGCATGGACTAGAGGATGTGGAACCCCTTCAAGATGTTAAGGACAATAGGATTGGCTCAAGCTCAAAGCTCAAGACTCTACATTTTCTATTTTAGTGATCCAAGATCACATTGAGTCTATAGGAAAAGCCAATACTATCAAGGAGGGATGAGGTGTTGCTTAATGGCTTGCTTGCTCAAAGTGCTTAGTGATATGCTCCAAAGCCCTCAACTACTTTCTCACATCCACATATGACCTAAACCAAAAGGTCTAACTCGGCCCTACCGATTCTTTCTATCCGGCGCCACCGAGTTCAGCTGTCATAGCCACTGCCACAAACCCTAGGAAAATCGGTCTCACCGATAGGGATCTCGGTCTCACCGAGATGGGGTTGTAATCTCTCTGTGTATATCCATTACCAAAATCGGTCTAACCGAATTTGAGTAATCGGTACTACCGAGATTACAATGCAAACTCTCTGGTTAGCTTATTACCAAAATTGGTCCCACCGAGTTTGTGTAATCGGTCCCACCGAGTTTACCTGACCAACTCTCTGGTTAGCTTATTACCAAAATCGGTCTCACCGAGTTTGTGTAATCGGTCTCACCGAGATTACGTTATGCCCTAACCCTAACCATATCGGTCCTACCGAGTTGCATGTCGGTCCCACCGAAAATCCTAACGCTCACTAGATTTGCTGAATCGGTCCGACCGAGTTTTTCAATTCGGTCCCACCGATATTGGTAAGTTGTGTGTAACGGTTAGATTTTGTGTGGAGGCTCTATATACCCCTCCACCTCCTCTTCATTCGTGGAGAGAGCCATCAGAATGAACCTACACTTCCAATACACATTTTTTGAGAGAGAACCACCTACACTTGTGTTGAGGCCAAGATATTCCATTCCTACCATATGAATCTTGATCTCTAGCCTTCCCCAAGATGCTTTCCACTCAAATCTTATTTCCACCAAATCCAAATCCTGTGGAGAGAGTTGAGTGTTGGGGAGACTATCATTTGAAGCACAAGAAGGAGTCCATCATCAACACACCATTTGTTACTTCTTGGAGAGTGGTGTCTCCTAGATTGGCTAGGTGTCACTTGGGAGCCTCCGACAAGATTGTGGAGTTGAACCAAGGATTTTGTAAGGGCAAGGAGATCGCCTACTTCGTGAAGATCTACCGCTAGTGAGGCAAGTCCTTCGTGGGCGGCGGCCATGATGGGATAGACAAGGTTGCTTCTTCATGGACCCTTCGTGGGTGGAGCCCTCCGTGGACTCAGCATAACTGTTACCCTTCGTGGGTTGAAGTCTCCATCAACGTGGATGTACGATAAGCGCCACCTATCAGAACCACGACAAAAACATCCGTGTCTCCAATTGCATTTGAATCCTCCAAACCCTTCCCTTTACATTCTTGCAAGTTGCATGCTTTACTTTCCGCTGCTCATATACTCTTTGCATGCTTGCTTGTTATGTAGTGTGATTGTTAAACTTGTGCCAAACTCCACTTGAACTTAAAAAGTTAAAAACTGCAACTTTTGGTACTTAGTGTCTAATCACCCCTGCCCTCTAGACACCTCTTCTCGATCCTTTCAATTGGTATCAGAGCTTTGGTCTCCATTGTCTTGGTTTAATCACCATTGGAGGAAGATGGATGTGTCTACTTTGGTGAGTCTTAGACATAGAGTGCCCATTCTTGATGGAGAGTATTTTTCATGAGTGGAAAAATGAGATGCTTGAGATTTTCAATGAATATCATTTGAACAAGTACATTGCTAGCCCTTGTGCACCTCATATTGATCCCTTGCATCCTACACCCGAAGAGGATCTTGACATGATTCACAATCTTAGAACCATCAATCTTATCATAAGAGGGTTGCCCAAAAATTTGATTGCTAGTTTGCCTACTCTTGATTGTGCCTATACTATATGGAGATTTCTCGAGGAACGATTTCCAGATTATTCCTTGAAAAATTTAGACGAAATTCTCCATAAGTCTATTGCCTTGAGTAAGATGAATTCTACTGATCCTAGCTTTGGTGATTGTCTATTTGAGCTTACAAATCTCATGCGTGCCATAGTAGATGTTGGAATCATTAGCAATATTATTTCCGAAGCTATTAGAATCCATAAAGACAATCATAGAAATGATCATTTATCTAATGAATTGCCCTCTCTAGGAATTGATCAATCACAAGATGATGTTGAACATGGATACTATGATGAGGATGATGATAGTGAATATGATCTTGATGATGAAATGAGACACTTTGGTCTTATGGCAAATCTTCGCGGCTACATGGCTGGAGGAAAGGAATGGGTCCTTGATAGTGGATGTCTTGATCATATGACCGGAGATAAAGATATGTTCCGTGAGCTTGCTTTGAAAGCAACGGCCCTCGAAAATATGTCACTATTGGTGATAATTCAAAGGGTAAGGTGGTTGGCCTTGGTAAGGTGGCCATCTCACATGATAGCTCCATACAAAATGTCATGCTCGTTGAATCTCTTGGCTACAACTTACTTTCAAGATCTAGACTTGCTAATTTCGGCTTCAATGTCCTATTTACTGAAGTAGATTGCCAAGTGTTTCGTAGAGATAATCATAAAATGGTCTTTATCGGTGTACGTAGAGGTGATCTATACATTGTTGATTTCACTAAAAAGGCTCAACCTGGAACTTGCTTTATTGTTAAATCCTCTAAAGGTTGGTTATGGCATAGACGATTAGGTCATGTAGGCATGCGAAACCTTGACAAGCTTATTAAAGGAAATCATATCCTTGGTGTTAACGATGTCATATTTGATAAGGATAGACTTTGCAGTGCTTGTCAAGCAGGTAAACAGGTTGGAGGAAGGCATCCCGTGAAGAACATCATGACCACAAGGAGACCACTCGAGCTACTTCACATGGATCTTTTTGGTCCCAACGCTTACAAAAGTCTCGGTGGAAATTCTTTTGGTCTAGTTATAGTTGATGATTTTTCAAGATTTACGTGGGTGTTTTTCTCGATGATAAATCGCAGGTTCAAAAGATCTTCAAAAACTTCGCTAGGAAGGCCCAAAATCAATTTGAAGTGAAGATCAAGAAGGTTCGCAGTGACAACGGAACAGAGTTCAAGAACGCAAATGTGGATACTTTTCTTGACGAAGAAGGTATTTCACACGAGTTCTCGGCTACGTACACACCTCAACAAAATGGAGTTGTTGAGAGGAAGAATCGGATGCTCATCGAAATGGCGAGAACGATGCTTGATGAGTACAAGACGCTGAAGCACTTTTGGGCGGAAGCGGTTGAGACAACTTGTCATGCAACAAATCGCTTGTATCTTCACAAGCTACTCGGCAAGACGGCATACGATCTCCTCACCGGTAACAAACCCCAAGTTGGATACTTTCGAGTATTCGGCTCAAAGTGCTACATTCTTGATAAGCATCGTTGTTCTAAATTTGCTCCTAAGTATCATGAAGGTTCCCTAATTGGTTATGGCTCAAACTCTCACACATACCGTGTCTACAACAATTTCACCCGAAAGGTTGAAGAGATGGTAGATGTGAAGTTTGATGAACCTAACGACTCGCAAGTAGAGCAATTGCCAATTGATGTTGGAGACAAAGACCCTTCGGAAGCAATCCAAGACTTGTCTATTGGCAAGATTCGTCCAACGGAGGTGAAGGAGAGTACCTCGTCCGTCCAAGTGGAAGCTTCTACCTCAAGACAAGGTGAACCAAGAGTTGATATGGAAGCATCCACAAGTGGGACATGCCAAGATGAAGAAAACGAGGAAGTGCACCAAGATGAACGCCAACAACCTCCTTCTCCACCACGAGAAGAGAACGACAACGTCAACAATGAAGAAGGCCAAGAAGAAGAACAAGATGAAGAAGATGTTCAACCAAGATCCAAGCAAAAGCTTTCACGAGTTCGAGCAAGAATTGCCAAAGATCATCCCGTCGAGCAAATCTACAATGATATCCAAACCGGGAGAATCACTCGCTCTAAAACTCGTTTAGCTAATTTTTGTGAACATTACTCATTCATCTCTAACATTGAACCTATGAAGGTTCAAGAAGCATTGGAAGATCCGGATTGGATAAACACCATTCATGAAGAGCTACACAACTTTGAGAGAAATGAAGTATGGACATTGGTCGAGAAGCCCGACAACAACACAACATCATTGGTACCAAATGGGTGTTTCGCAACAAGCAAGATGAAGACGGTCATGTTGTCCACAACAAAGCATGCCTAGTCGCCCAAGGCTACACTCAAGTCAAAGGTATGGACTATGGTGAGACATATGCTCCCGTTGCTAGACTTGAGTCCATTCGCATCTTACTTGCTTATGCTAATCACCATGATATCACCTTGTACCAAATGGACATTAAAAGTGCTTTTCTAAATGGTGAAATTGAGGAGGAAGTTTATGTTAAGCAACCTCCCGGCTTTGTCAATCCTAAGAAACCTAATCATGTCTACAAACTTCACAAAGCCCTTTATGGTCTTAAACAAGCTCCTAGAGCATGGTATAAATGCTTGACCAAGTTCCTTACTGAAAAAGGCTTTGAAATAGGTAAAATTGATTCTACTCTTTTTACAAAAAGGGTTAACGGCGAACTATTTGTGTGCCAAATTTATCTTGATGATATTATATTTGGTTCAACTAACCCTCATTTTAGTGAGAAGTTTGGAAAGCTAATGTCGGAGAAGTTTGAGATGTCTATGATGAGTGAACTCAAATTCTTTCTGGGTTTGCAAATCAAGCAAACTAAGGAAGGTACCTTTGTCTCTCAAACAAAGTACACCAAGGACTTATTCAAGAAGTTCAATATGCAAGAATGCAAAGGTATGACTACACTCATGCCTACTAGTGGACATCTTGATTTGACCAAAGATGGTGAACTGGTTGATCAAAAAGTTTACCGCTCCATGATTGCTTCATTGTTATATCTATGTGCCTCTCGTCCGACATTATCTTTGAGTGTGTGCATGTGTGCACGATATCAAGCGGCACCTAAAGAATGTCATCTTAAGGCCGTGAAAAGGATAGTGAGATACTTAATCCATACACCAAATTTTGGCATTTGGTATCCAAAGAGGGCTTCTTTCGATCTTGTTGGCTACTCCGACTCGGACTGCCAGTGACAAGGTTGATAGAAAGTCCACGTCGGGTACTTGTCAATTCCTTGGTAGATCTCTTGTATCTTGGTCTTCCAAGAAACAAAACTCGGTATCCTTATCCACCACCGAAGCGGAATACATTGCCGCTGGTTCATGTTGTGCTCAATTACTTTGGATGACCCAAACTCTTAAAGATTATGGGATATATGTGAAACATGTTCCATTACTTTGTGACAATGAAAGTGCTATCAAGATTGCTCACAATCCCGTGCAACACTCTCGAACTAAGCACATTGAAGTTCGTCATCATTTCATTCGAGATCATGTTGCTAAAGGGGACATTAATCTTAAGCATGTTCGCACCAAAACGAAATTAGCGGATATATTCACTAAACCACTTGATAAGAGAGTGTTTTGCAGGTTATGAGGTGAATTGAACATCATTGATGCTTCAAACTTGGAGTAGGAACTCCATTTGATACATGCAAGGCATGAGCCTATGACTAATCCTTGACATTTCTCTTATGATGGCAATCTTATGTCTTGGATATATTTGCGCCTTGCGTGTTATCTAACCCTTGTAGGTACTTGGATGAATCCAAATCTATGAGATTGCAACTCACTCACATCTTGAGCAATCTCTACATCACCAAGTCTCTACATAATGGTGGTTGAAGACAAGGAAGCACGAAACAATTCGAACATATCCTTTGGCAAATTCTATGTTGAGTTTCATGATTGTCATTTTGGATACACAAGTGCTCTTCCTTGCAAAACTAACCCATGTAGGTAGATGAACTCAAACTCCAAGTGGTGCTCCCAACTCTTGATGAGCTACATCAACCTTGAGCAATCCACACAAGTTCAACTACATGATCATGATCAACACCACCACCCAAGGTATGTTATTCCATCTTAGAGAAGCTTTACTCCAAGTCATGGGACAAAGCAACTCAACAAGATGTGAATACATCAAGATGCTTTAACGAAAAATGGCAACCCCATTTTGAGCTTAAACGATGAGTATGACCTATGATCAAGTGATCTCACTTGACTCCTAAGTCAATATACTCTAACATAGGTGACTTTGTCGCCGACCATCTCTAGATGAAGTTCTCTTGCATTTCTCCGTGCTTTTGCATTTGCATATTTGTTTCCCCTTTCAAAAAAAACTTCTTCATCTAGACTCCTTTTAATTTCTTTTCCTTTTTGTTCTGCATTTCTCTGCATCCAATTCATTGCAAATCTTTCAGCTAATTCCTTGCATATCCTTGTGAGATCTTATTTGTCTAGTGAGCTGAGGTGACAAGTGTTTTCTCTGCAATGAACTTGGTCTCACCATTTGATGCCTTCGGTCCAACCGAATTCGCTCGGTACAACCGAACCATGCAACTCGGTGTCACCGATTTCACCACAAGAAAACCAGCTTGCCACTTATTCCTGCATTCTTTTGCTCCAGCTCCACTCAATGATTCTTGTCCTCTACCAGCATCATATTAGACATGCTGCTTTGCTCTATGAATCAAGGATCAACCCATTTGTATCACATGTCCAGAAGTGCCCTTCTTGGAAATTGATGTCAAAGGGGGAGAGAGAGATCACATCAAAGCTTAATCTTTCCTATAGGGGGAGAAAGAGAGAATACTTAGGGGGAGAGTTTCTCAACAAGGAGAAAGTAATATCATTAAAGACCCCGGATGCTTGGTGTTCAAGAGGAGAGAAGTCACATGTCTTTAAGAGGGAAAGATATGTTCATATTTGTTTGATTGCTTGCATTAGCTCAAGCTCTGTTGTTTCTTTTCTTTTGCTCTGATTTTCTGTTCACTATCTTCTCCCAATATCCCATGCAAGATTCAGGGGGAGCAAGACATCTAAGGGAAGGAAATCTCTGATTTCTTTGCATATCTTTACCTTTGGGGACATGTCTATATCCAATGTGGTACTTAGTACTCACTCTACATGTCATCCCAGTCTTGGTACTCTTGTGGTTTCTTTTGTTTGCTTTGGCTAGTAGGTGTATCTGTGTTATCTAACCTTGTTTACGCAGGTTCATACCATCCTAAGCCAACTCAAGACCACAAGGTAAGTATATGCATTGTGACGCCCCCGATTCAATCATACACTAATCATGCACGCAATTGTGTACGATCAAGATCAGGGACTCACGGGAAGATATCACAACACAACTCTAAAACATAAATAAGTCATACAAGCATCATAATACAAGCCGGGGCCTCGAGGGCTCGAATACAAGTGCTCGATCATAGATGAGTCAGTGAAGCAACAATATCTGAGTACGGACATAAGTTAAACAAGTTTGCCCTAAGAAGGCTAGCACAAATTGGGATACAGATCGAAAGAGGCGCAGCCTCCTGAGGATCCTCCTAAACTACTCCCATCGTGGCGGCGGCCTTGCGTAGTAGTAGGCACCTCCAGTGTAGTAGGAGTCGTCGTCGAAGGTGGCGTCTGGCTCCTGGGCTCCATCGTCTGGTCGCAGCAATCGGGTAAAGAAAAGGGGAAAGGGGGGAACAAGTTAACCGTGAGTACTCATCCAAAGTACTCGCAAGCAAGGAGCTACACTACCTATGCATGGGTATATGTGTAAAGGGCCATATCGGTGGACTGAACTGCAGAATGCCAGAATAAGAGGGGGATAGCTAATCCCGTCAAGACTACGCTTCGGCAGCCTCCGTCTTGCAAAGATGTAGAAGAGAGTAGGCGAAGTCCTCCAAGTAGAATCGCATAGCAATAATCCTACCGGCAATCCCTCCTCGTCAGCCCTGTTAGAGAAGCGATCACCGGGTTGTATCTCGCACTTGAAAGGGTGTGTTTTATTAAGTATCCGGTTCCGATTGTCATAAGGTCAAGGTACAACTCCAAGTCGTCACTGTTATCAAGATCACGGCTATTCAATAGATTAACTTCCTGAGGGTGCACCACATAACCCAACATGCTTGATCCCATTTGGCCGGACACACTTTCCTGGGTCATGCCCGGCCTCGGAAGATCAACACGTCGCAGCCCTACCTAGGCCAACAGAGAGGTCAGCACGCCGGTCTAAACCTAAGCGCACAGGGGTCTGGGCCCATCGCCCTTAGCACACCTGCACGTTGCGAGGGCGGCCGGAAGCAGACCTAGCCTAGCAGGCGTTCCAATCCAATCCGGCGCGCGCCGCTCAGTCGCTGACGTCACGAAGGCTTCGGCTGATACCACGACGTCGAGTGCCCATAACTGTTCCCGCGTAGCTGGTTAGTGCGTATAGACCAAATGGCGGACTCGGATCAAATACCAAGATCTTGTTAAGCGTGTTAAGTATCCATGAACGCCGACCAAGGCCAGGCCCACCTCTCTCCTAGGTGGTCTCAACCTGCCACTGTCGCTCATACAAAGTAACAATCGGGGCCGTCGGGAACCCAGGCCCACCTCTACCGGGATGGAGCCACCTGCCCCTTCAACCCCCATCTCCGAACAGTATCACAAGTAATGTAACAGTATAAAGTATATAGTATATGCCCGAGATCACCTCCCGAAGTGATCACGGCCCAGTAGTATAGCATGGCAGACGGACAAGAGTGTAGGGCCACTGATGGAACACTAGCATCCTATACTAAGCAGTAGGATAGCAGGTAAGGGTAACAACTATAGCAACAATGACAGGCTATGCAGCAGAATAGGATTAACGGAAAGCAGTAACATGCTACACTACTCTAATGCAAGCAATATAGAGAAGAATAGGCGATATCTGGTGATCAAAGTGGGGGGGGGGGCTTGCCTGGAAGCTCAGACAAGAAGGAGGGGTCGTCAACATCATAGTCGAACTAGGGGTCGCCAGCAGCCTCGGGGTCTACCGGAAAGAAGTAACGGAGGGGGAACACAATAAATAACAGAGCAATCAAAGCATCACAAAGCGTAACATGGCGATATGCGGTGCTAGAGGCGACCTAACGCAATAGGAGGTGATACCGGCGAAAGGGGGAAACATCCGGGAAAGTATTCTCGGTGTTTCGCGTTTTCGGACAGATGAACCGGAGGTGGAATGTTGCAGGTTTGCTATGCTAGGGATGTGTGGCGGACGAACAGGCTGCGTATCTGAATTCGTCTCATCGTTCTAAGCAACTTTCATGTACAAAGTATTTTCATCTGAGCTACGGATTATTCTATATTAATTTCCAAAGTTTTATTCAATTTATGGATTTATTTGTATTCCCAATTTAATCAGTAAATACTTTTGTCACATAGTGTAGTGCCAGCCACAGTGTATTACAGGTGGGGTCAGGTCAAAGTCAATAATCCGATCGTGATTGGTGGTCCATGTTTGACTGGTAAACGGGGTAGGTGGGGGGCCACCTACCATTATCAGATTTACTTGACAATGTTAAATATAATTAATTATGGTAATTAACAAGTGGGTCCCATATGTTAGTGGAACATCTAGTTAATAGATTTTTAATTAGGTATAATTAGGTATGGAGCCTACTGCCATGGGCATGTTTTAAGTGGAATGTTATTTGGGCACTTTGGGGTCCACATGTTATTATTTGCTTAGTTAAACAGGTTTATTAAACAATGTGAATTAGCAGGGGGTGGCCCATAGGTCAATGTCACAGGGGGATGATTAGCACGGTAATTAAGTGCTAATCATAGAGCCACGTCAACACAGTAACGGCGGTGAGGCAGAGCGCACCGGCGATGACCGAGCGCTCTCCTCCGGCAAACTTTCTAGCGAGTGGTCGGCAGGGATCGGACGAGGGACTCGTCACGCACCCACTGGAACTACTAGCAGGTGCTGGGCCGGTCAGAATTGACCACCGCGTCGACGTCGAGCGGCGGTAGAGGCACGACCTCTCGTCGGCGAAGCGTCTACGGGGCATGGGGAAGAGAGGGGAGAGGCCAGGTTGAGCCGGATGCTCACATCATTGCAGAGGAGGGCTCGAGGAGGCCGGAGGAACCCTGCCGGCAAGGTCCGGCGACCGGACGAGCCGACAGGCGTGTGGCAGCGCAGCGGGCTTGGGGTGGCGCGGCGTGCGGTCGACGGCCTCAGAACGGGGCGAGGAGGAAGTCGTGGCACGTGGGGCGGTGGCGAGCTTCGACGGGGGTGGCGATGACGGCGGCGGCCGGTGGTGGTGCAGGTGCAGCATGGGGACGACGAAGAAGCTGTGGGTCGAGGCGGGGAGGACGCGGCGGTGCAGTGGAGGGGATCGGCCCGATGGCATCGATCTGGCACTTCCCTCGATCTGGTTCTTGGGCTCGACGAAGACGGCGATGGGGGGGACTCCAGGACGTGGTGGCGCGGCGCGGTGGGGTCGGGCGTCGCGCCCGATCGAGACGGGGAAGGGGAGAGACGAGGGGAACGAGTGGGGGGGTCGTCAAGGGGAGAGTGGGGTGTCGCTAGGGTTTGGTAGGTAGGAGGATAAGGGAGGCGGGGTGGGCTGGCGGTTGGCCTTTGCCGAGTTGGGCGGCACTGGTGGGGTGTGGCCCAGAGGCGGCTGGGGTCGAGGCCCGGTGGGGGAAGCGGGGGGTTCTTTCCCTTTTATTTTTATTTTGTTTGTCTTTCTCTTTTCTTATTTTTATTTGCTATTTTTGCTTTCTTTTAGTTTCCTTTTATTTTAGTTTTAGTAAATTACCAAAGTGGCACCTAAATAGATTTTACAAATTATGCCACTGCCACAATAGTTTAATACTTATAACAATTTAGTTTTGAAAATGTTTATTATTTTTAAAGCATTGAAATAATTGTATTTGCTACTATTTTATTCATTTTAGAGTATTTAAACATTTTATAGAAGTGTGCTTTCTCCACCATAATTACCTATGCATTATTTGGCTCACTCCGAACATTTTAGTTTTAACATTAGAAAACTTTTATTGTTTGCTTGATTTTGAATTTGAATTCGAACTGGTTTCAAACTAATGCGAGATTAGCAACAGTAATCGAGGTGACATGGCATCATTAGCAGAGGTTTACTGTAGCTTAAATATCCGGGCGTCACAATTCTCCTCCACTACAAGAAATCTCGTCCCGAGATTTAGGAGGGGAAGTGACGGGGAAGGGATTTGGTTGCGAAATTCTAACGAGTCATCTCAGTCTTGGTTGCTCTTCTCGAAGAGGTCAATCCATTACGTTGATGCCTTCATTCCTCTGCTCCAGGTCATCATGATGAAGTCGGCATCCTTTCTTCGGGATCTTCATCGTATTTACGAATAGGTAACGGGGCAGATCGGCAACGATAGAATGTTATAAGGGTAATAATATGGGATTAACCCATGAATGAGCATATGAGTACCTCTCGAGTTGAAAAAATAAAACACATCGAGAGTAAAGTTGGAAGGTACAATAAGAAGTTTCAAGCAGCCAGGCAATCGTTCAATGCCTAGTCAGAAGGTGAAAGGGGTTTCAAGCAACGAAATAATTATTGTGTCCGATGCCAGAATTGATGAACTCATCGGAAGGTGGCCCATGAATTACATACGAGTCCACGCGGGAGGAATAACTTTGGGAACAGGGGATGTACAGGAGAGTCTGGTTTTGATCCTGTGGAACTGTGGGTTATGGGCCCACCATGTGGGTTAAAAGTAGGAAGGGCGATGATGTCTTGCATGATCAGGTAATCAAGGCATGTCAGAGGATAGCCTATCAGTTATGTCGGCAACAACATCGGTACCAAGGGCGAGGGACGAAGAGAACCATTTTCCTGCTCGTTGAACGAGGCGGACCAATAGGCAAAGTTCTCGTCCATTGGTGGTTATCAGAATGTCATCAACAATAGTAACAGGGTCTTGCTGACAGAAATGTACACCGAGGTGTTTACATAAGCAGGAGAATATTTCTGCGTGGATCATAAAGATCACAAGAAAGGGTTAAACCAACCAATGGAAAGGAAAATACGATTATCAGATCTAAACAGGACAGTGTAACACATATTTCAAGGGTATATCCTCCCAAGGACAAGCAGAGCATGATATCCATGACTGGATATAATGTAGAAAAATCTTTAGGTAAGGTGAGAGAATTTTCATGACTTTACCCATATAGTGGTGTTTGGATAATTGAGCAGGAAACATTTAACATTGGGCTTTAAATGTTTTTATCGAGAATCGGAGTACCACAGACATTCTTCGAGATAGCATCGACATGGTCTTAAGGCAAATGTCAGACTTTGGATACAAAGGATCCATCGAAAACAACTTATAGAATAAGCCTTACAATTTCCTCATGGAAGAGTGGATAATCTTGCTGAAAAAAGAATCTATAACAATAGGGCCTCCGGCCAGGTGTGCTGGGCATGACATCATATTACCGGGTCATCCAAGGACCAACATCATAACTCCTAGAAAGTTGTCCCAACCATCATATCTGACCGAGATTCAGATCTGATTGGTGTTAGGATACCTCAGACTCGGGATGTCTGAGAAGAAAAGGTGCAACACAAATTGTCGAGATGACATTGTAAGATTCTCGGGAATTGAACTATGGAAGCGAGTTCCGAAACAAGAGTTCATCATTAAATCAAGGAGAGAATGAGGAGGTGGCTGATGGACTCAGGAACATTCCATTGAGATCTCAAAATATGGATTTCCACGATTATCTGAACAAGGAGATAACCTTTTCAGATCAAATGATATAGTGAGGTATGCTCGAGGAAAACATACATAATTAAACCTTGGTTGAAAGGTGCACCCAAAATATGGGCTGGGTTGCATGACCAATGTTAGAATGGTGATTCCATAACCAATAGTCTAAGAATGAACTACCGACCATTAACTTCAAAGCAATAGGGTTGCTAGAAGTTTTGAATTCACACGTCATAGCTCAATTGCCGGTATTCTGGTTTAAAAAAACAATACGGGGTCCAAGGAATGAATGGAGATGGCGAGAAGTATCACGGTAACAAGAATTTCTTAAGAGGTGGTGATATCCTCACAACATTTTTGACATAAAAGATGGTAATACTCCGATGTAAAGAAGAACAATGCTGGGTAGCAACGAACTCAAGGTATATCACAAAACACGAACAAGTTTGCGTCGGAGGGAAGGCAATAAGGTGGCCGATGATAACACGACTCATCGAGGGCAAGGATGGTATTTCTCTTCATGAATCCGATTGATATCCTGGAAGAGCTCATAAGGTTGATGATGATCACGACACATTTGTCGAGAGATTTCATGAAGATGTAATCAATCAGCGACGACATCGAGTCAAAGGAATGATGAAGCGAAAGGTTATTGGAACCATGGGTACGAAACAAACTCAAAATCAGTTTTGTTGTTCAAGGAGAAATGATAAGATGAGGAAGACCGACGTAATCTTAGCTCGTCGTCAGAAGTTGTGCTCCGAGAAGAAGGACCGGGTAGCACAGTTAAAATTAGGTCGATAATGATATAGCCGATCAGGCTAGGAACGACTTGAAGGATTAATAAATTTGTAAGTAGTGAAGGGTTCAAATACTTGTTGAATCGCAATGCGAACTCGATTCAGTTATCGGTGTCTTTGAGTTTTTAATAACTCAGAGCCCGTGAAAAATTTGAATCAGTGAGAATGTAGTACTTGATGAACTCATAAAAAGTTATGCAGTTCCATGATAATCTCGAGATACCAGGGGGTAATACTCGATGACAGATCAAAGTAGAGGTTGGACTGGGGCATTGCTCTGCAGAAGACAAGTGCTTAAACTTGCACGAGAAATGGTATTTAAAGGAGAACATGGTCGGAAACACGATTGCAAAAGGCCAGATCCTAGATATAAGATGAACTTATACCAAGGGAATACTTAGTTTAAGAGAAGCTTTCATGATAAGTTCTACATCGTGTCCATGGGCATGAACACAAAGTTCAAGGTCGACTCCCACTTCTCCAATGCATAACCTTCCATTCACTTCACATTTTCGAAGAAGTTGTAGTGTTGAAATTTTATGTAGCGAAGCACCAGAAGAGTATGACTTGTGAAAACTTTCGGGTTCACACAGTTTTAGAGAAGGTATAGGTTCAACCCATCGGGGCATCTTAGAAACATATACCACAAGCTTCAAGAGTAAATATCACCAGCTTGAAAGCAGGGCAAGGTTGAGAAAGTAGAGGACACAATTTACCAAATGCATTATGTATCCGAGGGAAGGCTCACAAGGTTATTGGATATGAAGGACACTGTCGGATAAAATCCATTAAAAGATCTGCCGGTCCATAATAGAGCTGATGTGAGCATCGACACACAACCAGAGGAAGGAACAATGCAAAGACATTGGATTATAGAAACAACTGACTAATCCAGAGCTCAAATGCAAAGGAATTGTGATTTTCAAATCAGGGGATCAGAAGCAATGTTCTGATTAGGGATGGATAAGTTGAATAGCCTTAGGGGTACAATCGACGACAACTTGATTGGTCGAGGACCAATTCCAGTTAAAAGAATGGCAGCTCAGCTGGAAAGGTAATTTATAAGGATCAATTATGATTGCGTGTATTCGCAAACATATTGAGTCAACAGACTCAAAATGATAATGACAGGAATGTCAGTAAGTCTAAGAGACTTATGGGATTAACCATAATGCAAGCAAGCAGGAATTTCAAGAGCAAAAGGCTCCAGAGGATTTTTGGAAGATCGAATAGTATTTTGAAGACTTTTGTGAAACACATGAACAACTGGGGATGGGCGGATACTCAACAAGTGCGAGGATTTATTTGAAGGGGTAATCATGTGGCAAAGAACTGCTAGGCAGTAGGCACAAAGTATTCTCGGAACAATAGAAAAAACTTCGGGGTATCTTGTAATAACAAGATCAATGGGGGATGATCGTATGAATGGCAAGTGTAAGTAGTTATCCATAAGGATTTATCGGTGGTCGGGAATAGCAAAAGTGATGGCACAAATCTCGACAGAACATCATAGAGTATCCTCGGAATCTTCTGGTGCAGCAGACGATCATTGATAACAAGGTGCTCTCTGGGTGAAAGTGATCACGAGATCCTAATGTTAGATTTAGCAAAATTTATTTAACCTGAATAGAAGAGAGATTAGAGTCCCAGAGTATAGAGGAGGAATAAAAGATCCTAATATCACCCAATGGCGACGTGGGCCCATAGGCCACACAGCCATGTTAGTAAAACGGTTTTCATCGACTAGACTCAACTTTGGCCAAGGAGTTGGAAAGGGGATTCCTACAGGCAGTCGGCTCTGATACCAACTTGTGACGCCCCCAATTCAATCGAACACTAATCATGCACGCAATTTTATGCGATCAAGATCGAGGACTCACGGAAGATATCACAACACAACTCTAAAACATAAATAAGTCATACAAGCATCATAATACAAGCCGAGGGCCTCGAGGGCTCGAATACAAGTGCTCGATCATAGACGAGTCAGCGGAAGCAACAATATCTGAGTAACATAAGTTAAACAAGTTTGCCTTAAGAAGGCTAGCACAAAGCTGGGATACAGATCGAAGAGGCGCATGCCTCCTGCTCGATCCTCCTAAACTACTCCTGGTCGTCGTCGGTGACTGCACATAGTAGTAGGCACCTCCGATTAGTAGTAGGAGTAAATCGTCGAAGGTGGCGTCAGCTCCTGGGCTCCATCGTCTGGTCGCAGCAATCGGGTAAAGAAAAGGGAAAAGGGGAACAAGGCAACCGTGAGTACTTATCCAAAGTACTGCAAGCAAGGAGCTACACTACCTATGCATGGGTATATGTGTAAATGGCCATATCGGTGGGTGAAGCTGCAGAATGCGAGAATAAGAGGGGGTAGCTAATCACATCGAAGACTACGCTGGCAGCCTCCGTCTTGCAGCATGTAGAAGAGAGTAGATCAAGTCCTCCAAGTAGAATCGCATAGCAATAATCCTACCGGCAATCCCCTCCTCGTCGCCCTGTTAGAGAGCGATCACCGGGTTGTATCTGGCACTTGGAAGGGTGTGTTTTATTAAGTATCCGGTTCTAGTTTTCATAAGGTCAAGGTACAACTCCAAGTCGTCCTGTTACCGAAGATCACGGCTATTCGAATAGATTAACTTCCCTGCAGGGGTGCACCACATAACCCAACACGCTTGATCCCATTTGGCCGGACACACTTTCCTGGGTCATGCCCGGCCTCGGAAGATCAACATGTCGCAGCCCTACCTAGGCCAACAGAGAGGTCAGCACGCCGGTCTAAACCTAAGCGCACATGGGTCTGGGCCCATCGCCCTTAGCACACCTGCAAGTTGCGAACGCGGCCGGAAGCAGACCTAGCCTAGTAGGCATTCCAGTCCAATCCGGTGCGTGCCGCTCAGTCGCTGACGTCACGAAGGCTTCGGCTGATACCACGACGTCGAGTTCCCATAACTGTTCCCGCGTAGCTGGTTAGTGCGTATAGACCAAATGGCCAGACTCAGATCAAATACCAAGATCTTGTTAAGCATGTTAAGTATCCGCGAACGCCGACCAAGGCCAGGCCACCTCTCTCCTAGGTGGTCTCAACCTGCCCTGTCGCTCCGCCACAAAGTAACAGTTGGGGGCTGTCGGGAACCCAGGCCCAACTCTACCGGGATGGAGCCACCTGCCCCTTCAGCCCCCATCTCCAAACAGTATCACAAGTAATGTAACAGTATAAAGTATATAGTATATGCCCGAGATCACCTCCCGAAGTGATCATGGCCCAATAGTATAGCATGGCAGACGGACAAGAGTGTAGGGCGGAGATGGAATACTAGCATCCTATACTAAGCGATAGGATAGCGGTAAGGGTAACAACTGTAGCAACAATGACAGGCTATGCAGCAGAATAGGATTAACGGAAAGCAGTAACATGCTACACTACTCTAATGCAAGCAGTATAGAGAAGAATAGGCGATATCTGGTGATCAAAGGGGGGGGGCTTGCCTGGAATCTCAGACAAGAAGGAGGTCGTCAACATCGTAGTCGAACTAGGGGTCGCCAGCAGCCTCGGGGTCTACCGGAAAGAAGTAACAGAGGGGGAACACAATAAATAACAGAGCAATCAAAGCATCACAAAGCGTAACATGGCAATCTGGCGGTGCTAGAGGCGACCTAACGCATAATAGGAGGTGATACCGTGAAAGGAAACATCGGGAAAGTATTCCGGTGTTTCACGTTTTGAACCAGATGAACCGGAGGTGAAATGTTGCAGGTTTGCTATGCTAGGGATGTGTGGCGGACGAACGGGCTTCGTATCTGGATTCGTCTCATCGTTCTAAGTAACTTTCATGTACAAAGTATTTTCATCTGAGCTACAGATTATTCTATATTAATTTTCAAAGTTTTATTCAATTTATGGATTTATTTATATTCCCAATTTAATCAGTAAATACTTTTGTCACATAGTGTAGTGCCAGCCACGATTGTATTACAGGTGGGGTCAGGTCAAAGTCAATAATCCGATCGTGATTGGTGGTCCACGTTTATTTGGTCGGCCAGGGTAGGTGAGGGCCACATGCCATTGTTAGATTTACTTGACAATGTTAAATATAATTAATTATGTTAATTAACAAGTGGGTCCCATATGTTAGTGGAACATCTAGTTAATAGATTTTTAATTAGGTATAATTAGGTATGGAGCCTACTGCCATGGGCATGTTTTAAGTGAAATGTTATTTGGGCACTGGGGTCCACATGTTATTGACTGCTTAGTTAAACAGGTTTATTAAACAATGTGAATTAGTAGGGCGTGGCCCATAGGTCAATGTCACAGGGGGATGATCAGCACGGTAATTAAGTGCTAATCATAGAGCCACGTCAACAAGATAGCAGCGGTGAGGCAGAGCGCACCGGCGATGACCGAGCGCTCTCCTCCGGCAAACTTTCTAGCGAGTGGTCGGCAGGGATCGGACGAGGGACTCGTCGCGCACCCACTGGAACTACTAGCAGGTGCTGGGCCGGTCAGAATTGACCACCACGTCGGTGTCGAGCGGCGGTAGAGGCACGACCTCGTCGGCAGGGCGTCTATGGGGCATAGGGAAGAGAGGGGAGAGGCCAGGTTGAGCCGGATGCTCACATCGTTGCAGAGGAGGGTTCAAGGAGGCCGGAGAAACCCTGCCGGCAAGGTCCGGCCACCGGACGAGCCGACAGGCGTGTGGCAGCGCAGCGGGCTTGGGGTGGCGTGGCGTGCGGTCGACGGCCTCAGAACGGGGCGAGGAGGAAGTCGTGGCACGTGGGGCGGTGGCGAGCTTCGACGGGGGTGGCGATGACGGCGGCGGCCGGTGGTGGTGCAGGTGCAGCATGGGGACGACGAAGAAGCTGTGGGTCAAGGCGGGGAGGACGTGGCGGTGCAGTGGAGGGGATCGGCCCGATGGCATCGATCTGGCACTTCCCTCGATCTAGTTCTTGGGCTCGACGAAGACGGCGATGGGGGGGACTCCCGGACGTGGTGGCGCGGCGCGGTGGGGTCAGGCGTCGCGCCCGATCGAGACGGGGAAGGGAGAAAGACGAGGGGAGCAGTGGGGGGATCGTCTTGGGGAGAGTGGGGTGTCACTAGGGTTTGATAGGTAGGAGGATAAGGGAGGCGGGGTGGGCTGGCGGTTGGCCTTTGCGGGTTGGGCGGCTGGTGGGAGTGGCCCAGAGGCGGTGGGTCGAGGCTCGGTGGGGGAAGCGGGGGTTCTTTCCCTTTTATTTTTATTTTGTTTGTCTTTCTCCTTTCTTATTTTTATTTGCTATTTTTTGATTTCTTTTAGTTTCCTTTTATTTTAGTTTTAGTAAATTACCAAAGTGGCACCTAAATAGATTTTACAAATTATGCCACTGCCACAATAGTTTAATACTTATAACAATTTAGTTTTGAAAATGTTTATTTTTTAAAGCATTCAAATAATTGTACTTGCTACTGTTTTGTTCATTTTAGAGTATTTAAACATTTTATAAATGTGTGCTTTCTCCACCATAATTACCTATGCATTATTTGGCTCACTCCGAACATTTTAGTTTTAACATTAGAAAACTTTTATTGTTTGCTTGATTTTGAATTTGAATTCGAACCGGTTTCGAACTAACGCGAGATTAGCAACAGTAATCGAGGTGACATGGCATCATTAGCAGAGGTTTACTGTAGCTTAAATATCCGAGCGTCACATGCATCATAGTCATGTGTATGAGAAATTCTTGCTGATGTACATACTGTTTGCAAGAAGGACTCATGAGCATGAAGGTACATTTCTCATATTCACATCATTTGCTCTGATGCATATAGCCAAGATACATGTAACACATTGCTTACTCTGTCATGTTTATGCATTCACATGCTCCTATTCTATATTCGGATAGCATGTCTGGGTACAGGACTACTTACTTGAGTATCCGGGCGATTGCAGCTCAGACCTGCGTCCTCGGTTGAGTCCGGACACATTGCTTGTGATCCGAAGAACAGTTGGTACATCTCCACGGGCGTTGCGCCCACAAAATGTTGGAGAGCTCGTGGTCCCTCCGGATTAAACTCCCACAGCAGCGAAGCGACGTTTCAAGGGCAAGGTGCGACGAATCAGCATGACTTGCGCTACTACGACCAGATTGATCTCTCTTTCTAGGAGGTCTCGAATACGGCCCTGCAACATAGGTACGTCCTTGGACGGTCCCCAGTCGAGCCCTTTATTGACCCATGATGCCAGCCGCGGTGGAAGACCCGAGCGGAAGGCAGATGGCGCCACCCATTTGGTGCCCCTTGGAGCTGTGATATAAAACCACTCTTGTTGCCAAAGACTGAGCTCCTCTTGAAAAGAGCCCTCGGGCCATGGAGAGTCAACATTCTTGCTTATAACAGCCCCTCTGCACTCTACCTGATGCCCCTTGATCATCTTCGGCTCCACTTTGAAGGTCTTGAGCCACAATCCGAAGTGAGGGGTAATGCGGAGGAAGGCTTCACATACGACAATGAACGATGAGATGTGGAGGATGGACTCCGGATCCAAGTCATGAAATTCAAGCCCATAATAAAACATGAGTCCGCTCACAAAGGGATCCGTCGGGAAGAGAAGAGCGGGCCTTGGTCTCGTTATAAAGAGGTTGAATACCAAGAGCCCTCCCCGTGACCGTTCGGGACTCGCCTTCGATGGAGGAGGCGTGCCAACGGGCACGACTGGGTTACCCACGCCCGTATTGATGAGAATCCCGGAATAAGGGGGACACGATCTCTGCTTTGACAAGACATGCCAAGGAAACCGCCTCGCTAAACGTGCTGAGGTGGTACAGTAAAAACGATTCGAATAAAGACTTGGCCGTGGTGTGATGGCACGCTGCGGAACACGTCAGCAGATTGATTTTGTGTAACTATTATTCTCTCTACGGTGTTATGTGGAAATTATTTTGCAGAGCGGGACACTGTCCTTGTGTTCAAAATCTTCTATGAAGTATTCGGAGGAGGAACCCGCCTTGCAATGCCGAAGACAATATGCGCGCCGGACTAAATGCGTCATTGAAGCCTGGTTCAGAGACTCTTGAGGGAGTCTGGACTAGGGGTGTCCGGATAGCTGAACTATCACCGTTGGCCGGACTCATGGACTATGAAGATACAAGATTGAAGACTTCGTCCCGTGTCTGGATTGGACTTTCCTTGGCATGGAAGGCAAGCTTGGCGATACGGATATGTAGATCTCCTACCATTGTAACCGACTCTGTGTAACCCTAACCCTATCCGGTGTCTATATAAACCGGAGGGTTTTAGTCCGTAGGACGAACAACAATCAAACCATAGGCAAGCTTCTAGGGTTTAGCCTCCTTGATCTCGTGGTAGATCTACTCTTGTACTACCCATATCATCAATATTAATCAAGCGGGAGTAGGGTTTTACCTCCATCGAGAGGGCCCGAACCTGGTAAAAACATCGTGTCCCTTGTCTCCTGTTACCATCCGCCTAGACGCAGTTCGGGACCCCCTACCCGAGATCCGCCAGCTTTGACACCGACATTGGTGCTTTCATTGAGAGTTCCTCCGTATGCGTCACCTTTAGGCCCGATGGCTCCTTCGATCATCAAACAACGACGCGGTCCAGGGTGAGACTTTTCTCCCCGGACAGATCTTCGTATTCGGCGGCTTTGCACTGCGGGCCAATTCACTTGGCCATCTGGAGCAGATCGAAAGCTACACCCCTGGCCATCAGGTCAGATTTGGGAGTTTGAACTACACGGCTGACATCCGCGGAGACTTGATCTTCGACGGATTCGAGCCACAGCCAAGCGCGCCGCACTGTCTCGATGGGCATGATCTAGCTCTGCCGCTGAACAGTGTCCTGGAGGCCGCACCAGCGTCCGCTCCGACCCTTAGCTCGGAGCCGACTTCGCTGATCGAGGACGAGTGGCTGGACACCACCTTGGGGGCTACGATCTCTACGGCGATTGAGCCAAACACCGCCCCTGTCCTTTGCAAAGCCCATGACTTTGAGGTGCCGGACTCCTCTCCGGACTCCAAACCTCCCGCGCCCCTGCCATTCGAATCCGATTGGGCGCCGGCTATGGAGTTCACTGCCGCGGACATCTTTCAGCACTCGCCCCTTGGTGACATCCTGAATCCACTAAAGTCTCTCTCTTTGTCAGGAGAGCCCTGGCTAGACCATGGTCAGGAAGGTTGGGATGCGGAAGACGAAGAAATTCGACGCCCACCCACCACCCACTTTGTAGCCACTGTCGAAAGTTTAAACGGCGTGCTCTATTTCGACTCCGAAGACATCGACGGTATGGACGACGATGTAGGAGATAACCACGAACCAGCACCTATAGGATCTTTGGACAGCCACCTCATCTCACGATGTATACATGGTGGATACTCCTAAAGGAAGTGACGACGAGGAACAACGGGACGCTACGAAGGATAAATCCCTCGAAAAGCAGTCAAAACGGCAACGTAAACGCCGCACCAAGTCCCGCCTCGACAAAGACGGCAGCCACACAGACCCAGCCATCAAGCAGGTCGAACCGGTGGACGACGAACATGCCATTGAACAACCGTCCGAACAGGACAACTTGGATAAACAACCCGTCCCCGGCGAAGATAACAGTCCGGACGATCTCACACCGGACAAGTTGTTGGAGCGAAGAACCTCCACAAAAGGCTGCGTCGCCACTGCATGTAGCCTGAAAAAGCGAAGCGGAAGCTCAAAACAGCGGAAAATGCACTCGAGAATCAGATGGAGCAAAGTACTCAAAACCCATGAGACAAATACGGCGACGATCGCCAAACAAAGAGCTACCCGAAGCGCAAACTACTGCCCGAATTCGATGAGGAGGCCTTAGAGCCCCCGCAATCAAAAAACAAAGAGGCCGCCTGGTCGGATAGACGACCACATGACAAGCATAGAGCGGCAAGCGGCGCCGCACACAATCCGGCACGTGATCCGCATAAGGATTCGCATCAAAAGGATGGCCCAGTTAGATCCATCTATGGGCCAAGAAAGCATGCTCTTCTAAGCAATGTAGCACGCCAAATATCCGGACATCACGGCACACCCAAATATAGGGGTGCCGCACACCCCCTATGTTTCACCGATGAGGTGCTGGATCACGAATTTCCAGTGGGATTTAAACCCGTAAACATAGAGGCATACGACGGGACAACAGACCCGGGAGTCTGGATTGAGGATTACATCCTCCACATACACATGGCTAGAGGAGATGATCTCCACGCCATAAAATACTTACCCCTCAAGCTCAAAGGGCTAGCACGACACTGGCTCAAAAGCCTCCCTGAAAATACCATTGGAAGCTGGGAAGAGCTTGAGGATGCTTTTCGGGCAAATTTTCAAGGGACTTATGTCCGCCCTCCGGATGCAGACGATTTAAGTCACATAAGTCAACAACCCGGAGAGTCAGCCCGCGAATTCTAGAACAGGTTCCTCACTAAAAAGAACCAAATAGTCGACTGTCTGGACGCGGAAGCCTTAGCAGCTTTCAAACACAACGTCCGAGACGAATGGCTCGCCAGGCACCTTGGCCAAGAAAAGCCAAGAACAATGGCCGCATTAACAAGCCTCATGACCCGCTTTTGCGCGGGAGAGGATAGTTGGCTGGCAAGATGTAGTACCAGCGACCCAAGTACATCCGAAGTCAGAGATGGAAATGGGAAACCATGACGCAGCAAGGACCAGCGCCGGACAAGGGGAAGCAGCCCGAAGAGCGCGGCAGTCAGCGCCGGATTCAAAAGCTCTCGTCAGAATCATAAAAAACTGTCCCCCAAGGATAATAGCCATGAGCTATCCAACTTAAACAAAATCTTGGACAAAATATGCCAAATCCACAGTACCCCCGGGAAGCCTGCAAACCATACCCACAGAGATTTTTTGGGTCTTCAAGCAGTCCGGCAAACTCAATGCCGAACACAAGGGGCTCGACGCACCAAGCGAGGACGATGACGAACCCCACAAGCAGAGCACCGGAAAACAAAAGAATTTCCCACAAGAAGTCAAAACAGTAAACTCACTTCAAGTGACAAAAGGGAAAATCAGAGCGGCGCCTATAGAAATACGCACCGCACGGCCTACCCCAGCGGAGTCCCGACATTGGTTGTCAAAACCAATCACCTTTGATCACCAGGATTACTCCAGAAGTATCCGGAACGCAGGCTGGACTGCCCTGATATTAGATCCTATAATCGACGAACTCCAATTCACAGAATTCCTAATGGACGGCAGTAGTGATCTAAACCTGCTATATCAGGACACAATCCGCAAAATGGGGATAGACTCAACCAAAATTCGCCACAGCAACACCTCCTTCAAGGGGGTAATGCCAGGCCTATACGCCCATTGCACGGGCTCCCTACTGCTAGAAGTTGTGTTCGGCTCGTCCGACAACTTCCGCCGCGAAAAGTTAACCTTTCATATCGCCCCATTCAAAAGTAGATATCAAGCACTATTGGTACGGGAAGCTTTCGCCCGCTTTAACGCAATACCGCATTATGCATCTCTTACACTTAAAATGCCCGGTCCACGCGGCATCATCTCATTAAAGGGAAGTATCAAGTGTTACTCGAGCACGGAAGAACGTGAGACTGCCTGGACAGTCACACACTAATCCGGCTCCGCTAAATAAAGCACCTGAGCAGGTCATTTGGACCCCGGACACGGCTAGACGAGTCCGGCGTAAACATATAAGGGCCTACTAGCCGCACACCCCCGTACAAGGGGCTGAATGCATGTACAAAATGAGACAATAAGGCTCAATTTTATTCACTTTTCAAATCATACTCCGTTTATTTAATATAAAGTACATTTTCCGCACGATCTTTCTTCAACTAAGTTCTTCTTTTTTACAGATGAACACCATGCTACACCCGCCCAGGATACGGCACAACGGAGACACAGGCGCAGACGTGCAGTAGGGACCCGTTGCAAGGATTCTTTTCAGATTAAGACCCTGCGTAAACCTTTTTTACTGTCTCTTGTTGATACACATCCCCCGGTTTCTTGCTATAACCAAGGAGGAGGCTGGCGTTTTGGCATCGGCCGCGTCAGAATTTTTTGTGCGTACCTGGACACCAGGGGCTTAGGGCATTGTTTTGCCCGTTTTCATAAAGACCGAATACCTTAGGGAGTGTTCGGCGTCTCGAGTTAGGCCTTATATGCATCAGCTCCGAATCATGTCTTTGGTCAAATATTGGGTTTGCCGGGCTCCTGTGTTTTGCTGCCTTACGTTCCGTTTTATCGGCTAACGCGGCACCAGGAGAACTACTGCGATTGTGCCCCGGTTCGGCCTGGTGAGCACCTCAGTAGAGAAAGCCGAAAACTGACTGGCATGATGTAGCGTGAGACTGGTCAACCACTCAATGACCCACAGGAATGTTTAGAATTCCTCCGCATTAACGAAGGACCGTTTCCCGGTCAGGCACATACGCGCGCCGAATTCGGAAGAGCGCGGTGCCCCTAGGGGATATATAGTAGCCCCACCATCGAACTCCTATGGCTAAGTGAAAGTGGTAAAGCATTATAGTCCGGTTGCCTAGTTTGCTACGCTATCACCTCCTTTACAGGACCAAGACATTGGATTAAGTGTGAAAATCGCCTTTTGCAAACACCCCCGCAATATGTGCGTGGGGGCTGCAGCCAAGGACTGCCATCTTTCTTGTGATATACACATATACATTAACGGACGCACAGCAGGTATTTTAATACTTGAACGCACAAGTATAAATAGATATTATATTATATTGAAACATTGTTTAACAAATCATACATGTCATTAGAACATAGTATCATTCGATCACTGCTTCTCTATTAAGCAAGCGCCTGCGAGACTTCCTCAAAATAGTGCTCGGCAGGTACTCGGCTTCTGTCCAAATCCTGGGATGCAACGTCGGTGGCCTTCATCTCCGCCCAGTATGTCTTGACAGGGGCAAGAGCCATCCGCGCACCCTCTATGCATGCTGACCGCTTTATTGCATTAATATGCGGCACCGCACCAAGGAACTGCTGCACCAAGCCAAAATAACTCTTCGGCTCGGGCCTGTTCCGCCACAAATGAGTCACGACATCCTTCATGGCAAGTCCGGACAACCTATTCAGCTCAGCCCATTCGGCCAAACGATCGGCCAATGGAAGCGGACGCTCTGGACTATGGAACTGCGACCAAAAAAGCTCTTCCATTCCGTGATCCTTTTGGCCTCGGAAGTGTTCGGCCGCATCTGCAACACTCACCGCCAAGTCCAGATAAGCATCCTCCGCACCTCACAACTGGCCCAACCGAGCATACTTAGGATCCATGTATTTCCTCCGCAGCAGAAAAGGCTTTCCAGCCGCAATATCTTCAGCCTGACGTAGCTCCTCTTTCATGGCTCTCATCGCAGAAGCGAGCATCCTTGGCCTCAAGGCGGCCTTTTTCAGGTCCTCTTGTTCCGCTTGACCTTCTTTTTCAAGAAGCTCGAGCGGTCGGTAGCATTCTTCAACTTTATGGCCATCTCGGCCATTTCTTGCTTCGGCAGTGAGCAGCCTGTTCGGCTCTCAGCTCTTCGGCCGCTTTTAAGGCCGCCGCATCATTTTTTCGGGCTTGCTCCTTGGCTCGGGCGAGTTCCGCCCGAAGGCTCTCCATGGCAGCAGCACCATCTGCGTAAAGCATACATGTTGTAAGGCAAAGACATTAAGCTACCTTACTGGGTGTCTGCGGAGAAGCTGCATACCTTGCGACTCATCAAGCCGCTTATTGACAAGCGCGATGTCAGGGTCCGCCACGTCAAGTTGCCGCTTTAGTTCGGCAAATTCATTAGTCCGGCTTGCCACCGGACGCTTCGCCACCTACATAGGAAGAGCGCATATTATACCTGGGATTATGATCCTTGGCACGCTGTCACTTTTGACAACGCACCGAGTCTCAGGGGCTACTATCTATACAGGGCGCATTCTATATGCAAAACTGTTAGAAGGTACAATATTTTGCGTACCTCAAAACGCGTCAGTAAACTTATGATGGCTTCATGCAATCTGCTTTCAGCGGATGAAATCCTTTCAATCACCGTACCCATTAGCACACGGTGATCTTCCGAGATAAACGCTCGCCCGAGCAGATCTTTCAGCTCCTCCGACCATACACCAGTCGGTGCCGGACTCGTCTGATGGCCTTTTTCGAAGGCCGGACGCAAAGGGCTTTGAGGGGACATATGACTGCCTTCAGGCCCCGCCGGATTCGGAGAAACCCTCTGCGACGACACCTCAGGGTCGTCCACCTCGCATGACGGTACGGCAGGCGGAGGCGTTTCGCTTTCCATCATCTCCGGATGAAGATCCCCTGAAGACGAGCTCTGCTGAGAAGGGCTGAGATCCGAACTACAAAGAAAAATTTCGGTTATCTTCAGAAATAAAATAGGGATGTCTCTCATTTTAAGAAAACGTCCCCCTTTACTTACGGCTCATTTGGAGGGCTGATCTCCTTGGGGAAATAGTGCGGCCGGGGCATCTCCCGCCGCAGGACCCTCTGCCGAAGATTACTTCCCCCGCTTCGAGGCTTTGGTCTCCGGATCTTCAGAGGCGGTCCTCTTCTCCCCTTGGAGGGAGGGATTCTCGATCCCCCCTTCCTTGATAGCCTCCTTCACGGAGGTAGTAGTTCCCTTGTTTCCCCTTCGCCTTCTTCAAAAGGCACATCCTCTAGCATCTTGGTTAAAACAGGATCCGGCGTGGTCTCAGGGAGGGGGGCCGGACACCTGATCAGTTTTGCTTTTGCTATCCACTCCTGTTTAAAGGATAGCTCTTTTAAGGACAAGTTTATGATAAATATGGGGATATCATGTCTGGGTACAGGACTACTTACTTGAGTATCCGGGCGATTGCAGCTCAGAACTGCGTCCTTGGTTGAGTCCGGACACATTGCTTGTGATCCAAAGAACTGTTGGTACATCTCCACGGGCGTTGCGCCCACAAAATGTTGGAGAGCTCGTGGTCCCTCCGGATTAAACTCCCACAGGCGGAGGGGGCGAGGTTTGCAGGGCAAGGTGCGACAAATCAGCATGACTTGCGCTACTACGACCAGATTGATCTCTCTTTCTAGGAGGTCTCGAATACGACCCTGCAACAGAGGTATGTCCTTGGACGGTCCCCAGTCGAGCCCTTTATTGACCCATGACGCCAGCCGCGGTGGAGGATCCGAGCGAAAGGCAGATGGCGCCACCCATTTGGTGCCCCTGGGAGCTGTGATATAAAACCACTCTTGTTGCCACAGACTGAGCTCCTCTTGAAAAGAGCCCTCAGGCCATGGAGCGTCAGCATTCTTGCTTATAACAGCCCCTCCGCACTCTGCCTGATGCCCCTTGATCATCTTCGGCTCCACTTTGAAGGTCTTGAGCCACAATCCGAAGTGAGGGGTAATGCGGAGGAAGGCTTCACATACGACAATAAACGATGAGATGTGGAGGATGGACTCCGGATCCAAGTCATGAAATTCCAACCCATAATAAAACATGAGTCCCCTCACGAAGGCATCCGTCGGGAAGCCTAACCGCCGAAGGAAGTGAGACACGAACACCACGCTCTCACCAGGCTTGGGAGTGGGAATAACCTGCCCTTGGGCAGGCAGCCTATGCGAAATTTCGCCGGTTAGATACCAGGCGTCTCTCAGCTTTAGCACGTCTTCTTCCGTAATGGAGGAAGGCATCCACCGGCCTTGCAGGTCGGAGCCGGACATCCTGGGAGGTCCGAAGCACCTGAATCTGGAGCTTTGAGTGTAACTCGAGTCGAGGGGCGGGCTCGATTGAGATTGAAAGAAAAGAGCGGGCCTTGGTCTCGTTATAAAGAGGTTGAATACCAAGAGCCCTCCCCGTGACCGTTCGGGACTCGCCTTCGATGGAGGAGGCATGCCAACGGGCACGACTGGGTTACCCACGCCTGTATTGATGAGAATCCCGAAATAAGGGGGACACGATCTCTGCTTTGACAAGACGTGCCAAGGAAACCGCCTCGCTAAACGCGCTGAGGTGGTACAGTAAAAATGATTCGAATAAAGACTTGGCCGTGGCGTGATGGCACGCTGCGGAATACGTCAGCAGATTGATTTTGTGTAAATATTATTCTCTCTACGGTGTTATGTGGAAATTATTTTGCAGAGCCGGACACTGTCCTTGTGTTCAAAATCTTCTATGAAGTATTCGGAGGAGGAACCCGCCTTGCAATGCCGAAGACAATATGCGCGCCGGACTCGTCGTCATTGAAGCCTGGTTTAGGGGCTACTGAGGGAGTCCTGGATTAGGGGGTGTCCGGATAGCCGAACTATCACCGTTGGCCGGACTCCTGGACTATGAAGATACAAGATTGAAGACTTAGTGCCGTGTCCGGATGGGACTTTCCTTGGCGTGGAAGGCAAGCTTGGCGTTCTGGATATGTAGATCTCCTACCATTGTAACCGACTACTGTGTAACCCTAACCCTATCCGGTGTCTATATAAACCGGAGGGTTTTAGTCCGTGGGGACGAACAACACTCATACCATAGGATAGCTTCTAGGGTTTAGCCTCCTTGATCTCGTGGTAGATCTACTCTTGTACTACCCATATCATCAATATTAATCAAGCAGGAGTAGGGTTTTACCTCCATCGAGAGGGCCCTAGGTAAAAACATCGTGTCCCTTGTCTCCTGTTACCATCCGCCTAGACGCATAGTTCGGGACCCCCTACCCGAGATCCGCCGGTTTTGACACCGACAGTAATTAATGTCAACATATCTCTTTTTGGACTAACACTTTTACCTAGTATGTTTCAGATAAGTTCAATAATGGAGTGGCATGGACTAGAGGATGTGGAACCCCTTCAAGATGCTAAGGACAAAAGGATTGGCTCAAGCTCAAAGCTCAAGACTCTACATTTTCTATTTTAGTGATCCAAGATCACATTGAGTCTATAGGAAAAGCCAATACTATCAAGGAGGGATGAGGTGTCGCTTAATGTCTTGCTTGCTCAAAGTGCTTAGTGATATGCTCCAAAGCCCTCAACTACTTTCTCACATCCACATATGACCTAAACAAAAAGTCTAACTCGTCCCTACCGATTCTTTCTATCCGGCGCCACCGAGTTCAGATGTCATAGCCACTGCCACAAACCGTAGGCAAATCGGTCTCACAGATAGGGATCTTGGTCTCACCGAATGGGGTTGTAATCTCTCTGTGTATATCCATTACCAAAATCAGTCTAACCAAATTTGAGTAATCGGTACTACTGAGATTACAATGCAAACTCTCTGGTTAGCTTATTACCAAAATCGGTCCCACCGAGTTTGTGTAATCGGTCCCACCGAGTTTACCTGACCAACTCTTTGGTTAGCTTATTACCAAAATTGGTCTCACCGAGTTTGTGTAATCAGTCTCACCGAGATTACATTATGCCCTAACCCTAACCATATCGGTCCTACCGAGTTGCATGTCGGTCCCACCGAAAATCCTAACTGTCACTAGATTTGCTGAGTCGGTCCGACCGAGTTTTTTAATTCGGTCCCACAGAGATTGGTAAGTTGTGTGTAACGGTTAGATTTTGTGTGGAGGCTATATATACCCCTCCACCTCCTCTTCATTCATGGAGAGAGCCATCAGAACGAACCTACACTTCCAATACACATTTTCTAAGAGAGAACCACCTACACTTGTGTTGAGGCCAAGATATTCCGTTCCTACCATATGAATCTTGATCTCTAGCCTTCCCCAAGTTGCTTTCCACTCAAATCTTCTTTCCGCCAAATCCAAATCCTGTGAGAGACAGTTGAGTGTTGGGGAGACTATCATTTGAAGCACAAGAGCAAGGAGTTCATCATCAACACACCATTTGTTACTTCTTGGAGAGTGGTGTCTCCTAGATTAGCTAGGTGTCACTTGGGAGCCTCCGACAAGATTGTGGAGTTGAACCAAGGAGTTTGTAAGGGCAAGGAGATCGCCTACTTGGTGAAGATCTACCGCTAGTGAGGCAAGTCCTTTGTGGGCGACGGCCATGGTGGGATAGACAAGGTTGCTTCTTCATGGACCCTTCGTGGGTGGAGCCCTCCGTGGACTCGTGCAACCATTACCCTTTGTGGGTTGAAGTCTCCATCGACGTGTATGTACGATAGCACCACCTATCGGAACCACGACAAAAACATCCGTGTCTCCAATTGCGTTTGAATCTTCCAAACCCTTCCCTTTACATTCTTGCAAGTTGCATGCTTTACTTTCCGATGCTCATATACTCTTTGCATGCTTGCTTGTTATGTAGTGTGATTGTTAAACTTGTGCCAAAACTCCACTTGAACTTAAAAAGTTAAAAACTACAACTTTTGCTACTTATTGTCTAATCACCCCCCCCCCTCTAGACACCACTTCTCGATCCTTTCACCTTGCTTACAAGGGCCCGAGCTGCGGCGTGGTGGCCGCCAAGTCCAGCATGAATTTCTGCCAAAAGTTGCCGCCCTTCCTCTTCGAAGATGCACCTTTGAAGGACTCCGGTAGCGCTTTCCTTCTAAAGCTCTCCCTCGTGCACCTTGTAGGCTTTAGACCGTCGCACAATGCAATGTGCCTCGTTTGGGTCCTCAGGTAGTTTCTGCCTAGTTAGGTAGGCCAAGAAGGGTTCTGTCCACGGGGCAATGACAGCCATAATCACGTGGGCGGAAGGTGTTATTTCGGTGGTAGAGCCTCCGATTATGTCAGGGTGTTCGGGATCTGGCGTTGTGTCCGGGTCCGGGCTATTGTCCGGACTATTATTTCCGGTCTCTCCTTCCCATACCACAGATGGCTTTAACAGCCTTTCCAAAAAGATATTAGGTGGGACCGGGTTGCGCTTAGCGCCGATGCGGGCAAGGATATCTGCTGCCTGATTGTTTTCCCGGACCACGTGGTGGAATTCAAGCCCCTCGAACTGAGCTGACATTTTGAGGACGGCGTTGCGATAAGCTGCCATTTTTGGATCCTTGGCGTCGAAGTCTCCATTTATTTGGGATATTGCGAGGTTCGAATCCCCCCGCACCTCTAGGCGCTGAATGCCCATCGAGACTGCCATCCAGATGCCGTGTAACAGGGCATCGTATTCTGCTGCATTGTTGGAGTATGTGTATAATATTTGGAGTACGTACTGGACTGTATCTCCGATGGGGGATGTCAGGACGACACCAGCCCCCAGACCCACCAACATTTTAGAGCCGTCAAAGTGCATGATCCAATTGGAGTATGCGCCGTACTCTTTAGGGAGTTCGGCTTCTGTCCATTCAGCGACGAAATCGACCAGTACTTGTGACTTAATGGCTCACCATGGTTTGTATATTTTGTCAAACGGGAGGAGCTCAATAGCCCATTTAGCAATCCGGCCCGTGGCTTCACGGTTGTTTATTATGTCGTTGGGTGGTACTTCAGAGGCCACCATAATTGAACACTCTTGAAAGTAGTGTCTTAGCTTCCGGGATGCCATGAAGACCGCGTATGCTATCTTTTGATAATGTGGTACCGTGATTTGCATGGAGTGAGGACAGTGGATACATAGTATACCGGCTTTTGAAGCAGGAACTTATGTCCGTCCGTCTCTCGTCCGACGATGAGCACTGCACTTACAAGTTGGTGTGTTGCCGCTATATATAACAGCATTGGTTCGCCTACACTTGGCGCGGCCAAGATTGGGTTTGTGGCCAAAACGGCTTTTATTTCCTCAAGTCCGGCCATGGCCGCATTCGTCCACTCGAAGTGTTCGGTGCGTCGGATAAGGCGATAAAGAGCAGTGCCTTTTCCGCTAATCGGGAGATGAAGCGGCTTAAGTCAGCCACACATCCAGTTAATTTCTGGATTTGCTTGAGGTCTGTTGGGATGGCCAACTATGACAGAGCTCTGATTTTAGCAGGATTTGCTTCGATTCCTCTGTTGGAGACGATGAAGCCTAAGAGCTTTCCTGCGGGTATGCCGAAGACACATTTTTCCTGATTGAGCTCAATGTCGTATGTTCGGAGATTATCGAACGTGAGCCTCAAGTCATATATTAAGGATTCGACATGTCTGGTTTTAATGACCACATCGTCTACGTATGCCTCCACTTTTTTGCCGATCTGTGTCTCCAAGCATGTCTGAATCATGCGTTGATAGGTTGCACCGGCGTTTTTTAGCCCGAAAGGCATGGTGTTAAAACAGAAGGGGCCGTATGGAGTGATAAATGTCGTTGCGGCCTGATCAAACTCCGCCATCTTAAGTTGACGGTATCCAGAGTACGCGTCGGGGAAACACAATGAGTCGTGTCCTGCGGTAGCGTCGATAATTTGATCGATGCGAGGGAGGGGGAAGGGATCCTTTGGGAAATCCTTATTAAGGTCCTTGAAGTCGACGCATAGGCGCCAGGATTTGTCTTTCTTTGGTACCATCACCAGGTTTGCTAGCCAGTCCGGATGTTTTATTTCTCGAATGAATCCGGCCTCTAGTAACTTGGCTAGCTCCTCTCCCATGGCTTGTCGCTTAGGCTCGGAGAAGCGCCGAAGAGTTTGCTTGACCAGCTTGAATCCTTTTAGGATGTTAAGGCTATGCTCGGCCAGCCTGCGTGGGATTCCTAGCATGTCTGAAGGATGCCAGGCGAAGATGTCCCAATTTTCACGCAAGAACTCCCATAGTGCGGCATCTACTGTGGGGTTTAACTGTGCCCCGATAGATGCTGTTTTTGTAGGGTCCGTTGGATGGACTTGGAATTTGACTATTTCATCCGCTGGTTTAAAAGAGGTGGACTTGGATCTTTTGTCGAGTATCACGTCGTCCCTGTCCATTGTGGAGCGCAGCGCGGTTAGTTCCTCGGTCGCGAGGGCTTCGGATAACGCCTCGAGGGCCAGTGCGGCTGTTTTAGTTTTGGCGCGGAGTGCTATGTCCGGATCACTAGCTAGAGTGATGATTCCATTGGGCCCGGGCATTTTGAGCTTCATGTACCCATAATGGGGTATAGCTTGGAAGATCGTGAATGCCTCCCGCCCTAGAAGGGCGTGGTATCCGCTACTGAACGGGGCCACTTGGAATGTGATTTCTTCGGACCTATAATTCTCCGGCGTGCCGAATACCACATCTAGTGTAATTTTGCCAGCACATCATGCCTCCCGACTAGGGATGATTCCTCTGAAGGTCATGCTGCTTTGCTCAATGCGGCTTCTGTCTATTTTCATTTTTTGAAGAGTCTCCTCATAGATGAGGTTTAATCCGCTGCCGCCGTCCATGAGAACTTTGGTAAGCCAGAAGTTGTCCACAATTGGACTAAGGACCAAGGCGGCTGGTGCTCGTGCTGTTCGAAATTTAGGTTCTTCACTGGCATTGAAGGTTATAGCCGTATCACTCCATGGATTTATTGCTGCTATTTGGCAGACTTCGGCAAGGCTGCAGAGTGCTTGCTTACGCCTATTATTTGAGGCGAAGGTCTCGAAGACTGTCAATACTGTATTGTTGTTCTCCACGGGATGGTGCTCTGCGGTATTGTTGATGAGGATAGCCTCACCGCTCTTGGCCACCTGCCGGAGTACCCAACATGCTCTAAGGTTGTGTGTTGGTATGGTAACCGTTGTACTATGAATTTTGCATGGCCCGTTGAGCCACCCCTCCAATATGGTTCCACGCCCTGTAGTGGGCTTTTGTTTCTTTGTAATTTGGTCGGGTGACTTATGAGAGTACACCCTTTTAGTTCGGACGGGGGGGTTTAGTGAGAGCCGGAGGATCCTAGAATTTTGTTTGGGTTTTCCATGCGCTTTCCATCGCACAGTACTTCTGTACTATGGCCGCCAAGTCAGCGAAGTGTGTTATGTCACGGCGACTGACGGCGTTGAGGATTCCCTTGTCCGTGCAATTTTTGCAAAAGAATGAAATTGTGTCTTCCTCGCGACAGTCCTTAACCTTGCTCATTACAAGGAGGAATCTGGCCTAATAGTGGTGTACTATCTCTTGGGGCTCTTGTCTAATGTGGGAAAGATCGCTTATATCTGGGTGGGTAGGTGGATCTAAGTCCGAACCCTGACCCGATCTGAGACCCAGGGGCGAAGGAGTTTCCGAGCTTGGCAGTTCGGGCCCCGGGATGTTGCTCAACAGGTATGGCCCACTGTCTGATTCTAGGTTCAAGGTTTGGGCCATGTCCTCCCGTAGACGGGTATCCGGCTCGGAGAGCTCGAAAATCCCGACATAGTTTGTCCTCAAGATAGAGGAAGATTTACTGCATTGCTCCTCCACCACCGCTTATCGATGGGTGACCGCGGGAGTTAATCTCCCTTTGGTCGGGTTTAAGCCCGATCTGATCATATCCCGTAGCGACTCCCAAGGCGGCGATGCGATCCAAGAGCTCGTTCAAGGAAGAGAGCTCCATTGGATCCAACTGCTCGGCGAATTCCGAGCCGACGTGGAGGCTGTTTTCGATGACCCGAGAAGTCATCGTCGGCGCAGCGGCCGAACGGGCGGTCATGACAAAACCGCCTAGCTGGAGAGTTTGGCCTACAGCCAGGGCTCCCCCAGAGGTGATGTTGTCCTTGACAACAAGACGAGCCATCAAGCCTTATGATGACGACACAGTGGAACTCTCAATGAAAGCACCAATGTCGGTGTCAAAACCGGCGGATCTCGGGTAGGGGGTCCCGAACGGTGCGTCTAAGGCGGATGGTAACAGGAGGCGGGGGACACGATGTTTACCCAGGTTCGGGCCCTCTCGATGGAGGTAATACCCTACTTCCTACTTGATTGATCTTGATGATATGAGTATTACAAGAGTTGATCTACCATGAGATCGTAGAGGCTAAACCCTAGAATCTAGCCTATGGTATGATTGTTGTTGTTCTATGGACTAAACCCTCCGGTTTATATAGACACCAGAGGGGGCTAGGGTTACACAGAGTCGGTTACAAGGGAGGAGATCTACATATCCGTATTGCCAAGCTTTCCTTCCATGCCAAGGAGAGTCCCATCCGGACACGGAACGAAGTCTTCAATCTTGTATCTTCATAGTCCAACAGTCCGGCTAAAGGATATAGTTCGGTTGTCCGAGCACCCCCTAGTCCAGGACTCCCTCAGTCACCGTGGAGCCATATTCCATTGTGGTGAAGCTTCATGGTGTCGTTGGGAGCCTCCAATTAAGTTGTGGAGATTGCCCCAACCTTGTTTGTAAAGGTTCGGTCGCCGCCTCCAAGGGCACCAATAGTGGAATCACGTCATCTCGCATTGTGTGACGGCGTGAGGAGAATACGGTGGCCCTAGTGGCTTCTTGGGAGCATTGTGCCTCCACACCGCTCCAATGGAGATGTACTTCCCCTTAAAAGGAAGGAACTTCGGTAACACATCCTCATCTTCACCGGCTCCACTCTTGGTTATCTCGTGCCTTTACTTGTGTAAGCTTATTTGTGTTATATCCCTTGCTTGCTTGTGTGCTTGTTGTTGTTGCATCATATAGGTTGCTCACCTAGTTTAATATCTAGACAACCTACTTTGGTGCAAAGTTTAACTTGGTAAAGAAAAGCTAAAAGTTGTTATTTGCCTATTCACCCACCCTCTAGTCAACTCTATCGATCCTTTCAATTTCTAGAAGGGCTTAAATTATCCACCACACCGATGAAAGTGGGTGATCCCACTAACAAGGTGATGGATGCTAACTCCGACAAGGGGGAAGCTACTAGTGGTAAAAATGGCAACGACATCTTTGCCCATGTGGAACCTCCGCTTACTTATGGTGGACCGATTCCTTCCACTCATTTGAATCATGCCGGTCCTCCCCCTAAGATTGTGAAAAATGAAGACTTTGATTCTTGGATTTATCGCTTTAAGCATCATTTAAACCATGTTAATACTAATCTTTGGAGAATCATTGAAGAAGGTTTTTATCCGCATGACCGAAGCAACTTCACCCCTAGAAAAGCCGCGGATAATCAATTCAATGAGAATGCTCTCTTCATCATCCAAGATGCAATTCCACCCGAAGAACTTGCTCATCTCCGGCCCTTCACCGTGGCCAAGGATGCATGGCGCCATGTTGTTTCCCTCTACAGGGGAAACACAAGCATTCAAAGCTCCAACTATGAAGTGGTTCAAGATGAAGCCGATGAGTTTGCAATGAAAGAAGATGAAGAACCTCGTGAGCTTTATCGGAGATTAACTACTCTCGCGGTCTCACTCCGAGATCATGGGAGCAAGGATACGGATGACAATTGGATCAAGCGCAAATTCCTCAAGGCCATGATGCCTTACCACAAGGCCATGTCCTCCTTCATTCGTCAAAGACCGGATTACCACACCTTGTCCTCAAGTGAAGTGTTGGACAAGACTGCCGACAATGCGGTGTTACGTTCTCAAAGAGCAAAGAAGCCAAACCTTGCCTTGAAGGCCAAGGTTAGTGTGGAAGAAGAGAGCGAAGAGGAAGAAGAGGAGAGCAATCCCGAAGATACAAAGTATGCTTATCATGAACACATGGCTCTTGCTTCAAGGCAATTTTGGAGCAAGAAGAACACAAGGCCCAACTTCAACAAGAACAACTCAAGTGGCGCGAAGGTCAAGCAATGAGTGAGGACTTGCTATAATTGTGGAAATGTGAGCCACTTTGTCGCGGAATGCCCTTATGAGAAGAGGGAAGACAATGGTGGGAAGCTCATCCGAAAAGACAAGGCCAAGTCCTTCCCCAACAAGAGAAACTTCATCAAGAAGACTCCTCCCAAGGGGTTGGTGGCACAAGAAGAGTAAAATGAGTATGATGATGATGATGAAGACGGTGAGTCGGTTGCCATGGCCTCTGTTGCCATTGCGACAACTCCACGGGCGTCTCTCTTCGACTCACCCAATGAGAACATCACTGCCAAGTGCCTCATGGCTAAAGCCACCAACAAGGTGTTTGCTTCCAGTGGGGGATCATGGTTGCTCGATAGTGGAGCCACTAATCATATGACTGGAAGCAAGGACTTGGTGGTGGACGTACACAAGATTCCATCTATGCCCACCAATTCGAGTGGGGTGATGCCTCGTCCTCTAAGGTATTGGGACTTGGCAAGGTTGTCATTTCTCATGATCTCATGATCGAGAAGGCCATGCTTGTCGAGTCCCTTGCATACAATTTACTTTCCGTTCGTCAACTAGCACTCATGGGCTTTGCCACTTTCTTTGATATTGATACCGTGGCCCTCTTGTGGAGCAAGACTCTTAAAGTAGCCTTTGTTGGGCATGTCAAGCACGGTCTCTATGTGATTAACTTTTCAGAGTGACCCACTAAGACCGTGACATGCCTAATGGCTAAAGTTGACGTGGGATGGCTTTGGCATCACCGTTTAGCCCATGCCAATATGAGATCTTTGCAAAGTCTTCTCAAGGGGGACCATCTCCGTGGACTAACAAATGTTAGTTTTGCTAAAGATCGTGCTTCCAGTGCTTGTATCGAAGGAAAGCTACATGAAAAGGCTCACCCTACCACTACTATCATTTACTCGAAGAGGCCTTTGGAGCTCCTTCACTTGGATCTCTTTGGGCCTCCATCCTTTGATAGTCTTGGGGTAGATAGTATTGCTTGGTGATTGTGGATGATTATTCAAGATACACTTGGGTATATTTCTTCAAGAGGAAGAGCGAGACCCAACAAACCGTCATTGACTTTGCAAATGAAGCCCAACGTCAACACAATGCAAAGATCTTGACAATAAGAAGTGACAACGACACCGAGTTCAAGAACTACACCTTGGATGAGTTTCTTAGTGATGAGGGGATCAAGCATCAATATTTCGCACCGTACACCCCTCAACAAATAGGGGAGAGGAAGAACCGGACGTCGATGGATGCGGCAAGGACCATGATGGCAGAGTTCAAGTCTCCATACAACTTTTGGGCCGAAGCCATCAACACCGCGTGTCATGCATCCAATTGGCTCTGTCTCCGCAAAGGCTTGAACAAGACTCCATATGAGATGCTCACCGGTGACAAGCCCAACCTCAAGTACTTCCGGGTGTTCGGGTGTAAGTGTTTAATTCTCAAGAAAGGTGTTCGGTTGTCCAAATTTGAGGCTAGAGCTTATGTGGGCATATTTGTTGGTTATGCTACAAACTCTCATGCTTACCATATCCTCAATAAATCCACGGGACTTATTGAGGAGACATGTAACGTGGAGTTTGATGAGAATAACGGCTCCCAAGTGGAGCAAAGTGGTACTTGTGATGTAGGTGATGAAATTCCTCCCCAAGCCATAAGAAGAATGGGTGTTGGCTTTATCCTACCCATTGAGGAACCCCTTGTGGCCGAAGGAGAAGGACTATGTTCCACTCAAGTGGAACCATCACCAACTCAAGGCCCACACGCTTCCGAAGAACAAAGTGAAGGCCCTCAACCAAATGAACAAGATCAAGGGCAAGATCTACCTCAAGATGGTGATGAATCACCAAGTGATGCTCAAGATCAAGTTCTCTCCTCCGAGCTAGTTCAAGATCAAGAACAAGCTCAAGACGATGCTCAAGATGATCAAGTTTCTGCTCCTCAACTCACTCCAGAGGAGGAATTGGAGCATCGCGCCGCTAAGATTGCATCCAAGCTATCCACCAAAGATCATCTCATCACAAATGTGCTTGGAAGCTTAAGAAAGGGGGTAAGCACTCGTAGACAATTAGCAAACTATTGTGAACATCACGTGTCTGTCTCTTGTGTTGAACCCCAAAAGGTCTATGAGGCGCTCGAGGATCCGGATTGGCTTAATGCCATGCATGAAGAACTCAACAACTTTGAGCACAACAAGGTGTGGAGATTGGTGCCAAGGCCAACAGGGAACCATAATGTCATTGGAACCAAGTGGATATCCAAGAACAAGCAAGATGCTCATGGAATTATCTTTCGCAACAAGGCTCTTTTGGTAGCACAAGGCTACTCCCAAGTCGAGGGTATCGACTATGGTGAAACCTTTGCTCCCGTTGCTCGCCTTGAATCCATTCGCATGTTGATTGCTTATGCTTCTCATCATAACTTTAAATTGCAACAAATGGATGTGAAGAGTGCTTTTCTTAATGGTCCTATTAATGAGTTGGTATATGTCAAGCAACCCCCCGGGTTTGAGGATCCCTATTTTCCCGATCATGTGTATCAACTCGATAAGGCACTCTATGGCCTTAAGCAAGCCCCACGTGCGTGGTATGACCACCTTACCGAGTTTTTGCAAGATCGCGGTTTTGAAATTGGGAAAATCGACCCCACTCTTTTTACTAAGAAGGTCAAAGGGGAGTTGTTTGTGTGCCAACTATATGTTGATGATATTATCTTTGGTTCCCCTAACAAAGCTTTCAATGAGGAATTTGCCGCACTCATGACCTCCAAGTTCAAGATGTCCATGATGGGAGAGTTGAAGTTCTTTCTCGGGTTCGAAGTCAAGCAACGAAGAGAAGGAACCTTCATCAACCAAGCCAAATACACTCAAGACATGCTCAAGAGATTCAAGCTAAGTGATGTCAAGCCGGCTTCCACTCCAATGCCCGTCAAATGCCAACTTGACATAAATCCCAATGGTAAAGCGGTGTATCAAAAGGTATATTGCTCCATGATTGGCTCCTTGCTTTACCTTTGTGCATCTAGACCGGATATCATGTTGAGTGTGGGAATTTGTGCACGGTTTCAAGCCGCACCTAAGGAAAGCCACTTTGTGGCGGTCAAGCGAATCTTTTGATATTTGGCTCATACCCCAAACTTTGGCTTATAGTATCCAAGAGGATCTAACTTCAATCTCGTGGGCTATTCGGACTCCGATTTGGCGGGAGACAAAGTGGATAGGAAATCCACTTCTGAAGGGTGCCAATTTCTTGGTTGCTCTTTGGTGAGTTGGTCTTCCAAGAAGCAAAGTTGTGTGTCTCTCTCGTCCACCGAAGCGGACTATGTGGCCGCCGGTAGTTGTTGTGCACAACTTCTATGGATGAGGCAAACTTTAAAGGATTACGGTGTCATTTGTGACAAAGTGCCTCTCTGGTGTGATAATGAAAGTGCCATCAAGATTTCTCTCAACCCAGTTCAACACTTCAAGACGAAGCATATTGAGATTTGGTATCACTTCATCCGGGATCACATTAGGCGAGGGGAGATCGAGTTCAACTATGTCAACACTCATGATAACCTTGCAGATATTTTCACGAAGCCCTTGGATGAAGCAAGATTTCACGGGTTAAGGCATGAGCTAAATATCATTGATTTGAGCAATGTTGCTTGAACCCTTGCACACCCCACCATACTCAACTTGTTATCTTGTTTAGGTGTAGGCATGGACATAGGGGGAGTGTTGTTCTCTCAACGAACTCTCCCTCCCCCCATTATGCATAAAATGATCAATTGTTTCACATTAGCCATTGTTGATGGTACTTGTGCTTCAAAGACGAGTTTTGGTCATGGGCCCAAGGATAATTCTTCCCGGTGCCATACCAATTGACTCAAACATAGGTGACTCCGGCCACCGCCCTCTCTTTGGAGAGGTTGTGTTGCGTGTTTAGTCGTTGTTGTCTCTTGCCTCCCTTTCTTCGTGTCGAGCTTGCGTGTGTTGTCTCGTGGGTTGGCTCTTTGGTGTGTCCGTTCGCTTGAAGGTTGCTTTGCAAAGGCCCTTTTCTTCTCTGTTTTTCGAAACTTGCATTTTCTTGGGTCTACGGTACTACCGCGGCTTGCCACGATACTACCATGGGAGCTGCGCACGGTACTACCGCACCCAGCACGGCAATAATTTTATACTGCCGCTGGAGGAGCGGTACTACCGCCCACGGTGCGGTACTTCCGCCCAGGCGGTACTACCGCTATGACACACGGTACTACCGCGCAGTCGCGAGGGCGGTGGGGTTAAGAGCGGGCAGGGGGAGTTCCAACTCCCCCATACCCATTCAAATCTTTTTCCCCATGCCGTCTCTCTCTCTCTCTCCTGCCCAAGAACGGCGCCAGAGAACCTCGCCGGATCTCCGTCTCCGGCCGCTCTCCTTGCATTCCGCCCGGTGGGATCATTCCCCACCACTTCCTCTTGCCATGGAACAAGGTTTCTCCCCAAATCCCTCTCTCTTTAGTTCTTTCTTTCGTTTCTAGGTTTTTGGGGAGATGCATGTTGTTCTTGAGATTTTAGGCCAAATCTTTGCAAGAGTAGGATGTAGGAGAGTAGTAATGCGGAGAGATGGTATTTGGTATGTTGCCCCTTGGTAGATTTGATCAACCGTAGTACCACACTGTTGTCACGGTTGTGCTCAGATCTGTTTGTGGTTCGTATCTGACCCCGTGCGGTACTACCACACCTCCCGTGCAGTACTACCGCTCGTACGGTACTACCGCTCCTCAGGAGCGGTACTACCGTGTGAGGCGCGACACTAAAATTTTACTTCCGCTTCAAGGCGCGGTACTACTGTGCCATCCTGGCGTGGTACTACCGTGACTAGGAGCAGCACTAATATTTTAGTTCCGCGCATCCATGCGGTACTACCGTTGGTGTCAAATCTCCCATCTGGCAATTACCCAATGCTAGTTCTACTTGTTTCACATGTTTTCCTGTGGTCTTTGCATTGATCCTTCTCGTTTCTCTTGCGTGTTCTTGTGTTGTGTGTCATAGGTGGTGGCTCCGGTTCCATTTTCAGTTGCTCGAACCCCATTCGCGACACGGGATCCAAGCGCCTGCGCAACCAAGATGAAGCTCCAGAGGGCTCCAATGCCCCCAACGCAGAACCAAGACCACCGCCACCAAGCACAAGGAGCCCTCAATGGGCATGGATGAGATACCTCTTGTTGAGTTTGTCACTCGAAGGAAGATCAACCCCTATGTGAATCCCCGTGCAAACTTCAGAGGGAATGATCTATTCTGGACCAAGCAGCAGAATCTTATCTATCTGGATGTAATCAAGGCCAAGCAGAACATCTACGTGGACGTGCACTGGATTGATATGAATCAAATGAGGCAGGATAAGCACCGTGACTATTTTGGTGAGGCTTTGGACCTGGTGGAGCAGTTTGGCATTGAGGACGTGATCTCTTTTCACCTGGACTTTGACCCTGAGATTGTGGCCCAGTTCTTTGCTTCGGTCCACTTCCATCCTGATGAGGAACGGTCCATGACCTGGATGACCAATGGCCAACAGATGACTGCTAAGTGGAAGGACTTCATGGCTTTGCTACAGGTGCCTGATGAGGGGCTCAACACGCCTGTTAGTGTTCGCCCTCATGCCAACCCCGAGTCCGCTAGCAAGAACAAGCTCCAGTAGTATTATGTTGAGAAGAAGCTTCCCAATGACAAGAAGACGTGGGTGCTGAACCCATTCCTTGACATCATGCACCGGATCTTCCGCAACTCCCTCTTTCCCCGCATTGGTGACAAGGACAAGGTGCATGCCTATCTAGTGGATATGATGCTCATTTGTGAGGAGGCACGTCACGCTCAGACACAACCACTTGACGTCTCACACATCATGTGGTGCGAGCTTCAGTTTGCGGTGTTCAACCGTAAGGTACCCATCTATGGACCTTATTTGTTTCTCTTGATCACGAGGACTTGGGAGAAGCTCTACCCCGATGAGGAGTTTGTTGCCCCTGACTGGATCTGTCACGACCCCATCTAGCTCCGCGTCAAGCCTTAGTGGGCTAACACTACTACTCGTGTTGAGGCAGAGGCTGCTAGAATGGATGTCGATGAGGATGAGATTGAGGAGGAGGAAGCGGATGAGGACAGCTCTGCTAGGTATGCCCCTCCCTCTACTGAGCCGTCATGGGCTAAGAAGCTGAACGCCAAGATGAAGGCCCTGTTCTGCATGCAAGCCAAGGGGCAATACAAGACTCATGTTTCTTCCAAGGAGAGTCGCCGCCGCGACAAGAGGATCTTGAGGACGTTTGGCGAGAACATATCCAGTGGGTCCGAGAAGCACATCACTCCAGAGGCCGAATGAATGGTGAAGCAGGAGTATCAATGGACTGAGTTTGAGGAGGAACCCATCCCCGCTGCCGAGTCCGATGAAGAGCGTGACGAGTGATCACTTCTCTTGAGCCACCACTTGTGTCATAGGTGTCCTCTCTGCATTTTTGGTGTCTCGATGCCAAAGGGGGAGAGAGTGTAGGATTTGTGAGTCGTGTGTCATGTTTGTTTCGTCTTGTCGCTTTGCTTTCGTTCCGTTGAACCTCGTTTGCTTTAGTTTGGTTTGTGCTTGAGAGTCCAGAGTTTCTATCATATGGTGTAAGACATATGCACTCTATCGTACCCTATTGAGCCTATGCTATATCTTGTGCCTGTTACTTTATGCTCATAGTTAGTATATTATCTCCTTGCTTAGTGTTAGCTTTATTATTGCAAGATATGCCTTGTCTATAAAATATAGGGGGAGTGTTGATCCTAGTATGTGTGTCGTGCAGTCCAAAGCACCTCTCTAAATAGTACACATCTAGGGGGGCCCATCTATATTTTATAGATGTGGGGTTTTCCCTTGTTCTGGTTTATTTCCCTTCGTGCAAATCCCGTATTGTCAGCAATCCACCAAAAAGGGGGAGATTGTAAGGGCATATTTATCCCTTAGTTGATTTGGTGATTGATGACAATGCTTTTTCGGACTAATCGTTTGCATGGAGTATTTCAGACATATCATGACTAGGCACAAGATGATTTGGTGCCCCTTGAAGACTATTGAAGACGGCGCTTCTCTACGTTTCTTTTCGGTGGAATTGAGTCGTAGGAGAGCCGTACTATTAAGAGGGGGTCCGCTTTGGAAAGGCTTGGGTGGAATCATCATGTACACATCTACTCCTTTTGCACCACCTTTCCTTTGGCTCTTCGGAGCATCCTCCGTCTTTCCTTGTCTATGCAAAATGAAGGTCTCCTAGTGTTGCTGAACTAGGGCATGCGGTAGTACTGCTCCTTGGAGCGGTAGTACCGCAGGCCCTTGCGGTAGTACCGGCCTCTGGCTCGGTAGTACCACAAGTGCTCACGGTAGTACCGAACCTCGGGAGCAGTAGTACCGTGGCCTCAGGCCAGGCGCTGCTGCTAGTGCGATAGTAGGGGCGGATGTAATTTTTTACATCCGCGCCCTACGCGGTAGTACCGCTCCATGGGCGCGGTAGTACCATGCGCTCTGGCCAGGCTCAGCAGCATGCGCGGTAGTAGGGGCAGATGTAATTTTTTTTACATCTGCGCCCTACGCGGTAGTACTGCTCCAGGTCAGCGGTAGTACCGTGTCGGATTTTTGCGTGGATCAAAACTCAGCGGAAGTTGTCACGGATGTATTTTTATATGTCCGTGCCTTCCCGGCCTAGTCCATTCCTGCCTTGCGGTAGTACCGCGCCAGTGGTTCTACCGCTCCTTGACTTAGCGCTTTAGCGCTGGTCCTAGGCCCTGCGGTGGCAGCAGTAGTACCGTGGTGCACCGCGGTAGTACCGTGAGCCCTTGCGGTAGTACCGCATGTTTGGTGTGGTAGTACCGCAGGTCGCGGGCTGGTTAAGTGGATAACGGTTGGATTTTTTCCTTCACTATATAAGGGGTGTCTTCTTCTCCGAGTTGACTACCTCTTCCACCTCTAAGCTCCATTGTTGCTCCAAGATCTATTTTCGCCCGACCTCTCTCCCTAGCCATTCAAACTTGTTGATTCTTTAGGGATTGGTTGAGAAGGCCCCGATCTACACTTCCACCAAGAGAAATTTGATTCCCCCCACTAATCCCTTGCGGATCTTGTTACTCTTGGGTGTTTGAGCACCCTAGACGGTTGAGGTCACTGCGGAGCCATATTCCGTTGTGATGAAGCTTCGTGGTGTCGTTGGGAGCCCCCAATTAAGTTGTGGAGATTGCCCCAACCTTGTTTGTAAAGGTCCGTTCGCCGCCTCCAAGGGCACCAATAGTGGAATCACGACATCTCGCATTGTGTGAGGGCGTGAGGAGAATACGGTGGCCCTAGTGGCTTCTTGGGGAGCATTGTGCCTCCACACTGCTCCAACGGAGACGTACTTGCCCTCAAAAGGAAGGAACTTCGGTAACACATCCTCGTCTTCACCGGCTCAACTCTTGGTTATCTCGTGTCTTTACTTGTGCAAGCTTATTTGTGTTATATCCCTTGCTTGCTTGTGTGCTTGTTGTTGTTGCATCATATAGGTTGCTCACCTAGTTGCATATCTAGACAACCTACTTTGATGCAAACTTTGAATTGGTAAAGAAAAGCTAAAAATTGTTAGTTGCCTATTCACCCCCTCTAGTCAACTATATCGATCCTTTCAACTGGTCGTCAAAGTTGGCGACCAGTGCAAATAAACGCCGCAGCAAAACAAGTCCAGAACTGAAACCACTTCAGAAGAGCTCAAGAAACAATATCCTGGGTACCCATAATGATGGCAAGATGCTTAGCAAGCTTATTAACTTTCTCTTGTTTGGCACTTAAATCCTCCAGCGCTTGCTGTTGCACAAGAAAGTATGCATCTGAATTCTGCACGGACTTCCTCAGTCCTTCGGCTTCTAGCTGCAGCACAGCTAACTGATGCCTTTCAGCTTGTAGCTGAGACTGAAGAAGCCAAAGTGATCCAGGCAGCGAGGTCGAAGAGCTTGTGCCAGCGGTACTGGCAAGTAACTCGAACACTACATCAACGCAGAACTGTGGGGTTTTCTCACTTTCTACAAGATCGTTTTTATCACCTTTCTTGGAGATCAACTGGGTTGTCTCACTATCTTGAACCTTATCTGCATTACTTTCTCTACCATGGCACAGTGAGTTGCTCTTCTCCAATATTCTGTTCGCATACTACAAGAGAAACAAGCAGACACATCACAGGTTTAGCATGTAGTATACTAAACTCATTTTGGTAAACCGGTTCAGTAGTAAGGTGGACATGATAACAGCATGAAACAAACATATATCTATATACTATGGTCACTGTATTGTCCATATCATTCTAGTTTATGTTGCCAAATCAAGATAGAGACACAGTTCAACTCATATATTTTGAAGACACAACAACATAGACAGAATATAAGTGTGAGAAAATACACAACATTGGCCACACTTGTAATGTGCATCACATGAGAACATAACTGTTTATACAACTGAAACTGAAATCAACAAAGAGCAAGAAGTTAGAATAGCAATCCAGTTAAAGAAATAGGTTTAAAACATACCTGTTGCGCCATTGGAGTTTCAATTGGATCCTTCATATTCGAAAGTAGTTGGTATCAGTAAATAAAGTGATGCAACAGCAAAGGAGTATGGACCATAGCTACGGAATCTGGCCTGAGAACAGTTGCTCTTCTGCTTTAAACGTGGAGTTTGGGTTCGTTGTGGTGGTCTTCGTGCTTTGGGCACTGCAGTTGCTTTACAAACTGCTCGTGTGGGGGTACTCTATGGTGGACATGGTGCTTTGTCAACTAGAAGTGGGTTACTATCCGCTGGGGTTGGGGTTAGATGGGTTGTAGTTGGTTCTCTGCCCAACGGTCTAAGTGTGCAATCTGGAAGAGTCTAGATTATGTGTGGTGGGGCAATTTTGTGGGCCAGTACAACCATGGTTCTATCTACATCGACGGGTAGCACTGTCTTTTGTGAAGAACGGGTTTTTGCTCCCTTAGATACTGCCATCACCCCCTCCAATTCAAATGGCCGATAAACAAGAAAAGAAATTGAACGTACAGACATTGTATGATAGACATATGTGGTAATTCACATAATTGTTGTCTAAGCAAACATGACAGCATGACACAATTTCACATATATGATGCCTAACTAAACAGGATAGCATGCCATAGTTTCAGATATATGATGGATAACTTAACAGGATATAATGGCATAATTCAACATATGATGAGTATCTAAACAGGATGACATGACAAAACAATATGATGTCTTTTTAAAATAGGTTGGGATGAAATAATTCACATAAATGTTGTCTAAGTATACATGATGGCATGATATAATTGACATAATTGATTCATATACTAAGCAGCTGGCACTCGCATGTATGATCTCTAAACTAAGCAGATGGAATTCAATATTGTGCATATAATGTCTAAACTAAGCAATGCAAGACACCATGTGCATGATATGAGAAATATAAACATTGCAACTTAGAGCATACACCTCAGGTGGGATATAGGACTGGTCATCTGTCTCTAAATCCTCCTCTAAGGAGCTCCCTGTAACCATTGAGATATATGCTTCAACAGGTACCATTGCCTGCTCTGAAGACCTTGTTTTCACTCCTGATTTTTCCATAACCGGCTCAAATGGCTGATACACATGAAGAGTAGTTTAATATACACAGATTGTCGACAAATGGAATATGTAATGAAAAAAAGATGGCATGAGATAATTCACATATATGATGTCTGGCTACATGGCGGTGCATAATTCACATATATGATAATTGGCTGAAAAACATGGCATTGCATAATTCCCATATACTCCCTCCGTTCCCAAATATTTGCCTCTTTAGAGATTTCAAATGGACTACTACATACAGATGTATATAGACATATTTTAGAGTGTAGATTCACTCATTTTGCTCTGTATGTAGTCACTTGTTGAAATCTCTAAAAGGACAAATATTTACGAACGGTGGAAGTATGATATATAAACCAAACAGGTGGCATTCACACAAAGCAAATCTAAACTAAGCTGATGACATATAAGATGAATAATGTAAGCAATGCGAGGCGCCATATGCATGATTTGACCAACATCAGCATGTCAGGTTAGAGCAAACACCTCAGGTGGTAAATAGGAGTGGTCGGCTCCCTCTGAATCCCCATCTAAACAGTTATCTTCCTCTGGAATACAATCTGGAATGGCGGGAGGGGGGGGGGCACTTCGCCCACCATGGAGCGGCGTCTGCATGACATTGTATTCCCACGCAACGGTCTTCTCTTTTTCTCTACATGTTCAGTACAATTGTGTACAATAAGTGACGTGCATAATAAAAATTAGTTAGATTTTGTAAGGCCTAAGGGGTGCATGCAGAAATCAAGACTGATGGTAGCAAACGAGTGGATAGATCCAAAACTAATGATAGCAGGTAGATTATAGCTTCAGTTTAAAAAGATAGACAATGGATCATCTACTGTTTTTTGCCCACCCAACATGAACCACATAGAAGACCCCAGATGAACAAGATAGTAGACAGATACTATTCGTTGTTGCCTCGATATGAGACCCACGGGCATTTTAAAACTCAAGTTTGAACGATAAAGTAGCAGATAATAATAACCGATGTATAGCGTAAGCAAACACGAAAGACTGCGACCTCTCTTACGGAACTGTGTAGTTCTCAAGTTCATCTGCTCAGTCGATGATGGTAATGCAGTTAGCGTGGCTGCCGGCAACGGGGAAGATGATCTGAGGCGGCGAAAGAAAGTTTGCAGGTGGAATCTCTGCTGCAGTGAACGCTTCTATCGAGGGTGCACCTCAAGTGGGGTGGATGACGGCACGGCAGGAGCAGTACATAACACACAGAGTTTTCTTTGACGCCTATCTGATAATGAAGTAAATCTGTAAGGGCTCCTTTGAATTGGAGGATTCTATAAACGCAGGGACAGGAAAAACACAAGAATAGGATAGGAATGCACGAGCAAAACAGAGCATTTGGAAACATAGGATTTATGTGAACCTCGATGTTTGGTTCACATGAATTGGAAGAACACAGGAATGGAGAAACATGGTCAAATTAAAGTCAAACCACGTGAAAATGAAAAAAAAAATAAGAATCTTATTATGCCAGTAATGCAATTAGTCCTGTTCTTCATGCATATTAATTTGAAAAGGACGTCCAACTGGATATTAAAATTTCTACCAGTTTTCTTTGAAAGAGACACCAAAGGAATAAATCCTCCAGTTTTGCTTTGCTCCACTCCTAACCAAATGCATGAATAGTAGCAACATAGTATTTCCATAGCAAAGGATCCCTGAGGGATCGACATGAATGCACAGTAACAAAGTGATGCAACGAGTGTACAACCTCTTTGGCATAGCCTAGTGGACCTCAACATCATTGGGTTGGACGTGGAGGGTGGTGATGCTGGTGTGACTGTCGGAGGCGGGGAAGAAGATCTGAGGCCTCTTGAAACGGCGCCGAGGGTACTGCTCCGCTGTGATGGACGGTTCCGTCGTTGGAGCAGCTCCGGTGAGGTGTACGGCGTCGAGGCTGAAGCAGGACAAGACAGACAACGTTAATTAATGACCCACAAGTATAGGGGATCTATCGTAGTCCTTTCGATAAGTAAGAGTGTCGAACCCAACGAGGAGCAGAAGGAAATGATAAGCGGTTTTCAGCAAGGTATTCTCTGCAATCACTGAAATAAGTGGTAACAGATAGTTTTGTGATAAGGTAAATTGTAACGAGCAACAAGTAACAAAAGTAAATAAGGTGCAGCAAGGTGGCCCAATCCTTTTGTAGCAAAGGACAAGCCTGGACAAACTCTTATATAAGGAAAAACGCTCCCGAGGACACATGGAATATCATCAAGCTAGTTTTCATCACGTTCATATGATTCGCGTTCGGTACTTTGATAATTTGATATGTGGGTGGACCGGTGCTTGGGTGCTGTTCTTACTAGAACAAGCATCCCACTTATGATTAACCTCTATTGCAAGCATCCGCAACTACAACAAAAGTATTAAAGTAAACCTAACCATAGCATGAAACATATGGATCCAAATCAGCCCCTTACGAAGCAATGCATAAACTAGGGTTTAAGCTTATGTCACTCTAGCAACCCATCATCTACTTATTACTTCCCGATGCCTTCCTCTAGGCCCAAATAATGGTGAAGTGTTATGTAGTCGACGTTCACATAACACCACCAGAGGCTAGACAACATACATCTCATCAAAATATCGAACGAATACCAAATTCACATGACTACTAATAGCAAGACTTCTCCCGTGTCCTCACAAAGCATATTCATGTTCATAATCAAAGGGGTAATAATATGCATAAAGGATCTGAACATATGATCTTCCACCAAATAAACCAACTAGCATCAACTACAAGGAGTAATCAACACTACTAGCAACCTACTAGTACCAATCCCGGACTTGGAGACAAGAATTGGATACAAGAGATGAACTAGGGTTTTGAGAGGAGATGGTGCTGGTGAGGATGTTGATGGAGATTGCCCTCTCCCGATGAGAGGAGCGTTGGTGATGACGATGGCGATGATTTCCCTCCCGGAGGGAAGTGTCCCCAATGAATGCTTTTGCCGGAGCCCTAGATTGGTTCCGCCAAGGTTCCGCCTCGTGGCGGCGGAGTCTCGTCCCGAAAGGTTGTCTCTGATTTTTTTCTCATCAAAATACTTCATATAGGAGAAGATGGGCATCAGAGAGCCACCAGGGGGCCCATGAGGTCGGGGGCGCGCCCCGGGGGGGCGCCCCCCACCCTCGGGAGCAGGGTGTGGGCCCCCTTTCCTTCATCTTTGGCGACGATTTTTCTTTATTTATTTTAAGACATTTCGTGGAGTTTCAGGACTTTTGGAGTTGCACAGAATGGGTCTCCAATATTTGCTCCTTTTCCAGCCCAGAATTCCAGCTGCCGGCATTCTCCCTCTTCATGTAAACCTTGTAAAATAAGAGAGAATAGCAATAAGTATTGTGACATAACGTGAAATAACAGCCCATAATGTGGTAAATATCGATATAAAAGCATGATGCAAAATGGACGTATCATTAATCTGAAGTGGGACTCTAATATCATCTGCAATAGATGATGTAAAATACATCACCAAAAAGTGCTAGATGTAAAACGCATCAGCCGCGCCACGGCCACTTCGACGGGTGTTGTAAATACTGTTTACTCTGAACTTAACTGAAGAAGCTGAACTTTACAGTCGAAACTGATTGAACTAGTAGATGAGCATTGCAATAGATGTTTAGGGTGTTCGAGCACTAGTAGCAGAGAAGCAGTGATCTAAATCAGCAGACGCTTGAGCAGGGAACGCACTAGCAGAGAGAAAGTCGTGCAGCAGAACCGCGAGCAAGTGCTAAAGGAGCAACTCCTGCAGCTGCCGGAGGTCATGCAGCAGCAGCAGCGTGAGCGAGAGCAAGAGCAAGAACAGAGCAGCAGAACGAATGAGAGCAAGAGCGGAACAACAGCGTGACCGACAACAATAGCAGAGCAGAGCAGCAGCACGAAGTGGCCACCGAGGAAGCAACGACATGGGAGAGAGACCCCGTGGATGAAGTGGCCGGCGACGGCGCCGTCGATGGAGACCCGCCGTGGCTGCTCGGTATCGAGCACCGGCAGCCCCGTGAGATCGAATAAAAGATAAAATGCAGCGGTGAGTGCAGAACCTCGTTGGTGGCGCCGAGTTGGCCTCGGCTTCATCGGAGGAATTGGTGAGGGAGTTGTGGTTCCGGTGGGGCAGGTCAAGACGGCATTATGGGGATGGAGGTGGTGCGATAGACGAGGCGAACATCGGGGCAGCTCCTTGGAGGTGGAGGATGGGGCGGCTGAGCGGCTGATCCGGCGGGACGACAAGATCGACGACAGATCCTCATCCGGTGCGGTGGATGAGGGACGGCGAGCTGTTGCGGTGGACGATGTCGTCGGGGAAGAGTCTCTGGCTGGGCGGTGGTCGGCATGTCGATCGAGGAGCGTGGGGTTTTGTGGGATTTGGCGGCCTCGGTGTACAAATGGGGGGACGAAGGGGAAGGTAGGGGGAGCCATGGCTTAGGGACGCGCTTGTCCGAAATGTAGGGTAAGTTACCAGCGTACCCCCACCGGTTTTGACACCGTGACGTCGAGCCGACATTTCCGGCTGAGGGGTAGAAGGGGGATTTCACGTGTCTGGGCTGCGGGACCGATTTCAGATGAGGAGGGAGTTTTCGCGCGCGTCAAAATTTCAGGAGAACAAGGCGTGGCGCGGGTTGAAGAGGCGGGAGTTTCAAAGCAGATGAGACAAAAGATACTCGAGCTTAAAATTTCGGGATAACAAGGCGCGGATTCCTTGTTCGGCAGAACAAACTTAACATGTACAAAAAAAAACAGTTCATACAAGACACAAGAGAGTCATGTCCCCTTTTACTATATTTCTATAAATGTCATTGAAAAAACTATAAGAAAAATGTAAAAAAATCGGGAGAACAAGATTACCCTGTACAGTACCAAATCGATTCACACTTCCCTCAACAACAACAAAAAACAAATCAATTCCCACCAAAAGAAAGAGTCTTGTCCATTTTTATATGATTACAAATGTCAGGATCTTGAATTTTAATTTTTTAATCCACGTCATGTTGAATTCGAATATATTGTTAGGTGACCTTGCGGTTTATAATGGATGTAGTCCTACATTTTGATCTTCCATCATATATGAACATTTTACTCCACCCTATGAACATATATATTGTCGTCTACCATATGGACTAAATTTGAATCAATTTTCCTTATTTGAATACGATTGTTGTCAAGTTATACAATCATTTAAATATTATCTTGATAACGAAAATCATGCATATAGCAGTAATCATATTTCACTATAAACTACGTGTAACATACGATCTCCAATTCAAATATTTGCATCCATTTTATGTTGAATTCAAATCAGAGTACATTGGTCTAGGTGGCGAGATGTTCGGGATAATCTAAACCCTGTTTTCATATGTATATAATTCTTGGCTGAATTGGGACAAGTTTTGGTATAAGCTTCTTGCAAAACCGGAGATTCTCTCAACAAGCCTCGTGGTTCCGAGAGGGAACGTGCCACCTTTGTGTGCGAAACAATATACGCTACCTCCCCCCAGATTTTCTTTACAGAGGCAACATAGAACTATATGAGTGCCCTGTTAAATTTTGGAATTATTTCGGGTTCGTTTGGCCTTTTTTATACATTAATTGAGTTTCTGGACATTTAATGTGCATAATCCAAATTTGAACTGCAAGCATATGTTCCAGTGCACCAAAGTTGGTTGAAAAATCACATGTGTGTCCTTGGGTGAATTTCTAGGTCCCATGCAAGAAATGGGAATGAAATTCAAACATATGGGTGTCGTGACTCGGCCGAGAACATCGAGAAACTTGGTTTTTAAATTCATGTAAATCCAAAACTCGCCTGGAAATCATGAAACTTGGCATTGTGTCATGTCATGGCACTAACATGTTGTGGTAAAAATTGGGCCGATTTGGAACAAGATTTTGTATAAGCTTCTTGCAAACCGGAGCTTCTCTCAAGAAGGCTCGTGGTTCTGAGAGAGAATGTGTCACCTTTGAGTGTGAAACGATATACGCTGCCCCCTTGAGTTTCTTTACAGAGGCAACATAGAACTACATGAGTGCCCTGTTAAATTTTGGAATTATTTCGGGTTCGCTTGGCCTTTTTTATACATTAATTGAGTTTCTGGTCATTTAATGTGCATAATTCATATTTGAACTACAAACACACGCTCCCGTGCACCAAAGTTGGTTGAAAAATCACATGTGTGTCCTCGGGTGAATATCTAGGTCCCATACAAGAAATGGAATGAAATTCAAACATCTGGGCATCGTGGCTCGGCCGAGAACATTGAGAAACTTGGTTTTAAAATTCTTGTAAATCCAAAACACGCCTGAAAATCATGAAACTTGGCATGGTGTCATGTCATGGTACGACCATGCCCTGGTAAAAAAATGGCCGAATAGGAACAAATTTTGGTATAAGCTTCTTGCAAACCGGAGCTTCTATCAAGAAGGCTCGTGGTTCTGAGAGGGAACATGTCACCTTTGAGTGCGAAACAATATACGCTGCCACCCTTGAGTTTCTTTACAGAGGCAACATAGAACTACATGAGTGCCCTATTAAATTTTGGAATTATTCCGGCTTCGTTTGGCCTTTTTATACATCAATTGAGTTTTTGGTCATTTAATGTGCATAATTCAAATTTGAACTACAAGCACATGCTCCCGTGCACCAAAGTTGGTTGAAAAATCACATGTGTGTCCTCGGGTGAATTTCTAGGTCCCATGCAAGAAATGGGAATGAAATTCAAACATCTGGGCATCGTGGCTCAGCCGAGAACATTCAGAAGCTTGGTTTTAAAATTCTTGTAAATCCAAAACACGCCTGAAAATCATGAAACTTGGCATGGTGTCATGTCATGGTACTACCATGCTGTGGTAAAACATTTTGGCAGAATAGGAACAAGTTTTGGTATAAGTTTCTTGCAAACCGGAGCTTCTCTCAAGAAGGCTCCTGGTTCTGAGAGGGAACGTGTCACCTTTGTGTGCATAATTCAAATTTGAAATACAAGCACATGCTCCAAAGGCACCAAAGCTGGTTGAAAAAACACATCTGTGTCCTCGGGTAAATTTCTAGGTCCCATGCAAGAAATGGGAATGAAATTCAAACATCTGGGCATCGTGGCTCGGCTGGAAACATTGAGAAACTTGGTTTTTTAATTCCTGTAACCGAAACACGCATGAAAATCATGAAACTTGGCTTGGTGTCATGACATGGCACCAACATGCTGTGGTAATTTTGCTGTCCGATTTGCGAAGGCGCACACATTAACAATCAACAAAGTCATTTTGGAACAAGTGCTGTCACATTACAATCAGAAACACAAGTATTACTGAAACTGTGGCCATTCTATTTACCATTTACGTGCCTCCACGCATCCCCTTTTTTTATTAGCTAGGAGGCGCCATGCAGGGTAGCTATTTGATTACGGGAGGCGTGCGATCAGACCCCTGTGCGTGCTTATCAGGAGGAGAGCCCTTTGACCTCCATCTGCCTTCCACCTATCTCCCAAGGTCTCCATTAATGGCGCCCAAGCCTCTGTTTAATGGCGTGGCAATGTCTCATTTGATTGAGATTTAAGATAGAAAAAAAGAAAATCTAAAAAGAAAAATTTGCACGGATCTTGATGTAAGATTCGACGGACCTATATAGCATCTAGTGCGACTTATAGCAAGACTGATGAATATATATAAGGACGATGAGAGCGAATAATAATTGTCTTACATAATTAGGAAGATAACTTAAAAAGCCACATGCGGCTACGCCTGAAATACACAAGGGCAAAAGAAGAAGGAAGACGCATACAACGATCCGCTCACGATCTCTACTTTCTTTATGCGCTGCAGTCGCGGAGACTATTTCTCGCGGGCGATGATCTCTTTCATCGGTTTCATGTCTTAATACGCTGCTTGGCAGCATCCATGGATTCCTCCACCAGCCTATTGCGCTCGATGCGGAGCATGGCATTCTCGTCCATAAGTTTCTTGACGATGACGGTCGTCCTCTGCAACAAGGCAGTGGTCTCCTCCTCCTGCTTCGCCCTTCCGGCGATCTTCACCCTCAGCAGGTCACGCTCGCCCCGGAGCTTCGCATTGCCCTCCCCTAGTTGTCGGATGACGCCGGTAGCCTCGTCCTGCAACCTCACCCAGCCGGAGATCTGATCCATCTGGTTATGGACCATCGCATGCATGCGCCTGTAAGAGTCCTCGCCTGCCTGCGAGAAATTTTCCCAGCCCGCCGTGGTGCGGCGGGACCTCCGTGCTGCTTCGGCGGCGCGGCGGGACATCTTTGCTGCTTCCGCGGCGTGGCCGGACCAGTCTGCTACATCGACAACGCGGCGGGACCTCCGTGCTGCTTCAGCGGCGCGGGGGGACCTATGTGCTTCTATTGCTACGCGGCTGGACATGTTGCCTGCTTTCGTGGCGAGGCGGGACATCTCTCGTGCTTCCTCTTCCATGCTCGCCTCTCCCTGGTGGAAATCTCTCGACCAAGAACTCACGCTGGCCATGGCTTGATTGACTTGATGAGGAGTTGAGGAGGAATGTGCCGTCATCTTGGCATAGTAGTATTTATAACCAAGTACTACTAATACGCTCCTAAGTGGGAAAGCGTTTAGGTTGTGATCGGTGTGAACAGATTTGCAATTAAATATAGCATGATAGTAGTAGTAATTTGGAATGTGACGAGACGCGCTCAAAATTTATTGACGGTTCTAGTTTCGAAGTGCGGCACTATTCCCGGATGGCGTAACATGGGCACGTGTTCTCGGTCGTGGTGTAGCATATGCCATGGTACTAGTTCTTTTTCTACTGCTGTGTATGTGCAAAAACCGGCACCGTCGGATACATATATTATGCTTGGCGTTCGACAGGAATAGCATCGTGGCGAGCTATAGACTAGTCTTTTTTCAGACGCATTACACCTATCTCTCGGGACTTCTCGCACGCACCATCACTGCACCCTAGGTCGATGCCACCCAGATACACTTGTACTCTGAGTTTAGTATGTTATACAAGAAGAGAAGAGGTGCACGCACACACTCGTCCTCTCTCACACACGCATCTGTAGCTACGAATTGTATTGTTCTCAACCATCCGATTGGCTCTATCATAGGTTTCATGTTGCTCCTTGGCCTTGAGATTGAGAAGTTTAAAACATGGAGGCTAAGATGGAGGCGCGAGGTTTTGGTTAATATGCGGGTCGCACATGGCACCAACACGATAGGAGCTTCGTCTGCCTGGTGCGCATGCAGTCGGGTGAGTTGTCCAAGTATAGACACAACCAGGCCCTCGTTGGTATCCGCGCCTTGACTTTGGCTAGTCATAGTGGAGAGTAACATAGACTAGTTACTAGTCTATGTTACTAGTACCTTCATAGTGGGTAGTGTCATATACTCTCCACTATGAAACAAAGCCTCTGGTGGCTATATGCCAATGCCATGTCACTTGAAGCCTTCATAATAGCCTGCTAGTATAATAGGTGGGTTGTAAACTAGCTACTAATACTTAATGCTTGCATGTGGCGTAAGGGAAGAGGACACATGCTGATTGGTGGAGAGGAGATGAGAGTTGGCTCATAGGGCTGCATGCGGGCTGCATGCAGGCGGCATGTCTTGTTTCTTCTTGTGTGGCGCTAGCTCAAGCGCCCGTTGTCTTGTTTTTCCTTCTTTCTCTCTTTTCCAGCTATGATTTTGATGACATGGACCTGCTTATAGCCTGCTGACTATGTACTATTACACTTGCGCTCAGAGCATGGTTAATAGTATAGCCAGCTGCTACCTATAAGTCAGTGCCATGTCATCTTATAGCCAACATTTACAATAGTAGATCAAAAGAGTGCACTACTTTTATATTATGTGGCCCACCTTTTATTCTCACAAAGTGCCTAGGAGCACGTGCTAGAGCTGGCTCTTCACAAAGAGCCCGCTTACCTTTTCTCTCCTCTTCTCTTTCATCCAACTAAGCAGAAGTATACTAGTTTATTTCTTATAGCCCGCTGACTCAGCTTTATTGTACTTGCTCTTAGACTACCCACAGTGGGAGTAACATAGGTGGTAACATCACACTTATCTAGGCAAAATAGATGATGTGGCATGTAATTAATGAAGAAAGAGCGGCATGTGGTAACATAGCTAGTTACTGTAACATCACACATATCAAAAAAGAGAGGCATGTGGTAACATACTAGCTAGTTACTGTAACATCTTTATATCCAACAGACACAAAATATCCGTTCGACTGTTGGAAATTACTTTAACTGCTGATCTGATGTCGAAGCAATTGTTGCATCGCCACCAAAGCCCACCATCTCTTAAGCTAAAGTAGACCGAGCTAACCCCTATATTAGCATATTACTAAGATAAACAGAAGGCAATCAGAGAATCATTTAGGACGTGAGCTTGTCAATCGAACGTGGAGGGACACCAGCTTAGCCCCGCCAGCAGCCTTGGGCGTAATCGTGAAGAAGGTCAGCTCGTGCACGGCGACGTCGCCGGGATCCTTGCTGCTTGTCATCTCCATTTCCACCTTGACGGCGTCGGTCCTGCCTTTGGGCTCCCCCGGTGGGCCGTTCGCCCATAGCTTGGCTACGTAGTGTGGAAGTGGGGACGACCCCACTCTGACGCAGAGGACCGACACGGCGATAGGCGCGCCAATGTCGAGCACGCCCCCGACCAAGAAAAACATGCAGCCGTCCTCCTTTGCGAACAGCAAGAGCCATGGCTCTGACAATGGCACTTGCAACTGGAGCACCTTGCCGTACTGGATCCTATGCACGGGCATGGGATGCACGGTGCTGATGTGGTGGGAGAGCGCCGGCAGCGGGCCTTCATAGCTTCAGACGGGCACGAGGCATTTGCGGTAGCGCGAAAGCGGATACACGCCTCGGTGATCGGCGAGCTTGTGGTAAGTGACGTAGAGCCCACAGCCTTCGTGCGGGCACTCCACCCTCACCGAGGAGAGGACGACGTCCATCATCGTGTTCCACACGTCGAAGCCACCGCCGCGCTCGCACTTCTAGCACTGCCGCTGGTTCCCGGGGCGTTTGACGTGCAGTCCGTGCAGGCCAGGTGCCCTCCCTTGCACTGCTCAAATCAATCGAACAACACATCAATCAAGAAACCTGCACCTTGCTCGATCAGCCGAATGGAGGAGGTGTATTCGAACCTCATACACTGGAGGCTTCAAGGGGCAGAGGCACAAGGGGTAGTGGAGCAAGGTGAGGTCCATCGAGACCATAGAGAGCTCCATCGCGAGTCATGTTCCGTCTACATGATCTCGCCCTCCTCGGAATTCCGCCCTCCTCGTGCACAACCATCTCTCGCTTTATTACAAAGCTTTACCGTCACATATTCATACTACTTCAAGGTGCATTAAATCAACACATGCAAGTATCAAAAGGAGAGTCAAGGCATGCATGCATTGTAATTAATGCATCAGTAAACGCAAATTATTGAAATATATCGAGTGTAGTGCTTTGATGTGTCGCGTCAACTCGTACAAGACTGAGAAGTTTGATTACTACAACGCCCTCTCGCCTTAATCACACCTGCCTTTGGCTACATGATAGGTGGGCCACCGACCTGTTGGGCCCACCTGTCATAGACGCAAAGGCAGGAGCAGTAAGTCAATGAAGCTGCGTCCCTCCCTTGCCCATGAGCGTGGTGGTGGCGGGACTAGGAGAAGCTTTCGTTAGCTACGCTCTCCCTCCCGCACGCGGTGGACATGCAGCAGTTCAGTCGGTGTCAGATGGCCAGAAGCATACTATAGTACTCCTCCACTTCAGTAGTACTCCATCATTGTTTGACTTCCCGAAGAGGCGAAGAGCCAAGCGTAGCCCGGACGCTTGTGTGGCAGTTTCATGTGTAGAGTAATCTAGGATAGCGTGTATCGTGCTTGTAAGCTTAAAATCGTTGGGGTCGGCTCCATGCTTTTTTTTATTAAAATAATCCTGTGTCCCTACTTGTCATCCTGGTGATTCTAGTTTGCACGCTCATCTGGTCCAGACAGGAATATATATTTTAATTTGTGGTGGGGTAAATGTTAGAGGTTGCAACAAATGGAGTATTGTACACTGCGGGTCTTTCAACCAAGTTTAGAGACAACCATGTGGGGCCAGTGCTATGATGTGTCGCGTCAACTTGTACAACGAGGAGAAGCTTGATTTTACTACTACACGCCTTCTCCCTCGCCCATGCGCGCGGTGGCTATCCCTCCCGCACGCGGTGGACGGACATGCATCAGTGAATTCGATACTACTGTAGAAGTAGTAGTAGTAACATCATTGTTCGTCTTCTGAAGAGGCGAATAGCCAAGTGCAACCCAAACGTGGCAGTTCCGAACTTTGGAGCACGCATATAGCCAGGCTCTTGCATGAGACAAAATTGCTATGTGAGCCCACTATTACTTGCTAGTATAGCCCTGTGAACCAGAAAGGACTATTTGCCTTTCTAGAGATTTCAACAAGTGACTAGACTACACTGAGACTGAAGGAAATATGCCCTAGAGGCAATAATAAAGTTATTATTTATTTCCTTATATCATGCTAAATGTTTATTATTCATGCTAGAATTGTATTAACCGGAAACATAATACATGTGTGAATACATAGACAAACAGAGTGTCACTAGTATGCCTCTACTTGACTAGCTCGTTGATCAAAGATGGTTATGTTTCCTAACCATAGACATGAGTTGTCATTTGATTAACGGGATGACATCATTAGGAGAATGATGTGATTGACATGACCCATTCCGTTAGCTTAGCACACGATCGTTTAGTATGTTCCTATTGCTTTCTTCATAACTTATACATGTTCCTATGACTGTGAGATTATGCAACTCCCGTTTACCGGAGGAACACTTTGTGTGCTACCAAATGTCACAACATAATTGGGTGATTATAAAGGTGCTCTACAGGTGTCTCCAAAGCTACTTGTTGGGTTGGCGTATTTCGAGATTAGGATTTGTCACTCCGATTGTCGGAGAGGTATCTCTGGGCCCTCTCGGTAATACACATCACTTATGCCTGCAAGCATTGCAACTAATGAGTTAGTTGTGGGATGATGTATTATGGAACGAGTAAAGAGACTTGCCGGTAACGAGATTGAACTAGGTATTGAGATACCGACGATCGAATCTCGGGCAAGTAACATACCGATGACAAAGGGAACAACGTATGTTGTTATGCGGTTACGATCGATAAAGATCTTCGTAGAATATGTAGGAGCCAATATGAGCATCCAGGTTACGCTATTGGTTCTTGACTGTAGACGTGTCTCTATCATGTCTACATAGTTCTCGAACCCATAGGGTCCGCACGCTTAACGTTTCGATGACAGTTATATTATGAGTTTATATGTTTTGATGTACCGAAGGTTGTTCAGAGTCCCGGATGTGATCACGGACATGAATAGGAGTCTCGAAATGGTCGAAACATGAAGATTGATATATTGGAAGCCTATGTTTGGATATCGGAAGTGTTCCGGGTGAAATCGGGATTTTACCAGAGTACCTTGGCGACTTAGTGGGCCTTAGTGGGCCTTGGTGGAAGAGATGAGAGGCGGCCAGGGCAAGGGCCGCCCGCCCATCCCCCTAGTCCGAATAGGACAAGGAGAGGGGGGCGGCGCCACCCCTTCCTTCTTCTCCTCCACCTCTTTCCCCCTCCCAAGTCGTAATCCAACTAGGAAAGGGGGGGAGTCCTACTCCCGGTGGGAGTAGGACTCCTCCTGGCGCGCCCCCTCTCTAGGTCGGCCGCACCCCCCCCCCCCTCTTGCTCCTTTATATACGAGGGCAGGGGGCACCCTAGAGACACAACAATTGATCGTTTGATCTTTTAGCCGTGTGCGGTGCCCCCCTCCACCATAGTCCACCTCGATAATACTGTAGCGGTGCTTAGGCGAAGCCCTGCGTTGGTAGAACATCATCATCGCCACCACGCCGTCGTGCTGACGAAACTCTCCCTCAACACTCGGCTGGATCGGAGTTCGAGGGACGTCATCGGGCTGAACGTGTGCTGAACTTGGAGGTGTCGTGCGTTCGGTACTTGATCGGTTGGATCGTGAAGACGTGCGACTACATCAACCGTGTTGTGCTAACACTTCCGCTTTCGGTCTACGAGGGTACGTGGACAACACTCTCCCCTCTCATTGCTATGCATCACCATGATCTTGCATGTGCGTAGGAATTTTTTTGAAATTACTACGTTACCCAACAAAGGGCATCCGAGCCAGGTTTTATGCGTAGATGTCATATGCACGAGTAGAACACAAGTGAGTTGTGGGCGATATAAGTCATACCGCTTACCAAAGATGTCATACTTTGGTTCGGCGGTGTTGTTGGATGAAGCGGCCCGACCGACATTACGCCAGACGCTTACGCGAGACTGGATCTACCGGCGTGCTTTGCACACACGGGTGGCTGGCAGATGTCGGTTTCTCCAACTTCGCTTGAACCGAGTGTGGCTACGCCCGGTCCTTGCGAAGGTTAAAACAGCACCAACTTGACAAACTATCATTGTGGTTTTGATGCGTGGTAAGAACAGTTCTTGCTAAGCCCGTAGCAGCCACGTAAAATTTGCAACAACAAAGTAGAGGACGCCTAACTTGTTTTTGCAGGGCATGTTGTGATGTGATATGGTCAAGACATGATGCTAAATTTTATTGTATGAGATTATCATGTTTTGTAACCGAAGTTATCGGCAATCGGCAGGAGCCATATGGTTGTCGCTTTATAGTATGCAATGCAATCGCATCGTAATGCTTTACTTTATCACTAAGCGGTAGCGATAGTCGTAGAAGCATAAGATTGGCGAGACGACAACGATGCTACGATGGAGATCAAGGTGTCGCGCCCGGTGGCGATGGTGATCATGACGGTGCTTCGAGATGGAGATCACAAGCACAAGATGATGATGGCCATATCATATCACTTATATTGATTGCATGTGATGTTTATCTTTTATGCATCTTATCTTTCTTTGATTGACGGTAACATTATAAGATGATCTCTCACTAAATTTCAAGATAAAAGTGTTCTCCCTGAGTATGCACCATTGCCAAAGTTCGTCGTGCCCAAACACCACGTGATGATCGGGTGTGATAAGCTCTACGTCCATCTACAACGGGTGCAAGCCAGTTTTGCACACGCAGAATACTCGGGTTAAACTTGACGAGCCTAGCATATGCAGATATGGCCTCGGAACACTGAGACCGAAAGGTCGAGCGTGAATCATATAGTAGATATGATCAACATAGTGATGTTCACCATTGAAAACTACTCCATTTCACGTGATGATCTGTTATGGTTTAGTTGATTTGGATCACGTGATCACTTAGAAGATTAGAGGGATGTCTTTCTAAGTGGGAGTTCTTAAGTAATATGATTAATTGAACTCAAATTTATTATGAACTTAGTACCTGATAGTATCTTGCTTGTCTATGTTGATTGTAGATAGATGGCCCATGTTGTTGTTCCGTTGAATTTTAATGCGTTCCTTGAGAAAGCAAAGTTGAAAGATGATGGTAGCAATTACATGGACTGGGTCCGTAACTTGAGGATAATCCTCGTTGCTGCACAGAAGAACTACGTCCCGGAAGCACCGGCGGGTGCCGAACTTCTTTGATGCAACCGACAATGTTAAGAACGTCTGGCGAGCAAAGTCGATGACTACTCGATAGTTCAATGTGCCATGCTTTACGGCTTAGAACCGGGACTTCAACGACGTTTTGAACGTCATGGAGCATATGAGATGTTCCAGAAGTTGAAGTTAATATTTCAAGCAAATGCCCGGATTGAGAGAAATGAAGTCTCCAATAAATTCTACAGCTGCAAGATGGAGGAGAATAGTTCTGTCAGTGAGCATATACTCAAGATGTCTGGGTATAATAATGACTTGATTGAACTGGGAGTTAATCTTCTGGATGATAGCGTCATTGACAGAATTCTCCAATCACTGCCACCAAGCTACAAGAGCTTTGTGATGAACTATAATATGCAAGGGATGGATAAGACAATTCCCAAGCTCATCGCGATGCTAAAGGCTGCGGAGGTAGAAATCAAGAAGGAGCATCAAGTGTTGATGGTCAATAAGACCACTAGTTTCAAGAAAAAGGGCAAAGGGAAGAAGAAGGGTAACTTCAAGAAGAACAGCAAGCAAGTTGCTGCTCAGGAGAAGAAACCCAAGTCTGGACCTAAGCCTGAAACCGAAAGTGCTTCTCACCGCAAGCGTGATCGGTCATCGGAAGCGGAACTACCCCAAGTATTTGGCGGATAAGAAGGATGGCAAGGTGAACCAAGGTATATGTGATATACATGTTATTGATGTGTACCTTACTAGAGCTCGCAGTAGCACCTAGGTATTTGATACTTGTTCTGTTGCTAATATTTGCAACTCGAATCAGGGACTACGGATTAAGCGAACACTGGCCAAGGATGAGGTGACAATGTGCGTGGGAAATGGTTCCAATGTCGATGTGATCGCGGTCGGCACGCTACCACTACATCTACCTTCGGGATTAGTTTTAGACCTAAATAATTGTTATTTGGTGCCAGCGTTGAGCATTAACATTATATCTGGATCTTGTTTGATGCGAGACGGTTATTCATTTAAATCTGAGAATAATGGTTGTTCTATTTATATGAGTAATATCTTTTATGGTCATGCACCCTTGAAGAGTGGTCTATTTTTGACGAATCTCGATAGTAGTGATACACATATTCATAATGTTGAAGCCAAAAGGTGCAGAGTTGATAATGATAGTGCAACTTATTTGTGGCACTACCGTTTAGGTCATATCGGTGTAAAGCACATGAAGAAACTCCATACTGATGGACTTTTGGAACCACTTGATTATGAATCACTTGGTACTTGCGAACCGTGCCTTATGGGCAAGATGACTAAAACGCCGTTCTCCGGTACTATGGAGAGAGCAACAGATTTGTTGGAAATCATACATACAGATGTATGTTGTCCGATGAATGTTGAGGCTGGTGGCGGATATCTTTATTTTCTCACCTTCACAGATGATTCAAGCAAATATGGGTATATCGACTTAATGAAACATAAGTCTGAAACATTTGAAAAGTTCAAAGAATTTCAGAGTGAAGTTGAAAATCATCGTAACAAGAAAATAAAGTTTCTACGATCTGATCGTGGAGGAGAATATTTGAGTTACGAGTTTGGTCTACATTTGAAACAATGCGAACAGTTTCGCAACTCACGCCACCCGGAACACCACAGCGTAATGGTGTGTCCGAACGTCGTAATCGTACTCTACTAGATATGGTGCAATCTATGATGTCTCTTCTTGATTTACCGCTATCGCTTTGGGGTTATGCTTTAGAGACGGCCGCATTCACGTTAAATAGGGCACCATCAAAATCCGTTGAGACGACGCCTTATGAATCTGTGGTTTGGCAAGAAACCAAAGTTGTCGTTTCTTAAAGTTTGGGGCTGCGATGCTTATGTGAAAAAGCTTCAACCTGATAAGCTCGAACCCAAATCGGAAAAATGTGTCTTCATAGGATACCCAAAGGAGACTGTTGGGTACACCTTCTATCACAGATCCGAAGGCAAGACATTCGTTGCTAAGAATGGATCCTTTCTAGAAAAGGAGTTTCTCTCGAAAGAAGTGAGTGGGAGGAAAGTAGAACTTGATGAGGTAACAGTACCTGCTCCCTTATTGGAAATTAGCTCATCACGTAAATCTGCTGTGGACGCCTACACCAATTAGTGAAGAAGTTAATAATGATGATCATGGAACTTCAGATCAAGTTGTTACTGAACCTCGTAGATCAACCAGAGTAAGATCCGCACCAGAGTGGTACAGCAATCCTGTTCTGGAAGTCATGTTACTAGACCATGATGAACCTACGAACTATGAAGAAGCGATGGTGAGCCCAAATTCCGCAAAATGGCTTGAGGCCATGAAATTTGAGATGGGATCCATGTATGAGAACAAAGTGTGGACTTTGGTTGACTTGCCCGATGATCGGCAAGCCATTGAGAATAAATGGATCTTCAAGAAGAAGACTGACGCTGACGGTAATGTTACTATCTACAAAGCTCGACTTGTTGTGAAAGGTTTTCGGCAAGTTCAAGGGATTGACTATGATGAGACCTTCTCACCCGTAGTGATGCTTAAGTCTGCCCGAATCATGTTAGCAATTGCCGCATTTTATGATTATGAAATATGGCAGATGGATGTCAAAACTGCATTCCTGAATGGATTTCGCGTAAGAGTTGTATATGATGCAACCGGAAGGTTTTGTCAATCCAAAGGGAGCTAACAAAGTGTGCAAGCTCGGCAATCCATTTATGGACTGGTGCAAGCCTCTCAGAAGTTGGAATAAACGCTTTGATAGTGTGATCAAAGCATTTGGTTTTAATACAGACTTTTGGAGAAGCACGTATTTACAAGAAAGTGAGTGCGAGCTCTGTAGCATTTCTGATATTATATGTGGATGACATATTACTGATTGGAAATGATATAGGATTTCTGGATAGCATAAAGGGATACTTGAATAAGAGTTTTTCAATGAAAGACCTCGGTGAAGCTACTTATATATTGGGCATTAAGATCTATAGTGATAGATCAAGATGCTTAATTGGACTTTCACAAAGCACATACCTTGACAAAGTTTTGAAGAAGTTCAAAATGGATCAAGCAAAGAAAGGGTTCTTGCCTGTGTTACAAGGTGTGAAGTTGAGTAAGACTCAATGCCCGACCAACTGCAGAAGATAGAGAGAAAATGAAAGATGTTCCCTATGCTTCAGCTATAGGCTCTATCATGTATGCAATGCGATGTACCGCACCTGATGTGTGCCTTGCTATAAGTCTAGCAGGGAGGTACCAAAGTAATCCAGGAGTGGATCACTGGACAGTGGTCAAGAACATCCTGAAATACCTCAAAAGGACTAAGGATATGTTTCTCGTTTATGGAGGTGACAAAGAGCTCATCGTAAATGGTTACATTGATGCAAGCTTTGACACTGATCCGGACGATTCTAAATTGCAAACCGGATACGTGTTTACATTGAACGGTGGACCTGTCAGTTGGTGCAGTTCTAAACAAAGCATCATGGCGGGATCTACGTGTGAAGCGGAGTACATAGCTGCTTCGGAAGCAGCAAATGAAGGAGTCCGGATGAAGGAGTTCATATCCGATCTAGGTGTCATACCTAGTGCATCGGGTCCAATGAAAATCTTTTGTGACAATCTTTGGTGCAATTGCCTTGGCGAAGGAATCCAAATTTCACAAGAGAACCAAGCACATCAAGAGACGCTTCAATTCCATCCGGGATTTAGTCCAGGTGGGAGACATAGAAATTTGCAAGATACATACGTATCTGAATGTTGCAGACCCGTTGACTAAGCCTCTTCCATGAGCAAAACATGATCAGCACCAAGGCTCCATGGGTGTTAGAATCATTACTGTGTAATCTAGATTATTGACTCTAGTGCAAGTTGGAGACTGAAGGAAATATGCCCTAGAGGCAATAACAAATTTATTTTTTATTTCCTTATATCATGATAAATGTTTATTATTCATGCTAGAATTGTATTAACCGGAAACATAATACATGTGTGAATACATAGACAAACAGAGTGTCACTAGTATGCCTCTACTTGACTAGCTCGTTGATCAAAGATGGTTATGTTTCCTAACCATAGACATGAGTTGTCATTTGATTAACGGGATCACATCATTAGGAGAATGATGTGATTGACATGACACATTCTGTTAGTTTAGCACACGATCATTTAGTATGTTGCTATTGCTTTCTTCATAACTTATACATGTTCCTATGACTATGAGATTGTGCAACTCCCGTTTACCGGAGGAACACTTTGTGTGCTACCAAACGTCACAACGTGAATCGGGTGATTATAAAGGTGCTCTCTGGTGTCTCCAAGGTACTTGTTGGGTTGGCGTATTTTGAGATTAGGATTTGTCACTACGATTGTTGGAGAGGTATCTACGGGCCCTCTCGGTAATACACATCACTTAAGCCTTGCAAGCATTGCAACTAATGAGTTAGTTATGGATGATGTATTACGGAACGAGTAAAGAAACTTGCCAAGATGTGAGATTGAACTAGGTATTGAGATACCGACGATCGAATCTCGGGCAAGTAACATACCGATGACAAAGGGAACAACGTATGTTGTTATGCGGTCTGACCGATAAAGATCTTCGTAGAATATTTAGTAGCCAATATGAGCATACAGGTTCCTCTATTGGTTATTGACCGGAGACGTGTCTCGGTCATGCCTACATAGTTCTCGAACCCGTAGGGTCCGCACGCTTAACGTTTCGATGACAGTTATATTATGAGTTTATATGTTTTGTTCGGAGTCCCGGATGTGATCACGGACATGACGAGGAGTCTCGAAATGGTCGATACATGAAGATTGATATATTGGAAGCCTATGTTTGGATATCGGAAGTGTTCCGGGTGAAATCGGGATTTTACCGGAGTACCGGCAGGTTACCGGAACCCCCCGGGGACTTAATGGGCCTTAGTGGGCCTTGGTGGAAGAGAGGAGAGGCGGCCAGGGCAAGGGCCGCCCCCCCCCCCCTTCCTTCTTCTCCTCCACCTCTTTCCCCCTGCCAAGTCCTAATCCAACTAGGAAAGGGGGGAGTCCTACTCCCGGTGGGAGTAGGACTCCTCCTGGCGCGCCCTCTCTCCTGGCCAGCCGCACCCCCCCTTGCTCCTTTATATACGGGGGCAGGGGGCACCCTAGAGACACAACAATTGATCGTTTAACTTTTAGCCGTGTGCGGTGCCCCCCTCCACCATAGTCCACCTCGATATCATCAGAAGCGGTGCTTAGGCGAAGCCTGCGTCGATAGAACATCATCATCGTCACCACACCGTCGTCTTGGCGAAAATCTCCCTCAACACTCGGCTGGATCGGAGTTTGAGGGACGTCATCAGGCTGAACGTGTGCTGAACTCGGAGGTGCCGTGCGTTCGGTACTTGATCGGTCGGATCGTGAAGACGTACGAATACATCAACCGCGTTGTGCTAAGGCTTCCGCTTTTGGTCTACGAGGGTACATGGACAACACTCTCCCCTATCGTTGTTGTGCGTCACCATGATCTTGCGTGTGCGTAGGAATTTTTTTGAAATTACTACGTTCCCCAACAGAGACGGAGTACATATGGAGCAAAATGAGTGAATCTACACCGTAAATAAATACGTAGTTCTCTCGTTTTCCTCTCCGCCTTGTTCGCAGTGCACAATAGGCACCATAGGCACCTCGTCGTTGACGGGAACGTCTCCTGACACGCGATAGACGCGAGCGCCAGTCGCCTCCATAGGTGCTTGAGGCCCTGTTTGGTTCATAAGTCCTAGGACTTTTTCTAGTCCCAACTAAAAAGTCCCTGGTCCCTAGTTTTTTTAGCTGGATTAGAGCAAACTAGCTCAAACTAACCCCTCCTGTTTGGATAATTTGAGGCTATTTCAACTCAAACTAGCTCTAACTCAGGGATCCAAACAAAGAGGAGTAGTACTGTACATGCTACAGATGCGGACCGTAGCACATTGTTTTTTATGGCCATATCAGACATTGTTTTCATCACTGATCACTTTGGGCTACCGTGGTTCGCACTCCTCTGCCGTGGTTCGCACTCCTCCCTCGTGCCGCCGACATGTGGGAGAGCCGAGATCCGGGTCGATGTGTCATGCACCGATTAGAGTCTTGAGCGGAAGGGGGCATCATCCCGGTCGTACCACCAGTAATTCATGACTATAGTGAGTAGTCATATCACAAGTCTTTCCAGCAGTAACGTGCCGTCAAATCGGACAGCCCGACCTTTCCAGCAGTAAGTAAGTTGAATCCGCTACTCCCACACCCTCTCGCCTCTCTGTGAAACCGCCTACGCGAAAACTGCCGCGCGTACTGCCCGGGAAAAGCGCCGCCCTCAACTTTTAACTACGCGAAAATAGTTCGAGCTTGTTCGTTCTATATAAATACTAGTATTGTATGTTTACTCACCCCTGGGGTTGGTCAATGAATGGAGGGCCGGGGAGCACAAGTGAACAATACTACTACTACTACCTCCGTCCTAGTTTATTGGTCCCCATTGTATATTGTGTCAAATTTTGACTATAGATTGAACTAACCAAACGTTCATGCATGTTACAAAAAATTATATCATTGATAACTATGTTGAAATACGAATCCAACGATATATTTTTTGTTGACATGCATTAACATTTTGTTAGCTAAATATTTGGTCAAAATTTGGCACGAACTACAAAGGTGACCTATAAACCAGGACGGAGGTAGTAGTAGTAAGTAGGAGTCGTACAATTACTCACCTTAAATAGAGAGTTTATTTTCTTTAATGCCACGTACACAAATTGAAACGCTTGTTGTGGAGAGAAAAAGATAATCACTCCACTATATATGTACGCCGGGGCCTGGGCGCTTGCTTTACTAGGGTTGCTCTCTTTATTCTCTCATCCTCTCCAGATCTAAACAAGACAGCGGTAGCGACATTTTGTCCCTGCTCACCGCTGGTCATAGATCCGGTCGGATCCCTTCGGCTGGTGTGTGTAGAGGACTAGGTGCATCGTTCACGCGGTCATCGGCGGCGAGGGAGGAAACCCACAGCTGCCGGAGGGGCCCGATCCTCTGCCTGTGTTGTTCTCTACGACACAGCGCCGGCTCGGGAGGTCCTCCGACCCTTCTTCCTCCCCGCCAGACAGGGCGCAGATCCGACCTGGCCGCCGACATCCCGACGACCCTCGTGTATAAGTTCTTCGAAGCGGCCTTGTTTCATCGCCCCAGCTCCCCACGTGTCTACATGTGCATCTTTTCTACTCCCATCGGCTCTTCCAAAGCCACCTAAATTATTTGTATTATTAGAGGTAAAGCTAGTTCATGCACTCATATCTAGGACTTGGTTCAAACAACGAAGAAAGGGGGGAAAGTTGTAGCATGAATCTAGGACTTGATTCAAAGAGGAAATAATATGGTGAAAGTAGTAGAGACCGCATACCCAACCGGTCTCTTGGTTGAAAAGGGAAATAATGGGAAAACGTAGTAGATAAGGAACATATATATTATTGGTTGAAAAAAAGATAGAAAGTGGCGGCTGGTGGACAAGTCAACAGAGTATGTCCAGGATTAGATTTGTTGCCCTCACATAGTGAAAGGTCTCCAGGATTAGAATTGTTGCCCTCACATAGTAAAAGGTCTCCAGGATTAGATTTGCTGCCCTCACATAGTAAAAGGTCTCCAGGATTAGAATTGCTGCCCTCACATTGTAAAAGGTCTCCAGGATTAGATTTGCTGCCCTCACATAGCAAAAGGTCTCCAGGATTAGATTTGCTGCCCTCACATAGTAAAAGGTCTCCAGGATTAGATTTGCTGCCCTCACAGAGCATGAACAAACTCGGCATCACCACTTTATGCCTCCTTGTAGGTACATTGTGCCGATGCGTCCACTGTCGCATGTCCTTATACCAACCTTTTGCTATTGTTAATGTAAGGGCACATGTAAAATGAAGCGATCGCCTTTGTTACCTTAGGGACATGTCTAACCAGTGTTATTGTTAATCTAATGCCTCCAGTGATATGATGCAATTAAACTGTGTTACAAATGGTACTCCTGCTGTTTTCCCTAGTATGATAAGTAAGTTGCTCCTTTATGATGTTGAGTGTCCTGGTGTCCCCACGGTCCCATGCCCTTAAACCAACTCTTTAGCTTCTGTTGATTTACTGTATCTGGTAAACAAGCAATGCCACTATTAAAGTAATCCCATATTTGACGAATGTCATTGTCGATCGTAATGCTTCCAGTAACATGAAGCATTGCTGACGTTTTAAAATTTCTACTATCCTTGCGTGATTGCCATGAACATAATTAAGATGCTTCTTTTCATTTCGTGTATGTTTCGTATATTCTTATTGACCAGCAACTGTTTACTTTCTATCTTTTGTGCAGATAGGGGTATCCATTTCACCTTGTTCCTATTGTGACCTTTTGGTGAACTGCACAAAACACTATTTTTTTGGAATGAGTGTCTTGTGCAGTTCAACTAAAATGTCACGTGGGCAACATCTCTCAATTTTGGTGGAACTGCAGAAAATGGTGATTGGAGTTTCCAATATCTTCGTCAAATTCTGCTAGTAATCTCGTGCAACATTTTATTAGCCTTTGCAAGATGAGCCGTCACTGTCACCACAATGGCACTTTATTTTAGTGGGACTGCACAAAAGGATTAGCAAATTATAGTTGCACCTTACATGAGCGGTGACATCCAACCTTAATGTTCCTCAATTTTAGTGCAACTACTAAAGAACACCTTGACTCACGAGAGCAAGTACTTCTTGCTAGCTGAATGATGCAATCTTTTCTTCATTTCAGGTGAACTACAGAAAAGGTGCATGAATTGAATCATGGAAGTCCAGGCAGGCCTCATCCGAGTGGAGCTGCAGGTTGAGTTCAAGGAGTGCCACAATTATAGTAATCAGGCTCTTCTTATTTGTGTTGTGCAAACATTAATACTCAACTACAGATGTTGTGATGGTCAAGAGCATTCGCCAAGTTCTTCGGTTGTATGACACAGCTAGCCAAAATGGATTTAATCCCGATATTCACTTTTATCAAAAGGCTCTAATGGGTTGGTTTTGAATCTTGCAAGCTGGGAATCAATGAGATGTGTAGGAGTATTTGTTGTACTTATGATTTGAATCTTATTTGTTGGTTATGAATTTTGCAAGCTGGGAATCAATGAGATGTGTAGGCATCTTTGTTGTACTTATTATTTGGATCTTATTTGTTGGTTCTGAATCTTGCAAGCTGGGAAACACGGCATGATGATGCAGAGGACAACAACCATAACAAACAGTCCAAACTTGGTAGTATTATGTGTGTGGAAGTGCCAATACAGACCCGCTCGTGAACCGACGTGTGGCCGGAGTAGGTTTCTTAATGGAGGCATTTGAATGCGCCGAGGGTGCATCTTCTGCCGGGCGTGCAGCAGGCGAGGGATGGGTAGTAACTGTTGTAGCCTGTACACACACATTTACTGTTGAATCCAGTTCCCCAAGAGCTGAAAAATGAACTGCTGCCGCCGCCTACCCACTCATTCACTTGAAGAGACTCCAATGGCGATCCGAGGGGTGAGCCTGCTGGATATGGACTTCAGCAAGGAGTTCCCCTTTAAGTTCGCCGTTCAGTCCTATGGCTACACCAAGTTGAATGTGATGTACACCAACGATCCAGACTCGGTGAAGCTCTGCCTCGCCAAGTTCAAGCAGTACCTACAGGACAAGAAAGCACAAGGTCACATGACTTAGACCTTGTGCCCATCCATTCGTCTCCTGACAGGGACCAGCGGATCGCCGTCGCCCAGGTATGTGTGCGGGACGAGGTTCTCGTCTACCACTGCTGTAGGGCCATCAGAGGTTCTGGAGCATTCGCCCGTTTCATCGGCAGCGCCGACTGCACCTTCGCTACGGTGGAGAGAAATAAGAACGCGACGATTCGGCCATCTGGTGCAACAAGCTTGTCGATATCCAGAAGCAATACAAGATCATCGGCAACGGGCAGGAGAAGGACTCCGTGGTTGACCTTGCCGAGACCATCATCGACCCCTAATACGCCAACATGAAAGAAGACAACGATACCAAGGACCTGAACACGTGGGAGGTACCTCTGAATCTAGCATACATAACCTACACGGCCAGGACGCATACGCATGCTACGACATGTACAGGCGGATCTTGGACATGAGGGCATGTCTGTTTCCCTTAACCGGCGAGTACACGGACAGCCGCAGCGTCATGATCAAGCGTGCCAGGAAGGTCTAGATGTTGTACTTTATCTTTTATAAGCACCTTTATCATCTGAATGTTTCATGCATTAGCCTATGTGTCTTAATTATCTATTTTGTCTGAAATATTTCTTTTAAGAACGCATTAACCTGTTTGCTTTTTTTAGTGGCTATTTGCTTATGTATGTAACTAGTTCACTTGTCCATTTAAAAAAACTAGTTCACCCGGCTGTCGTGCTTTGAATCTCCTTCCTGCCAACATATTCCCCTTCTCAGGTGGACCTAGCAGGTCTCGTACACAAACATATGGGACCAACCACCTATCCATTTGTACTTCTTTATTTTGTTCAATGTTTCGTCCTCTTCCTATACACCGGCTGGCCATCCCTCTACTCCCACACATTGTCCGGCGGCGGCAGCTCCACTGGCCCACCCTGCACCCGAACAAGTCAACCCTCGTACTCCCCTCCGCCTGCGTCTTCCCTCGCTCCGGTTCGTTCGGTCCGAGGTCTCGACGTCCTCCTCCACCTTGGTGCTATCTCCACGGCGCTGCCGTCTGTCGTTCCCATCATGGTCAGCAAAACAAGAGGAACCGAGAGAAAACTGTTCGTCGAGAGGCTGACAGTCCCGGGCCCACCAGGTCCATGGCCTAGGTTTTGTTGTTTAACATGGGCAGCCCACGACATGTTTCAACATTTTTTGGATCCAGCAGGTATCAAGCGGCCTCTGGGTCTCCCAACCTAGCTTGTCTATAACATCAACAACCCAAGTTATGTTTGTTTTTTCAAAATGACGCACAGCTCAGTTCTATTTTTCTATAAGAATGCAAAACTGAACCTATATTTATATCTTATTTTATTACATATATATATAATAGAAACAACATAAGGTTCCGTTAAACCTGTCAAACCATTTTATAGACCTTCGCACTTCCTTTATTTTTCATTTTCATTAATCCTATATCTGAATTTTCTCCCATTTTAATTTTCGATGTAAACTGAGTTTTCTCCCAGTACTTTTCCCTAGAACCAACTCAATTGTCCCACGTCTAGCCTAGAAAATAATAATACCCCACATCCTATTAACTCATCAAATTAAAATGATATTTTATTTCGTAAGTTGAAAGTTCTTACAAAATAAGAATAATAATTGTTTATATATAACTTGGCAAGTTAACTCCTAGTGATTGCGTACATCAGCCTGCAAAGATTTTCTTGACCAATGCAAAGAATAGACGTGCAATCATGTGTTTATGTTTTTTTAACATTTCTCCGTCCAACCCAACATGATATTTTCACCCAGCCCAGCAAGTCCGCGGATTTTGAGAAAAATGCAAATGGGCTTTAAATTCTACCATATATATAAACGGCTGCATAGATGCTACATCTTTGTTTCACCCAGCCCACCAAATGGACTAAAAAACAAAAGGACATGTTGACATGTGGGTTAGTAGGTCGAAGCCTAATAAGGCGTTGGATTTACATCCAACGGCCGGCATTCTTCTTCAATCTCTCGTCTTTTTCCCCAGCGCTGCCGGGACTGCCTGCTCCAGCCTCCGGTGTCCAACCGGCGTTGTTTCTGGGCCAACAAACGCTACCCTTCACCGACGGCAGTCATCCCTACACTCCACACCTCCTGTTATTCTCTGCTGAGTGTAGGCCCACCCCGCACCCGAACCAGTCAAGTTTCCCACTCCTCTCCGTCTCTGACTCCACTGCCGCCTCTTCCCCATCTCTGGGTCGTTCCAATCTGGGGCCTCGTCGTCGTCCATCGCCTCGCTGCGCTCAGCGCGGCGTGGTCAACAAACGAGAGTCATCAGAAGAGGACTGTACTTGGAGAGCCTGACGGCTGGGACCCACGAGGTCCATGGTCGCATGCAAGGAAAGTTCCTCCTTATTAAGTTGTTTCCTCCCCCTGATAGCTGGGACCCACCGGCTGTATCTTCGCACGGAATGAAGTGCCTCCTTGTTATGCGAAAAAAAATATTCCTCCCGTTGACAGCTGGGACCCGCCAGATTTGGTGCCTGACTTGTGGGCCTACTAAGCGGACGTGTACGCTGGGCTTTGTCAACTTAATCAACAAATGATTCTAGCAACTAGACCATTGGATGTTAATCCAACAGCCGTGCTCCTTCTTCAACCTTTGTTCTTGCTCCTGTCTCCCGTAGGCGGCACCGCGGTAGTGCTGTCGCGCACCCAAACCAGTCAAGTTTCCCACTCCTCTCGATCTACGATCCACTGCCATGTCTTCCCCATCTCTGGGTCGTTCCAGTCTGGGGCCTCGCCGTCGTCCATGGGCCTTGGTGCGCTCGGCACGGTGTGGGCAACGTGGTCAACAACCGAGAGTCGTCGGAAGATGACTATATGTGAGAGGCTGACAGTGGGGACGCACCATGCCCATGGACGCATGCATGCAACTGCATCCTTTTTACCCTGAAAATTTATGTTTTCTCCCCCTGACTGCTGGGACACACCAGCTACATCTTCGCACGCAAGGAAGTGCATCCATATTATGGGCAAAAAATGATTCGCCCCCCTGAACACTGGAACCCACCAGTTACATCTTCACACGCAAGGAAGTGCCTGACAGTCGGGACACACCTGTTCAAAGCGTACGTAGCGCTGTCATTCTGGTCACGAACGTGTACGCACATATGATCGGTCTGTCTGAAGGCTGCAGCAATGAACCATGGCCGTGTAAGGAAGGGCACTTGTCGTAGTAGAGGCGCGCACATGTCATAGTAGAGGCGCGCACGTAGCATGTACACGTACGTACAACGGCCATGTTGCAAGAAAGTAAATACGGCCACGTACGTACATACGGGCGGGGTCTCGAAGCCTACTCGCGCATACGTACGGCCAGGGCTTGTTTACATGGCTGTGGATGGGTCGAATGAAGAAACTGCATCGTCGTCATGTTCATGGGGAGGCAACGGAATGTTTCGTGTTCATCGGGAGGCAACGGAACGCGTGCTGTTCATCGGGAGCCAACCGGCTTGGACGGAACAACTGATGGAAATGAGGCCTGGCGAACCATGGAACGGAGGAAACGGCCTTGTGTTCGACCGACCACGGTGGAAATGGGATCCTGTTCATTGGGAGGGGTCCGGCGTACCACAAAATGGAGGAAACGGACCTCCTACGGTCGAAACGGGGTCCTGTTGATCGGGAGGGGTGTGGCGTAACGCAAAACGGAGGAAACGGACTTGTGTTGGAGCGCTACGGTCAAAACGGGGGTCCTGTTCATCGGGAGGGGTGTGGCGTACCGCAAAACGGGACTCCACGGGATATTGTTCATCTCCACCATCAACTGCCTCCACGGGCTATTGTTCATCCATCGTCGACCTCCTCCAGCCTCCACCAACGACTGTTCATCCATAGGCTTCTGTTCATCCAGCCTCCACCGCGCGCTCCTCCACCGGCTACTGTTCAACCAGCCCTCTCCACGGGGTCCTGTTCAACCACCCCTCCACGGGCTACTGTTCATCCAGCCCTCCACCGGCTACTGTTCAACCAGCCCTCCACGGGGTCCTGTTCATCCAGCCCTCCATGGGGTCCTGTTCATCCACCGGCTCGATCGATCGGGGTACTGTTCATCCAGCGGCAACGGCCTCTACTACCACGGGGTCCTGTTCATCCAACCCCCACCGGGAACTGTTCATCCAAACCCCCCAACGACGCTCACTGTTCATCAAGGGAAGGAGGCAGCAGTGTTCGATCGCCTTTAGTTAGCAGCAGTAGCAAAGGAATCACTCGGGTTCAGTTAACAGCAAGGGATTGATCGATCGCTCGGGTTCAGTAACGCATAGCGTGCAGTGCAATCGCTCGGGTTAAGTTAGAACCCAACGCCTCGCTCGGCTTTAGTTAGAGCGCAAAGCCTCGCACACACGCGTGTACGTATGAGAGAAACGCGCATCGCTCGGCCCCCGACCACCCACCGTAACCGGGAACTCCCACGATATTTTCCTCGCCCTTGCTTCTACCACGGTTTTTCCGTCATGGACAGCCCAAAGAATGTCATGCAGCTGTGTCTCCGGCCCGCCCAGGACGAAAAGCCCATTTTCTGTCATGATTTTTTGTCATAGAAGTAGGAGCCCACCACATCTATGATGATACATGGTTTTGTCACAATTATCGTCATAGAAGTGTCATAAGTATGACGGAAAAAAAATCGTTCGGCCCAAAATGTCACGGATGTGTCTTTTTTTGTAGTGATAACTTGCAAGATAGGATCAAGAACACAAATATATTCATGAAAACATAATAGGTTCAGATCTGAAATCATGGCACTCGGGCCCTAGTGACAAGCATTAAGCATAGCAAAGTCATAGCAACATCAATCTTAGAACATAGTGGATACTAGGGATCAAACCATAACAAACTAACTCCATTACATGATAAATCTCATCCAACCCATCACCGTCCAGCAAGCCTCTGATGGAATTACTCACGCACGGCGGTGAGCATCATAAAATTGGTGATGGAGGATGGTTGATGATGACGATGGCGATGATTTCCCCTCTCCAGAGCCCAAAATGGACTCCAGATCTGCCCTCCCGAGGAAGAACAGGACGTGGTGGCGGCTCCGTATCCTAAAACGCGATGAATCCTTCTCTCTGATTTTTTCTCCCCAAAAGTGAATATATGGAGTTGAAGTTGAGGTCGGTGGAGGTCTAGGGGACCCACAAGGCAGGGGGCGTGCCCTCCACCCTTGTGGACATCAGGTGGGTCCCCCTCTATTGATTCTTTCACCAGTATTTTTATTTATTCCAAAAATATCCTCCGTGAAGTTTCAGGTCATCCCGAGAACTTTTATTTCCGCACAAAAATAACACCATGACAATTCTGTTGAAAACAGCATCAGTCCGGGTTAGTTCCATTCAAATCATGCAAATTAGAGTCCATAACAAGGGCAAAAGAGTTTGGAAAAGTAGATACGATGGAGATGTATCATGTATCTAAAAAATGTCGAGAGTGTATACAAAAATTGTTCGGTGCGCATTCGAAAAAGTTGACTTGCATTTAAAACTAGAAGGAAAATGGAGAAATGAAAAAAAAAGAAATAGCAAAAATAGAGAAACCTTGGTCATTACCGTGTTCATTCTTTAACTTCTTCATACGTTTTTCTTACATCGGGCAGAGGGAAATTATGAAAATGAGCCGTGTTTTGATTGTGAAAGTTTAACCAATTAACTATGATGTGTTGCAACTGGTGGATCTCATCCATCTCTAGGAGCTCTTCTGTCTCTGTTGATAATTTTGGCATGTAATATTTCCACTCATCAGATCTTTCCTAGTAACATTCTCCAATTCTCTATGGGTACCACGCAATTTCCTCTTCGTTCTCTTCACACCCGATATGTCCCATTTTATGCAAGTGTTCATGAAACATAGAAAGACTTCCTACCAAAGACAAATTTTGGAAATGTAGATTATCCTAAAAAGGTTGAACAACATATGCAAAAATTAAGAAAATATGGTTTCTCCTTATAAGAGCATCTTCAACAGATGATATAGAAGTTGATGTCATAAAATTGATTTAGGATAGGAGATATAAAGTTTTGGACACCAGCAAAAAAATTATTGAAACAAGTGCACTAAAACTAGTGTCCTAATTTTTTGGCCTTCTTCAACTTCCAATCATTTTAAGCATGTTAAATATAATTAATACAAAAGAAATAATATAAAACTCATGTCAAATAAGTCTGAAACAAATGAAATAGAATTAGCACTTAATTGTCACATAGTTCATCTATCCATAAGTTCAAATTCAACACACTTGTTAATCAACCATAACACAATGTTCATCACACATGACATGAAACATAGATATAGAACTAATATTTTTGTTGCCCATTCCACGTCCACCACTCCCCGATGAGATGTTTTTTAAGATCTTCGTGAGTATCAGCATCTCAAAATTATCCTGAAGAAAGCGGTGGATGTGTTCTTCCCTTCTACACGGATGCGCCAACTTTCCCATGAATTCATAGAAGAATACTCCAAATCTTGCCCATGCTCACACTCAATTATCATGTTGTGGAATATCACGACGACGGGCATGATGTACCAAAGGATTTCTTGATCCTAAAACCTAGTCGGTCCTCACCGAACATATGGCGGGAAGGGGTTGGCGGGAAACGGGTGGCAGGAAGATATGGCGGGAAGGGGTTGGCGGGAAACGGGTGGCGGGAACATATGGAGGGAAAGCGTTGGCGGGGAAATATTGAGGGGAAAGGGTTGCCTGAAAATATATTTTTTCAATGTCTAAGATGGGCAATGGTTGCACAGTATTCATCAGCCAATTTTTTAAAAAAAAATCATTTCGGCCTAACATAAGCCGAAGAGTGGAGCGGGATAGTATGGCGGGAGATATAGGTGGGAAAAATTGTTCCTGACTGGTGCATTTTTATTTCAGCATACATAGATGTTCAAATCGAAAAGTCTGATACTGACATATGTAGATACAATGGGCCGCGCACGTGGATAGATGAATCACCCTTCTTTACGACGACCACCTGGCCTTTCCTTACGACCGGAAGGCGACAAGCGATTAGGTGGCCGAGTTACACGAAGACCGCGGCCGTACTCCAATTGGGCTTCATGTGTCTGCGAGTCCTGCGTAGGTGGTGGAGTCGCGAATCCTTGTTGCGAACCCTGAAGCGTAATTGTAGGCGTATGGTTGTGACTCCATGAGGGATAAAAGATGGGCCAATAACGTCCCCTCCGAAGAACTCTATAACTAATGATGTAACCGTGTCGCCATGATCATGTGATGCTCCCCAGACGCCTGTGTTGACGCCACGTTGGGTGTTCTCATCGCCCCAATTAACACCAGGTATGTCCTGCACATAGAAACATTGTAAACAAACTGTTAGAGGATAATATATGATATTATTGTAAATGCATTGAAATGTAAACATGACTACCTGATCAGATCCCTCTCCTGTCATCGTCTGCCATTGTACGTGGTGCTGGTTTAAATCTGGTACATGAGTCTCCTCGGGCATGGGGATCCCTCGCGTGGAGAGATACGACTGAGATCCCTCACCTTGGGTGTATCCATCATATCCTGTGTACACATATGGGTTAGGGGAAAGAGTCTGCTCGGGCATCGAATCCAAGCCCGTGCCATGGTCCTGATATGTTTGCCCCTGATGAAGCTGCATCTAAGAAGAGCGATGCAGTGGCAGAGATGATTCATGTCATGGCAATGTCGTTCTAGTACTCGGACCCTCCCCCCACTGCCCATGGCTCGTACGCGCCTTGCTCGGTCTGGACGACGGTGCCGCACTAGGTCTGGCTGACCTCGCTACCGGCATGTTGTACGCTCCAGTGACAACGTCGTCGCCTCTACCGCATCTGAACTTCTTTGCCATATATTGTTGAAAACGTTTCTGGAATGACTTGCGAGCTGGGTCCTGGGCCGGCATGCTATCCGTAGCCATCTGCCCTACTTTGTTGCAACTTTCAAGCTGAACAATATTTGGATGTTATTTAGTTCAAATGATTATGAAATGATGGACCTAAAAAAGTTACAAGTGATTACCATATGGTCACGATAGTAAGCTGCATGCAGCTAAACATGTCTCCGCGCCTGCTCCTCCTATGTGAGATGTGTTGGTATAGTAGCCGGGCGACCGCCAAAGCTAGCACGCGTGTGTTCATGCAAGACCATCGCTTGCAGCTTGATCTGTACTTCCATCGTACGGTCTACAAAATTAAATAATTACATAAACCATTGTGATGAAAGCAAAGCATCTTCACGCATCGTATGATCATCGTAATAAAATAATGTAAATAAAATATACCTAAGTTGATGCACTATATCTGCTAGCGCTTCATTTTCCCACTTGTGTACCCATTCAATGTTTTGTTCCCTCCAATCGTATAAACTCCAACCCCTGCCCATATTGGTTAGCCTACAAATTATGTAACAAAGTGTGAGTTTAGTAAATTAAAAAAGACACTAACTATTTAGGGAGGTCACATCTTACTTATGGGTTTCCTCATCGATACGTCTTGAAAAAGGTGGTGGAATTTCTTGATAGAGACCGAACTGTCTCATTACACGCTCTGGGTTGTAAGGCTCAACACACCATAGGAACAATAAGTTGCAGCGAGTCATCCAGAATGCACTATCGCTCAACATGCCTGGTGTGAAGGATCGAGCATCAATGACCATTTGTAGCTGGTCCTGAGTCCACGGGTTCCATGTGACTTCTGCCTCATCAAGTATCTCAAACTGCTAGTGGTACATAGGGTAACAATTTTTCGCAATATCTGGAGACCAACGTTTCTGTAACATCCCAAAATTCTAAATTTTGGAATGTTATATTAGATAAATAACTATGCTTGTTGTCTGATTGATGGTTTGACTGATTGAGTGAAACTGAGTGGAATTTGAAAACTTTTGAAAGTTGAATGAGAGGGAATGAAATGACTTTCCCCTTTGCCTTTTGATCCCAATGAATTCAAGTTCATTCCAACACCAAACCCTAGAGTGAAGATGACATGACTTCTTCCATTGAAATGAAAAGGGGTTTTGGAAAAGATTTGAATTTCATTTGGGAATATTTCAAATTCAAAGCTTTATGCAACTCAATGATTTTCATGGGGGAAGATAAAATGACTTCTTCAATTATATGAAATATGAGTGAGAAGTCAAAAAGTATCAAATTGAAAGTCATTTGAAAGTGCCTTGAAACCCTCTTTCAAATTTGAGTTTTGGAATTTGAATTCAACCTTTGGCAAGTGGGAATCATATCAAAAAAAATATGCCTGATAAACACTTGAGCAAAAGTAAGAGAGGAGCAAACATGACACTCCAAAAATATCAGAGGAAAACAATGCCAAAAGTTTTGAATTCAAACTTGAGTTTCATTTGAATTTGAAAAAAATGAATTTTTATAAAGTTTGGAGTTTGCCCTTGGAAAAATGTTCAAATGATAGGGAATATTCCCCTGATCATTTTGGTATATATATGTCCTATATAAAATATTTATAGTTTATGTTTTATCTCTATTTTTGTTTTTATTAAAAAAAATTTAAAAAGAGAAACCCCCTCAGCACGGCCAAAGCATCGCCCAAATACCAGACTGCCCACCAGCGGCCCGGCCAATGAGCCAGCTGGCCACCTCACGCCCGAAAGGCGTTTGGCTCGGTCGACCGACCGAGACCGCGCCTCTCCCCACCGCCAGCGGACCCCACCCCTCCTTCAACCCCGCCCATAGCCGCGCGCCCACGATCGCCGGGATCCGTGAGATCCGGGATCCGATCCCCCCGATCGCCTCCACCCAAGGCCGAGGCCCCCTATTTATACCTCCCCGCACTCATTCCCCCCCCCTCGCCGAACCTCCTCCCCTCACACGCTCGCCCGGACTTGCCGAGCCACCGCCGCCGCCATTTTCATCATTGCCGTCGCCCTAGACCTCCCGAGCTCCACCCACTCCACTGTAACCTCCTCGTCGCCGCTCAAGACCACGGACCACTCCACCGACCTCCCGACGACCGGAGAGGCCAACGACTCGCCACCGCCGCCACGCCGCCGCCGTCTAGCTCCTAAGTCGCCGGAGATCACCTGTCTGGCACGTTATCGACGGCTAGGATTAGAACCCCGAAGGGGTATGCCTTTTAAATAAAACCGGCCGGTTCGTTTACGGTTTAGTTTTAGTTAGGGTTTTTTTTATTTAGCCCGGCCCGACTCGTTTAACCCTAGGCCCGTTTAGTTTATATTACGCTCAGTGCGTAGTTTAGGCCCATTAGGCCATTTTTCATTTATTTTCGTTTTCTGTTTTAACAGAATAGTTCCTGTTTTGAAAAATTCATATCTTTTATTCTGTTTAATATTTTTAGGTGATTCTTTTTTTGTTGGGTTGCAAATTTTCTATATTTTCTGTAGAAAATATAATTAGCTATGTTAAAATTATTTATAATTGCTTTAATTTAATTTTAGTCAGAATAGTAAATCTGTTATAACATGAGTTAGGAAAATTATTTTTAAATGATTCTTTTTGTCCCAACTTTGTTTTAACATTGCCAAACCATAGAAATTAATTTGGGCATTTTAGGATTAATAAAAAAAATAGTTTTAAGCAGAATCTTGTTAATACTAATTAATTAACTAGCTACTGTTTTCCTATTATTTTAATTAGTAAATAAATTTATTTTTAACATGTGATTGATTATTCTAGGATAGTTTCTGTTACTTTAAGGGATGAACTTTTATTTATACTAAATAAAAGTTTTATTTTATTTTTCTTAATAGAAACTGAATTAGGCCTAATAGGAGTTTCATAATAGATTTTAAATTAATTCTTTTTGCTCCTAATTGCTTAATGCATTATTTTCTGTTAAGTTAACATAAACCCATGGTTAGGTTATGTTGAGAAAGTTTTTGTTATATAAAATTATTTTTAGTTGTTGCTTGAAGTAGGAAAAACTTGAGTTGGTTTTTCTTTGAGTTTTCCCTTTGGGTTTTGATTTGTTTGTTTGGTGTGTTATGTTACTATGTTACTATATTAAGTGACCTCATGCTATATGCTTACTATAGTTATTGTTTGCCTCGGTAGAATTTCCGGAGTGCGAAGCTTGCTACTACGAATCCCTAGTTTTCGAAGATCGTCAGCAAGGCAAGTTCACTTTGACCATGCTTTCATACCTATGTTTTATTGCATTTAGTGGCATCTCTGCAACCACCCCTTAGTAGTGTTATTGAATCCTTGTAGTTGAGTAGTATGCATGAGGTAGGAACCCATCACCCTGTTACCAAGCCCGGGACGTTATTTATTTTAAATGCTACGCTATAGTAGACGGGGTTGGTATGAGTGCTCGAGAGTGGTGTGAGAATGGAGGATCTACGTCAATGACGACAACTCCATGATGGAATCTGCAAGGACTGCATCTTCAAGGCCTCAAGACTTCAAGACTCGAGACAAGAATTCAATACACACTACTGGGTGAAGGACGGTTGACGGGCACCTGGAGAAACCAAAGGTTGGCCAGGATGCATGGAGAAGCGCCATGACATCTTGCGGAAAGCTTCACCCGGACTCAAAGAGACGGAAGAATATTTCATGCCCTAAGCTTACCTGTGCAACCGCAAGTCATTATGGGCTCGCTTGGTTGACCTTAGTTGTGACTACTGGGGACGGTACTAGCAGATGTCGAACTACGGTAGGATGGGATGAGTACCCAGACGGTGGTCGAGGAACTCTTGGAAGACCATGTTTGGTCATCTTGTTCTCAAACACCGTGAAGTGCGAGAACGTAAATAGAGGATCGAATCTTGCGGGTAAAGTGTACAAACCTCTGCAGAGGGTTTAAAACCTAATCGATTAGCCGTGTCCCCGGTTACGGACAATTTGAGCATCTGGACTTGGATCTATCTCGGAACTCTCAACACCGGACTGATAACTTAATTGTGGGCAACTTATGATGTTTTGGGTGATGAGACATCGGTTGGCGGAACCATGTCATGATAGAAAACTCCATAGTACAGACTTCATTTATTCCTTTGATGTAGGGAAAATAAAACCAGCTTTTACGCAAACAAAACTCAGACCCAGAGCCACAAAGCCAAATTGCATATAGTATAGTTTTTATCATCTGTTTTCTCATGTTGTGATCTTGCCGGTACATTCAATGTACTGACCTACACGGCTGCAACGTATCATGTTGCAGGATTTTCTTCGACGAGTAAGAGTTACGATACAGGGTTACGGTCTACACTCAACCTGCCGATGGCGTTGATGGGACTCCACACCTGTTTGATTATTTCCGCTGAGTATTATGAGGTATATATCATTTTACGTTATTTATACATGTGATTGCACTTTGATATATGCATTGATGTACTGTGTGTGCCAGCATACTGATCCAGGGATGGCACAGATACACAGAGGCTTGACCGTTTGAGGTCGGGTCGCTACAGTTTCCGTGCCTTTGTCCACCTGGTGGCCATAGTTGCACTTCCACCCTCTCTAAAGTCGTATGGGTGTGCGGGTTGTACTATACGAGGTCATCCTACAGGGAGGTATTCCCAGGACCACAACTGTAGAAACTCGTAGGCGACACAAAGTAATGGAGCTTTTTGTGCGAAAGAGGTTTTTTGTGTGGCATCACACAAGCCTCTATATGTATGAGATAGCATGGCAGAACCGAAGTTGTATTTTGGCTGCTCGGGTAAACGTTCATCTACCATATTCTCTGCAATGTAGATGAGACCAGGGATAACTACGTCCCCATGTGAATTTGGAAACAGATTCCCGAGGAGCCACAACAAATACGCAAACAGATGTCTTTTTCTCGTCTCCTCATTGGCGAAGCTAGATAAAATAAGAAAGTTATCACGAAGCCAGACGAGTGGGATGCCCCGAGGGCCACTAGAACATTGTGATTCTGGCATTTCCATCCCAAGACGGGCTGCTATATCTAATGCCCAAGATGGAGACACTCGTGGAGAGACTAACGGCTCACCTCTAATTGGTAGAGCAGTGATCATAGAAACATCTTTCAGTGTAGGTGCAAGCTCCCCAAAAGCGAAAGTGAAAGGTGTGGGTTTCGTGTCTCCACCGGTCAACGAGGGATGTCAAAAGGATGGGTCCGAACGTACTTGGTCGTCGCATGATGTGAGCCTAGCAAAACCTTGTAGTCCATAAGCGTCAAGGTGAGCAAGGAAAGAATTGTGTATTGGCCATGTTTTCTTTATGGTTCAAAGTCTGAAAGGTCGATAATCATGCTTAGTATTTGGGTTAAAAAATAGGTGGCAACGGTGGCCGGTGTCATGGGGCCCCTGCAAAAGCACTGGTACTTCACCCATAACCTGCACACAAACATACAAATATAAATTACGAGGAAGACACAAATGCAAATGCAAATCAAAATTAACTTAATCACGAGTACAATAATACAAAGAGATTCAATTTAAATTTAATATAAGTACACATAACGAGTAGAAATATAAATAGACATAGCGAGTACATATATATCAACATCATGCGTTGTTGTTGGCTCAATACGGGCATTCTCTGCGTGAATGTCCAAGACACCTGCAAACGCGGCATCGCCTTGGTTCTCCCATCTGGCTATGGTCCATGTCACTGCGATGACGCCTAGACTGACATCGTCCCTTTGCGGTTCTCATCAAGTCGGCGTTTGAACCCATTTTGGCCCATATGGCCACAACATTTTGTAGTTCATATCAATGCCCCAAGCCCAGAACTCACCGTTCCAAGTGTTGTACATATTGTACATGTTGAAGTATGGTGATATGTATGGCTCGACGCTAATTTTTTGATCAGCAGCCGCCCGGAGCACATGACTGCAAGGGTAGCCCTCAAGCTTGGGCTTGTTACAAGTGCACTCACAGGAGGTTGAGCCAAGGGTGACAGCTTGCTTTTTTGATCCTCTGTGGTGACCCTTAACGTACTTGGCTTGCACATTGACCTCCCACTTATTCCTAAGTGCGTCCACTTTCCTGCAGCCATGACTTTGGGACTTCTTTGCTTTCTCGTCCATATGTCTTTGCATCTTCTCGGACCATGGCTTCTTCAATTCAACTTGTGCTTTGGCGACGGTGACCCTGTCTGCAAAGTATGACAGGGTCCGGTTCCAAGTTTCTTCAATTAGGGCTGTGATAGGCAGTGCTCGCACCCCTTTAAGAACACCATTGTACACCTCTGACATGTTGCTGGTCATTATTCCATAACGAGCCCCGGTGTCATGAGCCTGCGCCCACTTGTCCAAATGAGGGCAATTCTCGCCTATCCACTGGCTCAAATTTATGGGTGTCCTACGACCCCTCCGGTCTTCTCTCTGCGGCAAGGCCGCGCGGTCGATCTCGCCATTGATACCTTCCCAAATCGCATTCATTTTGGCTTCAGTTTTTTGCATGCACATCCTCTTGAATAACTTGAACCAATCCTTGTTTTTGAATTTGGAGTAAAAGTTTGCTGCCAAATGCCTCATGCACCACCTTCCCTATAGATCGGGCCAGCCCCACTCTTCTTCCGACGCCTTAATTATTTCAAGAGCGCTTAATAATCCAGTGTTGCGGTCACCTTCACGCTCTTCTCCCTATGCAAACACCTTCACGCTCTTTCACGACACCCATCTTCACGCAGCCCAGGAACCACAACCGGCTATATTTGTTCTCGCTCTCGACCAATGCATATGTAATAGGAAGAAGCTGATTATTTGCATCCGCTGCAATCGCCACCAATAGTGTGCCCTTGTACTTTCCAGTGAGAAAGGTACCATCAAATCATAATACCGAACGACAGTGCCTGAAGGCTTGTATAGTCTGGGCGAATGCCCAGAATAAGCGGTCCAGGATTAGCTCACCCGGGTTCATTGGGTTTGGACGTTCTCTCCGCCAAACTTGAGTCCCCCTATTAGCACTTGCTATCTGATGAAGCATTCTAGGGGCATAAGAATAGGCCTCCTCATAGGTACCATACAAGTTCTTGAATATATTTTCCTTCGCACGCCTAGCCTTGCTCTATCTAACAGGGAAGCCAATTTGATCCTCTGCATCTTTTTGCAGAGCCCTAACACTAATGTTGAGACTTCCCTGCACAATCGCTTTCCATCGTCTGCCACATATTTTGTCATTCACATTGCAGTGATTTGAAAGAGTCCCGGTTGCTCACAGGTATGCTCCACTATTTTTGTGATATGCCATGACTGACATACCCTAGGCTTCAGTCTAGCGAGAACTCTTCCGCGGCAACCTTTCGCGGTGTGGATGCATATGACCTTCAACTCTTTTTTATCAGACTGCTTCACTCTATGCTGGCGGTGGATGCCGATTGCATAGCTACCCATTTCCTAAGCAGACTTCTTGTTTGGGAAAACTTGCCCAACCTCCAGGCTCCCCGCTCCTAGGCCAGAAGCAGAGTGAAATTCGTTGGTGATGCTCATATCCTGTAAAAACCCAGGTTGCAGTGCCGCCGCGACCACCCTTTGAGGAGGAACATCTTCTTCTTCGCTTGACTCCGAAGACGCAGAAGAATGATCATCATTGATAAGAGGTTTTCAGCAAGGTATTCTCTGCAAGCACTGAAATAAGTGGTAACAGATAGTTTTGTGATAGGATAATTTGTAACGAGCAACAAGTAACAAAAGTAAATAAAGTGCAGCAAGGTGGCCCAATCCTATTTGTAGCAAAGTACAAGCCTGGACAAACTCTTATATAGAGAAAAGCACTCCCGAGGACACATGGGAATATCGTCAAGCTAGTTTTCATCACGTTCATATGATTCGCGTTCGGTACTTTGATAATTTGGTATGTGGGTGGACCGGTGCTCGGGTGCTGTTCTTACTTGAACAAACATCCCACTTATGATTAACCTCATTGCCAAAGATCCGCAACTACAACAAAAGTATTAAGGTAAACCTAACCATAGCATGAAACATATGGGTCCAAATCAGCCCCTTACGAAGCAATGCATAAATTAGGGTATAAGCTTCTGTCACTCTAGCAACTCATCATCTGCTGATTACTTCCCAATTCCTTCCTCTAGGCCCAAATAATGGTGAAGTGTTATGTAGTCGACGTTCACATAACACCACTAGAGGCTAGACAACATACATCTCATCAAAATATCGAACGAACACCAAATTCACATGACTACTAATAGCAAGACTTCTCCCAAGTCCTTAGGAACAAACGTAACTACTCACAAAGCATATTCATATTCATAATCATAGGGGTATTAATATGCATATAGGATCTGAACATATGATCTTCCACCAAATAAACCAACTAGCATCAACTACAAGGAGTAATCAACACTACTAGCAACCTACTAGTACCAATCCCGAACTTGGAGACAAGAATTGGATACAAGAGATGAACTAGGGTTTTGAGAGGAGATGGTGCTTTGGTGAAGATGTTGATGGAGATTGCCCTCTCCGATGAGAGGAGCGTTGGTGTTGATGATGACGATGATTTCCTCCCTGAGGGAAGTGTCCCGGCGTAACAGCTCACGGAGCCCTAGATTGGTTCCGCCAAGGTTCTGCCTCGTGGCGGCGGAGTTTCGTCCCGAAAGGTTTCTTCTGATTTTTTTCTCGACGAAAGACCTCATATAGCAAAAGATGGGCATCGGAGAGCCACCAGGGGCCCACGAGGTAGGGGGCGCGCCCCCCACCCTCGTGGACAGGGTGTGGGCCCCCTGGCCTTCATCTTTGGCGAGGATTTTTTATTATTTATTGTAAGATATTCCGTGGAGTTTTAGGACTTTTGGAGTTGTGCAGAATAGGTCTCTAATATTTGCTCCTTTTCCAGCCCAGAATTCCATTGCCGCATTCTCCTCCTTATGTAAACCTTGTAAAATAAGAAAGAATAGGCATAAGTATTGTGACATAACGTGTAATAACAGCCCATAATGCAATAAATATCGATATAAAAGCATGATGCAAAATGGACGATCAACTCCCCCAAGCTTAGACCTCGCTTGTCCTCAAGCGAAAGCCGATAACGATAAATATGTCCCCATGTTTAGAGGTAGAGGTGTCGATAAAAAATAAAATACGGACATGAAGGCATCATGATTATTCTCATAACAGCAACATATATAGATATTGTCATATGATTTCTTATGCTCAAGTAATAATCTATTCACAATGCAGAGTACGAATCATAAACTTTATTGAAAACCAACAAACTATAATCTCAGTCATTGAAGCAATTGCAATTTATCATAACATCCGAAAGAGTCTATGTCAGAGCTTAACAGCAAGTCCACATACTCAACTATCATTTAGTCCTTCATAATTGCTAACACTCACGCGATACTTGTGGTTACAGAGTTTTAATCGGACACAGAGAAAGATAGGGGCTTATAGTTTCGCCTCCCAACCTTTTACCTCAAGGGTAATGTCAACAATAATAAATCATGCCCCTACATCCAATTAGATATATCCATCAGATCTTTCCAACACACCGTGCTTGCCAAAGGATAAAATGTAAAAAGGAAAGGTGAAGATCACCATGACTCTTGCATAAGGTAGAGGATAATAATAAAATATAGGCCCTTCATGAGGGAAGCAGAGGTTGCCATGCGCTTTTATGGTTGGATGCACAAAATCTCAATGCGAAAGAACGTCACTTTATATTGCCCCTTGTGATATGAACCTTTATTATGCAGTATGTCGCTTTTATTTCTTCCACATCACAAGATCGTATAAAGCTTATTTATCCCACACCAATCAATCATACATATTTAGAGAGCAATTTTTATTGCTTTGCACCGATGACAACTTACTTGAAGGATCTTACGCAATCCATAGGTAGATATGGTGGACTCTCATGGCAAAACTGGTTTAAGGATTTATGGAAGCACAAGTAGTATCTCTACTTGGTGAGAGAATTTGGCTAGCATGAGGGGAAAGGCAAGCTCAACATGTTGGAAGATCCATGACAATATACTTTATCTCAGATATAAGAAGACATAACTCATTACGTTGTCTTCCTTGTCCAACATCAACTCTTTAGCATGTCATATTTTAATGAGTGCTCACAATCATAAAAGATGTCAACAACAGTATATCTATATGTGAAACCTCTCTTTCCTTATTAATTCCTATTAATTGCAACGATGACCAAAGCTATGTTTGCCAACTCCCAACAACTTTTAATCATCATACTCTTTCTATGCGAAGTCATTACTTTCAATAAGATCAATATGAACTCTTCGTTTCTTTTTATTCTTTTCCTCTATTCTTTTATTCACTCAAGATCATGGCAAAACAATCAAGCCCTTGACTCAACACTAATCTTTATTATATAGCTCACGGACTCGATTACATAGAGAGATCATAAAGTAAAACTCAAAACTAGATCATGCCATTAACTTTATTCTCCTAGATCAAGATAATACTAATAGGATCGAACTAAGAAAAAGGTAAAGGTAGGAGATGTGGTTGTGATACGATACCGGGGCACCTCCCCCAAGCTTGGCGGTTGCCAAGGGGAGTGCCCATACCCATGTGATTATATCTCCTTTGTTGGTGAAGAAGGTGGGGGTGTTGTTGATGATGCGGGCTTGTCGTCCATCTTCCAAGGCATGGTCTCACCATCATAGAAGGATGATCGAGTCTCCGGAATCCTCAAATCTGCAGCCAAACTCATCCTTTTGAATCTATATTCATACTCACAGTTTTGATTTTGCAGGTCATAGATTTGGGCTTGATGGTGCTCGATCTTCTCATGAAGCTTGAAGATGGCCTCCCCTATATTGTCGGCATCCGACTTGTGATTGTAGTGAACTCCGCGATCATCATGTGGTTGGAGTTGAGTCCACGTTCCACCATACCTTGACACTTGAAAACTTGTTGCTCCACTGCTTCGAGCCTTGTCTCCATGCTTCCGGTTCCTTTTGGTCCCTCTTCATCGCGGATGTGCAGCAACCCATCACGCAACTCAATGGTTTGAGGGTGTCGTAGCACCTCCGCGAGGTAAGGGTTGATGACCTTCTTGAAGAACTTGTCCTTGGAAGCACTTGGGGACGTCATGATAATCTAGATCTGTGAGAAAAACAACTCGAAACAAGAACAGAGGAGATTTGCGTGATACGGGAGTCAAACCTCCAGGAGAATATATAATGAATTTTTACCGGCCAAAATATGTATCGTGCAAGAAAACGGAGTCCGGAAGGCACACGAGGTGTCCATGAGGTAGGGGGCGCGCCCTCCACCCTCGTGGAGCCCTCGTGTCCTTCCCGGACTGCTACTTATTTTTCCATTTTTCTAAATATTCCAAAACGGAGAAATATTGCCTTAAAAATTGTTTTGGAGTCAGTTTACTTACTGCATTCACATACCTACTCCTTTCGAGTCCGAAATGTTCCTAAAGTGTCCTTTATGTATTCCTCCGGGTTACGGTTTCAATGACATTGGTTTCAACATTTATAGGATTACCTGAGATATAATGTTTGATTCTTTAACCGTTTACCACCTTCGGATTTGTGCCTTCAAAGTTGTTGATTTTTATGGTACCGGAACGATAGACCTCCTCGATAACGTAAGGGCCTTCCCATTTAGAGTGAAGTTTTCCTGCAAAAAATCTTAAACGAGAGTTGTATAGCAATACATAATCACCTACATTAAGCTCACGCTTTTGTATCCTTTTGTCATGCCATCTTTTAACTTTTTCTTTAAACAACTTGGCATTTTCATAAGCTTGGGTTCTCCATTCATCAAGTGAGCTAATATCAAATAACCTCTTCTCACCAAAGAAGTTTGAAATCATAGTTGAGCTCTTTAATAGCCCAATATGCCTTATGTTCTAGTTCGGGAGGTAAGTGACATGCTTTTCCATAGACCATTTTATACGGAGACATACCCATAGGATTTTTATATGCGCTCTATAGGCCCATAATGCATCATCAAGTTTCTTGGACCAATTCTTTCTAGACCTATTGAAAGTCTTTTGCAAAATTAATTTGAGTTCTCTATTACTCAATTCTACTTGACCACTAGATCATGGGTGATATGGAGATGCAATTCTATGATTAACAACATATTTAGCAAGCATTTTACGGAAAGCACCATGAATGAAATGTGAACCACCATCACCACTAAATATCTAGGGACTCCAAACCTCGGAAAAATAACTTCTTTAAGCATTTTAATAGAAGTGTTATGATCAGCACTACTAGTTGGAATAGCTTCTACCCACTTAGTAACGTAATCAACAAAGAACTAAAATATGTGTATATCCATTAGAGGTAGGAAAAGGTCCCATATAATCAAAGCCCCAAACATCAAATGGTTCAATAACAAGTGAATAATTCATAGGCATTTCTTGACGTCTACTAATATTACTAATTCTTTGACATTCATCACAAGACAAGACAAACTTACGGGCATCCTTGAAGAGAGTAGGCCAATAAAAACCAGATTGCAATACCTTATGTGCGCTTCTATCTCCAAAGATGGTGTCCTCCATAAGCTTCGAGTGACACTTTTGTAGGATCTGTTCTGCTCATGCTCAGTACACAACGTCTAATGACACCATCTACTCCTTCTTTATAAAGATGTGGGTCATCCCAAAAGTAATGTCGCAAATCATAGAAAAACTTTTTATTTTGCTGGTATGTGAAACTAGGTGGTATAAATTTAGCAACAATGTAATTAGCATAATCAGCATACCATGGAGTACTACGAGAAGTATTTATGACATTTAATTGCTCATCGTGAAAGCTATCATCAATAGGTAGTGGGTCATCAAGAACATTTTCTAACCTAGACAAGTTATGCGCAGAACGGGGTTCTCAGCTCCCTTTCTATCAACAATATGCAAATCAAATTCTTGTAGCAGGAGAACCCATCTAATAAGTCTAGGTTTAGCATCTTTATTTTCCATAAGATATTTAATAGCAGCATGATCAGTGTGAATAGTTACTTTAGAATCAACAATATAAGGTCTGAACTTATCACATGCAAATACAACTGCTAAAAATTCTTTTTCAGTAGTAGCATAATTTCTTTGAGCATTGTCTAAAGTTTTACTAGCATAATGGATAACATTTAATTTCTTATCAACTCTTTGCCCTAGAACAGCACCTACAAAGATAATCAATCGGCATCACACATAATTTCAAAGGGTAAATTCCAATCAGGTGGCTGAACAATAGGTGCATAGACTAATGCTTTCTTAAGTATTTCAAATGCTTCTACATAATCATCATCAAAGACAAATGGTACATCTTTTTGTAATAAATTAGTCAGAGGCCGTGGAATTTTTGAGAAGTCCTTAATGAACCTCCTATAAAATCCGGCATGACCAAGGAAATTTCTTATACCTTTAATGTCCTTGGGACATGGCATCTTTTCAATAGCATCAACTTTGGCTTTATCAACTTCAATACCTCTTTCAGAAACTTTATGCCCCAAGACAATACCTTCATTAACCATAAAGTGGAACTTTTCCCAATTCAAGACAAGATTAGTTTCTTCACATCTCTGCAAAACTCGATCAAGATTTTTCAAGAAATCATCAAAAGAGGATCCATAGACGGAAAAGTCGTCCATGAAAACCTCACAAATCTTTTCACAAAAGTTAGAGAATATAGCCATCATGCATCTTTGAAAGGTAGCAGGTGCATTACATAAACCAAAAGGCATACGCCTATAAGCAAAAGTACCAAAAGGGCATGTAAAAGTAGTCTTTGATTGATCCTTAGCCGATCTGGTATTTGATAGAAACCGTAATAACCATCTAGAAAGCAATAATGTGTATGTTTGCATAATCTTTCTAGCATTTGATCGATAAAAGGTAAGGGTAATGATCTTTCTTAGTAGCTTTATTTAATTTGCGGAAATCAATTACCATCCTATAACCTGTAATAATTCTTTTATGGGTCAATTCATCTTTATCATTAGGAACAACAGTAACACCTCCCTTCTTAGGGACACAATGAACAGGACTTACCCACTGACTATCAGCAACGGGATAAATTATACCTGCCTCCAGAAGCTTTAGTATTTCTTTTCTTACCACTTCTTTCATCTTAGGATTAAGCCTTCGTTGATGATCACGAACAGGTTTGGCATCTTCTTCCAAATTTATTTTATGTTGACATAGAGTGGGACTAATGCCCTTAAGATCATCCAGAGTATATCCAATAGCAAAGACGGTGCTTCTTCAGAGTTTTCAATAATCTCTCTTCTTCATGCTCCGAAAGGTTAGCACTAATAATAACAGGATATATTTTCTTTTCATCAAGATAAGCATATTTAAGATTATCAGGCAGCGGTTTAAGCTCAAACATGGGATCACCCTTGGGTGCAGGAGGATCCCCTAGGATTCCAATAGACAAATTATGTTTCAGAATAGGTTCCTGTTTAAAGAATACTCCATCTATTTCCCTTCTTTCATTCATAAACATATCATTTTCATGGTCTAGCAAATAATGTTCTAAAGGATCACTAGGAGGTACGGCAATAGAAGCAAGACCAATAATTTCATCCTTACTAGGCAATTCTTCTTCACGGTGTTGTTTACTAAACTTAGAGAAGTTAAACTCATGAACCATATTATCCAAGCCAACAATAACAACATTCTTTTCGCAGTCTATCTTAGCATTAACAGTATTCAAGAAGGGTCTACCAAATATAATTGGACAAAAGCTATCTTGTGGGGACCTTAGAACAAGAAAATCAGCAGGATATTTGATTTTCCCACACAAGACTTCAACACCTCTAACAATTCCCACTGGCCATATAGTATCTCTATTGGCAAGTTTAATTGTGACATCAATATCTTCTAACTCAGCAGGTGCAATTTCATGCTTAATTTCTTTATATAAATCATAGGGTATAGCATTAACACTAGCACCCATATCACATAAGCCATGATAACAATGATCTCCTATTTTAACAGAAATAACAGGCATGCTTACCACATGTCTATGTTTATCTTTAGCACCAGGTTTAGCGATTCTAGCAGATTCACCATAGAATTGAATAACATGCCCATCAATATTATTAGACAAGAGATCTTTAACAATAGGAATATTAGGTTCTACTTTGACTTGCTCAGCAGGTGTATAATTTCTAATATTGCTTTTACGAACCACAGTTGAAGCTTTAGCATGATCCTTTATTCTAACAGGGAAAGGTGGTTTCTCAACATAAGAGGTGGGAACAATAGGATCATTGTAAGTGACAGTCTTTTCTTCAACTTTAATAGGTGCAGCTACTTTTACTTCTATGGGAGGATGATATTTAAACCACTTCTCCTTGGGGAGATCAACATAAGTAGCAAAAGATTCACGTAAAGAAGCTACTATCTCGTAGTCAAGTCCATATTTAGTGCTAAACTTACGGAAAATATCGGTTTCCATAAAAGATTTAACGACTCAAACTTAGGTGTCATACCGACTCCTTACCTTCGTCGAGGTCCCAATCTTCGTGAGTTGCATTTAATTCTATCCAATAAATTCCATCTGAATTCAATAGTCTTCATCACGTAAGAGCCAAAGACAAGAAGTATCGAGCATGGTTGGATTATTATGAGAAAGCCGAGCATAAAAACTTTGAATAATTATTTCTCTCGAGAGCTCATGATTGGGGCATGCATATAACATTGATTTAAGCCTCCCCCAAGCTTGAGCGATGCTTTCTCCTTCACGAGGCCAAAATTTATATATATAATTGCGATCACGATGAACAAGATGCATAGGATAATATTTTTGATGAAATTCCAATTTCAATCTTTTGTAGTTCCATGATCTCGTAGCATCACATAGCCTGTACCATGTCAATGCATCTCCCTTCAAAGATAAAGGGAAGACCTTCTTCTTAACAACATCGCCGAGTATACCTAGAAGCTTAAATAATCCACAAACATCATCCACATATATTAAGTGTTCATCAGGATGCTTGGTTCCATCTCTTGCAAAAGTATTAGCTAGCAGTTTTTGCATCATACCCAAAGGAACTTCAAAAGGGGTTTCATTTTCAATAGGTTCAGTAGGTTGAGGAGAAACTCTTTGCTTTCACCGGACGGGTGAAGATACCCTAACAAGCCCCTCAGAGGATTACTTTCCATAGTAACAAGTGACAAGAAATTTCAGCACACTATATAAATTTTTCCTTACCAAATTCCACCTACCAAAGGCGCTTCACCGGCAACGGCGCCAGAAAAGAGTCTTGATGACCCACAAGTATAGGGGATCTATCGTAGTCCTTTCGATAAGTAAGAGTGTCGAACCCAACGAGGAGCGTATGAAATGCTAAGTGGTTTTCAGAAGGTATTCTCTGCAAGCATCAAATAAGTGGTAACAGATAGTTTTGTGATAGGATAATTTGTAACGAGCAACAAGTAAAAAAAGTAAATAAAGTGCAGCAAGGTGGCCCAATCCTTTTTGTAGCAAAGGACAAGCCTGGACAAACTCTTATATAGAGAAAAGCGCTCCCGGGGACACATGGGAATATCATCAAGCTAGTTTTCATCACGTTCATATGATTCGCGTTCGGTACTTTGATAATTTGGTATGTGGGTGGACCGGTGCTCGGGTGCTGTTCTTACTTGAACAAACATCCCGCTTATGATTAACCTTTGTTGCCAGCATCCGCAACTACACAAAAAGTATTAAGGTAAACCTAACCATAGCATGAAACATATGGGTCCAAATCAATCCCTTACGAAGCAACGCATAAACTAGGGTTTAAGCTTCTGTCACTCTAGCAACCCATCATCTACTTATTACTTCCCAATGCCTTCCTCTAGGCCCAAATAATGGTGAAGTGTTATGTAGTCGACGTTCACATAAAACCACTAGAGGCTAGACAACATACATCTCATCAAAATATCGAATCTAATACCAAATTCACATGACTACTAATAGCAAGACTTCTCCCATGTCCTCGTGAACAAACGTAATTCACTCACAAAGCATATTCATATTCATAATCGAGGGGTATTAATATGCATATAGGATCTAAACATATGATCTTCCACCAAATAAACCAACTAGCATCAACTACAAGGAGTAATCAACACTACTAGCAACCTACTAGTACCAATCCGGACTTGGAGACAAGAATTGGATACAAGAGATGAACTAGGGTTTTGAGAGGAGATGGTGCTTTGGTGAAGATGTTGATGGAGATTGCCCTCTCCCGATGAGAGGAGCGTTGGTGATGATGATGACGATGATTTCCTCCCGAGGGAAGTGTCCCCTACAGTAACAGCTCGCCAGAGCCCTAGATTGGTTCCGCCAAGGTTCCGCCTCGTGATGGCGGAGTTTCATTCCGAAAGGTTTCTTCCGATATTTTTCTCGACGAAAGACCTCATATAGCGTAAGATGGGCATCGGAGAGCCACCAGGGGCCCACGAGGTAGGGGCGCGCCTAGAGTGGGGCGCGCCCCCACCCTCATGGATGTGGTGTGGGCCCCGGCCTTCATCTTTGGCGAGGATTTTTATTATTTATTGTAAGATATTCCGTGGAGTTTCGTGGACTTTTGAGTTGTGCATTAGGTCTCTAATATTTGCTCCTTTTCCAAATTTCGTAATTCCAAAGCATTCTCCCTCCTTATGTAAACCTTGTAAAATAAGAGAGAATAGGCATAAGTATGGTGACATAACGTGTAATAACAACCCATAATGCAATAAGTATCGGTATAAAAGCATGATGCAAAATGGACATATCAATCATCATCTAGCGCCTCCGGTAATCCCTCCACGTGTTCGCTCATGTCAACGGCCGTAGACCAATATCATGTGTCATACACAGTCGCTCAGCCGGTTGCCCGATGGGCCGACGCTATGGGTCGATGTGATGGCCAATCGACCTCACCACCCTCGCCATCGTGATCCCAAGAACATCGATGATCAAATGAACTCCACATACACCATCGGTGACCATACATTGAGTTATTGGGATTGCTTGCAAACCTCATGTACGACCCCATTACCGATCACCAGGATAAAGTTATGTGACGCTTCGATTCAATCGTGACACTAATCATGCACGCAAATGTGTACGTATCAAGATCGTGGTCTCACGGAAGATATCACAACACAACTCTACAAATAAAATAAGTCATACAAGCATCATAGTACAAGCCAGGGCCTCGAGGGCTCGAATACAAGTGCTCGATCATATACGAAGTCGGAAGCAACAATATCCGAGTACGTACATAAGTTAAACAAGTTGCCATAAGATGGCTAGCACAAACTGGATACAGACGAAGGGAGCAGCCTCCGCCTCGATCCTCCCAAGTTACTCTCCCGGTCGCTGCCGCTGGCCGCACATATAGTAGTAGGCACCTCCGCAGTAGTAGTCGCCATCGGCGGTATGCGTCGCTCTGGGCTCCATCGTCTGCTGCGCAATCGAGTAGAGGTAGGGGAAAAAGGGGAACAAGGCAACCGTGAGTACTCATCCAAAGTACTGCAAGCAAGGAGCTACACTACATATGCATGGGTATATGTGTAAAGGGCCATATCAAGGACCGAATCGCAGAATGCCGTAATAAGAGGGGATAGTTAGTCTTAACGAAGACTACGCTCGACACTGCCTTGCAATGTAGGAGGGGACAATCAAGTCCTCCAAGTAACATCATATAGCAATAATCCTACCCGGCAATCCCCGCCATAACCCCGAGCGAGAGCGACCACCGTTGTATCCGCACTTGGAAGGGTGTGTTTTATCAAGTATCCGGTTCTAGTTGTCATAAGCTCAAGGTACAACTCCAAGTCGTCTCACATCAAGATCACGGCTATCCTAATAGATTAACTTCACTGCAGGGTGCACCATCTTACCCAAAGACGCTTGATCCCATTTGGCCGGACACACTTTCCGGTCATGCCCTACCATGAAGATCAACACGTCAGCAATTTCACCTAGGCACAACAGAGAGGCCAACACGCCTAAACCTAAGCGCCAGGGTCCGGGCCCATCGCCTCTAAGCACACCTCAGACGTTATGACGCCACGGAAGCGGCATTTCTAGCCCAAGAAAGCGTTTCCAATAATCCGGCCAAGGCCGCCTGTCACGACGTCAAGTATTTCTACCGATACCACGATGCCGGATACCCATAACTACTCCCGTAGATGGTTAGTGCGTATAAGCTCAGAGCCAACTCAGATCAAATACCAAGACCTCGTTAAGCGTGTTAAGTATCCGCGAACGCCCGAGCAGGCCAGCCCACCTCTCACCTGTGTAGTCTCAACTCGCCTGTCAGCCTCCGCCACAAGTAACAATGGGGCCGTCACGGAACCCAGCCCACCTCTACCGGATGGAGCCACCCGTCCTTTCAAATTTCATCTCCTAACAAAGACTACGTAATGTAATAGTGTAAAGTATATAGTATATACCCGTGATCACCTCCCGAGTGATCACTACCGATAGAATAGCACGCAAACGGACAAGGATGTAGGGCCACGGATGAAAGTACTAGCATTCTATTCTAAGCATATAGGATTGCGTAAGGTAACAATAGAAGTTACAAGGATAAAGCTATGCAAAGAAAGATAGGAGTATCCTAAAAACAAGAATAAGCTATACTACTCTAATGCAAGCAGCAGTAGATAAGAGTAGGCGATATCCGTGATCAAGGTGGGGCTCACCTTGCTCCGGGCAAGAGAGAGGGGTCGTCGGTGGCGTAGTCGATCACAGGACATCAAGATCGGCCTTGGGGTCTACCGAGAGAAGAGGGAAGAAACAAGAATACATAGCAGTAAGTGCATAACAGTCAACAGACCGAGCTAGACGTGTTCTAACGCAGCTTAGGCGATACCGTGAAGGGAAACATCCGAAAGTTTTCCTGCTCCTGACGTCTGTAAGACAGTTGAACCGGAGAGGAAAGTTTGCAGGTTCGACGGAGTTAGGGTGTGTGTGGACGAATCCGGATCAGATCCGGATTCGTCTCGTCGTTCTGAGCAACTTTCATGTTGAAAATATTTTAATCCGAGTTACGGATTAAAAGATATGATTTTCTAAAGATTTTATTAATTTCTGGAATTTAATTAATTAATTAATTAATTCGAAAAATGTATTTATGACGTCAGCATGATGTCATGCTGACGTCAGCAGTCAGGGTCCCGCATGTCATTGACTCATAGTAATTAAACAGGGTTAATTAGTTTTAACTAAATGATTAGGTTAATCTAATCTGGTTTAGTTAAGTTAATTAATTCTCTAATTAATTAATTAATTAATTAATCTTTTAATTATTATAGTTATTATTAATTCTGAAATTTAAAAGGAAATTGTTAGATGCACCCGGTGCAGTGCACCCGGCAGTGCACAGTCAGCAGTTGACTGGTCCACGTTGACCAGTCAAAGGGCGTCGGGGCCCAGCTGTCATAGACTGATAGTTAATAGCTTTTAGTTTAAAGGATTTAATTAACAGGGGGGTCCCACATGTCATACCCAGTGACTAAACTAACATGGTTATTTATTTTAATTAAGCACGCGGGGCCTGTATGTTAGTGGGGGGGTAAGTAGGTGGGTTAGGGCCTTAATGGCCAATTAGGCCGGCGGTTAACTCCCGTGTCCTGAGGCCACGGCGGAGGGCGGAAGTGGCAGAGGGGGGGTGCGCTGGCGGCCTCGGCTTGAGCCAACAGCAGCGGCGGGGCAGCGGCCGGGGTGGGCACCGCCGACCGGAGGCGGACGCCGCCGCAAGCGGTGGGGCGCGGCTGGGGATGACAGGAGGAGCGGGGGTGCGACGTCACAGGGGGGAGGAACGCCAGGAGCGGGGGCTAGGACGGCAGCAGCAGGTGCAGCAGCAAGGCAACGGAGGCGGGGCGAGCACGGCGCATCAGCAGCAAGGAGGAAGAGAGGGCGCGGTCGGGAAGAGGTGGCTGTGCGGGCCGCGACGAGCGCACGCCGGCAGGCGCAGGGGAGCGCGGGTCGCGGCGTGCTCGCGGCCAGGGCGGCGCGAGGCACGGTCAGGGGAAGGCGGCCGCGGACATGTGTGGTCGGAGTGGTCCGCGGCGGTGACGATGGCGGTGCTACACGAACCCGCGACTAGAGTACGCGCGTGAGCAGATGAAGAGGGAGAGGAGGTGCGCAAGCTCACAGTGAACGCGTTGACGAGCTCGGGGTGGCACGAGGTGGTCGGAGGCGAACGGATCGAACGGCGGCTCGGGCGCCGCGGCGGTGCCAAGGCGTTGGCGTGCGCCTGCAACATGGAGGGCGGCGGTGCTGAAGGAGCACGAGGGGAAGGGAGGTTGGGCGTCAAGGACGGGCGCTCGCCATCCGGAGCGGCGGTGTGGCGCGGTCGGGGGAATTCGCCCCTCGATCCAGAAACAAAGCAGGGAGAGGGAGGAGTGTGGAGTGGGGAACGAGGGTAGTGGGGGTCGGTCGTCTAGGGTTAGGTCGGGCGTGGCCTAATAGGCCAGGGAGTGTGGCTGGGCCGGCCTGGCGGCCCGATGGCCTGCTGGGCCGTGGCCCAGCGAGGGGGGTGGGGGGGGTCTCTCTCTCTCTTTATTCTTCTTCTTGTTTTCCTTTTCCCTTTTATTTATTTTACCTTTTCTGTTTTAGTTTGATTCCTATTATTTTAGTTTTATTAAAGTACCCACATAGCATCTAATTTAGTATTTCAACTTAGACCATAATCACAAAAAGTCTAATCCTCAAATAAATTAGTTTGACATTTTATTAATTATAAAAGGTATTTAAACAATTGTTTTCACTATTGTTTTAATTGTTTTAGGGCCTTTATACATTTTACCAAAGTTTGGCTTCTCCACCATAATTACCTATGTATTATTTGGTTCACTCCGAACATTTAAATTTTAATATTTGAAAACTTTTATTGTTCGCTCGATTTCGAATTTGAAATCCGAACTAGGTCCCGAACTAGCGCGAGTTTATCCACAGTAACCGAGGTGACGTGGCATCATTAGCGGGGATTACTGTAGCGTAATTACCCGGGCGTCACAGGCCACAAACCCCAATAGGCAACTGCCCCATCATTTCCTCCGTCAACGACGAAGGCCTCCATTGTCCTTTTTTTTCCTGCATCCCTGGGCCAAACACCGCTTGGATGCACCTTCTAACTTCTGCGTAACCCACGTTGACCATGTCTCAACTACAACTGTAGTCGACTCGCACAAAGACACATCCACCCTGAAAGGACCGTCGCGTAAGATGTTCCCATAGTACACTACTAAATTTTCCATAGTACCTAACCAACATACATGTTTACATTTCAAATAATTAGTAACTGAACATTTAGTAACGATGACAACATTTACATATCATACGACTAAAATAATAACAGTATTTTCGTTACAAATATTCGGTTTGTTTCTAGAATCATTTGCTTAGACTTTAAGGGGTTGTTTGGTTAACGGGTATTTAAAGATCTATTTTTTTCTCAAACTTGTCTACGAGAGTAAAAACGACTATTAGTAAAAACTAATATTCTTACAACAGGTTATGACAAAACCGATGGTAATTACTCGCTATCCAAACAACCACTAAACATAATAGTACGATAATAACATTTTAATATCATATGAGTGAAACATTTAATTTCTTCCGGCTTTATATAATTTTTTCATATCATACGATAGCAATCATTTATTTACAAATAATAATATTTGCAGCGACATGCACATTATTCACAACAGTACATCAATATAAAAATATTAACAAAATTACGGTGTCATTTTATACCTTAGCTCCAATATGGATGTGCTTGCGAATGCAATTAAGAGTCCAAATAGTTTGAATAACTTTCCGTCAGCAGTACTATATGAACGGAGTCAACCTATTATCACATGAACATCAAATTACACACGGATTTTTCTTTCTGCTATCAAAAGTATGAAAATAGCACTTGCATGTATGTCTTCATCACCTCAAAAGGGACAGCGAAGATGCAAACACAATTTCTTCAATCACGTCGTCTCCTCCTTGTTTGCTACAAAGATGAATTATTTTACCTAATTACATACATCATTAAGTACATTAGCACGTAATCTTAACATAGAAAATTTATATTATTGCGACATAAAAAAGAAGACCTACGATTTCCTAACTATAGACTTATTACTACACATACCACATGAAATAACATACCACATGCAATGAACAATTACAGTACATTTTTTTCTTAATTACCGTATTAAGATTTCCGCATGTCAATACTAATGGACGCACCTAACATTGATACAACATCTTCAACCTACTCTTCTAAGAAAATAGTATAAACGCTACATCTGCCGTCTGAAATTATTTGTAACCTCTAAGCACTAACATCGCATAACTAATGACGACCTAAAAGATGAACTAATTACCACCCTGCATGCACAAAACAATCAATGTATTGCGAAGCTCATGTTGGGGATCGTAGCAGAAATTAAAATTTTCTACGCATCACAAAGATCAATCTATGGAGTCATCTAGCAACGAGAGAGAGAGGAGTGCATCTACATACCCTTGTAGATCGCGAGCGGAAGCGTTCAAGAGAACGGGGTTGATGGAGTCGCACTGCCGTGATCCAAATCACCGATGACCAAGCGCCGAATGGATCGGCACCTCCGCTCAACACACGTGACGGTTGGGGAAGACGCCACCTCCTTCTTGATCCAGCAAGGGGGAGGAGAGGTTGATGGAGATCCAAAGACGACGGCGTGGTGGTGGAAGCAATGGGATCTCGGCAGGCTTCGCCAAGCTCACGAGAGGGAGAGGTGTTACGGGGAGAGGGAGGCGCCAGGCTTGGGTGCGCAGCACTCCCTCCCTCCCTCTATATATAGGGGTCCTGGGGGGCGCCGGCCCCCTAGAGATCCAATCTCAAGGGGGGCAAGGGGACTTGCCCCCATGTCGTGGAGCGCCCCACCCCTGTGGTTTCCAACCCTAGGCGCAGGGGAGGCCCATGAGGCGCACCACCACCAGGCTGGTTCCTTCCCACTTCAGCCCATGGGGCCCTCCGGGATAGGTGGCCCCACCCAGTGGACCCCCGGGACCCTTCCGGTGGTCCCGGTACAATACCGGTGACCCCTGAAACTCTCCCGGTGGCCGAAACCGGACTTCCTATATACAAATCTTTACCTCCGGACCATTCCGGAACTCCTCGTGATGTCCGCGATCTCATCTGGGACTCCGAACAACTTTCGGTTAACCGCATACTAATATCTCTACAACCCTAGCATCACCGAACCTTATGTGTACACCCTACGGGTTCGAGACACGCAGACATGACCGAGACGACTCTCCGGTCAATAACCAACAATGGGATCTGGATACCCATGTTGGCTCCCACATGCTCCTCGATGATCTCATCGGATGAACCCACGATGTTGAGGATTCAATCAATCCCGTATACAATTCCCTTTGTCAATCGATGCGTTACTTGCCCGAGATTCGATCGTCGGTATCCCAATACCTCGCTCAATCTCAAGTTACCGGCAAGTCACTTTACTGCATCAGTAATGCATGATCCCGTGACCAACCACTTGGTCACATTGAGCTCATTATGATGATGCATTACCGAAAGTGGGCCCAGAGATACCTCTCCGTCATAGAGTGACAAATCCCAGCCTCGATCCGTGCCAAGCCAATGACACTTTCGGAGATACCAGAGTGTACCTTTATAGCCACCCGATTACGTTGTGATGTTTGGTACACCCAAAGCACTCCTACGGTATCCGGGAGTTGCACGATCTCATGGTCTAAGGAAATGATACTTGACATTAGAAAAGCTCTAGCGCATTTAACTACACGATCTTGTCCTATGCTTAGGATTGGGTCTTGTCCATCACATCATTCTCCCAATGATGTGATCCCGTTATCAATGACATCAAATGTCCATGGTCGTGAAACCGTAACCATCCATTGATCAACGAGCTAGTCAACTAGAGGCTCACTAGGGACATGTTGTGGTCTATGTATTCACACATATATTACGATTTCCGGATAACACAATTTTAGCATGAACAATAGACAATTATCATGAACAAGGAAATATAATAATCATTTTATTATTGCCTCTAGGGCATATTTCCAACAGTCTCCCACTTGCACTAGAGTCAATAATCTAGTTACATTGTGATGAATCGAACACCCATAGAGTTCTCGTGTTGATCATGTTTTGCTTTCATGAAGAGGTTTAGTCAACGGATCTGCGACATTCAGATCCATATGCACTTTGCAAATATCTATGTCTCCATCTTGAACATTTTCACGTATGGAGTTGAAGCCACGCTTAATGTGCCTGGTCTTCTTGTGAAACCTGGGCTCCTTGGCAAGGGCAATGGCTCCAGTGTTGTCACATAAGAGTGTCATCGGCCCCGACGCATTGGGAATAACTCCTAGATCGGTAATGAACTCCTTCATCCAGATTGCTTCATGCGCTGCCTCCGAGGCTGCCATGTACTCCGCTTCACATGTAGATCCCGCCACGATGCTTTGCTTGCAACTGCACCAGCCATCGCCCCACCATTCAAAATATACATGTATCCGGTTTGTGACTTAGAGTCATCCAGATCTGTGTCGAAGCTAGTGTCGACGTAACCCTTTACGACGACCTCTTCGTCACCTACATAAACGAGAAACATATCCTTAGTCCTTTTCAGGTACTTCAGGATATTCTTGACCGATGTCCAGTGTTCCATGCCGGGATTACTTTGGTACCTTCCTACCAAACTTACGGCAAGGTTTACATCATGTCTGGTACACAACATGGCATACATGATAGACCAATGGCCGCATGACAGGTGATTTACACTCATCTTTTCTCTATCTTCCGCATTGGTGGGACATTGAGCCGAGCTCAATTTCACACCTTGCAACACGTGCAAGAACCCCTTCTTGGACTGATCCATATTGAACTTCTTCAATATCTTATCAAGGTATGTGCTTTGTGAAAGACCTATGAGGCGCCTCGATCTATCTCTATAGATCTTGATGCCTAATATGTAAGCAGCTTCTCCAAGGTCCTTCATTGAAAAACACTTATTCAAGTAGGCCTTTATGCTCTCCGAGAGTTCTATATCATTTCCCATCAACAGTATGTCATCCACATATAATATGAGAAATGCTACAGAGCTCCCACTCACTTTCTTGTAAATGCAAAGCTTCTCCATAAGTCTCAAGATAAACCCAAACGCTTTGATCATTTCATCAAAGCGAATGTTCCAACTCCGAGATGCTTGCACCAGCCCATAGATGGAGTCTTTGGAGCTTGCATACCTTGTTAGCATTCTTAGGATCGACAAAACCTTCCGCAAAGCATCATATACAATTCTTCCTTAAGAAAGCCGTTAAGGAATGCCGTTTTGACGTCCATTTGCCATATCTCATAATCGTAGAATGCGGCAATTGCTAACATGATTCGGTCGGACTTAAGCTTCGCTATGGGTGAGAAGGTCTCATCGTAGTCAACCCCTTGAACTTGTCGATAACCCTTAGCGACAAGTCGAGCTTTGTAGATGTTAACATTACCATCTGCGTCCGTCTTCTTCTTAAAGATCCATTTATTTTCTATCGCTCGTCGATCATCGGCCAAGTTTGTCAAAGTCCATACTTTGTTTTCATACATGGATCCTATCTCGGATTGCATGGCTTCAAGCCATTTGTTGGAATCTGGGCCCGCCATCGCTTCTTCATAGTTCAAGGTTCACCGTTGTCTAACAACATGATTTCGGACGGGTTGCCATACCATTCGGTGTGGAACGTGTCCTCATGGACCTCTGAAGTTCAAGAGCAACTTGATGTGAAGTACCTTGATCATCATCATTAACCTCCTCTCTAGCGGTGCAGCGCCCACAGAACATCTTCCCGAGCTGCGCTACTTTTCGCTTCAAGAGGCGATTTCATCAAGTTCTACTTTCCTCCCACTTACTTCCTTCGAGAGAAAATCTTTCTCCGTAAAGGACCCGTTCTTGGCAACAAAGATCTTGCCTTGGATTCGAGGTAGAAGGTATACCCAATGGTTTCCTTAGGGTATCCTATGAAGACGCATTTTCCGACTTGTGTTCGAGCTTTTCAGGTTGAAGTTTCTTGACATAAGCATCGCATCCCCAAACTTTTAGAAACGACAGCTTAGGTTTCTTCCCAAACCATAATTCATACGGTGTCGTCTCAACCGATTTCGACGGAGCCCTATTTAAAGTGAATGCGGCAGTCTCTAAAACGTAGCCCCAAAATGAGAGCGGTAGATCGGTAAGAGACATCATAGATCGCAGCATATCCAATAGAGTGCGATTACGACGTTCGGACACACCATTACGCTGAGGTGTTCCAGGCGGCGTGAGTCGTGAAACGATTCCACATTTCCTTAAGTGTGTGCCAAATTCGTGACTTAAATATTCCCCTCCACGATCCGATCAGAAGAACTTTATTTTTCTATCACGTTGATTTTCAACCTCACTCTGAAATTCCTTGAACTTTTCAAAGGTCTCAGAATTGTGTTTCTTTAAGTAGACATTCCCATATCTACTCAAGTCATCAGTGAGGGTGAGAACATTACGATAGCCTCCGATAGCATCAACACTTAATTGGACCGCACACATCGGTATGTATGATTTCCAATAAGTTGGTTGCTCGCTCCATTGTTCAGGAGAATGGAGTCTTAGTCATTTTACCCATGAGGCATGGTTAGCACGTGTCAAATGATTAATAATCAAGAGACTCTAAAAGTCCATCTTCATGGAGATTCTTCATGCGTTTGACACCAATGTGACCAAGGCGGCAAAGTGCCACAAGTATGTGGGACTATCATTATCAACCTTACATCTTTTGGTATTCACACTATGAATATGTGGAACATCACGTCGAGATTCATTAAGAATAAACCATTGACCAAAGGGCATGACCATAAAATATATCTCTCATATAAATAGAACAACCATTATTCTCGGATTTAAATGAGTAGCCATCTCGTATTAAACGAGATCCAGATACAATGTTCATGCTCAAAGCTGGCACTAAATAACAATTATTGAGGTTTAAAACTAATCCTGTAGCTAAATGTAGAGCTAGTCTGCCAACGGCGATCACATCGACCTTGGAACCATTCCCGACGCGCATCGTCACCTCGTCCTTCGCCGGTCTTCGCTTATTCCGCAGCTCCTGTTTTGACTTACCAATATGAGCAACCGCACCGTATCAAATACCTGTGAGCTACTACGAGTACTGGTAAGGTACACATCAATTACATGTATATCACATATACCTTTGGTGTTGCCGGCCTTCTTGTCCGCTAAGTACTTGGGGCAGCTCCGCTTCTAGTGACCACTTCCCTTGCAATAAAAACACCCAGTCTCAGGCTTGGGTCCATTCTTTGGTTTCTTCCCAAGCTTGCTTGCGGGCGCGCACCTCCCTTGCCGTCTTTCTTGAAACCCTTTTACCCTTGCCCTTCTTGAACTTAGTGGTTTTATTCAAAGATCAATACTTGATGTTCCTTTTGATTTCCACCTCCGCTGATTTCAAAGATTGAATATACTTCAGAATGGTTTTCTCCATCCCCTACATATTGAAGTTCATCACAAAGCTCCTGTAGCTTGGTGGAAGCGACTGAAGGATTCTGTCAACAACCGCGTCATCCGAGAGATTAACTCCTAGCTGAGATAAGCGGTTGTGCAACCCAGACATTTTGAGTATGTGCTCACGACGTAACTATTCTCCTCCATCTTACAACCGTAGAACTTGTCGGAGACTTCATATCTTCGACCCGGGCATGAGCTTGGAAAACCATTCTCAGCTCTTGGAACATCTCAAATGCCCGTCTGCTCGAAACGCTTTTGAAGCCCCGTTCTAAGTCAGTAAAGCATGCCGCACCGAACTGTGAGTAATCATCAACACGCCGATCGCCAAGCGTTCATTACGCCTTGGTTCATGAGGGTGGTGCTACACCTAACGGTTCTTCTAGGACATATGCTTTCTTGGCAGCTATGAGGATGATCCTCAAGTTCCGGACCCGATCAGAGAAGTTGCTACCATCGTGTTTCAGTTGGTTTTCTCTAGGAGCAGCGTTGAAGTTGAGGTTGACATGAGCGTTGGCCATTTGATCTACAAGATATATTTGCAAAAGTTTTAGACTAAGTTCATGATAATTAAGTTCATCTAATCAAATTACTTAATGAACTCCCACTCGCATGCACATCCTCTAGTCATCTAAGTGATACATGATCCGAGTCAACTAGGCCGTGTCCGATCATCACGTGAGACGGACTAGTCATCATCGGTGAACATCTTCATGTTGATCGTATCTTCTATACGACTCATGTTCGACCTTTTGGTCTCTTGTGTTCCGAGGCCATGTCTGTACATGCTAGGCTCGTCGAGTCAACCTAAGTGTTTTGCATGTGTAAATCTGGCTTACACCCGTTGTATGTGAACGTTAGAATCTATCACACCCGGTCATCACGTGGTGCTTCGAGACAACGAACTTTCGTGAACGCATACGCTTAGGGGGAACACTTTCTTGAAATTATTATGAGGGATCATCTTATTTATGCTATAAATCGTTCTAAGCAAATAAGATGCAAAACATGATAAACATCACATGCAATCAAATAGTGACATGATATGGCCAATATCATTTTGCTCCTTTTGATCTCCATCTTCGGACGCCATGATCATCATCGTCACCGGCATGACACCATGATCTCCATCATCATGATCTCCATCATCGTGTCTTCATGAAGTTGTCTCGCAAACTATTACTTCTACTACTATGGCTAACGGTTTAGCAACAAAGTAAAGTAATTACATGGCGTTATTCATTGACACGCAGGTCATACAATAAATTAAGACAACTCCTATGGCTCTCGCCGGTTGTCATACTCATCGACATGCAAGTCGTGATTCCTATTACAAGAACATGATCAATCTCATACATCACATATATATATCATTCATCACATCCTTTTGAACATATCACATCACACGGCATATGCTGCAAAAACAAGTTAGACGTCCTCTAATTGTTGTTGCAAACTTTTTTTTACGTGGCTGCTATAGGTTTCTAGCAAGAACGTTTCTTACCTGCGCCAAAACCACAACGTGATATGCCAATTTCTATTTATCCTTCATAAGGACCCTTTTCATCGAATCCGATCCGACTAAAGTGGGAGAGACAGACACCCGCTAGCCACCTTATGCAACTAGTGCATGTCAATCGGTGGAACCTGTCTCACGTAAGTGTACGTGTAAGGTCGATCCGGGCCGCTTCATTCACGATGCCGCCGAATCAAGATAAGACTAGTAACGGCAAGTAAATTGACAATATCGACGCCCACAACAAACTTGTGTTCTACTCGTGCAAAGAAAACTACGCATAGACCTAGCTCTGATACCACTGTTGGGGATCGTAGCAGAAATTAAAATTTTCTACGCATCACCAAGATCAATCTATGGAGTCATCTAGCAACGAGAGAGAGGAGTGCATCTACATACCCTTGTAGATCGCGAGTGGAAGCGTTCAAGAGAACGGGGTTGATGGAGTCGTACTCGTCGTGATCCAAATCACCGATGACCAAGCGCCGAACGGACGGCACCTCCGCGTTCAACACACGTATGGTTGGGAAGACCTCTCCTCCTTCTTGATCCAGCAAGGGGGAAGGAGAGGTTGATGGAGATCTAGCAGCACGACGGCGTGTTGGTGGAAGCAGCGGGGATCTCGGCAGGGCTTCGCCAAGCTCAGCGAGAGGGAGACGCCAGGGGCTTGGGTGCGCAACCCTCCCTCCCCCCTCTATATATAGGGGTCCTGGTGTGCCCCCTAGAGATCCAATCTCAAGGGGCGGCCAAGGGGGACTTGCCCCCAAGTCGTGAGGCGCCCACCACCCCTGTGGTTTCCAACCCTAGGCGCAGGGGGAGGCCCATGGGGGGCGCACCAGCCCACCAGGGGCTGGTTCCCTTCCCACTTCAGCCCATGGGGCCCTCCGGGATAGGTGTCCCCACCCGGTGGACCCCCCGGGACCCTTCCGGTGATCTCGGTACAATACCGGTGACCCCCGAAACTTTCCCGGTGGCCGAAATTGGACTTCCTATATACAAATATTTACCTCCGGACCATTCCAGAACTCCTCATGACGTCCGGAATCTCATCCGGGACTCCGAACAACTTTCGGGTTACCGCATACTAATATATCTACAACCCTAGCGTCACCGAACCTTAAGTGTGTAGACCTTACGGGTTCGGTTGACACGCAGACTTGACCGAGACGACTCTCCCACAATAACCAACAAAGCAGGATCTGGATACCCATGTTGGCTCCCACATGCTCCTTGATGATCTCATCGGATGAACCACGATGTTGAGGATTCAATCAATCCCGTATACAATTCCCTTTGTCAATCGGTATGTTACTTGCCCGAGATTCATTGCCGGTATCCCAATACCTCGCTCAATCTCAAAGGCAAGTCACTTTACTCGCATCAGTAATGCATGATCCCGTGACCAACCACTTGGTCACATTGAGCTCATTATGATGATGCATTACCGAAAGTGGCCCAGAGATACCTCTCCGTCATACACGGAGTGACAAATCCCAGCCTCGATCCGTGCCAACCCAATGCAGACACTTTCGGAGATACTTGTAGTGTACCTTTATAGCCACCCGATTACGCTAGACGCTTTGGTACACCCAAAGCACTCCTACGATATCCGGGAGTTGCACGATCTCATGATCTAAGGAAATGCTACTTGACATTAGAAAAGCTCTAGCGCATTTAACTACACGATCTTGTGCTATGCTTAGGATTGGGTCTTGTCCATCACATCATTCTCCCAATGATGTGATCCCGTTATCAATGACATCAAATGTTCATGGTCAGGAAACCGTAACCATCCATTGATCAACGAGCTAGTCAACTAGAGGCTCACTAGGGACATGTTGTGGTCTATGTATTCACACATGTATTACAATTTCCGGATAACACAATTATAGCATGAACAATAGACAATTATCATGAACAAGGAAATATAATAATCATTTTATTATTGCCTCTAGGGCATATTTCCAATAGCTCATACCTTGATCTTCAACTTCGTAGTTCACTTCGCTACACAAATCCTACTCCTGAAGCTCTAAATGACTCCAAAAAGTGATGAAATAATACCTAACACAACAGAGAACACATAGTTGTGAACTAAACAAAAAGAGTACAAACTTCATGCATGCGAACGAAACCAACAAAAATGGATAGATCTTACCTTCGTCTATCTTTTCTTCAACTTCAAAGATATTCAAAATCCAACTCTAAATCGCCCTAAATCACGAAAGTGAATGTGCCTAGTGAGTTTTGCTTTCTCTCTCTGTTCTTACATGCAGAGAGTAGAAGAGGAGGCAGAGACAAGGTGCTTGCAAGACGGAGCATAAGCATACTATATAAAAGGAAGAGGATCCCTGTAGTGTCGGCACAACAGGTTCCCACAGCCTCGGATTCCCTCAGCGTGTGAGTGATTCCCGCAGTTTAAAGATCGTGGATGTCGCCTAGAGGGGGGTGAATAGGCATTTTAAAATAATTACGGTTTAGGCTTGAACAAATGCGGAATAAACCTAACGGTTAATTTGTCAAGCACAAAACCTACAACAATTAGGCTCACCTATGTGCACCAACAACTTATGCTAAGCAAGATAAGCAACTATGTGATAGCAAGATATATGACAAGAACAATATGGCTATCACAAAGTAAAGTTCATAAGTAAAGGGGTCAGGTAAGAGATAACCGAGGCACGCGGAGACGGTGATGTATCCCGAAGTTCACACCCTTGCGGATGCTAATCTCCTTTTGGAGCGGTGTGGAGGCACAATGCTCCCCAAGAAGCCACTAGGGCCACCGTAATCTCCTCACGCCCTCGCACAATGCAAGATGTCGTGATTCCACTAAGGGACCCTTGAGGGCGGTCACCGAACCTGCATAAATGGCAACCCTTGGGGCGGTCACCGAACCCAGACACTTTGGCAACCCTTGGGGCGGTCACCGTACCCATCAAATTGCTCAGGCGATCTCTCCACAACCTAATTGGAGACCTCGACGCTTGCCCGAGCTTTACACCACAATGATTGAGCTCAACACCACTAACTGCCTAGGGCGCCCAAGCACCCAAGAGGAACAAGCTCAAGGGCGCCAAGCACCCAAGAGTAATAAGCTTCTCAAACTTCACTTCCACGTATCACCGTGGAGAACTCAAACCGATGCACCAAATGCAATGGCAAGGGCACACGGAGTGCCCAAGTCCTTCTCTCCCAAATCCCACCAAAGCAACTAATGCTAGGGAGAAAATGAGAGGAAGAACGAAGAAGAACACGAAGAACTCCAAGATCTAGATCCAAGGGGTTCCCCTCACTAAGAGGAGAAAGTGATTGGTGGAAACGTGGATCTAGATCTCCTCTCTCTTTTCCCTCAAGAACTAGCGAGAATCATTGGAGGGATTGAGAGATAGCAAGCTCGAAGAAGGTCAACAATGGGGGAAGAACACGAGCTCAAGAATTCGGTCTCAAGGGGGAAGAAGACCCCCTTTTATAGGTGGGGAGAAAAAACCAACCGTTATCCCCTCACTCAGCCCGCACGACGCCGGGTACTACCAAGACGCGAAGCTGCGGTACTATCATGGTCGGTCATGCGGTACTACCACTTGCAGGTTGCGGTACTACCGCAAGTGCAACATCGCCGATGAAGGCCTATTGCATAAGTTCACGAATGGTAGAACCGACGGAGCGGTACTACCGCTACTTCTCTGAGTACTACCGTAAGGCAGTAACACTAGTCATAGAGATAGCACGGAAGTAAAAATTACTTCCATACCTACTTCCGCCGAGGGAGGACTCGCAAAATTCGCACGCAGTACTACCGCACACGAAGAGTGGTACTACCAGAGGGCGCTGGATGTAAAAATTACATCTCGCCTTACTTCCGCTCATGCTGCTAAGCTCGCCAGAGCCCACGGTACTACTGCTACCATGCAAGACGCAGATTACTCACAGAGGGCACGGATGTAAAAATTACATCCGCCCCTACTACCGCCGAGTAGTTGCGCTGCTCGAGGCCACGGTACTACCGCTCCCACAGTAGCGGTACTACCGTGAGCACCTGCAGATTATCATGTGGACTGCGGTACTACCGTTAAGGGCTCAAGGGTATTATCAAGAGGGCTCAGTACTACCGCCCGAGAGCAGTACTACCGCATGCCCCAGATTAGCAACACTAGGAGTCCTTCATTTTGCAGAGAAGAGAACAGAGGGAAACAATAAAACCAGAATTGCCATAACTTCTACAAATGAGCTCCGAATTGAGCAAACTCAAGCTTGTTGGAAACAAGACAACGAGTAGCATCGAAACAGCATATCCTCCAACAGAGGAGTGAAACCTCCAACAGAGAAGAAACGGCATATCCTCCAACATCGAAAACATCATAGAAGATGCATGTGAACTCCGTTGTCGATGAGCTCGAGCTTGTCATAAAATGACCATAAGCTCCAAATCTCACAAGGAGAAGAACCAAACAAGAACCAAAAAGATGATGCAAGGATGCAATGGTTTGAGCTCTCTATGAATGATACGATCAAGCTACTCATCGAGAGCCCCCCTCGATAGTACGGCAATCGATCCTATAACCCGGTCTCCCAACTACCATCATGAGACCGGTAAAATAGAAAACCTATCAAGGGCAAACCTTTGCCTTGCACATGGTCCACTTGAGCTAGACAATGACGATCTTGACTCCCTCAAGTTGGACCACCTTTCTTGATTGCGTTGGCTCGATGAAGACTAGTTGATTGCTCCCCATACTCCACTATGGGTGAGCCACTCTTCCTTACATCTTCACAAGTCCATTGTCACCACAATGGACGGCAAGCTTCAAGCATTTGATCTCTTCGTGATGCTTCACTTGAATTTGCACACCGCAACCTAACCCCACAAAGAATTCTCACGAAGACCATGGGTTAGTACACAAAGCGTAATGGACAATGCTTACCATACCATGGGATCACTTGATCCTCTCAGACATCTTGTACGCTTTGTGTGTTGATCAACTTGATTCACTCTTGACTTAGTCTTGATCAACCTTGATTCTTTCCAACTCTCTTCATTTGGATGATGTCTTGAAGGTAAACATGAATGATCAAACAATCTTCTTCTTCAAGACATGCTTGCAATAAGCTCAACACTCACATGACCAATCTTTGGATAATTCCTTAATAGCACCTTGGTCAACACATAAACTCCTTGAAACCAACACATGGACTTCAAGAAATGCCTATGGACAAATCCTTCAAATGTAACTCAATGCAACCATTAGTCCATAGAGAATGTCATCAATTACCAAAACCACACATGGGGGCACCAGATGTCCTTTCAAAGAAGGCCATATCCGCCGAGGCAAAAGAGGTAAAAGCCGAGTGATTCCCGGCAGCAAGATCGCTTAAAGCAACCAAAGGCGGAGCACCGCTGAGTGTCGGCAATAAAGGGTCAAAGTTCATGATTCCCGCTGGGAATGAGGGTCGCCTCATGGGGAATCACCAGACAGAGGCCGGGCGGACGCTGCGTCTGAATTGCCGCTAAGCGCTGGTGGCGGCAGGTGTTGGAAATATGCCCTAGAGGCAATAATAAAAGGATTATTATTATATTTCCTTGTTCATGATAATTGTCTTTTATTCATGCTATAATTGTATTATCCGGAAATCATAATACACGTGTGAATAAATAGACCACAATATGTCCCTAGTGAGCCTCTAGTTGATTAGCTCGTTGATCAATAGATAGTCATGGTTTCCTGACTATGGACATTGGATGTCAATGATAACGGGATCACATCATTAGGAGAATGATGTGATGGACAAGACCCAATCCTAAGCATAGAACAAGATCGTGTAGTTCGCTTTTGCTAGAGCTTTTCCAATGTCAAGTATCTCTTCCTTAGACCATGAGATCGTGTAACTCCCGGATACCGTAAGAGTGCTTTGGGTGTACCAAACGCCACAACGTAATCGGGTGACTATAAAGGTGCACTACGTGTATCTCCGAAAGTGTCATTGGGTTGACACGGATCGAGACTCGATTTTTCACTCCGTGTCACGGAGAGGTATCACCGGGCCCACTCGGTAGTGCATCATCATAATGAGCTCAAAGTGACCAAGTGTCCGTCACGGGATCATGCATTACGGACGAGTAAAGTGACTTGCCGTAACGAGATTGAACGAGGTATTGGGATACCGACGATCGAATCTCGCAAGTAACATACCGATTGACAAAGGGAATTGTATACGGGTTGTTTGAATCCTCGACATCGTGGTTCATCCGGCGAGATCATCGAGGAGCATGTGGGAGCCAACATGGGTATCCAGATCCCGCTGTTGGTTATTGCCCGAGAGCCGCCTCGGTCATGTTCACGTGTCTCCCGAACCCGTAGGGTCTACACACTTAAGGTTCGGTGGACGCTTAGGGTTGTATGAATATGAGTATGCAGTAAACCGAATGTTGTTCGAGTCCCAGATGAGATCCCTGGACGCCACGAGGAGTTCTGGAATGGTCCGGAGGTAAAGAATTATATATAGGAAGTATTGTTTCGCCATCGGGAAAGTTTCGGTCACCGGTATTGTACCGGACCACCGGAAGGGTCCCTGGTCCACCGGTGGGGCCACCCATCCCGGAGGGCCCCATGGGCTGAAGTGGGGAGGAACCAGCCCATAGTGGGCTGGTGCGCCCCTTGGCCCACCCCGGCCTAGGGTTGAAACCCCTAGGGTGGGGGCGCCCACTTGCCTTGGGGCACTCCACCCTTGGCCGCCGCCCCCTTGGGAGATTGGATCTCCAGGGCCGGCGCCTGGGGCCTATATAAAGGAGGGGAGGCAGCCGCACCTGAAGTTCTAGCGCCCTCCCCTGCTACACCTCTTCCTCCTCCGTCACGAAGCTTGGCGAAGCCCTGCCGGAATATCACTGCTCCACCACCACCACGCCACGTTGTCAGCTGCCGAGCCATCTTCTTCAACCTCTCCTTCCCCTTGCTGGATCAAGAAGGAGGAGACGTCATCCGCCCAGACGCAGTGTTGAACGCGGAGGTGCCGTCTGCTCGCACTCGGTCATCGGTGATTTGGATCACGACGTAGTACGACTCCATCATCCACGTTCTAGTGAACGCTTCGCACGCCGATCTACAAGTGGTATGTAGATGCAATCTCTCTCCCATGACCCGTTGCTTATTTGAACTCATAGATGGATCTTGGTGAAACCGTAGGGAAAAATTTAATTTTTTGCAACGCTCCCCAACAAAGGGCATCATGAGCCGTGTCTATGCGTAGTTCTCTTTTGCACGAGTAGAACACAATTTTGTTGTGGGCGTAGATCTTGTCAACTTGCTTGCCGCTACTATTCTTATCTTGCTTCAGCGGTATTGTGGGATGAAGCGCCCGGACCAACCTTACACGCACGCTTACGTGAGACCGGTTCCACCGACCGACATGCACTAGTTGCATAAGGTGGTCAAGCGGGTGTCTGTCTCTCCCACTTTAGTTGGAGCGGATTCGATGAAAAGGGTCCTTATGAAGGGTAAATAGAATTTGACAAAATCACGTTGTGGTTATTCGTAGGTAAGAAAACGTTCTTGCTAGAACCCAATTGCAGCCACGTAAAAGATGCAACAACAATTAGAGGACGCCTAACTTGTTTTTGGCAAAGAATTGTCATGTGATGTGATATGGCCGTAAGTTGTGATGAATGATGAATGACATATTGTGATGTATGAGATCATGTTCTTGTAATAGGAATCACGACTTGCATGTCGATGAGTATGACAACCGGCAGGAGCCATAGGAGTTGTCTTTATTTTTGTATGACCTGCGAGTCATTGAAGAACGCCATGTAAATTACTTTACTTTATTGCTAAACGCGTTAGCCATAGAAGTAGAAGTAGTCGTTGGCATGTCAACTTCATGAAGACACGATGATGGAGATCATGATGATGGAGATCATGGTGTCATGCCGGTGACAAGATGATCATGGAGCCCCGAAGATGGAGATCAATGGAGCTATATGATATTGGCCATATCATGTCACTACTATATAATTGCATGTGATGTTTATTATGTTTATGCATCTTGTTTACTTAGAATGACGGTAGTAAATAAGATGATCACTTACAACAATATCAAGAAGTGTTCTCCCCTAAGCGTGCGACGTTGCTAAAGTTCGCTGCTTCAAGCACCACGTGATGATCGGGTGTGATAGATCCTTACGCTCACATACAACGGTGTAAGACAGTTTTACACATGCAAAACACTTAGGGTTAACTTGACGAGCCTAGCATGTATGCAGACATGGCCTCGAACACGGAGACCGAAAGGTCGAACACGAGTCGTATGGAAGATACGATCAACATGAAGATGTTCACCGACGATGACTAATCCGTCTCACGTGATGATCAGACACGGCCTAGTCGACTCGGATCGTGTAACACTTAGATGACTAGAGGGATGTCTAATTTGAGTGGGAGTTCATTAAAATAATTTGGTTAGATGAACTTAATTATCATGAACTTAGTCTAAAACCTTTGCAAATATGTCTTGTAGATCAAATGGCCAACGCTCATGTCAACATGAACTTCAACGCGTTCCTAGAGAAAACCAAGTCGAAAGATGATGGCAAGAACTATACGGATCGCTCCTAACCCGAGGATCATCCTCATAGCTGCCAGAAACAATATGTCCTAGAAGGACCGCTAGGTGATGCACCTGTCCCGCAGAACCAAGACATTATGAATGCTTGGCAGTCTCGTCGATGATTACTCCCTCGCTCAAAGGCGGCATGCTTTACAGCTTAGAACCGGGCTCCAAAAGCGCTTTTGAGCAACACGGAGCATATGAGATGTTCGAGGAGCTGAAACTAGTTTTCCAAGCTCATGCCCGGTCGAGAGATATGAAGTCTCCGACAAGTTCTATAGTTGTAAGATGGAGGAAAACTGTTCACAAGTGAACACATACTCAAAGTGTCTGGGTTGCACAACCCTTTGTCCCAGCTGGACATAAACCTCCCGGACGAGGCGGTCATTGACAGAATCCTTCAGTTGCTCCCACCAAGCTACAAGAGCTTTGTGATGAACTACAATATGCAGGGAATGGTGAAGACCATTCCTGAAGTATTCTCAATGCTGAAGTCAGCAGAGGTTGAAATCAAGAAAGAACATCAAGTGTTGATGGTCAAAACCATCAAGTGTTGATGGTCAAAACCACTAAGTTCAAAAAGGGCAAGGGTAAGAAGAACTTCAAGAAGGACGGCAAGGATAAAGGTTACCTTGCAAGCAAGTTGCCGGGAAGAAGTCAAAGAATGGACCCAAGCACGAGACAGAGTGCTTTTATTGCAAAGGGAAGGGCCATCGAAGCGGAACCGCCCCAAATACTTAGCGGACAAGAAGGCCGGCAACACTAAAGGTATATTTGATATACATGTAATTGATGTGTACCTTACCGATTACTCGTAGTAACTCCCCGGTATTTGATACCGGTGCCGCTGCTCATATTTGTAACTCACAGCAGGAGCTGCGGAATAAACGGAGACCCATGAAGGGCGAGGTGACGATGCGGCGTCGGGAATGGTTCCAAGGTCGATGTGATCGCTGCCGCACGCTGCCTCTACATTTACCTACGGGATTAGTTTTAAACCTCAATAATTGTTATTTGGTGCCAAGTTTGAGCATGAACATTGTATCGTGATCTCGTTTAATGCGAGATGGCTACTCATTTAAATTCGAGAATAATGGTTGTTCTATTTATATGAGAGATATGTTTTATGGTCATGCTCCGATGGTCAATGGTTTATTCTTAATGAATCTCGAGCGTAATATTACACATATTCATAGTGTGAATACCAAAAGATATAAAGTTGATAACGATAGTCCCACATACTTGTGGCATCGCCGCCTTGGTCACATTGGTGTCAAGCGCATGAAGAAGCTCCATTCGATGGACTTTTAGAGTCTCGATTATGAATCATTTGACACATGCGAACCATGCCTCATGGGCAAAATGACCAAGACTCCGTTCTCGGAACAATGGAGCGAGCAACCAACTTATTGGAAATCATACATACCAATGTGTGCGGTCCAATGAGCGTTGAGGCTCATGGAGGATATCGTTATGTTCTCACTCTCACCGATGACTTGAGTAGATATGGGTATGTCTACTTGATGAAACACAAGTCTGAGACCTTTGAAAAGTTCAAGGAATTTCAGAATGAGGTAGAGAATCAACGTGACCGAAAAATAAAATTCTTCTGATCGGATCATGGAGGAGAATATTTAAGTCACGAATTTGGTACACACTTAAGGAAATGTGGAATCGTTTCACAACTCACGCCGCTCGAACACCTCAACAGAACGGTGTGTCTGAACGTCGTAATCGCACTCTATTGGATATGGTGCGATCTATGATGTCTCTTACCGATTTACCGCTATCATTTTGGGGATACACTCTAGAGACAGCTACATTCACTTTAAATAGGGCACCGTCTAAAGCCGTTGAGACGACACCATATGAATTATGGTTTGGGAAGAAACCTAAGCTGTCGTTTCTAAAAGTTTGGGGATGCGATGCTTATGTCAAGAAACTTCAACCTGAAAAGCTCGAACCCAAATCGGAAAAATGCGTCTTCATAGGATACCCTAAGGAAACCATTGGGTATACCATCTACCTTAGATCCGAAGGCAAGATCTTTGTTGCCAAGAACGGATCCTTTACGGAAAAGAGTTTCTCTCGAAAGGAGTAAGTGGGAGGAAAGTAGAAGTCGATGAAGTATTACCTCTTGAACCGGAAAGTATCGCAGCTCGTGAAAATGTTCCTGTGGTGCCTACACCTCTTGGAGAGGAAATTAATGATGATGATCAAGGTACTTTGATCAAGTTGCTCTTGAACTTTGTAGGTCCACAAGGACACGCTCCACACCGTGAGTGGTATGGCAACCTGTCCTGGAAATCATGTTGTTAGACAACGGTGAACCTTCGAACTATGAAGAAGCGATGGCGGGCCCGGATTCCAACAAATGGCTTGAAGCCATGCAATCTGAGATAGGATCCATGTATGAAAACAAAGTATGGACTTTGACACACTTGCCCGATGATCGGCGAGCGATAGAAAACAAATGGATCTTTGAGAAGAAGACGGACGCGGATGGTAATGTTACCATCTATAAAGCTCGACTTGTCGCTAAGGGTTATCGACTAGTTCAAGGGATTGACTACGATGAGACTTTCTCTCCCGTAGCGAAGCTTAAGTCCGTCCGAATCATGTTAGCAATTGCCGCATACTATGATTATGAAATATATGGCGAGATGGACGCCAAAAACAGTGTTCCTTAACGGTTATCTTAAGGAAGAGTCAGTATATGATGCAGCCGGAAGGTTTTGTCGATCCTAAGAATGCTAACAAAGTATGCAAGCTCCAAAGGATCCATTTATGGGCTGGTGCAAGCATCTCGGAGTTGGAACATTCGCTTTGATGAGATGATCAAAGCGTTTGGGTTTATGCGGACTTATGGAGAAGCCTGTGTTTACAAGAAAGTGAGTGGGAGCTCAGAAGCATTTCTCATATTATATGTAGATGACATACTTTTGATGGGAAATGATATAGAACTCTTGGACAAAGATTAAGGCCTACTTGAATAAAAAGTTTTTCAATGAAGGACCTTGGAGAAGTCGCTTATATATTAGGCATCAAGATCTATAGAGATAGATCGAGACGCCTCATAGGTCTTTCACAAAGCACATACCTTGATAAGATTTTGAAGAAGTTCAAAATGGATCAGTCCAAGAAATGGTTCTTGCCTGTACTGCAAGGTGTGAGATTGAGCTCGGCTCAATGCCCGACCACGGCAAAAGATAAAGAAGAGATGAGTGTCATCCCCTATGCCTCGGCCATAGGATCTATTATGTATGCCATGTCATGTACCGGACCTGATGTAAACCTTGCCGTAAGTTTGGTAGGAAGGTACCAAAGTAATCCCGGCAAGGAACACCGGACAGCGGTCAAGAATATCCTGAAGTACACGAAAAGGACAAAGGACATGTTTCTCGTTTATGGAGGTGACGAAGAGCTCGTCATAAAGGGTTACGTCGACGCTTAGCTTCGACACAGATCTGGATGACTCTAAGTCACAAACCGGATACGTGTATATGTTGAATGGTGGAGCAGATGGTGCAGTACCGCAAGCGGAAGCGTCGTGGCGGGATCTACATGTGAAGTGGAGTACATGGCAGCCTCGGAGGCGCGCATGAAGCAATTTGGGTGAAGGAGTTCATCACCGACCTAGGAGTCATACCCAATGCGTCGGGGACGATCAAACTCTTCTGTGACAACACTGGAGCTATTGCACTTGCCAAGGAGCCCAGGTTTCACAAGAAGACCAGGCACATCAAGCGTCGCTTCAACTCCATCCGTGAAAATGTTCAAGATGGAGACATAGAAATTTACAAAGTGCATATGGATCTGAATGACGCAGATCCGTTGACTAAACCTCTTCCGCGGGCAAAACATGATCAACACCAGAACTCTATGGGTGTTCGATTAATCACAATGTAACTAAATTATTGACTCTAGTGCAAGTGGGAGACTGTTGGAAATATGCCCTAGAGGCAATAATAAAAGGATTATTATTATATTTCCTTGTTCATGATAATTTTCTTTTATTCATGCTATAATTGTATTATCCGGAAATCGTAATACACATGTGAATAAATAGACCACAATATGTCCCTAGTGAGCCTCTAGTTGACTAGCTCGTTGATCAATAGATAGTCATGGTTTCCTGACTATGGACATTGGATGTCAATGATAACGGGATCACATCATTAGGAGAATGATGTGATGGACAAGACCCAATCCTAAGCATAGCACAAGATCGTGTAGTTCATTTTGCTAGAGCTTTTCCAATGTCAAGTATCTCTTCCTTAGACCATGAGATCGTGTAACTCCCGGATACCGTAAGAGTGCTTTGGGTGTACCAAACGTCACAACGTAATCGGGTGACTATAAAGGTGCACTACGGTATCTCCGAAAGTGTACATTGGGTTGACACGGATCGAGGCTGGATTTGTCACTCCGTGTTACGGAGAGGTATCACTGCCCACTCGGTAGTGCATCATCATAATGAGCTCAAAGTGACCAAGTGTCCGTCACGGGATCATGCATTACGGGTTAGTAAAGTGACTTGCCGGTAACGAGATTGAACGAGGTATTGGGATACCGACGATCGAATCTCGGGCAAGTAACATACCGATTGACAAAGGGAATTGTATACGGTTGTTTGAATCCTCGACATTATGGTTCATCCGATGAGATCATCGAGGAGCATGTGGGAGCCAACATGGGTATCCGGATCCCGTCAGAGGGTTATTGCCCGAGAGCCGCCTCGGTCATGTTCTACGTGTCTCCCGAACCCGTAGGGTCTACACACTTAAGGTTCGGTGGCGCTAGGGTTGTATGAATATGAGTATGCAGTAAACCGAATGTTGTTGAGTCCGGATGAGATCCCGGACGTCACGAGGAGTTCCAGAATGGTCCAGAGGTAAAGAATTATATATAGGAAGTATTGTTTGACCATCGGGAAAGTTTGAGGTCACCGAGATTGTCTGGGACCACCGTAAGGGTCCCGGGGTCCACCGGTGGGGCCACCCATCCCGGAGGGCCCCATGGGCTGAAGTGGGGAGGAACCAGCCCATAGTGGGCTGGTGCGCCTCTTGGCTCACTCCCAACGCCTAGGGTTGAAACCCTAGGGTGGCGCCCACTGCCTTGGGGGCACTCCACCCTTGGCCGCCGCCCCTTGGGAGATTGGATCTCAAGGGCAGCGCCCCACAGGGGCCTATATAAAGGGAGGAGGGAGGCGTGCACTGAGTCTGGCGCCTCACCTCCCCTGCTACACCTCTTCCTCCTCCGCCACGAAGCTTGGCGAAGCCTGTCATCTGCTGCTCCACCACCACCACGCCACGTTGTCTTGCTGCTGGAGCCATCTTCTTCAACCTCTCCTTCCCCTTGCTGGATCAAGAAGGAGGAGACGTCATCCGCCTCCGTGTGTGTTGAACAGCGGAGGTGCCGTCTGATTCGCACTTTCGGTCATCGGTGATTTGGATCACGGCGAGTACGACTCCATCATCCACGTTCTAGAGAACGCCGCACGCGATCTACAAGTGGTATGTAGATGCAATCTCTCTCCCATGACTCGTTGCTTAGATGAACTCATAGATGGATCTTGGTGAAACCGTAGGAAAAATTTTAATTTTCTGCAACGTTCCCCAACAACAGGGCCCACGCCTCGGCCCACGAGCTGCAGCAGCTGTCAGCTAGGGTGCGGCAATAGCTGACGCTATCGCCTACTACGATGGCGGCCGGGCCCACATGCCCTGCCCCGTTCCGTCCCTGCTACACACACTGTGCGAAAAACGTTATCCCATCGCCGGCCGGCTCCTACCGTGGCGGCAGGGCCCGCCACCTCCTCGCCTGGCGGCAGGTGCCACGTGTCGCCTGCCGCGCCTGCCGCCACCGCTGAGGGGGTCTTTTTTGTCAAATTGATCCACAGGTAGTTTTTTTTGTCAATTCATCTGGTCAGGTGGTCCTTTTGGACAAAAAATCCTTTATCTCTGCTCGTCAGGCTCGAGAGGAGAGATGCTCACATGGCGACGCGGACTAGTCGCCCACGCTACAGCGACCTAGCAGGAGCGACGGCGCCCACGCCCTGCTGCATCCGGCCGCGCACCGATGTGATGATGCAACGCCGCGGGGTCGACGCCGGCGCACTCCTGCCACGCAACACACACGCGGGAGGCGACAACTCGTCGATGCTGCCAGTGATGCGATGCGCCGCTCGTCCACGGCCGTCGGTGCTGCGAGACAGCAACTCGTCCACGGTCCGCTGTGCTGTGATGCAACTTCGTCGTCACGCTGGCGCTGTGATGCAGCTCGTCGGCGCAAGTGGTGCTGCAAGTCGCCGGCGGCGGAGCTGCAATGAAGCGCTCACTAGAGACAACCCGTGCTCCAATGCAGCACTCGCGTGGGGCAGCTCCGGGTGCTGCATCGCAGCGCTCTCCGGCGTTTTTTCAGAGCTCCATCCTACAATGGAGTTTCGCCGGCGGCTCCCCATGCTCCGATGCAATGCTCACTGCTGGTGCTACAACGCAGCACGAAGGAGGAGGCCAGAGGCGGCGGCGCTGTGCTGTTGCCTGTTGCAACGCAGCACACAAGGGGAGGCAGGCGACGTTCGCCGCCGGTGCTGTAAGGCAGCGGCCGCCGGCGGCAACCGTGCTCCGATGCAACACTCGTCGATGGCTCTCGCTGCTGCATCGCAATGCTCTCCGGCGACTCCCGATACTGCGAGATCGAAGCAGAGAGGGGAGCAGGTTGTGCGATGCGAGGGAGACGTGCGTGCATTGACCATTCCACAGGGGGCGGGAGGAACGGATCGAACGGTGTGGTTGGGCTTGATCAGACGGCCAGCAAGGCAGCTTAACTTTTCCTGGCATCAGCCGGATGATTCGTAGCAGCCGCCTTTTTTAAAACACTTGAGGGCACATAAAAACTCCATTACATAATTTTCTCACAACACCATGAGGACTCCTCGTAATGTGGGGCGACACTAGTGTCGCCGTCATGAGGATGGATTTGATGGAGCCATGACAAATTTTAAAGAGGTAATCAGTTCAAAAGGCCTTAGAGCATCTATAGCCGTGATGAGTAAATCCGACCCTCAAATGCCTGCGGACACGTCCGTGGATACTGACCAGTCACATCTTAAATATTTGATTTTACAACCGGACATCTTAAATTAGAACCCTGAAATCCACATTATTATATGCAACGTGAAACCTAATCTAACTGGAGGTCGCCCGGTTCTGCCGTGGCCATGTCCGATGACCGGCTGCGCTCCCCGGAGTGTTGGTACGGTCGTCGGCAAGGTAGAATAGGGCATGGGACACGCGTTGGCTCACGGCACTCAAGGCGCTGCCGTCTCCCATGCCCTCCTCTTCCTAGTCGTAGAGTAACCCGAACGACGTCGGTGGACGTCAGATCGATGATGGATCCATCCTGGGATGAGCCAGTGGCGTCCACCATGATGCGGTTGCGACGTCCGGACTGATGTACCATACGGGGCGCCGGAGAATGCGACTCCGTCTCGCCGACATCCATCGCCGCGAGGGCTGCCGCCGCCTCCCGCACCCGCTGCCTGGCGTGCCAACGAGGGGTTGCGCGTCCACCACCGCGTCCTGATGCTCGGCGCGCCAACGGAGGGGTTGTGCGTCCGCCACAACGCTTGGGCGCCAGACGGACTGCACCGCCTCCGGCGAGGCAGGGACTACTGCCCTAGTGCCGGATCCATGCGCCATTTGGGCGGACGCAATGGATTCCCGACGAAAAGAGTCTGAGCGCTGCCGTGCACAAACCTCCTCCCGGGAGTAGCGGAGCGCAAGCCAGACGGCCATCTCCTCCTCGGGGCCGCATGGGATGAGCTCAGGGCCGACGCATCTGGAGATGAAGGGCTCGGATCCGCTGACCGCCATGCCGGAGACGGTCGGACGACACCGGAGACGAGCTTGAGTGGCGGAGGGAAGTGAAGGGAAGTGGAATGAACTGGCTAGGATTTGGTTCGGCAAACGGATGGAAAGCAATATATGCGAGTTGAGTGGGCCAGCGTAGGCCAGGTCCGACGTGGCGGGTGTGCCACTTATATTTTGAGCTAGACATGAAGGAGGTGTCCATCTAGATCAGATTTTTGTGATCGGACGCCCGTCCTGACGTTTGAAGAGGATTTGGGATGGGCGGCTGTAGACGCTTTTAAATGACCGGTTTTGGGTTTTGGGTCATTGGAGATGCTCCAAGTCGGTTAAAGCTGTCTGAAAGGAGAAAAGTCTGGCAGCTCGTATGCAGCGCAGCCGGCGAACAGCCATGAGGCCGCGTACGTTCCCCCTCGAGCAGACGTGCACTGCCACCCGACGCCGAGTCCAACGATGGGGATGGCTCGGCTTGTTGTTTAACCGTGAGTGGTGCGTGCGTACATCGTCTGGAACGATCCGGGCGTGTACGTATTAGCTGAACCACGGACACGGAGGTTTACTGGTGAAGTGACGATCGAGAGCCGGTGGCCAGCTATCCAAGACATGACCCAAGCAATGTCCGCCTCTTCCAGTAGGAGGATGAGAAGTCGCCCACGCCATTTCTTCTTCCTCCGATCCAATTGTCGTCTCTGTCCTTTCTACCGACGTTCTTGCCCTCACGCACGCTTCCATGCTAAGCGCTGTAGGTTGAGGAGAGCTACCGCGCCTGCCTACGAGGGGTAACGCGACGGCGACCGAGGTTACTTGACAAGACGCGTCACTTCCCCTGTTTACACAGTTGCGTGAAAACAGAGATCTTGCTGCGATTCCTTGTTGAACTGCAACTTGATCAATTGGTGGTTCGTGCAGTTACGGAGGACTGTTGATGTGCGGATGCGATTGCAACTCTGGTTTGCTGTTTTTCTTCTCCGCCCTGTTTTTTTTTAGGGGCCTCCGCTCTGGTTTTGTGAAGATGAATTCGGGCGTGTTCTGAACTCCTACAACTTCTGAAAACTTTCCAGCATCTGCTTCCTCACGTAGCTTCTCACTTCGCGTAGCGATGGGAAAGCGTTCGGGAGCTCTAGTGGCTTCTCCCAGCGGTGCAGCCCATCTGGGAGCTAGCTGGCCTAGTTGGGCTCCAGTTTGGGCCAATTGGAGGCAGCCCAACTTGATAGTTCAGCCAGAGAAGGAGCCCTCCTACCGATTCCATCGAGGGAGCGAAGAGCGATCTGTTACAGCGAGCGTACCGGTTCGATCGAAATTGACTTAGCGGTGGCAGCTCCTTGTAAATTCGGTGAACTTCTCCTTTCCCAAATCGGTGGAGCTGGGCTTTTGGTACTCCGCGTTTTTACATTGGGAAACGTTTCTACCTGGCGCACCAGACGAAACTTTCGGCCGGTCCCGCGCGAGCCACGCGATCGAGGCCATCGTACGCCTCGCACGACCCACCTGCTCCTGCCTTATCTTCTTCCTCCCGATCCCCTTCTTCCTCGCTACCTTCATCCTCCCGATCCCCTTCTTCCTCGCTACCTTCATCCTCCCGATCCTCTTCTTCCTCCTAAATTCTCTCTCAGCCGCGTCCAAGCATGGGGGTGGCCACGCCCCTCCTCTTCCTCCTTCAGATCTCACCGCCAGCTAGCCCCAATCCCACGCAGTCCATACCTTCAACGTCAACGCCATGCCCACTTCTCTCCACGCCTCGCTGGGTCAAGGTTCTTCCGCCGGGCGAGCCGGAGTTGAAAGCGCGCCATGGATAAGCCATCCGAGAGCTGCTGGAACCGTCCACCGGAGATGCTACCAGCACGGCGACGCGACCTCCTCTCCCCGATGTTGCAACCATCTTCTTCCAAACGAAATTGAAAGCATCTTGCTCCTCCACCGATGTTGCAACCGACGACCAAAAAAGCTACAACTATTCGATTCGAAAGATTCAACCAGCGGTATATAAAGCTTCAACAAGACACCATGCACTGAAAAAAGCTACAATCGTTCACATGAAAGCTTCAACTATAGTTTGAAAAAGCTTCAACGGACCCCCGTACAACTAAAAAAAGCTTCAATAGTTCATGTGGAAGCTTCAACCCATATTTGAAAAAGCTTCAACCGGCGACGCCAAATGCTGGGACCGCTCAGTGCCATCGCAAAAAGCTACAACCGGCGTCACAAAGAGCTTCGACTGGCATCGAAAAAAGCTTCAAACCGCATTTACACATGTCGTATGGCTATCATCAATACCCAAAAAGCTGCAACCGTTGTAGCTTTTGCTACTACCAGCGTCTTTGTTTGCTACATACTTCACGGGTTAACTACGACGTGCAACGACGGCGGCGATCAACAAGCTGTATGTTTTTGCTGGAACGAAGACTATGTGTGCTACAACCGGCCATGGCAGAGCTACCACCGGTGAATTTTTTTGCTACAACCATGTACGGATTAGTTGCGACCTCGGTCGGGAGCTGCAATGGTTGATGTTTTTCGCTACTCCCTGCGTCGTTGTTTGCTACATGCTTCACGAATTAGCTGTGACGTTCGACAATGGCGACGACGTTTTTTTGCTACAACCGCTGCTGGTTTTTGCTTCATCCATTCGTGGATTAGCTGCAACCCGCTACGGTTGCGATGGCGGTTCGCTGCAACTGTGCTTCAGTTTTGCTACCACTGGCGAAGATTTTTGCTACATCCATGCATTTTCTACGGCAGTGCTTCAAACACGGTGATGAGCAGTGTGTGATGCTGGTGGGGGCTGTGACGGGGGCGAGGCGGCCGGAGGCCGGACGAGATGTGTGTGGGAGAGACGGGGTGCAGAGCTTGGTGGAAGAAGGAGCGGCTCCCGCGGGATCCGGATTCGCGAGGGGAAGAGACGACATCCTGTCGCGAAGAAGACGACGACAGAGGTCAAAAACGTCAGATCGACGGCTACTGATGCGGCGAGCGGCGACGGCGAGCCGGCACGCGGAGCTGCAAGCAGGAGGCCAGGGGGAGGTGGGGCGATGGGGGCTGCAGAAAATTCCGTCAGGCAAGTGGAGGAAGGAAGAAGACGAGTGGGGGAAGGAAGAAGAGAACACACGCTCAATCGGATGGCTGCGCGTGGCTGAATCGGAGGGCCAGGGGCTGACCGGCCGAACGGTTCGGCCGGCGCACCGGCGCAGATTAGTGGCCTTTTACATTGGAGTCCGGCTGAGCTTCTGGCTTCTAGCTTCTTGGCAGTAATTCGTTCTGTTGTTGCAGGAATGGAACCACTACTCGCCGGCGATCACCGGAGACAAGGTCGGAGGGGTAGAGGAAGAACACAGAAAAATTTCAGGCGCACAAACACCTCCGCCGCACGTACGGCTTCTCTGTATTTCTTCTTGAGCTCGAACTCAAAGCTGGGCAACGAGTACACAAGCATCGAGGGATCTTATACCCACGCTCGTAAACGCTGGTCGCGCACCGACGCACCCACCTCCCACTCCCTCACGCTCCGGCTCGCGCACGCGACGCGCTCCAACGCGATCGCCACGGCCACTCCTAACGCTAGACGCGGTCTCCCTGGTGACTCGCTAACAACCCACACACGCACGGACACACACACGCACGCACCCCCTCGGACACGCGCACATACGCACGCCCGAGCCCGCCATGGCTGGACTCGACACGGCCACCACACGCACACACGCGCACCGCCTGACCCGTCCGAGCCGTGGCTTATTGCCCGTCATTTCACCTCCTAAGCCACGGCCTCTGACGGGCCGTCGTTCTCACGCCGGTGTCCGCCAAAAGTGCTTGCTCCGCCGCCGCGCCGCCTTCTTGAGACGAGTGCGATCGCGCTTGAAATGCCCCCCCAGCGCGGTTGTAGCAGCGACCTCGCCGTCCTCCTCCATTGCCCGGCGCCTCGCTCCTTCGATCGTCGTCGTCCGTGTGCCGCCAGCGCTGGCGCTCCTCAACGCACGCCATCGCTCCTCGATGAGCATAAGCTTGCCATCCGCCGCTTCGCCATCGACTTGCTCAGCGCCGCCGCAGACGTTCCTCGAACGCTTTGAGCCGCCGAGCACCTCCTCGAACGGCATGGTCTCCACGGTGCGTAATTGTTCAATGCCAGCCACCGCCACAGACAGCGGTCCGGCGCCGTGTCCGGCACCTTCTTGACCATTGCCGCGTCTTCGTTGCCACTCCGAGCCCGGCGTAGCGAGCCGCCATGGCCCCGATCCTCCGGCGTAGTTGTCCAGCCGTCTCGCCGTCCGTCATCGCGGCGGAGCTCGACCGCCACGTAGTGTAGCAACAAGCGCCGCCGACCCGGTCCGGCTCCGACGAACCGAGTCTTGAGACTTCGCCAGATCTCCGCCGCCGTCTTCTTCGCAGCCCACCTGCGGCAGAAGTCGTCGGGCGAAGCGCCCGCAGCAGTAAGCCAGCGCCGCTTGTCCTTCTTGGCGATCACCGCCACGTCAAGGCCCACCGGCGGCACCACCGCCTCCCTGTGAGCCCGGGCGGCGCCCTGTGTCGGCCTCCACCTTGATGGCCCAGGTGGTGTAGTTCACCCCTGTGAGCACGGGTACCGGCTGCGACACCGAGCTCCCTGATCCTCCGGCGTATGGGACGAGCGCCATGGCCGCCGACGTCTCTCTCTCACACCTCGCTCTGATACCAAATGTTGTTGCAGGAATGGAACCACTACTCGCCGGCGATCACTGGAGACAAGGTCGGAGGGGTAGAGGAAGAACACAGAAAAATTTCAGGCGCACAAACACCTCCGCCCGCCGCGTCTGCTTCTCAGATTTCTTCTTGAGCTCGAACTCAAACCGGGCAACGAGTACCACGGGCATCGAGGATCTTATACCCACGCTGGCCAGACACGCTGGTCGCGCACCGACGCACCCACCTCCCACTCCTCACGCCCGGCTCGCGACGCGACGCTGCTCAACGCGATCGCCACGGCCACTCCTAGCGCTTAGACGCGGTCTCCCGGTGACTCGCTAACAACCCACACACGCCACAAGCACACACACACGCACGCACCCTCGGACACGCCGCGACATACAAGACGCCTCGAGCCCGCCACGGCTGGACTCGACACGGCCACCACACGCACACACGCGCACCGCCTGACCCGTCCGAGCCGTGGCTTATTGCCCGTCACGTTCGGCTCAGCTTTCCTTCATAAATCTGTGAAGCGTGAAGCTGTCAAGCTGGAGAGCCTCTGAACACGCCCGAAGAATAGCTCCTGCTGTTGGGCCGACGTGGACTTGAAAATCGCTTTCACGTTGGAGGTTCGGCTCGTCCATCCGGCCGTTCCGGAGCCGCATCGCACGTCTCGGCAGGCGCGCTACCAACGAACAGGGCTGGTTAGGCTGGTTGTAATGGGGAGTATCATATACTATTATCATGCATATGATACTAGTGTATGATACTACCTCCGTAATGCATAGTATCATATGTTAGTATCATGTAGTACTTTATTTATTGACATGCATGACACAAAGTAGCATAGTATTTAATATGATACGGTATCATGATATGATACTATATCCTCTCTTTCTTCATTTAATCGCCACGACACCTCATCAAAATCGGCTTAATGCAGACGTCATAATACCAATGGCGATACTACCATTACCCGCCTTAGGTGAGGTGAACGTCGCAAGGGCGTCCGTTCCATCATTGCCCGCGCACGGCGTCGCCACTTAATGATCGATCGACGTTGCGTAATCTGGACACGACATGGGGGAAAGCACCAGCCCGCGCCGGCCGGAATTATTGCTCGCACGAGCCGAGCTCGCTTCCAGTGGTCTGGTCGTTGGGCGCCGCGCCCTTCCGTCTCAACAAAGAGCCGCTCCTCCTGGCCTGGTCCGGTTCGGTCCAGAAGCAGCCAGAGCACGCGTGCTCAGCTCCGTCCACCAACTGCAACAGGCCGGCCGGGTCTTTCTCGCCGAACGCGACGTGTAGTTTTACTTGGTGTCCTCTCGATCGATCTTTCGTCGACACCATGAGACGATAAAAATTTACTGTATGCTTCGCCGGCCTGGCCACGCCGGGTTAATTCCATTTAATAACCCCGTGCGGAAAAGCCATGGAACGCGGCGAGCTGTCAGCGCAGGCGGACCGGGGGTCGAGCCCGTCCATCTCCTCCTCCTCCTGTACGCATCTCAGCAGGATCCATACGCGCGCGGGTTACGAGGCCCACGGGGGGCAGCGGCACATGGCGCGCCATCACTCTCGCCCCGCTCCATCAGCCGCGCCCCGCGCCGGTGCTGGGCCTCCTGCTCTGCTTTTGTTTAGCCACGGCGTAGACCAGCGCTAGTCGATCGCAGGCACGCCACCGCTCTGTCTGCTACGATCGCAGCGAGCAGATGCTATCAGATTATCGGGCAGGCGGCACGGCAGCCTGGGTGGGGTGGGGTGCGGTGGATTCTTTACTTGTTCACGGCGGTTGCCCGGTGCCGGTGGGCGGTGGGCGGGTTGGTTAACCCACCGGACGACGCCTCCCCGTCCCCTCGTTGGACGAATCGGGGCGGGAAAAGCAGGGGCAAAGGCGTACGGCGTACGCATCCGCCTTTGAACGCAACGCGCTCGCGTCGCGGGTAGAGCCAAGAGAAGGAAAACGAGCGAGCAAAATGGAGAGGGTTTTTTTTTTCTCGAATACGCACGAGAGAGTGCGTATCATTCATTAGAGAAAAAAGGGTATGAAACCCATGTCCACCATTACAAGGTTACTTACAAGCGGATTTCCCGCCTACCCTCCGACTATCAAAGGCAACTACTCGCTCACATCCCACGCAACTGGAGCTACCTCAAACCCTATGTTATCCTTCTTGAAGAGACCTGCTTTCGCCCAAAGTTGTCCTTCCTCATGAATCCGCTGCATGGAGCGTTGAAACGACGACGTTGCTGCATTAAACACCACGTGGTTCCTATGTTTGCAGATTGTCCACATGACCAGCAAGCATTTAGCTCTGTGCGTTTTTCGGTTAGCTGAGGCATCCTCCTGCCGCAAACACCAATGCTCAAGCGATTCCCCATGTCTGTGCTGGAGCTCCACCTTGTTAGCAAGTCTTCTCACCGCCAGCCAAATTTGTCTCGCAAAGCTACATTCCAACATCAGGTGCTGCATAGTCTTTTGTTGCTGATCACACATGGAGCAGGCTGCTTGGTGAGGTAGGCCGCACCGTGCAAGCCTATCCGACTGCCAACATCTATCCTTTAGGGCGAGCCAACTGAAAAAATGACACCGTAGCGGTGCCTTGGATTGCCAGGTGAAGTCCGCAGTTGGTAAAACTTGCCGTCTGTAGAACCTCGCCGCATAAGCCGAACGAGTTGAAAAACATCCACTGCTCTCCCAAGCCCAGGTCACAGAGTCTGGAGTTTCATCATCGAGTGTAATTCTTGAAACGCAAGTCCACAGGAGGAGGTATTGATCCAGTGCCTCCGGTGACAGTTCTATGCCAACATGCAGTGCCCAACTGCCATCCCGCAACACCTCCGCCACCAACTTAGATTGTCGCACATGTTTTGGAACCCGACCGTATATTATCGGTGCTATATCTCTGACTCGCTCGCCCATGATCCATCTATCCTCCCAGAAAAGAGAAGCTTTCCCATCTCCAACTGTCGTCTGCCGTCAAGCACCAAGATCCACTGTGAGCTCGCGATTCCGGGATAGTAATCGGATAGTCGACCCAAGGTCTTTCCTTATCAGCTTTCCTCAGCCAGGCCCAGCGCGCCCGAAGCGCTTTGTTAAGCCAATGCAGGTTTGGCAACCCTAATCCACCCGCCCACTTGGGCGTGCAAACTTCCTCCCAAGCAACCGAGCAGCTTCCTCCACCGAAGGGAGAGGGGTATGAAAAAACAAATAAGCACAGCGAAACGAAAACAATAACAATGGAAAAATACTGCAAATGAGCACAATAAGGCATCTTCGATCAATCTCTATAGATCCACGTATGTTGGGAATATAACCCTACAGAAGAACATATTCATCATATAGGCCGTGATGATCAAGAGCTCAAGGCCCAGAAGGCGACTCATGGAGCAGGCCGGCTCATGGCCCAAATACCGACACCGCTCGATGAGGAGACAAAGGGAACTCCCTTATTTGGGAAGTAAGATGAGTAGGAAACAGATTAGGACACGGGTTGTATTACGATCCGGACTTTGTTGTAAGGCCAGTACTCAACCTCAGCATATAAATGGGAGCCTCTGAGGCAAGAATACTAACTTACAAACTCTCGAAAGTGCTAGGCTAGCTAAGTCACACCCTTGTAATCGAGATCTCAAGCAATAATCAATCAAGCAGGAAGTAGGCCATTACCTCCACCGTGAGGGGCCAAACTTGGGTAAACCATCGTCTTTCGATTCCAATCAACCCTGTTCAAGCTACTACCTAACGGCGATGGCCTCACGACTAAGTCCTTTCACGAGGACATCTGCTGTGAAAAAACCACGACAGTTGGCGCCCACCGTGGGGCTATCGTTAGGTGGTGTTGATTTCTTGGAGGGAACTCTCCCAGGGATCGAGGGATATGCGTTCGGCCGCACGACCAAGAGTTGTCACGGTAAGCTCTACATCGACGATTCAGACTGGGGCCCTGAGGCCGACTTAATCGAGTACGGCTACCGGGTCCCCTTCGGCAAGATCCAAAATCGGCGAATCAGAACCCGAACCGGACATCTGCACCGACATCGTCGAGCCAGCTCGGCACACGCAACCCGCCCGGGCTCAAGCCGGTTGGAACCGCGTCTTCGTCCGTTTCACCCAGGGGCTTGATCTCGTGGACAACTCCGCGTCTGGTGGGGACACCCTTGTCTACTCTGACGGCGAGTCATTGGTCGGGGACACTGAGTCGATCCTCCCGATGTACGATGGCACACTTGGGGGCTACTCCGATGATGAGCCAACTCCAGTCGGTCACCAGTCGCTCCGTCGAACCACCATCTACATGGCAGACACTGCGCTGGCTCTTGACTCTACGGCAGCAGGCGCTATGGGAGGAACCGGTACTTCAACAACGGCTCCGAGCGTGGCTGGCCCGGTCAAGCCGCTGGCTCAAGTTCTTTCGAAGCTGGTCGCCTCGTTGACAACGCTCCTAGAGTCGGCGGTGATAGCGGAGAACCAGGCGGAGCGCAATGCGGAGGTATCTAAACTTCACGAGCAGATGGCTAAGGCTCAGGAAGATATAAACGCTGAAGACACTCGATGGTGGAGCTACAGGCCCAGATTCACAATGAGGTGGAGCACCTAAAGACAGAGGCATGGCACATGGGCCAACGACAGAGCACTTCATATGTGGTTCATCGGAGGAGGCACACGAGCCACCTGCCCCACAATTTTGAGCCCATGTGTTTGTTTAACACGCCTGCTCCGGGAGCTGGGACGAGCACCCCGGAGGCTCCAGTTATACCCTAGTTAAATCAGGTCATGCCCCAGGATGGAGACGGACAACCACCGCCCGCTCAGCCTTGTCAGTTGGCTCAACAACACCTGTTGGAGCCGGCCCCGCGCCCACCGCCTGTCCGGACGACTCCAGATTGTTTCTTGACACCGGCGTGTCACTTCTCCAACCCCGTTGATAACTTGTTGGCAACAACCACCAACCTTGCGGCACTTACAATCACAGGGAATACCCCAGTTAAGATTGAGGCCCGGAACGCCATCGAGATGTTGAAAACTGCGGTTGCCCAGCAAGCAAACTACTCCTACAGTCAGCAGCGACTCCACTCCACCCCGCATACAAGCCGCAGCAGGAGCCGCCATGCTAAGTCGCCAGCAGTCTCTAGCAGCGCTCATCGGCGACGTGAACAGCTGCGTGACCTGTGCTACTTCTTGAGCTTGAATTGGTTTTCCCATGAAGAGGAAAGGGTGATGCAGCAAAGTAGAGATAAATATTTCCTTAGTTTGAGAACCAAGGTATCAATCCAGTAGGAGGAACACACAAGTCACCAATGGTTGCACCTACACAAACAAAAAAATACTTTCACCCAACGCGATGAAGGGGTTGTCAATCCCTTCACGATTACTTGCAAGGATGAGATCTGATAGAGATAGGTATAAAATATAAATAAAAGCGCAAATAAAGTAAATGTAAATAAATTGCAGCAAGATATTTTTGGGTTTTTGGTTTTGTCGATCTGAAAATAATATGGTAAAAGATAGATCTGGGGGCCATAGTTTTCACTAGAGGCTTCTCTGTTGAAGAACGCATGCAGTGGGTAAACAAATTATTGTTAAACAATTGATAGACAAGTGCAAAGTTATGACGATATCTAAGGCAATGATCATGAATATAGGCATCACATCCGTGACAAGTAAACCGACTCCTGCCTGCATCTACTACTATTACTCCACACATCGACCGCTATCCAGCATACATCTAGTGTATTAAGTTAACAAGAATGGAGTAACGGCTTAAGCAATATGACATGATGTAGAGGGATAGATCCAATCAATATGAATAAACCCCACCTTTTTATCCTTAATGGCAACAATACAAATACGTGCCTCGCTACCCCTACTGTCACTGGGTGAGGACACCGCAAGATTGAACCCATTACAAAGCACCTCTCCCATGGCAAGAAAAACCAATCTAGTTGGCCAAACCAAATCAATAGATCAGAAAGAAATATAAAACTATCTTAATCATGCATAAAAGAGTTCAGATAAGTCTCAAATAATATTCATAGATAATCTGATCATAAATCCATAATTCATCGGATCTCAACAAACGCACCGCAAAAGAACATTACATCGAATAGATCTCCAAGAACATCGAGGAGAACATTGTATTGAAGATCAAATAGAGAGAGAAGAAGCCATCTAGGTACTAGCTATGGACCCGTAGGACTGTGGTAAACTACTCACACATCATCAGAAGGGCGGAGCACTGGAACAGGTCTCCAGATGGTAGCTCACGAGGACAGAAACTTGCGGCGGTGGAAAAGTGTTTTTTGGTGTGCCCTCTGGTATATGGGGAATATTTGGGTATTTATAAAGCAAAGATTAGGTTGGAGGAGCATCAGGGGGCCCACAAGCCTGGGGGTTCCCCCCTAGGGCGCACCTCCCGAGCTTGTCGCCAACTGGTGGCCCCTCTGACCCGCTCCCGAAGGTTGCTGGGTGTCTTCTGGTCCAAGAAAAATCCTCAAAAAGTTTCGTTCCGTTTGGTATTGATTGTCTGTAAAAGACAAAAACAAGGAAAAATAGCAACTGACACTTGGCACTAGGTTAATACTTTAGTCCCAAAAATGATATAAAATAGCATAATAATGCATATAAAACATCCAAGGTGGATAATATAATAGCATAGAACAATCAAAATTATAGATACGTTGGAGACATATCAAGCATCCCCAAGCTTAATTCCTGCTCGTCCTCGAGTAGGTAAATGATAAAAATAGAATTTTTTTATGTGGAATGCTACCTAACATGTTTATCATGTAATATTTCTTAATGTAACATGAGTATTCAGATTCATAAGATTCAAAACAAAAGTTTAATATTGACATAAAAACAATAATACTTCAAGCATACTAAAAAGCAATCATGTCTTCTTAAAGTATCATGGCTAAAGAAAGTTATCCCTACAAAATCATATAATTTTGTCATGCTCTATCTTCTTAACACAAAGTATTTATCATGCACAACCCCGATGACAAGCCAATCAATTGGTTCATACTTTTTAACGCGCTTCAGCATTTTCAACTCTCCCGCAATACATGAGCGTGAGCCATGGTTACAGCATTATGAGTGGGATAGAATATGATGGTGTAGGTTGTATGGAGAAAAAAAAGGAGAAAGTCTCACATCAACTAGGCAAATTAATAGGCTATAGAGATGCCCATCAATCATATCAATGTGGATGAGTAGGGATTGCCATGCAACATATGCACTAGAGCTATGATTGTATGGAAGCTCAAAAGAAAACTAAGTGGGTGTGCATCCAACTTGCTTGCTCACGAAGACCTAGGTAAATTTGAGGAAGCCCATCATTGGAATATACAAGCCAAGTTCTATAATGAAAAATACCCACTAGTAATATATGAAAGTGACAAAATAGGAGACTCTCTATTATGAAGAACATGGTGCTACTTTGAAGCACAAATGTGAAAAGGGTAGTAACATTGTCCCTTCTCTCTGTTCTCTCATTTTTTTCCTTTCTCTTTTTTTTATTTTGAGCTCTTTGGCTCTTATTTTATTTTATTTTATTTTATTTTGGGCTCTTTGGCCTCTTTCTTATTTAAGTCCGGGGTCTTATCCCGACTTGTGGGGGAATCATAGTCTCCATCATCCTTTCCTCATATGGGACAATGCTCTAATAATGATGATCATCACACTTTTATTTACTTACAACTCAAGAATTACAACTCGATACTAGAACAAAAATATGACTCTATATGAATGCCTCATGAAATGATCTAGCATGACATATAAAAAAATATAAACGGTGGCCAAGCCACAAATACTATGTCAACTATATGATCATGCAAAGCAATATGACAATGATGGTATGTGTCATAATAAAACGGAACGGTGGAAGTTGCATGACAATATATCTCGGAATGGCTATGGAAATGCCATAATAGGTAGGTATGGTGGTTGTTTTGAGGAAGATATAAGGTGGGTTTGTGCACCGGCGAAAGTTGCGCGGTACTAGAGAGGCTAGCAATGGTAGAGGGGTGAGAGTGCGTATAATCCATGGACTCAATATTAGTCATAAAGAACTCACATACTTATTACAAAAGTTAATTAGCCCTCAAAGCAAAGTGCTACTACGCATGCTCCTAGGGGGATAGATTGGTAGAAAAAGACCATCACTCATCCCCGACCGCCACTCATAAGGAAGACAATAAAAAATAAATCATTCTCCAACTTCACCGCATAAGGAGAGACCATACATGCATGCTTCGGGAATCACAAACCTTAACACAAATATTCTTAGTAAACCATAATTACTCACTAGCATGTCTCTAATGTCACCATATTTATATCTCAAAACAAATGCAAGGAATCAAACTTCAAATATATTCAATGATCTTCATGAAAGTTTTTATTATATCCCTCTTGAATACCCATCATATTAGTACTAAATTAATAACCTAAGCAAATTACCATACTATTTATAAGACTCTCAAAATAATATGAGTGAAGCATGAGAGTTCATAAATTTCTTCAAAATATAACCACCATCGTGCTCTAAAAGATATAAGCGAAGCATTAGAGCAACTACCTAGCTCAAAAGATATAGGTGAAGCACATGGAGTATTCTAATAAATTCACGATTGATGTGTGTCCCCCTCAAAAGGTGTGTACAGCAAGGATGATTGTGGCAAACTAAAAGGAAAATAAAGCAAAGACTCATATAATACGCTCCAAGCAAAAACACATATCATGTGGTGAATAAAAATATAGCCTCAAGTAATTTACCGATGGATAGTAGACAAAAGAGGGGATGCCATCCGGGGCATCCCCAAGCTTAGATGCTATATTACCTTGGGGTGCCATGGGCATCCCCAAGATTAGGATCTTGCCACTCCTTATTCCATAGTCCATCAAAACTTCACCCAAAACTTGAAAACTTCACAACACAAAACTCAACAGAAAACTCGTGAGATCCGTTAATGAAACAAAGCAAATAACCACTTTTAGGTACTATTGTAAACTCATTCCAATTTCATATTCACATTATATATACTGTATTCTAACTTCTCCATGGTTCATACCCCCCAGATACAATCCATAGATTCATCAAAATAAGCAAACAACACAATGAAAATAGAATTTGTCAAAAATAGAACAGTCTGTAGTAATCTGGACTTTAGCCAAATTTCTGTAACTCTAGAACTTCTAAAAAATTAGGAAAATGTAGGAAATTTGTGTATCAATATTGTGTAAAACATTCAGAATTTTATCATGCTCCAGCAAATTTTAACAATTATGCTACTGGACGCAAAAGTTTCTGTTTTTCAGCAAAATCGAATCAACTATCTCCCAAATCATCCCAAAGGTCTTACTTGGCTCAGACACTAATTAAAACACTAAAACACAATCATAACAGAAGTATAATTGCATATTTATTGAAAAATATAAGTAAAAACAAAAAACATAAAATAAAATTGGGTTGCCTCCCAACAAGCGCTATTGTTTTGCGCCCCTAGCTAGGCATATTGCATAGATTTAGGTATTGTCATCTTTGGTATTCAATCCATAAGTGGCCCTCATAATAGATTCATATGGAAACTTAATTTTCTTTCTTGGAAAGTGTTCCATGCCCTTCCTTAACGGAAATTGAAATCTAATGTTTCATTCTTTCATATCAATAATTGCACCAATCATTCTAAGGAAAGGTCTACCAAGAATAATAGGGCATGTAGGATTGCAATCTATCAAGCACAATAAAGCCTACGGGCACATAATTCCTATTTTCAATAATAAGATCATTAATTCTTCCCATAGGTTTCTTAATAGTGGAATATGCTAAGTGCAAATTTAAAGAACAATCATCAAGTTGATTATGGCAATGGGTCGGGTTTGGGGCGGGTGGAGTTGGTCCAAATCCAACCCATGTCCCATCTTCCTACCCTCTGCCCATCCACCAAATTATCCATGGGTACAACTTGTGCCAATGCCCAAAGCTGCTGGATATCCACATACCCATGGAGCTCCATGGGCATAGAAAAGTCAGCATGAATCCTTCCCAAAGATCAAATTAAATCATCATCGCTCACTCACAAATGACAACATAAGCTACAATACTACATGCATAAGTAGACAACAAGTAATACGATGAGTCCTTAAGTGTGACATACCAGAGGTTGCTTCTGCAGCATATAGCTTACGACACCAGTTGCATATTGCCTGCCATTTCCCATTGATTTGTTCTTTCTACTGTCAATGGCATATGTCCCCACATGTCATACGGGTATCCAGTGGATATCCATGGAGCACAAACTATAACGGTGCCCAACCCGGTTGTTCGTGGGTATCCATATCCACGGACCCATGGGCAGAAATGCGCTCCATACCCTTGCCTAACCGGGTCGGGTATCCATGGGTATCCAGATCCATTGATAAAGTTGCCATCCTAGTTGATGGAAACCTAGCACATCACATAAAGTTTTTGGAATAGTGGAAACGCTAGCACCAAAATCACACAAAGCATTGCACTCATAATCTTTAATCTTAATCTTAATTGTAGGTTCTCATTCATCATAAAGCTTTCTGGGGACTGAAACTTCCAACTCAAGTTTTTCTTCAAAAGATTTCATCATAGCATCAATGATATGTTTAGTAAAATCTTTATTTTGACTATAAGGATGAGGTGAATTAAGCATAGATTGTAACAAGCAAGTACAATCAATCAAAGAACAATTATCATAATTAAATTCCTTGAAATCTAAAAGAGTGGGCTCATCACTAGTTAAAGTTTTAACCTCGCCAAACCCACTTTTATCATTTTTTTCATTAAGATCTTCACCCTCCATCATTGGGACGCCTTCTAGATAAAGTTGACTCATCTACGGTCCTTTATTTATCAAGTTCTATATTAGCACACAAAGATTCAATAGGAGTCACACCAATCACTTTAAGATCTTCATCATGATTATCGCGAAAACTAGAGGAACATACTTTTTCTAGCCATTCTCTCTTAGTACGCATCCTAGCGGTTCTCTCCCTACTTTCATTAATAGAAATTTGAATAGATTTCAGAGACTCATTAATATCAAGCTTGGGTGACATAAATATAATCTTAAAAGAATCAATCGCATGAGAAATTCTATCAACGTTTGTAAGCAAATCATCAATTTTAAGCAATATTTCTTCTACCATAGCATTGCAAATCTTTTGGGAGTTAATAAAATCTTTAATATTGTTCTCAAGATCAGAGGGCATCCTTTTATAATTTCCATAATAATTGTTGTAGGAATTACCATAATTATTAGAGGAATTACTAGGAAACAACCTAGGGTTAAAATTACCTCTATACGCGTTATTACCAAAATTGTTCCTACCAACAAAACTCACATCCATAGATTCATTATTATTATAAATCAAAGTAGACAAAGGCATATCATTAGGATCAATAGGAGCACTCTTTCTAGCAATCAATTTCATAAGTTCATCCATCTTTCCACTCAAAGTATTAATTTCTTCAATAGGACGCACTTTTTTACTAGTAGAAGATCTTTCGGTATGCCATTGAGAGTAATTTGCCATAATATTGTATGGGAGTTTAGTAGCTTCTCCTAATGTGATTTCCATAAAAGTACCTCCCACGGCGGAATCTAAAAGATTTCTAGATGGAAAATTCAATCCAGCTTAAATAAATTGTATGATCATCCATAAACTTAAACCATGAGTAGGGCAATTTCTTATCATCAATTTCATCCTCTCCCAGAATTATGCAACATGTTCATGATCAAGTTACTTAAAATTCATTATATCATTCCGAAGAGAGATGATCTCAGCGGGAGGAAAAAACTTGGAAATAAAATGTAGCGACCAGACCCGAATGGATCAAGTCTCTGTGCTCAGTGTCATCCCTGGATCAGTAATGCTGACACCACACAGTACTTCGAAGGATTTATAGCAGAGTAGCAATCACACACTTATTACATCGTTGTACACAAAGGAACTTAATAAAATAAAATGGCTTAAGGCCTTCTAATAATAACAGCTGAAGGCTTGGAAGATAAGTGAGTCCATCAACTCCATCGGCATCACTGAGTATAGAACCACGACCCAACACTTTACTCGTCGTCTGAAAAGTCTGCAACATGAAAGTTGCAGCCCGAAAACGGGTCAGCACATGGAATATGCTGGCAATGTAACACATAGAGAATAATGAAGCAACAAGCCTATACTACATGCATATATGGCTGGTGGTAAGGCTCTACGGTTACATTTTTGCATAAAGCTAGTTTTTCCCTATAACAAAGGAATAATTTTATTTAACTATCATGGTGGTTGTTAAACATTGAGAATGGTTGACGCATCCTCAATCCCAATTAAAAAGTACTCATCAAAACCCAGAACTTTTATTAGAAGTAACATGTTGAGATTCACATGATATTCAATTACCAGATACTCAAAACGTCCATAACCGGGACACGGCTAATCATGATTAGTTTATACACTCTGCAGAGGTTTGCACACTTCTCCCCACAAGACTCGATCGCCTCCGCTTGGTTCTCGTGACTACATGGTGTTTGAGAAGCGGATGACCGAGACATAGTCTTTCGTAAGCGCTTAGCACCTTACATGTGGGTAGACCGTACCAACCTACATCCCCTACATCAGCTAGCCTACCCGTAAGAGTTCGCACAACTTAGTCAACTACGCCAGAGCCCATAATTGGCTTGTGGCTGCACACGGAAGTTTCCAGTTTGAATAATCTTATGATCCCTTAGAGCACAGGTGGCGGTCCAAGAAATACAGCAAGTCCTCGATGGAAACCAGGTGCCTCAATCCACCCAGATGTGTGTTTAGGTTGCCACCTTAGATAAACCATTAATTAACAATCTCACATCTGTCATGGATATTCACTCACCCAATCCACGTCTACTAGCATAGCATGGCATAATAAGCAAACGTAGAAGTAACTCCCAAGGTTTCATAAGTAAAACAGTAATAGGTACTACCTCAATCTACTTCCCAAACCCACAATTTAATTAGATCCTAAACATGCAAGTGTTTGAGGGTTTGATCTAATGCAATAAAACTGGGTAGTAGAAAAGGTATGATCAAAGTGTTACTTGCCTTGCTGATGATCCGCGAGACCTAGAGATTCGAAGTAACAAGCGGCGCACTCCGGTGATCTAACGCAGACAAACAACAAGCATACAATAAGTACTCATCTAATGCACGGGGAAATCTCGAATAAAAGATCTAACCAGAGAGTTCAACTTAAGAACCCTGGTTGCAAAAAGAATCGAATCAAACAAAGCATCGAAAGTTGAAACTCGAGAGAGAACGAGTCGGTTTAGCAATCTGAAACTAGGTCAAAATTTTACAGTAGCAAAACTTTGTGTAAGTAGGTTAGTCGGAACGGCGGTTTCGTAACGAAACTCCAGGCGCTTGAATCACCTGATTCCGATAAACGAAAGCGAGAAATTAAACAGATTTGAAAATCAAATCGAAATCGAAATCGTAAAATAACGGATTAAATCCGATTAAAAGAAAACGACGAACAGATTAAACAGCGGACGTTCGTTAACAGAACTAATCCAACGAACATGTTCATTGAAACGAACGGGTCGGTGAACGTTCACTAAATAAGAAAACCGAGAAAAATAATAAAACCATCTAGAGTTTTTTTTAAAAAAAACCGAACATCACGAGAAAAACCAGATCGGGTTTTTCTAAAAACCGGATCGGGGGGTTAGTGGCGGCGGCTACCTCATGGTCGCCGGCTGGGTCTGCCTCCGGCGGTGGCGGCGGGTCGGGCGAGGGCGGCGAGTGGCGGCGAGGGCGGCGAGGGGCTCGGCGACGGCGACAAAGGGCGGCGAGGGGCTCCGGGCGACGGGGCTCGGGTGAGGGCGGCGGGATGAGGAGAGGAGGGGGGTGGTGGCGGTATAAATAGGAGGGTGCTGCCTTGGGGAGGGGGCAAGCTAGGGGGCGGCGGCCGGACCGAGCCGGACTCGGCGGGCGGCGGACTCCTCTCGCAACGCCGAGGGGAGGGAGATGGGTCACAAGTGGGCTGGGCCCTTGGCCCAGGGGCGCGGCGCGTTTTTTTATTTAAAACAAAACATAAACGAAAAAAAAATAAAACCAAACGGACTCCCAATTTAATAAAATTTATTTTCCCGACTCCTAAAATGAGTCGAACAAAATGAACTTTAAAACGGGGCAAAAATGCATATTTTTAAAATACTCATATTTTTGCCTAAAGCAAATAAACTTTCAAAAACCAAAATTTTGATTTATTTATAAAATCTTCATTTTTCCTAAATGTTGGGAAAGTCATATTATTCCCCCTCTTAATTTTTTAATCGGAAAAACTTATGAAGATAATTAAATAAATCCAAATGATCCTATTTTCAAAATTTGAGAAATCCCAAATATGAAAATAATGAAATCTCCAACTCTCTCCGAGGCTCCTTGAGTTGCGTGAAATTTTCTAGGATCGGAAAAATGCGAGAAAATATGATATGCATGATGACCTAATGTATAACATTCCAAATTGAAAATTTGGGATGTTACAAACCTACCTCTTAAGATGAATCTCGCCCTCGAGATTCGGGTTGGCTAGAAAATAGGTGAGGGTGGTCCTTGAGCAAAACTTCCTCTCTTTCCTGTGTGGCTTCATCTTCAAGGTGGTGGCTCCTTGAACTTTGCAAAACTTGATAACCTTGCTGCGGGTAACTCTGCTAGCATAATCGAGAATCCTGACTGGTTTTTCCTCATATGTTAAATCATCCTTCAACTGAATTGCTTCCAATGGCACTGTGTCTCTTAGCGGTATCTCTGCTATCTCAGAGTGACATTTCTTCAGCTGAGAAACGTGGAATACATAATGAACTCCTGACAGTCCTTCTGGCAATTCCAGCTTATAAGCAACTTCTCCCATGCGTTGCAAAATCTTATACGGTCCAACGAAACGGGGTGCTAATTTTCCTTTAACTCCAAAACGCTTAACTCCTCGAAGCGGGGATACTCTAAGGTATACTCTGTCTCCAATTTCATACTCAATCGCTTTGCGCTTGGAATCTGCATAGCTCTTCTGTCTGGATTGGGCTACCTTGAGCCTATCTCGAATCAGTTTAACCTTCTGCTCAGACTCCTTAATCAAATCTGGTCCAAACAATTGACGATCTCCAGTTTCGTCCCATAACAACGGTGTCCTGCACCTTCTTCCATACAGAGCCTCAAAAGGTGCCATCTTCAAGCTGGTTTGGTAACTGTTGTTGTAGGAAAATTCTGCATACGGCAAATTATCATCCAAACTAGATCCATAATCTAGTGCACAAGCTCTCAAAGATATCCTCCAAAATCTGATTGACTATCTCATCATCCATCGGTCTGTGGGTGGAAAGCTGTACTGAATTCCAATCTAGTTCCCAATGTTTCGTGCAACTGTTTCCAAATTTCGAGGTAAACTGGGTTCCTCTATCCGATACGATGCTCCTCGGAACTCCGTGTAAACACACAATTCTGGTCATATATATCTTTGCCAACTTAGCACTGCTATAGGTAGTCTTGATCGAATGAAATGAGCTACCTTTGTTAAACGGTCGACTATAACCCAAATCGAGTCATAACTCGAACGAGTCTTTGGCAAACCTGTGATGAAATCCATGCCTAGTTTATCCCACTTCCATTCGGTATCGGCAATGGTTGTAACAATCCTGGCCGCTTCGATGCTCGCTTTTACTTTCTCGACATACATCGCAAACTCGCTACGCATCTGCAATATCTTTCTTCATTCCGTCCACCGTAAAGTATTCTTCAAATCCAAATACATCTTGGTATTTCTGGGTGAATCGAATAGGGTGAATCATGGGCTTCTTGTAAAATCAACTTCCCGATCTACGGGTTATTGGGCACATAAACACGGTCTTCAAACCATAGGGTATCGTGCTCATCCTCACGAAATCCTTTAGCTTTTCCTTTGCTCATTTTCTCCTTTATAGAGGCAACTTCCTTATCTCGCCTTTTGGGCTTCTCCGATTTTGTCCATCGCTGTCGATTCGAATCTCCAATGTCGCTACATAGCCTCTCGGAACTATTTCCAAACATAGCTCTCGAAGGTCCTCGGCTAACTCATTGGGTATTCCTCCCATCATTAGGGTATTGACGTGGCTCTTACGGCTCAATGCGCCTGCCATTTACATTAGCCTTTCCGGGTGATAATGCAATCTCATATCATAATCCTTGCTAAGTTCTAACCATCTCCTTTGTCTGAGATTCAGTTCCTTCTGTGTGAAGATGTACTTCAAACTCTTGTGATCCGTATATACTTCACAATGATTACCAATGAGAAAATGTCTCCATGTCTTCAAGGCATGCACAACGGTCGCTAACTCCAAATCATGTGTGGCATAATTCAACTCATGGGGCTTAAGTTGTCGTGAAGCATACGAAACAACTCTTCCTTCTTGCCTAAGCACCGCTCCAAGTCCTTGACGTGAAGCGCCAATACACCTCATAATCCTTAGTCCGATCCGCAATATCAAACCGGTGAGGTAACCAATCTTTTCTTCAACTCCTGAAAACTTGCCTCACAATCCTCGGTCCATATGAATTTGTTATCCTTCTTCAACAATTCTGTCATAGGCTTTGCAATCCTAGAGAAATTCTCAATGAATCTTGGTAGTATCCTGCGAGTCCAAGGAAACTCGAATCTCTCCAACTGTCGTTGGTGCTTCCCATTTGGTTACGGTTTCAACCTTTGTGGGGTCAATCGCTATTCCTTCTCCGGATATAACATGTCCGAAATCCAACTTCCTTTAGCCAAAACTCACATTTGCCGAACTTAGCATACAACCGGTGTTCCCTCGGTTTCTCCAAAACCAATCGCAAATGTTCCTTGTGTTCCTCTTCATTCTTCGAGAAAATCAAAATGTCATCAATGAACTCCACGATTTAACTTATCCAAAAACTCCATAAACACTTTGTTCATCGGGTTCATGAAATAAGCTGGTGCGTTAGTCGATCAAATGACATAACGGTATACTCGTCATACCCATATCTCGTGGTAAATGCTGTCTTGGGTATGTCTTGCTCCCGAATCTTCAATCGATGGTACCTCGATCAGAATCGATCTTGGAAAACACCTTAGCTCCTTGTGTTTATCAAACAGATCATTTATCATAGGTAGTGGGTACTTGTTCTTGATTGTTACTTCATTTAATCCACGATAATCAACAACCATTCTTAAAGATCCATCCTTCTTCTCCACTAACAAAACGGGTGATCCCCAAGGTGAAGAACTTGGGCGTATAAAACCTTTATCCAATAGTTCCTTAATCTGCTTTCTTGATTTCCGCCAAATCCTCGTAAGGGCATCCTGCACGGCCGCTTCGATATCGGGCCTGTTCCTCGCAAATATTCGATCAAAAACTCAATATCTCTATCCGGTGGCATTCCCGCAACTCTTCCTAAATACATCAGAAAATCCTTCACCATCGGTACTTCTTCCCGCACCACTCTCGATAGGCAATTTACTTGCGCTCTCCTCGGCTCGTGCCGTGATACATATTTAATCCTTCTTCCTTCCGTGTGGTGAGCAAAATTGACTTTGTGGTGCAATCTATGTTTCCTCCATACTTTGATAACCAATCCATTCCTAATATCACATCCAATCCTTGGGATTCCGAACTATTAGGTCCGAGGGGAAAACATAGTGTCCAATCCTTAATGGCGGTCGATCACACCATTTACTAGCCATGTACTCTGCCTCCGTGAGGTTACTAGCATGGGTGACCTAAGGGCTTGGGTCGGTAATTTGTACTTATCCACAAATCCCTTGATATGTATGAATGCGATGCACTAGTATCGAAAAGAACAACCGCAGAAATGACTTAACCGAAACTTACCGACATCGCATCGGGCTGATCTTCAACCTCCTCCACATCAATGTGGTTCACCCGCCCCTGTTGAAAGGGTTGGGCTTCTTTCGTAGCTTCCATTGCCATTTCCGTTCCGCCTTACGGGCGATACATTGGCATAATGCCCAGTCTTGCGGCACTTAAAGCAAGTAATATGACTTAGGTCTACTTTGGATGGTGTTGACGGGTTGGTGCGGTTCTGTCCATTGCTTCCTCCATTCCCGTTCCCATTCTTGGTGCCATTATGGTTATGCGAATTACCTCCTCCATGGGTATGCTGAAATTGAATTCCGGATTTAGGGGTATAACGAGGCTTCTGCTGGGCTCCAGAGTTATACTTCCCTTGTCCATACTTCCTCTTGCGGTTCTCAATTTTCTGCTGCTTTCCTTCAATCATGAGGGCTCGGTCTACCAACTCCTGGTAGTTATTGAAACTGGCTACCATCAACGGCATGCTGAACTCATCATTCAGTCCTTCTAGAAACTTCTCCTGTTTAGCTGCATCGGTAGCAACGTCATCTGGGGCATAACGTGCTAATTTACTAAAGTCATCCACATACTGGCCAACAGTCCTTCCTCCTTGGCGTAAGTTGCGAAACTCACGCTTCTTCATGGCCATGGCTCCTGCTGAAACATGGGCAGTGCGAAAAGCTTGCTGAAACTGATCCCATGTGATGTTGTCTCTGAGGGTAAGTGGTCAGTAAAATTCTCCCACCAAGCTGCCAAGGGTCCTTCAAGCTGATGTGCCGCAAACTTCACTCTTTCACCATCTGTGCATCCCGCAGCGGTCAGCTCCTTCCTATCTTGCGGAGCCAATCATCTGCTACAATCGGCTCGGTGCTACTCGAATACACCGCGGATTTAGTCTAAGGAAACGAGTCAAGTGATCCGCAGTGGTGGTGGTGGTGGGTTGTTGTTGTTGCCACAGTTCTCGCACCAATGTTTGAATCGGGGTATTCTCGCTGTCTTTGGATCAATTGGGTGATCTCTGGCGGGAAAACGAATCCGGGGTCGCGTCTCGGAGGCATCTGATGGGTTTAGAAGAGACGAGAATTTAGAACGGATTGAGGTCTAAGGGAAATCACTACCCAAATGCACATGAGCAAATGCACACAAAATCACTTCATTCAATCAAACAAGGGCTTACAACGATCTAACTATCGCAAAGTGCGTGTACTATAATGTTTACATGGAGGGAATACTACTAATATGTGGGGACTTCTACTAATTTGAACGGTGGAAGACTCCATGATGTCTCGCTCCAAACCGTCTTCAAAGTCGGGTTCGCTAGGATCCGAATCGGTGTCGCCGATGTTGATGTAGTCGCTTGGACAATCGACATACTGGTCTTCATTCCCGAGCGCCAACTTCTTCGAGTTCTTCGATCTCGTACTTAAGATCGTTATTGTGTCTTGCCGAGCTACGATCTCGTCCATGTAGTCCTTGCGTGTAGTCTTTAGTTCTTCTTCCGATTCGATGATCCTTCCTTTGCCTTCGCAACTCCAACATATCATTGCACATTTGGTTCTCCTGGCGTCGAATGTGCTGATTTAACTCATGGATGAAAGCTGCAATGGACCTATCCTTCTTGGTGCTGACGACGTCCCATTTGTCATCTCGGCGTCCGCAAATCTGGTAGATAGTGTCCTTGAGGTCTTCTTGATAAACTTCTCCAATGCGTCCCATGGTGATGTGAGCTGCCATGCTCTTTCCCAGACTCCAAGTTGGTGCACCGAAAACACTATCTATAGGCTTGGTGATTGGGGCGTAATGTCCTTCCCGAACGTGAGCTTGAATCTTCCAGCGCTCCTCTTCAGCAGAGTGGCGTTGAAAGTCCCGTGAAACTTGGTAGTCCAATGTTCGTGTACTTGGTAACTTCCTTCAAGTGAAATCCAAAAGGTGTGCCTTCATCTGGTTGGGTGTACTTGATCTTCTCGTCGTCATCCTAAAGAGTAGAAAAGATGAGGAGTTAGAAAATGGGAAGAGAGTAGTGATCTATGGCTTTAACTTAGTGGTCGTGTCTCTACGGTCAACGTGTGCTCGATACCATCTCTCAGAGCGACCAGACCCGAATGGATCAAGTCTCGTGCTCGGTGTCATCCCCGGATCAAGAATGTCGACACCACACAAGATTTCAAGGATTTATAGCGAGTAGCAATCACACACTTATTACATCGTTGTCCACAAGGGAACTTAATAAAATAAAATGGCTTAAGGCCATCTAATAATAACAGCGGAAGGCTTGGAAGATAAGTGAGTCCATCAACTCCATCGGCATCACTGAGTATAGAACCACGACCTAACACTTTACCCGTCGTCTGAAAAGTCTGCAACATGAAAGTTGCAGCCCGAAAACGGGTCAACACATGGAATATGCTGGCAATGTAACACATAGAGAATAATGAAGCAACAAGCCTATACTACATGCATATATGGCTGGTGGTAAGGCTCTACGGTTACATTTTTGCATAAAGCTAGTTTTTCCCTATAACAAAGGAATAATTTTATTTAACTATCATGGTGGTTGTTAAACATTGAGAATGGTTGACATCCTCAATCCAAATTAAAAAGTACTCATCAAAACCCAATAACTTTTATTAGAAGTAACATGTTGAGATTCACATGATATTCAATTACCAGATACTCAAAACGTCCATAACCGGGGACACGGCTAATCATGATTAGTTTATACACTCTGCAGAGGTTTGCACTTTTCCCCACAAGACTCGATCGCCTCCGCTTGGTTCTCGTGACTACATGGTGTTTGAGAAACGGATGACCGAGACATAGTCTTTCGTAAGCGCTTAGCACCTTACATGTGGGTAGACCGTACCAACCTACATCCCCTACATCAGCTAGCCTACCCGTAAGAGTTCGCACAACTTAGTCAACTACGCCAGAGCCCATAATTGGCTTGTGGCTGCACACGGAAGTTTCCAGTTTGAATAATCTTATGATCCCTTAGAGCCCGGGTGGCGGTCCAAGAAATACAGTAAGTCCTCGATGGAAACCAGTGCCTCAATCCACCCAGATGTGTGTTTAGGTTGCCACCTTAGATAAACCATTAATTAACAATCTCACATCTGTCATGGATATTCACTCACCCAATCCACGCCTACTAGCATAGCATGGCATAATAAGCAAACGTAGAAGTAACTCCCAAGGTTTCACAAGTAAAACAGTAATAGGTACTACCTCAATCTACTTCCCAAACCCACAATTTAATTAGATCCTAAACATGCAAGTGTTTGAGGTTTGATCTAATGCAATAAAACTGGGTAGTAGAAAAGGTATGATCAAAGTGTTACTTGCCTTGGCCGATGATCCGCATGAGACCTAGAGATTCAAGTAACAAGTCACAAGACTCCGTGATCTAACGCAGACAAACAACAAGCATACAATAAGTACTCACTAATGCACGGGGAAATCTCGAATAAAAGATCTAACCAGAGAGTTCAACTTAAGAACCCTGGTTGCAAAAAGAATCGAATCAAACAAAGCATCGAAAGTCGAAACTCGAGAGAGAACGACTCGGTTTAGCAATCTGAAACTAGGTCAAAATTTTACAGTAGCAAAACTTTGTGTAAGTAGGTTAGTCGGAACGGCGGTTTCAGAATCAAAACTCCAGCGCTTAAATCACCTGATTCGATAAACGAGCGAGAAATTAAACAGATTTGAAAATCGAATCGGAAATTGAAATCGTAAAATAACGGATTAAATCCGTTTAAAAGAAAACGACGAACAAATTAAGCGGTGGACGTTAGATTATGAGAACTAATCCAACGAACATGTTCATTGAAACGAGCGGGTCGGTGAACGTTCACTAAATAAGAAAACCGAGAAAATAATAAAACCATATAGGGTTTAAAAACCGAACATCACGAGAAAACTGATCGTGTTTTTCTAAAAACCGGATCGGGGGTTAGTGGCGGCTACCTCCCGGCTGGTCGCCGGGCTGGGTCTGCCTCCGGTGGTCGCGGGCGGGTCGGGCGAGGGCGGCGAGTGGCGGCGAGGGCGGCGAGGGGCTCCGGCGACGGCGACAAAGCGGCGAGGGGCTCCGGCGACGGCGGGGCTCGGGTGAGGGCGGCGGCGGGATGAGGAGAGGGGGATGGCGGTATAAATAGGAGGGGGTGCTGCCTTGGGAGGGGCAAGCCGTGGGGCGGCCGGGACCGAGCCGGACTCGGCAAGCGGCGGGCGGGACTCCTCACAAGGGCGAGGAGGGGAGATGGGTCACATGGGTGGGCCTTGGCCCTTAGCAAGGCGGCTGTTTTTTTTTTAACAAAACTAAACGAAATAAAAATAAAACCAAACGGACTCCAAATTTAATAAAATTAATTTTCCCGACTCCTAAAAATGAGTCGAACAAAATGAACTTTAAAACGGGGCAAATATGCATATTTTTAAAATACTCATTTTTTTGCCTAAAGCAAATAAACTTTCAAAAACCAAAATTTGATTTATTTATAAAATCTTCATTTTTCCTAAATGTTGGGAAAGTCATATTATTCCCTCTCTTAAATTTTTATATCAGAAAAACTTATGAAGATAATTAAATAAATCCAAATGATCCTATTTTCAAAATTTGAGAAATCCCAAATATGAAAATAATGAAATCTCCAACTCTCTCCGAGGGTCCTTGAGTTGCGTGAAATTTTCTAGGATCGGAAAAATGCGAGAAAATATGATATGCATGATGACCTAATGTATAACATTCCAAATTGAAAATTTGGGATGTTACATAAAAGCATCCTTACACTTATTCCATGAATCAATACTATTTTTAGGCAAGTATGAATACAAAGTTTTAGCACGATATCGTAGTGAGAATGGAAATAGCTTCAATTCAACAATATCATTATCCACATATTTTTTCTTTTGCATATCATACAATTCAATGAAAGTATTAAGATGAGATGTAGCATCTTCATTAGGACTACCCGAAAATTGTTCTTCCGTAACAAGATTCAACAGAGCGACATTAATTTCATAAGATTCCGCATTAGTGGCGGGAGCAATCGGAGTACTAATAAAATCATTATTATTAGTGTTGGGAAAATCACACAACTTAATATTTTCTTTAGACATCGTGACAAAGCAAGCAATCTAGAAAAAAAGCAAACAAAAAAGACGAATGGAAATAAGGCGAATAAAAAGGCAACTATTTTTGTGTTTTTCTGAAAACGTTTTAGAAGTGGAGGAGAGGAAAAAGAGAGGCAAATGGCAAATAATGCAAATGCAAGAGATGAGAGTTTATGATGGGTACTTGGTAGGCTTGATGTAGATCCTTGGCGCTAGAAATTCTTCCTACTTCTTCTTGAGCTTACGTTGGTTTTTTCCTTGAAGAGGAAAGGGTGATGCAGTAAAGTAGAGATAATTATTTCTCTCAGTTTGAGAACCAAGGTATCAATCCAGTAGGAGGAAGACATAAGTCACCAATGGTTGCACCTACACAAACAAACAAATACTTGCACCCAATGCGATAAAGGGGTTGTCAACCCCTTCATGGTTACTTGCAAGGATGAGATATGATAGAGATAGGTATAAAAGATAAATAAAAGTGCAAAATAAAGTAGAGATAAATAAATTCCAGAAAGCTATTTTGGGGTTTTGGGTTTTGTAGATCTGAAAATAATATGGCAAAAGATAGACCCGGGGGCCATAGTTTTCACTAGAGGCTTCTCTCTTGAAAGAACGCATATGGTGGGTAAACAAATTACTCTTGAGCAATTGATAGAAAAGTGAAAAGTTATGATGGTATCTAAGGCAATGATCATGAATACAGGCATCACGTCTGTGACAAGTAGACCGACTCCTGCCTGCATCTACTACTATTACTCCACACATCGACCGCTATGCAGCATGCATCTAGTGTATTAAGTTAACAAGAACGGAGTAACGTCTTAAGCAATATGACATGATGTAGAGGTATGGATCCAATCAATATGAATAAACCCCACCTTTTTATCCTTAATGGCAACAATACAAATATGTGCCTCGCTACCCCTTCTGTCACTGGGTGAGGACACCGCAAGATTGAACCCATTACAAAGCACCTCTCCCATGGCAAGAAAAATCAATCTAGTTGGCCAAACCAAATCAGTAGATCGGAGAGAAATACAAAGCTATCTTAATCATGCATAAAAGAGTTCAGAAAAGACTCAAGTACTATTCATAGATAATCTGATCATAAATCCGCAATTCATCGGATCTCAACAAACGCACCGCAAAAGAAGATTACGTCGAATAGACCTCCAAGAACATCGAGGAGAACATTGTATTAAAGATAAAAGAGAGAGAAGAAGCCATCTAGCTACTAGCTATGGACCCGTAGGTCAGTGGTAAACTACTCGCACATCATAGGAAGGGCAGCAAGGTTGATGTAGAGGCCCTCCATGATCCAATCCCCCTTCGATGGAGCACCACAACAGGTCTCCAGATGGGATCTCACGAGGATGTAAACTTGCGGCAGCGGAAAAGTATTTTTTGGTGTGCCCTCTGGTATACGGGAATATTTGGGTATTTATAGGGCAAAGATTAGGGCTGGAGGAGCATCAAGAGCCCGCAAGCCTAGGGGCGCCCCCCTAGGGCATGCCTCCCGAGCTTGTCGCTAGCTGGTGGCCCCTCTTACCCCCTCACGAAGGTTCCTGGGTGTCTTCTGGTCCAAGAAAAATCCTCAAAAAGTTTCATTTCGTTTGGTATTGATTTTCTGTAAAAAAAAACAAAGAAAAAACAGCAACTGGCACTTGGCACTAGGTTAATAGGTTAGTCCCAAAAAAGATATAAAATAGCATAATAATGCATATAAAACATCTAAGATGGATAATATAATAGCATGGAACAATAAAAAATTATAGATACGTTGGAGACGTATCAACCTGCCTCGGCATGGAGCCCTAGACGACTAAGAAATCGTCGACACGGCCAGAGCACGGCAAGAAGCAGAAGCAACCAACGCGGCAGCCCAGCCGTCACCTACTACAAGCCCTTTGGCTTCGTAAGGTGTTGGGTCGAGTATTAAAACCATTAGGATTCCATGCCTGGTGTTGTCTTTACGCAACGAGCGCATGCCTAAGGATTTAAAGGGCCCCTGGAAGGTCCGAATTACACGGCTGATCTTGAGCCAGCTGCGTGGATTGAGAGCTACGAGATCGCCATCGACATGCTAGATGTTAGCGATGCAGTTTGTGCCGAGTATCTAACTATGATGTTGGAGGGGCCGGCTCGTACTTGGCTAAAGAATCTGCCCCCAACCCCATCAACACTTGGGCGGAATTGAAGGATCGCTTCATGAAAAACTTCCAAGGGACTTGCAAGTGCCCAATGACGATTGTTGATCTACAGTATTGCTTCCAGCGTGACGTGAATCGGCTCATCATTGGGCTCGCCGAGTCGCATACGTTATTCACCCATTTGATATCATAACAGCTGCTCAAGCCGTCTTGGTCCTGGAGAAGAGCTGTCACTTCGATCCCCTAGTCCAGGAACTTGGGTGACTTAAGCGAAAGGTCCAGGATATGGGTGACCTTATGGATGTCCTCACCAGGTATACCGCGTCAGATGGCATGAAAGGTCCATGATATGGGTGACCTTATGGATGTCCTCACCAGGTATGCCGAGTCATATGGCACGAAAGCTCCTAGTTCAGATGATGACAAGTGTGGCAAGGGCAAGAAGAATGGTGGTGCCAAGGGGCAGCAGCAGAATAATCTTGGGTGCAATGACAACCATGGCAGTCAAGGCAATGGTGGAAAGCATAAACAACTAGAGGGAGGCTCAAATTTTGTCGCTAACACCAACACTGGTTTCAAGGGTTAGAGGCGGAACAATTCAGGGTGATCTTTTGGTGGAAATAAAGCTCGTAATTTCAAAGAAGCCCTCAAAGTCTTGTGTCCCAAACACAGCCTCCCTGACAAGCCAGCAAATCACTCTTGGGAAAATTGCTACATCATGCGGGCTTTCCGCAATCAGACGTACCAGAACCATCAGGGCAGCGGCGGCGGAAACCCGGGGCAACCTGGAGCTGGCGGCTTAGGGTTTGGTTTCCCGGGGGCCGGCTCACCTGGTGGCTTTTAAAATCCCGGCTATCAGGGCCAGGGCGGTTCAGGGTCTGGCTACCAAGGTTCTGGCAACAATGGAGGTAATCAGCGATCTGGCCAAGGCATTCAGCAGTAGGTCAACCAGACATGTTTTCAGAGCAACCCCAAGCAGTTGAATAGTGGGCAGTATCATGTTTTCACAACTAGTACCTGCAAACGGGATCGCAAGCTCGTAAACATGCCATCAACATGGTTGAGCCGGCTATTTCTGAGTACTTAAATTGGTCCGAGCAGCCAGTCACCTGGAGTAGGGAGGATCACCCCCCCCCCCCCGGGTTGAGAACCCAGGTTGTCTAGCCTTGGTGGTGGCACCTCAAGTCGATGGTTATAAGCTCACTAAAGTACTTATGGACCGGGGAAGCAACGTCAACATCCTGTACTATGATACCTTCAGACGCATGAACCTGTCAGAAAAGCAACTCCGGCCTTCTTCAACCATTTTCACGGGATCGTTCCTGGAAAATCTGCTTATCCTATTGGGCGAATGAAGCTGGAAGTTGCGTTTGACAATGAGTATAATTTCATATTAGAGTTTTTGATGTCTGAGGTGGTCAAAATCAAGATTCCATATCACACCCTCTTCGGTGCAGCCGGCTTATGCTCGTTTCATGGCCTGGCCTTGTTATGTTTATCTCAAGCTCAAGATGCCCGGGCCAGAGGGCAATATCACGGGCGATGGTGGCAGGAAAACCGCACGTGAGTGTGAGGAAGGGGACACGACTTATGTTGAGTCAGCCTGTGTAGCAGAGGAGCTCAAGTTTTACACATCCAATGTTGACCCGGCCGACATAATGGCTTTGAAGAAGCCCTCCATAGAGTCTAATACCCTGCTCAAGTTTAAGTCAGCCGAAGACACGAAACAGGTTGACTTCATCCCTGGTGACTCATCCCAGCAGTTCACCATTGGGATTGGCATGTATCCCAAATAGGAAAGCATGCTCATCGAGTTCATCCGTGAGAATTGGGACATTTTTGTATGGAAACCCTCTGACAGGCCAGGTGTACCGAGAGAACTCGTTGAGCACCACCTCAATGTGGATCCTAAGATGAAACCTGTCAGACAATACCTTTGTCGTTTTAACGAGGAGAGACGCAAGGCTATTAGGGAAGAAGTGGCCCAGATCCTAGCTGCAAGGTTCATCATTGAAGTATTCCACCCTGAATGGCTGGCAAATCCAGTGCTTGTTCTGGAGAAAAACGACACTTGCCGTATGTGTGTTGATTACACAGATCTTAACAAGGATTGTCCCAAAGACCTGTTTGCCCTCCCCTGCATTGATCAGATCATCGACTCTACTGCTGATTCTGAGTGCTTACGTTTCCCGGATGCTTACTCCGATTATCATCGGATTGAGATGGTCGTCAAGGATCAGGAGAAGACAACCTTTATCACACCTTTTGGAGCTTTCTGCTACGTCTCTATGCCTTTCGGGCTTAAGAGCGCAGGGGCGACTTATCAACGTTGTGTACATAATTGTTTTCATAAGCAGATTGGACGCAATATTCATGCTTATGTTGATGATATTGTGGTCAAGTCTCAGAAGAAGGAAACCTTATTGGATGACCTCAAGGAGACTTTTGACAACCTTCGAGTTTACCAGATGAAGCTCAACCCGGCCAAGTGTGTGTTTAGTGTTCCTGCAAGCAAATTTCTAGGTGTCATGGTGTTGGAACGGGGCATCGAGGCTAACCCAGACAAAATCAAAGAAGTAACTTCGCTCGCTAAGCCCGCCAATATCAATGACGTCCAATGCATGGCGGGTCGGATCGCAGCTTTAAGCCTGTTTATAAGCCGCCTTGGCGAGAAGGCGATTCCACTATACCAGATGATGAAAAAGACTAACAACTTTGTCTGGAGTGATGTTGCAGATAAGGCTTTTGAGGATCTCAAGAGACAAATGGCTGAGCCACCCGTCCTTGTTGCTCCTATTGACAAAGAGCCTATGCTCCTGTACATAGCTGCCAATAACAAAGCAGTAAGTGTGGCAGTTGTCGTAGAGCGCAAGGAGGCAGGGAAGGAATATCCGGTCCAAAGGCCAGCCTATTATGTCAGCGAGGTTTTGACAGAGTCCAACCAGAGATATCCACATTGGCAAAACCTGGTTTTTGGTGTTTTCATGGCTAGTCGCAAGCTGAAGCATTACTTACAAGATCATCCTATCACCATGGTCAGTTCAGCCCCTCTGGGAGACATTATCCAGAACAGGGAGGCCACGGGCCGGGTTGCAAAGTGGGTGACTGAGCTTGGGCCGCATCATTTGAAATATGTGCCCCGGACGACTATCAAGTCCCATGCATTAGTGGATTTCATCAACGATTGGACTGAACTTCAAGTTCCCGAGTAGAAGCCAACCAACATGTATTGGACGATCCAATTTGGTGGTTCCAGACAGTTGGAAGGCTCGGGGGCTGGAGTTATAATAGCTTCCCATGAGGTGACAAATTTTGTTATGTTCTGGAGGATCATGTTTCCATGTACTAACAATGCACCCGAGTATGAGGCCCTCCTACATGGTCTCCGTATGGCTAAGGAGATGAACCTTAGCTGGGTCAGATGCCTGGGTGAATCTGATCTGGTCGCTCAGCAAGTTTCTCGGAAGTTGGACTCAAAAGAACCCGTCATGGCGGCTTATCGGCAAGCGGTGACTAACATCGTGGGACATTTTAAAGGTTATTAGGTTGACCACATTGATCACCGGCTTAATGAGGCGGCTGATGCATTTTCAAGACTCGGCTCTCAACGCAAGCATGTCCCTCCCAATTTGTTCCTTGATGTTCTCCATAATCCTTCTGTCAAGTTGCCGTTAGAAGAAGATCTCGCTATCCTGATTCGGAGGCACAGTTGGTGGCTGCTCTTCGTGCTATACCAGATTGCACAACTTTGTATCTGGCTTATCTAACTCGAGGCAAGCTCCCTGAGGATGAACTTATTGCTCGACAGATTGTTCGGCGCTCCAAGTCTATGACTATTTTCAATGGTGAGTTGCACAGAAGAAGCATCACTAGCGTTTTCCAGCGATGTGTCTCCCCTGAAGCATGGCGAGAAATACTTAATGAGATCCACTCCGGTGATTGCGGTCATCATGCCCGCTCAAGATCCCTGGTGGTGAAGGCTTTTCTACATGGTTTGTATTGGCTAATGGCTCATGCAGATGCTGAGGATATCGTGCGCAAGTGTGATGGATGTCAAAAGTTTGCCCGTCAGGCTCATGTACCGGCTCAGGAACTCCGGATGATTCCCATCACTTGGCCCTTTGCAGTCTCGGGGCTTGATATGGTTGGCCTGTTCAAACCATCTAAGGACAAGAAGACCCACCTTTGGTTGCTATTGATAAATTCACCAAGTGGGTTGAAGCAGAGCCAATCAGCAATTGTGATGTAGCCACAATAGCCAAATTCCTGAAAATTTTGATCTTTCGCTTTGGTTATCCACATAGCATCATCACTGATAATGGCACTAATTTTTCTAAGGGAGCTATGAAGCTATTCTGTCAAAGGGAGCATATCCGGCTTGATGTACCATCAGTAACACATCCTCAGTCCAATGGCCAGGCAGAACATGCTAACCAGTTGATTTTACGAGGTATCAAGCCAAGACTTATGGTCCCTCTTGAAAGCACTCCGGGTTTTTGGATTGAGGAGCTCCCCTCAGTCCTTTGGAGCATACAGACCACCCCGAACAGATCAATGATGGCTCGTGTCCGCGTCAGTTTTTCCCCGAAGAGGAAGGGATGATGCAGCGCAACTATGGTAGGTATTTCCCTCAGTGATGAAACCAAGGTTATCGAACCAGTAGGAGAACCAAGCAACACTATGTAAACGGTACCTGCACACAAAGAACAAATACTTGCAACCCGACGTGTAAGAGGGGTTGTCTCCCTCCCGGGTAAAAGATTGGTAAAGATATAATTTGGTAGATGCAAATAGAATAACGGTAAATAAAATTCAGCGGGTATTTTTGGGTTTTTGATAAAATAGATCTGAAAATAAAAGATGCAAATAAGTAAAAAAGGCAAATAGAAATATAAATCTGAAAATATATGATGATAAATTAGACTCGGGGGCCGTAGATTTCACCAGTGGCTTCTCTCGAGAAAATAGCATATGGTGGGTAAACAAATTACTGTTGGGCAATTGATAGAACTTCAAATAATTATGATGATATCCAAGCAATGATCATTATATAGGCATCATGTCCAAGATTAGTAGACCGACTCCTGCCTGCATCTACTACTATTACTCCACACATCGACTGCTATCTAGCATGCCTCTAGTGTATTAAGTTCATGGAGAAACGGAGTAATGCAATAAGATCGATGACATGATGTAGACAAGATCTATTCATGTAGGAATAGACCCCATCTTGTTATCCTTAATGTCAACGATCAATACGTGTCTTGTTGTCCCTTCTGTCACTGGGAAAGAACACCGCAAGATCGAACACATCAGAAAGCACCTCTTCTCATGGCAAGAAAAATCGATCTAGTCGGCCTAACTAAACCAAAGATTCAAGAAGAAATACGAGGCTATAAGTAATCATGCATATAAGATGTCAAAGACTCAAATAACTTCCATGCATAAAATAAATCTGATCATAAACTCAAAGTTCATCGGATCCCAACAAACACACCACAAAAAGAGTTACATCAAATAGATCTCCAATAGACCATTGTATTGAGAATCAAAAAGAGAGAAGAAGCCATCTAGCTACTGCCTATGGACCCGTAGGTCTACAATGAACTACTCACGCATCATCAGAGAGGCACCAATGAGGATGATGAACCCCTCCGTGATGGTGTCTAGATTGGATCTCGTGGTTTTGGAACTTGCGGTGGCTGGAATTGTGTTTCGTCGACTCCCCTAGGGTTTCTGGAAGATTTGGGTATTTATATGGCGAAGAGGAGGTGCGGGAGGCCACTGAGGTGGGCACAACCCACTAGGGCGCGCTGAGCCCCCAGGCGCGCCCAGGTGGGTTGTGCCCCCCTCGAGGCACCCCTCTAGTACTTCTTGGGCCCATCCTGTGTCTTCTGGCCCAGAAAAATTCTCCAAAAAGTTTCGCTACGTTTGGACTCCGTTTGGTATTGATATTCTGTGAAGTAAAAAACAAGCAAAAATAGGAACTGGCACTGGGCACTATGCCAATAGGTTATTTCCAAAAAATGATATAAAGTTGCTTTAAAATGATTGTAAAACATCCAAGAATGATAATATAACAGCATGAAACGATAAAAAAATTATAGATACGTTGGAGACGTATCAGTGATAACCCACAAGTATAGGGGATCAATTGGAGCTCTTTTCGATAAGTAAGAGTGTCGAACCCAACGAGGAGCAGAAGGAAATGACAAGTGGTTTTCAGCAAGGTAATGTCTACAGTGGTGAAATTATAAGTAGAAGAGTAGTTTGATAGCAAGATAATTTGTAACGAGCAAGTAACGCTAGTAGTAACAAAAGTGCAGCAAGGTAGCCCAATCCTTTTGAGGCAAAGGACATGCCAAAACAGTCTCTTATGATAAGCAAATCGTTCTTGAGGGTACACGGGAATTTCATCTAGTCACTTTCATCATGTTGGTTCGATTTGTGTTCGCTACTTTGATAATTTGATATGTGGGTGGACCGGTGCTTAGGTGTTGTTCTTACTTGAAAAAACCTCATACTTATGATTAACCCTCCCGCATGCATCCGCAACTACGAGAAAAGTACTAAGAATAAATTCTAACCATAGCATTAAACTTTTGGATCCAATCGGTCCCTTATGGAATAGCGCATAAACTGGGGTTTAAGCTTCTGTCACTCTCGCAACCCATCATCTATTTGCTACTCCATAATGCATTACCTTAGGCCAAAATATGGTGAAGTGTCATGTAGTCGACGACCGCATGACACCACTAAGGGAATCACAACATACATACTATCAAAATATCAAACACATACCAAGTTCACATGATTACTTGCAACATGATTTCTCCTGTGACCTCGAGAACAAAAGTAACTACTCACAAATGATAATCATGCTCAAGATCATAGGGGTATTAAATAGCATATTGGATCTGAACATATAATCTTCCACCGAATAAACCAAATAGTAATCAACGACAATATGTAATCAATACTACTAGTCACCTACAAGCACCAATCTATAGTTCCGATAACAAGATTGAACACAAGAGATGAACTAGGGTTTGAGATGAGATGGTGCTGTTGAAGATGTTTATGGAGATTGCCCTCCCCAAGATGGGAGAGTTGTTGGTGATGATGATGACAATGATTTCCCCCTCCAAGAGGGAAGTTCCCTCGGCGGAATCGCTCCGCCGGAGGGCAAAAGTGCTCCTGCCCAAGTTCCGCCTCGAGGCGGCGGCGCTCCGTCCCGAAAGTCCTCTCCTTATTTTTTATAGGTCAAAATGACCTATATACCAGAAGATGGGCACCAGAGGTGGGCCTTGATGACCCACAAGTATAGGGGATATATCGTAGTCCTTTCGATAAGTAAGAGTGTCGAAGCCAACGAGGAGCAGAAGGAAATGATAAGCGGTTTTCAGCAAGGTATTCTCTGCAAGCACTGAAATTATAGGTAACAAATAGTTTTGTGATTAGATAATTTGTAACGAGCAACAAGTAACAAAAGTAAATAAAGTGAAGCAAGGTGGCCCAATCCTTTTTGTAGCAAAGGACAAGCCTGGACAAACTCTTCTATAGAGAAAAGCGCTCCCGAGGACACATGGGAATTATAGTCAAGCTAGTTTTCATCACGTTCATATGATTCACGTTCGGTACTTTGATAATTTTATATGTGGGTGGACCGCTGCTTGGGTGTTGTCCTTACTTTTACAAGCATCCCACTTATGATTAACTCCTATTGCAAGTGAGGGAGTCCTGGATTAGGGGGTGTCCGGATAGCCGGACTACCATCATCAGCCAAACTATCATTGGCCGGACTATCATCATCGACCGGACTCCAAGACTATGAAGATACAAGATTGAAGACTTCTCCCCGTGTCGGACTTTCCTTGGCGTGGAAGGCAAGCTTGGCGATACGGATAGGTAGATCTCCTACCATTGTAACCGACTCTATGTAACCCTAGCCCTCTCCGGTGTCTATATAAACCGGATGGCTTTAGTCCGTAGGACTAGAAGAACAACAACCCTTACAATCATACCATAGGCTAGCTTCTAGGGTTTAGCCTCCTTGATCTCGTGGTAGATCCACTCTTGTAAACATCCACAATATCAATATCAATCAAGCAGACGTAGGGTTTTACCTCCATCAAGAGGGCCCGAACACAGGTAAAACATCGTGTCCCTCGTCTCCTGTTACCATCCGCCTAGACGCATAGTTCGGGACCCCCTACCCGAGATCCGCCGGTTTTGACACCGACATTGGTGCTTTCATTGAGAGTTCCTCTATGTCGTCACCGATAGGCTTGATGGCCTCTTCAATCAACAACGATGCAGTCCTGGGTGAGGCTTTTCTCCCCGGACAGATCTTCGTATTCGGCGGCTTCGCACTGCGGGCCAACTCACTTGGCCATCTGGAGCAGATCAAAAGCTACGCCCCTGGCCGTCAGGTCAGGTTTGGAAGCCTAAACTTCACGGCCGATATCCGCGGGGACTTGATCTTCGATGGATCTGAGCCACAACCGAGCGTGTTGCCACTGTCACGATGGGCATGACCTAACTCTGCCACGGACAAGACCTTGAGGTCGCTGCGAATCCGCTCCGACCCATAGTCCGGAGCCGATCGCTCGGATCGAGGACGGATGGCTGGACACCGCCTCGGGAGCTGCAACTTCTACGGTGATGGAGCCGAACACTTACCTTGTCCCGCATAAAGCTCATGACTCCGAGGTGCCGGACTCCCTGCCGGACTCCGAACCTCCTGCGCCCCTGCCAGTCGAATCCGATTGGGCGCCGATCATGGAATTCACCGCTGCGGACATCTTTCAGCACTCGCCCTTCGGCGATATCATAAATTCATCAAGCATGTCTCGCTATCCGGAGAGCCTGGCGAACTATTTACCGTGATGGTTGGGACGCGACGACGAAGAAATTCAAAGCCCACCCACCACCCACTTCGTAGCCACCGCCGATTTATTTAACCGACATACTCGACCACGACTCCAAAGACATCGACGGTATGGACGACGATGCGGACACTACCAAGAACCAGCGCCTACAGGACCTTTGGAAGACCACCTCGTCATACGACATATACATGGTGGACACCCCAAAAGATGGGGACGGCGAAGAAGCAGCAGAGGCCGATTCCTTAAAGAAACAACCCAAGCACCGACGTCAGCGGCGCCGCTCTAAATCCCGCCACGGCAGGAATGGATATTCCGGCACAGGAGATAATAACACCCTAGAAAGTGCCGAAGACAACTCCCTCCAAAGACGATCCAGCAGAGGAGGAGGTAAGCAAGCCCTCACGAGAGGGCGGCATTTAAGAGGTCGAGGATGACAATTACTTACCTCCTCCGAAGACGAGGCAAGCCTCGGCGACGATTTAATTCGTCGTGCTCGAGGATCCCGTCGAACAAGAGCGCTTTCAGACGCAGGCTAATGGCCACGGCAAACAGCCTAAAGAAAAAGCAGCAACAGCTTCAAGCTGATCAAGACCCATCGGGCCGACAGATGGACCGAGGTCCTCGCTGAAGAGTATGAACTCGAACGCCTCCAAAAGTTACCCAAACGCAAGTTGCTCCCCGATTAGAGGAGGAGGCATACAAACCTGCATCACCAGCGCTGTACGGGCAGACCGGCCACCTCGTGGCCGTGACAGAGAGGCGTACAAGCCCTCCACCAAAGCCGTACCCCGACATCGCTCAAAAAGCATGAAGCCACGGGGGAACGCGCCGGACTTGCGGGATATATTGGAGGACAAGGCAAGACAATCCAGATCTATCTATGGATCACGTGGGCGCCCCAAGACCCACGACGAATACCGTCGCGCCGGACATAACTACTCCGGCCGGGCCGAACACAGCAGACAACGCTCTCTCGAGCTACGTCGCAATATTGCTCAATACAAATGCGCCGCACACCCACTATGCTTCACGGACGAAGTAATGGATCATCAAATCCCTGAAGGGTTTAAACTCGTTAATATCGAATCCTACGATGGCACAATAGACCCCGCGGTTTGGATTGAGGATTATCTTCTCCATATACACATGGCCCGCGGCGGCATTTATCTTCACGCCATCAAATATCTCCCGCAAGCTTAAAGGACCAGCTCGGCATTGGCTTAACAGCTCGCCCGCAGAGTCAATTGATGTCGGAGGACCGAAGCCGCATTCCTCGACAACTTCGAGGCACGTATGTGCGACCACCGGACGAGATGACCTAAGCCACATAATCCAGCAGCCGATCGAATCGGCCAGAAATTCTGGACACGGTTCTTAACAAAGAAAATCAAATCGCCGATCGTCCGGGATGCAGAGGCCCTCGCTGCCTTCAAACATAACATCCGCGACGAGTGGCTGGCCCGGCACCTAGGACAGGAGAAGCCGAATCCATGGCAGCCCTCACATCACTCATGACCCGCTTCATGCGGGAGAGGATAGTCTGGCTAGCTCGCAGAATAACCTCAAAGAAAACGCTGGCAGTCCGGATACCAAGGACCGCAATGGCAGGTTGCGTCGAAACAAAAACAAACGCCGCATTGACGGCGATAGCAATGAGGATACGGCAGTCAACGCCGGATTCCGAGGCTCCAAGCCCGGTCAACGGAAGAAGCCATTCAAAAGAACCACTCCGGGCCCGTCCAATTTGGACCGAATACTCGACCGCTCTTGTCAAATACATGGAACCCCCGAAAAGCCAGCTAACCACACCAACAGAGATTGTTGGGTATTCAAGCAGCAGCAAATTAATCGCCGAAAATAGTGACAAGGGGCTACACAAAGTGATGACGAGGAAGAGATTCGGCCGCCCGAACAATAGAGGACAAAAGGGATTTCCCCTCAAGTTCGGACGGTAAACATGATATACGCAACGATATTCCCAAGAGGGAGCGGAAGCATGCACTAAGGGACGATACGCCGATGGAGCCAGTCGCCCCAAAATTCAACCCATGGTCCTCTTGCCCGATCACTTTCGATCGAAGAGACCATCCGACCAGTATCTGCCATGGCGGATTCGCCGCATTGGTTTTAGACCCAATCGTCGATGGATTTCATCTCACAAGAGTCCTGGTGGACGGCGGCAGAGTTGAACCTGCTTTATCAGATACAAAGGCGCAAGATGGGCATAGACCCTTCAAGGATTAAACCTACAAAGACAACCTTCAAAGGCGCCATACCAGGTGTCGAGGCCAATTGTACAGGCTCACCACACCGAAGTGGTCTTCGGATCCCGGATAATTTCCGAAGCGAGGAGTTAATCTTCGACATAGTCCCGTTCCACAGCGGCTATCACGCTCTGCTTGGACGAACCGCGTTTGCAAAATTCAACGCGGTGCCGCATTATGCATACCTTAAGCTCAAGATGCCAGACCCTCGTGGAGTCATCACGGTCAGTGGAAACACGGAACGCTGCCTCCAAACGGAGGAACATACAGCGGCTCTCGCGGCAGAAGTACAGAGTAGCCTTTTAAGGCAATTCTCGAGTCCGGCCGTTAAACGACCGGACACGACCAAACGCGTCCGAGCAACATCAACCAAGACCACCGCACGCTCCGAGCATCGCCAGTAGCAATGCGGCCTCAACCCCAGCCCTCGCAAAATTGCAAGACAAACTCTCCGCGTACATAATTACACCTTGGAGATACCATGGGCATAGGGAGAAAGGCACAACCACAACAGACCCAGAGTGCGGTTCGACCACACCAGGGCTCCCAAGTGTGTCGCTTTTTTCTTTTTATTTTCTCTTTTATACAGAACCTGTCCGCGGTGACCTGCCGAACTCATGATGCAACAGCCAGGAAGGACAAAGGCCGCGATTTAACACTCGTGTGGTCTCCATCACGCGCATTAAATTTGTTAAATACAACATTCCGCTGCCTACCCTGGAGGGAGACGCCTTTAATTCGTCCAATCCCTTGCTTTCCGCACTATTTGTATCATTCCGCACTCATAGCATATCTTCTCGAATAAAATGCAGCACTTTTTTGCCCATAATTGCATTACCTTATATATATATATGTTCATTTACGACATGTTGCACCCGTACATTTTGGTACGGCCAAATACACCAGGGGCTGATGTTCTCCGCATTATGGTGTGATAAAGTCCGAACACTTTCACAAGTGCGGCACCCGAACTTATAGCATTATATGAATCGGCTCGAATCATGGCTTGGGTCAATAGTTGGGTTTGCCCGGCTCCCATGTTTGGCACCTTACGCCCGCTCTATCGCCTAAGGTAGCACTGGAGAACCATCATGATTGCGCCCGGTTGAGCCGGGTTAACGCCTCGATGGAGAAAGCTAAAACTGACTGTCATGATAAGGCGAGACTGGTCGCTGTTCGAGAGGTCCTTCGGGTCCTTAAAGACCTACGCCGCTCGGCGAAGTTCCGGATTATGTCCGACGAAGGCGTGGATAGCGCCCAATTCGGTCCTCCAAATACTAGGGGCTTCACGAAATTTAAAATTATAGAATTCTATGGCTAAGTGAGAGTGTTCAAGCACTATAAGTCCGGTTGCCTTGTTCGTTGTGTTGAGCGCCTCCTAGATGGACCCAAAAATGGGAACTAGAGCGCTCAAGTTTATCCCGAACACCCCAGCACTCGTGGCATGGGGGCTGAAGCCGACGACTTGCCATCTCTCAGATTTAATAAACGGCCGCACAAAAGGTAATATTTTAAATTAACAAGCGTTGCTTAGCGCATATGAACAAAGTTTTCAGCGCATTGTGATAACACATTGCTAATTTACTCAAAAATTACATCCTGGGGCACTCATCCGCAATCTTGCGGGCACCCTTCAGACAGCCTTATAGTACATTTCGGGCGACGATGTTCCTTGCCCGGGTGGCGCTGTCGCTGATTAGCTTATACGCATCCAGCTTGCCCCAATGCACCTTTTTGCGCGGGCAAGGGCCCGACGAAAGCACCTTCAATACAAAGTGAGCGCTGATAACCTCCACCTGTGGGCACGCATCCACCACCGCCGTCAGACGAGGTCAAGTACCTCCTGTGCATGGCCTCTCCGTGCCACAACCGGACTATGAGGCCCTTCATGGCCTGCTCGGCCACCTTGTGAAGCTCGACCACCGCTTCACCGGGTCGCTAGGGGCACTGGATGGCCGGCCTCAAAGATATCGAGACCGTAAGACCTTCTCCGCTGAGCTCCCTCCTCGGCTCGGTAGAATGCGGCGGCATCGACACGCCATGCGAGGCAGATCTGCAAACGCCTCGAGAGCTCCGAGTTCGGGTAAGTAACACGTAATTTACATTCACATGCTTGCTTTGCATGAAAAATGCCTTACCCGCCGCTATCTTCCTCATCAACTCAATCTCCTGAAGGGACTTATGGGCCTCGGCCTTGGCGATTTTGGCACTTTTGAGAGCCGAGGCAAGCTCGGACTCTCGAGTCTTTGAGTCACGCTCCAAACTATCATGCTTTTCCATGAGAGCCTGGAGCTCTTGCTGAACCACCGCCACCCGCGCCTCCTGCTTTTCTCGCTCCGCCTGCCTGCGTGGCCGCATTATGCTCGTCACAGACACGGCCTCCTTCGTGGTCGCCACCTCGTTCGTGGCCCCCGCAGCATCCATGTTATCCTTGTTATTTTTGTTGCAACCTAAATCCTTTTCTCAGAAGGTACAAGTTCAAAGTGGTGTTACTCACCTTCTTTGTCCCGAGTTGCTTCTGGCGCTGCCGAGCTCTTGCTCGGACCGCTTGAGCCTCCTGCTTCAAAGCACCGACCTCCGCAATAAGGTCGGCAGAGGTCAAGAGCGCAGCCTGCAACCCATATTGACATAATTTTTAGCAACCTCACAGATATCTTTTTTCAGATCCTCCGTCCGCTTTTCTTTCCAACACCGAACCGAGCATCGTGGGCTACCGTCTATGCGGTATTACATTGCATATTTTTAACTTCTTACCTCAAAGCCCGATAGAAGGCTATCAGCAGCTTCGGTCAGCCCGCTCTTGGCGAGCTGCACCTTCTGGATCACCGCACTCATAATAGTGCGGTGTTCTTCCTCGATGGAAGCGCTCTGCAGCGCCTCCAACAAATTGCCCGGCGCCTCCGGTTGGACGGAAGCCGCCGGCGTCACGGTCTTGCCCTTCGTTCAAAGGGGCCGCCGGCCGGACTCCGGAAACACTGCGGGTTCCGATGTGGAGTCCGGCCAAGAAGTCCGGAGGACGCCTTGTGGCGCCTCCGGAGCCTCCCCCTGATGGGTCCCTTCTTGGGATCCCACCTCGGCGTCCTCGGCGTCACGAGGGGTGGAGGCGGTCGGGATGGAGTCTACATCCGACGGAGCCAACGACCCGCTCGATGAAGCGGGGAGATCATCACTGGCCGGACTACAGGCAGCATGCGGCATTGGAATGACACTATGTGACATGTAAAAAGAAATTATAAATCATTCAGAATCCGGATACTTACGATCTGCCAAGGCCTGGCCCTTGAAGGCCATTCTTCCTCGCCAACGTTGATGTTGGCGGAGCTGTCCGGGAATAGTCCTTCCCCTCTTGGACCCTTCGGCCTCCCTGCTGGGGAAGCCTTCCTCTTCCTCTCTCCTCCTCCGAGAGAGTCCTCTTTCTCCTCCTCGTTTTGGGAGGAGTCCGCCTGAGTCGTCGGACACTGAAAACGGGAGCTCTTTCGAGCACCCGTGGCCTCCTTCTTGGTTTTCTTCTCCGCACCACGTGCGGTGCCGAACCAAGCAGCTTCGCTTAGACGAAGCGCCTCTTGGATTCTCTAGCATAGGAGCCGACAGTAATCTGCTCCGCCTTCCTCATCCAAATCTGTCAAAGGAAAAGGGAAATTAAAACCGCATAGAGTCAAACTATGAAAAACAAGTGTCTCGTAAAGGGGTAGAATCACTTACCTCGTCGGCTGGCTCAAGGCCATGAGCGAAATCCGCGATCTTCAGTCGCGAATGCGGGGGCTTCGGCGCCCTTGAACAGCACCCTCTAGGCGCCTTCGTACGTCGTGTCGAAGAGCCTGTTCAGCGCATGGTGCTGTTCCGGATCGAACTCCCACAGATTGAATGCCCGCTCTTGGCATGGGAGAATCCGGCGGACGAGCATGACTTGGACCACGTTAACCAGCCTGAGCTTCTTCACCAGCCTTCGGATACAGGCTTAGAGTCCGTCGGCTCCTTGAACTACCCCACAAGCCCTTCTCTTTCCGTGAGGTGAGCTGCGTGGGGATACCAGATCTAAACTCGGGGCCGCCACCATGTAGGGTCAGCGGCTCGGTGATATAGAACCACCCCGATTGCCACCCCTTGACGGATTCCACGAAGGCCCCTTCGAACCAAAGGACATTGAAGGAGTGCCCTTCACTACCTTCGGCTTGACATTGAAGGTCTTGAGCCACAAGCCGAAGTGGGGCTGGATGCAGAGGAAGGCCTCGCATACCCATTTATAAACGCCGAGATGTTGAGGATAAAGTTCGGGCGCCAGATCATGGAAATCCAGGCCGTAGTAGAACATGAGCCCCGGACAAAGGGGTGAAGTGGAAAGCCCAGTCCATGGAGGAAGTGGGAAGGAAACGACCCTCTCATGGGGCCTGGGTGGGATGAGCCGCCTCGTCGGGCAGCCGGGCAGCGATGTCGCCGGAAAGGTATCCGGCGCCAGAAGCTTTGACAATGTGCTCCTCCTTAACGGTGGAGGCCAACCATTTACCTCCCGCCCGGACATGGTCGGAGAAGGTTGAGACGAGATGCGCGAACTTGGGCGCTGGAGCTCGAAAGTGCGGAGATGGATAAGCAAAGGAGGAAGAAGGCGAGGTGAGAAGGTGAATCCTTATCCCTTATATGGGCGGCGAAGTCTCACGCGTCCCCACCGCCCGGTAAAACTCGCTTATCTCCTGCGTCACCATCAATGGCGCGGTTGGGTTACCCACGCCCGTATTGATGAGAATCCCGGATTAAGGGGAAACACGATCTCTGCTTCGACAAGACGTGCCAGGGAAACCGCTTCGCTAAATGCGTTGAGGTGGTAAAGTAAAAAACAATTAAAGTAATGACTTGGTAGTTCCGTGATGTCATGCCGCAAAAAACGTCAGCAGATTGAACTTGTGTATATATTATTCTCTCTACGGTGGAATGTGGAATTTATTTTGCAGAGCCGGACACTATCCTGGTGTTCACAATCTTCTATCATTTGGAGGAGGAACCCGCCTTGCAATGCCAAGCAATATACGCCACGGACTTATCGTCATTGAAGCCCGGTTCAGGGCTACCGAGGAGTCCTGGATTAGGGGGTGTCCGGATAGCCGGACTACCATCATCAGCCGAACTATCATTGGCCGGACTATCATCATCGACCGGACTCCAAGACTATGAAGATACAAGATTGAAGACTTCTCCCCGTGTCCGGATGGAACTTTCCTTGGCGTGGAAGGCAAGCTCGGTGATACGGATATGTAGATCTCCTACCATTGTAACCGACTCTATGTAACCCTAGCCCTCTCCGGTGTCTATATAAACCGGATGGCTTTAGTCCATAGGACTAGAAGAACAACAACCCTTACAATCATACCATAGGCTAGCTTCTATGGTTTAGCCTCCCTGATCTCGTGGTAGATCCACTCTTGTAAACATCCACAATATCAATATCAATCAAGCATGACGTAGGGTTTTACCTCCATCAAGAGGGCCCGAACCTGGGTAAAACATCATGTCCCTTGTCTCCTGTTACCATCCGCCTAGACGCACAGTTCGGGACCCCCTACCCGAGATCCGCCGGTTTTGACACCGACAGCAAGCATCCGCAACTACAAAATAAGTATTAAGGTAAACCTAACCATAGCATGGAACATATGGATCCAAATCAGCTCCTTACAAAGCAACACATAAACTAGGGTTTAAGCTTCTGTCACTCTAGCAACCCATTATCTACTTATTACTTCCCAATGCCTTCCTCTAGGCCGAAACAATGGTGAAGTGTCATGCAGTCGACGTTCACATAACACCACTAGAGGAGAGACAACATACATCTCATCAAAATATCAAACGAATACCAAATTCACATCACTACTAATAGCAAGAATTCTCCCATGTCCTCAGGAACAAACGTAACTACTCACAAAGCATATTCATGTTCATAATCAGAGGAGTATTAATATGCATATAGGATCTGTACATATGATGTTTCATCAAATAAACCAACTAGCATCAACTACAAGGAGTAATCAACACTACTAGCAACCTACAGGTACCAATGCCAGACTTAGAGACAAGAATTGGATACAAGAGATGAACTAGGTTTGAGAGGAGATGGTGCTCGTGAACATGTTGATGGAGATTGGCCCCCTCCCGATGAGAGGAGCATTGGTGATGACGATGGCGATGATTCCCCCTCCCGGAGGGAAGTGTCCCCGGCAGAACAGCTCCGCCAAAGTCCTAGATTGGTTCCGCCAAGGTTCCGCCTCGTGGCGGCGGAGTCTCGTCCGGAAAGCTTTCTTATGATTTTTCTTCGGACGAAAGACTTCATATAGCAGAAGATGGGCACTGGAGGGCCAATAGGGGGCCCACGAGGTAGGGGGGCGCGCCCCCACCCTCGTGGCCAGGGTGTGGGCCCCCTCTGGTATTTCTTCCGCTCAGTATTTTTTATTATTTCCAAAAATAACTTCCGTGGAGTTTCAGGACTTTTGGAATTGTGCAGAATAGGTCTCTCATATTTGCTCCTTTTCAGCCCAGAATTCCAGCTGACGGTGATACGTCTCCAACGTATCTATAATTTGATTGCTCCATTCTATATTATCTTCTGTTTTGGACATTATTGGGCTTTATTATTCACTTTTATATTATTTTTGGGACTAACCTATTAACCGGAGGCCCAGCCCAGAATTGTTGTTTTTGCCTATTTCAGAGTTTCGCAGAAAAAGAATATCAAACGGAATGAAATCTTCGGGACGTGATTTTTGGAACAAACAAGATCCATGAGACTTGGACCCTACGTCAAGCAACCAACAGGGAAGCCACGAGGTAGGGGGCGCGCCTACCCCCACAGGGCGCGCCCTCCACCCTCGTGGGCCCCCTGTTGCTCCACCGATGTACTTCTTCCTCCTATATATACCTCACGCACTTCAAACGATCGATGCGGAGCCAAAACCTAATTCCACCGTCGCAACCTTCTGCACTCCACGAGATCCCATCTTGGGGCCTGTTAGTTCACGAGGGGGGCATCGATCATGGAGGGCTTCTACATCAACAACATAGCCTCTCCGACGAAGTGTGAGTAGTTTACCTCAGACCTTCGGGTCCATAGTTATTAGCTAGATGGCTTCCTCTCTCTTTTTGGATCTCAATACAATGTTCTCCCCCTCTCTCGTGAAAATCTATTCGGTGTAATCTTCTTTTGCGGTGTGTTTCTTGAGATCGATGAATTGTGGGTTTATGATCAAGTTTATGTATGAACAATATTTGAATCTTCTCAGAATTCTTTTATCTATGATTGGTTATCTTTGCAAGTCTCTTCGAATTATCAGTTTGGTTTGGCCTACTAGATTGATCTTTCTTGCAACGGGAGAAGTGCTTAGCTATGGGTTCAATCTTGTGGTGTCCTTTCCCAAAGTGATGAGGGGTAGCAAGGCACGTATTGTATTGTTGCCATCGAGGATAACAAGATGGGGTTTTATCATATTGCATGAATTTATCCCTCTACGTCATGTCATCTTGCTTAAGGCGTTACTATGTTCTTATGAACTTAATACTCTAGATGCATCTTTGGATAGCGGTCGATGTGTGGAGTAATAGTAGTAGATGCAGGCAGGAGTCGGTCTACTTGTCTTGGACGTGATGCCTATATACATGATCATACCTAGATATTCTCATAACTATGCTCGATTCATCAATTGCTCAACAAGAATTTGTTCACCCATCGTAAAATACTTATGCTCTTGAGAGAAGCCACTAGTGAAACCTATGGCCCCCGGGTCTATCTTCATCATATTAATCTTCCAACACTTAGTTATTTCCGTTGCTTTTTTTTACTTTGCCTTTTATTTTACTTTGCATCTTTATCACAAAAATACCCAAAATATTATCCTATCATATCTGTCAGATCTCACTCTCGTAAGTGACTGTGAAGGGATTGTCAACCCCTTATCGCGTTGGTTGCGAGGATTTATTTGTTTTGTGTAGGTGTGAGGGACTCACACGTAGCCTCCTACTGGATTGATACCTTGGTTCTCAAAAACTGAGGGAAATACTTACGCTACTTCGCTGCATCACCCTTTCCTCTTCAAGGGAAAACCAACGCTGTGCTCAAGAGGTAGCAAGAAGGATTTCTGGCGTCGTTGTTGGGGAGGTCTACGCAGAAGTCAACATACCAAGTAACCATCACAAACCCTTATCTCCCGCATTACATTATTTGCCATTTGCCTCTCGTTTTCCTCTCCCAAACTTCACCCTTGCCGTTTTATTCGCCCTCTCTTTTCCGTTCACCTTCTTCACTTGCTTCTTGTTTGCTCGTGTGTTGGATTGCTTGTTTGTCACGGTGGCTCAAGATAATACCAAATTATGTGACTTTACCAAAACCAACAATAATGATTTCCTTAGCACTCTGATTGCTCCTCTTACCGATACTGATTCTTGTGAAATCAATGCTGTTTTGTTGAATCTTGTCATGAAAGATCAATTTGACGGCCTTCCTAGTGAAGATGCCACTACTTATCTAAATAGCTTTGTTGATTTGTGTGATATGCAAAAGAAGAAAGATGTTGATAATGATATTGTGAAATTGAAGCTATTTCCTTTTTCGCTTACAGATCGTGCTAAAGCTTGGTTTTCGCCTATGCCTAAAAATAGTATTGATTCTTGGAATAAGTGCAAAGATGCTTTTATCTCTAAGTATTTTCCTCCCGCTAAGATCATCTCTCTTAGAAACGATATTATGAATTTTAAGCAACTTGATCATGAACATGTTGCACAAGCTTGGGAGAGGATGAAATTAATGATACGTAATTGTCCTACTCATGGTTTGAATTTGTGGATGATTATACAAAAATTTATGCCGGATTGAATTTTGCTTCTAGAAATCTTTTGGATTCGCAAGGGAGGCACTTTTATGGAAATCACTTTAGGATAAGCTACTAAACTCCTAGATAATATTATGGTTAATTATTCTCAATGGCACACTGAAAGATCTACTAATAAAAAAGTGCATGCGATAGAAGAAATTAATGTGTTGAGTGGAAAGATGGATGAACTTATGAAATTATTTGCTACTAGGAGTGTTTCTTACGATCCCAATGATATGCCTTTGTCTACTTTGATTGAGAATAATAATGAATCTATGTATGTGAATTTTGTTGGTAGGAATAATTTTGGTAACAACGCATATAGAGGAAACTTTAATCCTAGGCCTTATCCTAGTAATTCCTCTAATAATTATGAAAATTCCTACAACAATTCCTATGGAAATTTTAATAAGAGGCCCTCCAAATTTGAGACTAGTGTTAAAGAATTTATGAATTTGCAAAAGAATTTCAATGCTTTGCTTGAAGAGAAATTGCTTAAAGTTGATGAATTGGCTAGGAACGTTCATAGAATTTCTCTTGGTGTTGATTCTTTAAAACTTAGATCTATTCCTCCTAAGCATGATATCAATGAGTCTCTCAAAGCCATGAGAATTTCCATTGATGAGTGCAAAGAAAGAACCGCTAGGATGCGTGCTAAGAAAGATTGCTTTATGAAAGCGTGTTCTTCGAATTTCTATGAAAATAAAGATGAAGATCTAAAAGTTATTGATGTGTCCCCTATTAAATCTTTGTTTTTCAACATGAATCTTGATAATGATGGTACTGAATATGATCCACCTTTACCTAGAAGGCGTTCTAAAAATTCGGAGTTTTTAGATCTTGATGATAAAATTGATAAAAGTGGGATTGAAGAGAACAAAACCCTAGATATTAATGAACCCGCTATTTGGATTTCAAGGAATTTAATTATGATAATTGCTCTTTGATAGATTGCATTTCCTTGTTGCAACCCGTGTTAAATTCTCCTCATGCTTATAGTCAAAATAAAGCTTTTACCAAACATATCATTGATGCCTTGATGCAATCTTATGAAGAAAAGCTTGAGTTGGAAGTTTCTATCCCTAGAAAACTTTATGATGAGTGGGAACCTACTATTAAAATTAAGATTAAAGATCATGAATGCTATGCTTTGTGTGATTTGGGTGCTAGTGTTTCCACGATTCCCAAAACTTTGTGCGATTTGCTAGGTTTCCGTGATTTTGATGATTGCTCTTTAATCTTGCACCTTGCGGATTCCACTATTAAGAAACCTATGGGAATAATTAATGTTTTTCTTCTTGTTGCAAATAGGAACTATGTGCCCATAGATTCTATCGTTCTTGACATAGATTGCAATCCTTCATGTCCTATTATTCTTGGTAGACCTTTCCTTAGAACGATTGGTGCAATTATTGATATGAAGGAAGGGAATATTAGATTCCAATTTCCATTAAGGAAAGGCATGGAATACTTCCCTAGGAAGAAAATAAAACTACCATATGAATCTATCATGAGATCCACTTATGTATTGCCCACCAAAGATGGCAATAACAAGATCTATCCTTGCTTTTATGCCTAGCTAGGGGCGTTAAACGATAGCGCTTGTTGGGAGGCAACCCAATTTTATTTTTGTTTTTTGCTTTTTGCTTCTGTTTAGGAATAAATATTTGTTATAGCTCTGGTTAGATTTTCTTTTATGTTTTAATTAGTGTTTGTGCCAAGTTAAACCTATAGGATCTTCTTGGATGATAGTTATTTGATCTTGCTGTAATTTCCAGAAACTTTCTGTTCACGAAAAAAATTGTTAAAATCACCAGAATGTGATAAAATATTGATTCCAATTGCTTCTGATCAATAAACAAATTTTCTAGGTCTTCCTATTTTGGATGATTTGTTGGAGTTCTAGAAGTCTGCGTTAGTTACAGATTACTACAGACTGTTCTGTTTTTGACAGATTCTGTTTTTCGTGTGTTGTTTGCTTGTTTTGATGATTCTATGGCTAGTAAAATAGTTTATAAACCATAGAGATGTTTGAATACAGTAGGTTTAACACCATTATAAATAAAGAATGAGTTCATTACAGTACCTTGAAGTGGCCTTTTGTTTTCTTTTGCTAACGGAGCTCACAAGATTTTCTGTTGAGTTTTATGTTGTGAAGTTTTCAAGTTTTGGGTGAAAGATTTGATGGATTATGGAACAAGGAGTGGCAAGAGCCTAAGATTGGGGATGACCATGGCACTCCCAAGATAATCTAAGGACACGAAAAATCCAAAGCTTCTGGGGCATCCCCTCTTTCGTCTACTTTCATCGGTAACTTTACTTGGAGCTATATTTTTATTCACCACATGATATGTGTTTTGCTTGGAGCGTCTTGTATGATTTGAGTCTTTGATTTTTAGTTTACCACAATCATCCTTGCTGTACACACCTTTTGAGAGAGACACACATGATTCGGAAATTATTAGAATACTCTATGTGCTTCACTTATATCTTTTGAGTTATATGGTTTTTGCTCTAGTACTTCACTTATATCTTTTAGACCACGGTGGTGGATTTGTTTTATAGAAACTATTGATCTCTCATGCTTCACTTAGATTATTTTGAGAGTCTTAAATAGCATGGTAATTTGCTTAAATAATCCTAATATGCTAGGTATTCAAGATTAGTAAAAACTTTCTTATGAGTGTTTTGAATACTAAGAGAAGTTTGATGCTTGATGATTGTTTTGAGACATGGAGGTAATAATATCAAAGTCGTGCTAGTTGAGTAGTTGTGAATTTGAGAAATGCTTGTGTTGAAGTTTGCAAGTCCCGTAGCATGCACGTATGGTAAACGTTATGTAACAAATTTGAAACATGAGGTGTTCTTTGATTGTCCTCCTTATGACTGGCGGTTGGGGACGAGCGATGGTCTTTTCCTACCAATCTATCCCCCTAGGAGCATGCGCATAGTGCTTGGTTTTTGATGACTTGAAGATTTTTGAAATAAGTATGTGAGTTCTTTATGACTAATGTTGAGTCCATGGATTATACGCACTCTCACCTTTCCATCATTGCTAGCCTCTTCGTTATCGTGCATTGCCCTTTCCCACATTGAGAGTTGGTGCAAACTTCGCCGGTGCATCCAAACCCCGTGATATGATACGCTCTTTCACACATAAACCTCCTTATATCTTGCTCAAAACAGCCACCATACCTACCTATTATGGCATTTCCATAGCCATTCCGAGATATATTGCCATGCAACTTTCCACCATTCCGTTTATCATGACACGCTCATCATTGTCATATTGCTTAGCATGATCATGCAGTTGACATAGTATTTGTGGCAAAGCCACCGTTCATAATTCTTTCATACATGTCACTCTTGGTTCATTACATATCCTGCACATCACGGAGGCATTCATACAGAGTCATACTTTTTCTAGTATCGAGTTGTAATCATTGAGTTGTAAATAAATAGAAGTGTGATGATCATCATTTTCTAGAGCATTGTCCCAAGTGAGGAATAAAAAAAGGCCATAAAAAAGAGAAGCCTAAAAAAATGAGATAAAAATAGAGAAGGGACAATGCTACTATCCTTTTACCACACTTGTGCTTCAAAGTAGCACCATAATCTTCATGATAGAGAGTCTCTTGTTTTGTCACTTTCATATACTAGTGGGAATTTTTCATTATAGAACTTGGCTTGTATATTCCAACAATGGGCCTCCTCAAGTGCCCTGGGTCTTCATGAGCAAGCAAGTTGGATGCACACCCACTTAGTTTCTTTTGTTGAGCTTTCATACATTTATAGCTCTAGTGCATTCGTTGCATGGCAATCCCTACTCCTTGCATTAACATCAATCGATGGGCATCTCCATAGCTCATTGATGTGAGATTTTCTCCTTTTTTTTGTCTTCTCCACATAACCCCCATCATTATACTCTATTCCACCCATAGTGCTATGTCCATGGCTCGCGCTCATGTATTGCGTGAAAGTTTATAGGTTTGAGATTACTAAAGTATGAAATAATTGCTTGGCTTGTCATCGGGGTTGTGCATGATGAGAGCATTCTTGTGTGACGAAAATAGAGCATGACTAAACTATATGATTTTGTAGGGATGAACTTTCTTTGGCCATGTTATTTTGAGAGGACATAATTGCTTAGTTAGTATGCTTGAAGTATTATTATTTTTATGTCAATATGAACTTTTATCTTGAATCTTTCGAATCTGAATATTCATACCACAATTAAGAAGAATTACATTGAAATTATGCCAAGTAGCACTCCGCATCAAAAATTCTGTTTTTATCATTTACCTACTCGAGGACGAGCAGGAACTAAGCTTGGGGATGCTTGATACGTCTCCAACATATCTATAATTTTTTATTGCTCCATGCTATATTATCTTCTATTTTGGACATTATTGGGCTTTATTATTCACTTCTATATTATTTTTGGGACTAACCTATTAACTGGAGGCCCAGCCCAGAATTGTTGTTTTTGCCTATTTCAGAGTTTCGCAGAAAAAGAATATCAAACGGAGTCCAAACGGAATGAAACCTTTGGGAAAGTGATTTTTGGGACGAACAAGATCCAGGAGACTTGGACCCTACGTCAAGCAACCAACAGGGAAGCCACGAGGTAGGGGGGCGCGCCTACCCCCCAGGGCGCGCCCTCCACCCTCGTGGGTCCCCTGTTGCTCCACTGATGTACTACTTCCTCCTATATATACCTACGCACTTCAAACGACTGTGACACGGAGCCAAAACCTAATTCCACCGCAGCAACTTTCTCAGCATCCACGAGATCCCATCTTGGGGCCTGTTAGGAGCTCACGGAGAGGGCCATCATCACGGAGGGCTTCTACATCATCATAGCCTCTCCGATGAAGTGTGGGTAGTTTACCTCGGACCTTCGGGTCCATAGTTATTAGCTAGATGGCTTCCTCTCTCTTTTGGATCTCAATACAATGTTCTCCCCCTCTCACGTTGAGATCTATTCGATGTAATCATCTTTTAGCGGGGTATTTGTAGAGCCCGATGAATTGTGGTTTTATGATCAAGTTTATCTATTAACAATATTTGAATCTACTCTGAATTCTATTATCAATCATTGTTTATCTTTGCAAGTCTCTTCAATTATCAGTTTGGTTTGGCCTACTAGATTGATCTTTCTTGCAATGGGAGAAGTGCTTAGCTTTGGGTTCAATCTTGTGGTGTCCTTTCCCGGTGTGATGAGGGGCAGCAAGGCACGTATTGTATTGTTGCCATCAAGGATAACAAGATTGGGTTTTTATCATATTGCATGAATTTATCCCTCTACATCATGTCATCTTGCTTAAGGCGTTACTCTGTTCTTATGAACTACTCTAGATGCATGCTGGATAGCGGTCGATGTGTGGAGTAATAGTAGTAGATGCAGGCAGGAGTCGGTCTATTTGTCTTGGACGTGATGCATATATACATGATCATACCTAGATATTCTCATAACTATGCTCAATTCTGTCAATTGCTCAACAGTAATTTGTTCACCCATCGTAAAATACTTATGCTCTTGAGAGAAGCCACTAGTGAAACCTATGGCCCCCGGGTCTATCTTCATCATATTAATCTTCCAACACTTAGTTATTTCCGTTGCTTTTTTTACTTTGCCTTTTATTTTACTTTGCATCTTTATCACAAAAATACCAAAAATATTATCCTATCATATCTATCAGATCTCACTCTCGTAAGTGACCGTGAAGGGATTGACAACCCCTTATCGCGTTGGTTGCAAGGATTTATTTGTTTTGTGTAGGTACGAGGGACTCGCGTGTAGCCTCCTACTGGATTGATACCTTGGTTCTCAAAAACTGAGGGAAATACTTACGCTACTTTGCTGCATCACCCTTTCCTCTTCAAGGGAAAACCAACGCAGTGCTCAAGAGGTAGCAGCCGACATTCTCCCTCCTTATGTAAACCTTGTAAAATAAGAGAGAATAGGCATAAGTATTGTGACATAATGTGTAATAACAACCCATAATGCAATAAATATCGATATAAAAGCATGATGCAAAATGGACGTATCACGCCTGGGTGAGCACAACCCACCAGGGCGCACCTGGGCTCCCTGGCGCGCCCAGGTGGGTTGTGCCCACCTGGTGGGCCCCCTTTGGTAATTATTTGCTCCAATAATTCTCAAATATTCCATTAAAAAATCTCGTGAAGTTTCAGCTCATTTGGAGTTGTGCAGAATAGGTAGCCTGACGTAGCTTTTCCAGGTCCAGATTTCCAGCTGCCGGAATTCTCCCTCTTTGTGTATACCTTGCGTATTATGAGATAAAAGGCATTAGAATTACTCCAAAAAACATTATTATGGATAAAAACATTATAAATAACAGTAAGAAAATATGATGCAAAATGGACGTATCAATCAACATCCACAAGCTTAATTCCTGCTCGTCCTCGAGTAGGTTAATAATAAAAACAGATTTTTTTGATGTGGAATGCTGCCTAACATGTTCATCGCATATTATTTTTCTTTTGTAGCATGGACATATGGACTTTTATATGGTTCAAAGCAATAGTCTAGTTTTGAGATGAAGATTTCAATACTCAAGCTTATCAACAAGCAACCATATCTTTCAAAATATCAACACTAAAACAAGTTATCCCTAGCCCATCATGCTCAATCATTGATCCATTGATGAAACACACTCGCATATTAGCTACATCCAATGCTCAAGTACGATCATAGTGCCCCTTAGTTGGTGCTTTATAAGAGATGATGAAGACTCAAATAAACATAAAAATTGCATAAAGTAAATAGAAAGGCCCTTCGCAGAAGGAAGTAGGGATTTGTAGAGGTGCCAGAACTCAAAGCGAAAATTAAGAGATAAAACATTTTGAGAGGCATACTTTTCCCGTCAACGAAAACGACCGAGTAATTTCCAACACTTTCCATGCTAGATATATCATAGGTAATTCCCAAACAGAAAATAAAGTTTATTCCTTTTTCCAACATACTTTCACATTCCACGGCGAGTCGTATCCATGGGTGCCGTCCATACCAACACTTTCCACATAATTTATTATTTGACAACATAAAGTAAATTTATTTTTCATTTTGGGACTGGGCACCCCTAGTGAAAGATCGTGGATGTCGCCTAGAGGGGGGGGGGGGGGATGAATAGGCGCTTTAAAATAATTACGGTTGAGGCTTGAACAAATGCGGAATAAACCTAGCGGTTAATTTGTCAAGCACAAAACCTACAACAACTAGGCTCACCTATGTGCACCAACAACTTATGCTAAGCAAGAAAAACTACTTAGGTGATAGCAAGATATATGACAAGAAACAATATGGCTATCACAAATTAAACTGCATAAGTAAAGGGCTCGGGTAAGAGATAACCGAGGCACGCGGAGACGACGATGTATCCCGAAGTTCACACCCTTGCGGATGCTAATCCCGCTTGGAGGCGGTGTGGAGGCACAATGCTCCCAAAGAAGCCACTAGGGCCACCGTAATCTCCTCACGCCCTCGCACAATGCAAGATGTCGTGATTCCACTAAGGGACCCTTGAGGGCGGTCACCGAACCCGTACAAATGGCAACCCTTGGGGGCGGTCACCGAACCCGTACACTTTGGTAACCCTTGGGGGCGGTCACCGGTACCCGCCAAATTGCTCGGGGCGATCTCCACAACCTAATTGGAGACCCCGATGCTTGCCCGGAGCTTTACACCACAATGATTGAGCTCCGAACACCACCAACCGTCTAGGGCGCCCAAGCACCCAAGAGGAACAAGCTCAAGGGTACCAAGCACCCAAGAGTAATAAGCTTCTCAACTTGTAACTTCCACGTATCACTGTGGAGAACTCAAACCGATGCACCAAATGCAATGGCAAGGGCACACGGAGTGCCCAAGTCCTTCTCTCTCAAATCCCACCGAGGCAACTAATGCTAGGGAGGAAAATGAGAGGAAGAACAAGAAGGAGAACACCAAGAACTCCAAGATCTAGATCCAAGGGGTTCCCTCACATAGAGGAGAAAGTGATTGGTGGAAATGTGGATCTAGATCTCCTCTCTCTTTTCCCTCAAAAACTAGCAAGAATCCATGGAGGGATTGAGAGTTAGCAAGCTCGAAGAAGGTCAACAATGGGGGAAGAACATGAGCTCAAAGGATAAGGTTCATTGGGGAAGAAGACCCCCTTTTATAGGTGGGGGAAAATCCAACCGTTATGCTCACACCCCGCATCGAGCGGTACTACCGCTCCAAGGAGCGGTACTACCGCTAGGGCGGCAGTAGCCCTTTGAAAAACAACGACGAGGAGGAAAAAGGCCAGAAGAACCGTCGGAGCAGTACTACCGCATGCCCTCATGGTACTACTGCTAGGTGTAGCGGTACTACCGCTAGGGGTAGCAGTACTACTGTTTGCGAGCGGTACTAAAAAAATACATCCGTGCCTACCACCGCTGGACTTGTGACGAGTTTTTGGTCTGTAGCGGAAGTAGCCATGGAACTAGCCGCGATGGTATCGCTCCCAAGGGCGGTAGTACCGCTCCCAAGAGCGGTAGTAAAAAATTACATCCACTCCTGTCCGCGGTAGTACCGCTGCAGCCTTTTCAGAACATCAAAACTACCACAACTTCTGCAAAAGGATTCCGAATTCGACGAAACGAAGTTTGTTGGAAAGCTAACGACATGGGCTAACACAATCTTGAAAGAAATATAAATAAGAAGCAAATGAGAAAAGGCCCATAAGAAAATGGTGAGAACCCTTCCTCGGATAAGACGGTAAAACCTCCAACACCGAAAACATCATAGAAGACACATGCGAACTCCGTTTTCGATGAACTCAAGCTTGTCATAAAGATGACCATAAGATCTAAGACTCACAAAGAGAACCAAACAAGAAACAAGAAACATGATGCAAGGATGCAATTGTTTGAGCTCTCTACTAACGATACGATCAAGCTACCAACTTGAGAGCCCCCCTTGATAGTACGGCAAACGATCCTATAACACGGTCTCCCAACTACCACCATGAGACCGGTAAAATAGAAAACCTATCAAGGGCAAACCTTTGCCTTGCACATGGTCCACTTGATCTAGATGATGACGATCTTGACTCCCTCAAGTTGGACCACCTTTCTTGATTGTGTTGGCTCGATGAAGACTAGATGATTGCTCCCCCATACTCCACTATGGGTGAGTCACTCTTCGGTACACCTTCACAAGTCCATTGTCACCACAATGGACGGCAAGCTACACGCATGATTTCTTCGTGATGCTCCACTTGAACTTGCACAACACAACCTTGATTACGATCACCACTTGATGTCATCCTTTCCATGGGTTGTATGATATCTTCCTCTTGACGCAAGCCCGTGGACACGTACCTAACCCCACATAGAACTCTCACATAGACCATGGGTTAGTACACAAAGTGCAATGGACAATGCTTACCATACCATGGGGTCACTTGATCCCTCTCGGTACATCTTTTATGCTTTGTGAGTTGATCAACTTGATTCACTCTTGACTTAGTCTTGATCAACCTTGAATCTTTCCAACTCTCTTCGTTTGGATGATGTCTTGAAGGTAAACATGAATGATCACACAATCTTCTTCTTCAAGACATGTTTGCAATAAGCACGACACTCACATGACCAATCTTTGGATAATTCCTTAATAGCACCTTGGTCAACACATAAACTCCTTGAAACCAACACATGGACTTCAAGAAATGCCTATGGACAAATCCTTCAAATATAACCCAATGCAACCATTAGTCCATAGAGAATGTCATCAATTACCAAAACCACACATGGGGGCACCGCATGTCCTTTCACCTAGTACCTTTGCTGTACTCTCATGCAATGACAAGTGAATAAACACTCATCTTGAGAATAACACATCTCGCATGGAAAATATTGGCCACTCCCGGCCGCTTCATGAGCGGTGCGAGCACACAAAAAGGAAATTTATTTTGAAATTAGAGATGGCACATACAAATTTCTTAGAACAACACTCAAATACCGTATATAGGTAGGTATGGTGGACTCATATGGCCAAACTGGTTTAAGTATTTTGGATGGACAAGTAGTATTCCTACTTATTCCAAATGGAGGCTAGCCAAAAGATTGAGAAGCAACCAACCAAGAAACGAAAAATCACGTAAGCGAGCATTAAGCATAACTAACACCAAATAATGCCCCACAAGTAGGATGTAATTGTTCACACATGAACATGTCACCATGTACCTCCAACGCCGAGGGTGATGCACCACAGGTCACCTCGAAGGAGACCCGTCCGGAAGCGCGGTACGCAAGCAATCCGACGGGTGCTTTTCAGGACCCGAAATCCCACATGCCCGGGAGGGACCCTGTTAGGGCGCGCGGCGGCTATGGGCTGCCCTAGGTTTACCTGATCGCCCCTAGGGCCTCGAGGTTCGCTGCCTTGCAACAAGAAGAATAGACGAAGAACGAGGAAGAAGAAGAACTAGGGTTAAGGAGAAAAGATAAAAGATAAAAAGTGGTAGATGATTTGATCGATTGTGTGTTGTTCAATCGACCGTCACCCGTTAGGTATATAAGAGGCGTCTGGACTTCCCGTGCAAGGAAAAGGCTTGGATTCACGTGTAAAACCCTAGTCAAATTTGGATTGGTTTTGTCCGAACTTTCCAAAACTGTTCGGTTTAAAACTAGCTGCACATTGCGGGTCTTTTTTGAGGTGGTAACCGACCTCGGATGGAAGCGAGCTCAAAAGCAATCTTGACCGTTTCGACGAGACGAACAACTTTTATGTTGACACTTTTTTTTATCATAGGTCATGTTCACGGCCAAATCGCTCGCGCAAAACAGCTAATTATTCACGCAGCTCATCACACATACCCACATATGTGTCTGGTTCTGGGCATCATATTTTGCTCACTGGAGGGTCGCGCTGTGCGGGCTCTAACTTTTGTATACGACCTTGGATTGGGACGATCTTTATACCAAAATCGATGGTTTCAACGACAAGCACAACTTTAATGTTGAAACTTTCTCCATTTAAGGCCATCTTAATTGGGTTTCTAGCCATTCTTTAATCTGGTGTTGACATGAGCATCTCTGAACTTGTCATAACTTTTGTATCCGAGCCCCGTTTTAGACCATCTTCATATTCATCTTGATCTTCTCGAAGAGATCCATCTCATGGTGACTTTAAATAATAAGTTTGAATTAATCTTGACATAGCTTCAAGCCACTCTTTATAATTGTGCCACTTTTGGGCGTCAACACATGCCCCCTGTTTTTTGGCAAAGCTAGCGTGCCGAAAAATAACTTGTACCGTGTTGGTTCTAAGGATGATGTCAACACTCCATCGGCCATTTATATGCTTAGGGCGATAATTATATATCAGCCATCATTTTTTGTATCCTTCTCAACTTCATTAACAATCTGATGACAAAGTCCCATAGATATGTATCTCAAGGTCATCCTCCAAACCATATTGTTCACCCTTTTGCTAGGATTTTATAGATAATCAACAATAAACTTTCTCCAATCCTTACTTTTGCCTGCATAAAAATTTCATTAGTGGCCGAAGCTGTGGACTTCGGTTCGGCCTTACCTATGTTGACGAGACTAAGCATTGGCTATTGAGAGAAATGCAATACACCATAATTAACATAGTAGCCGGATGCTTGCTATGCCAATTCTTTTGAATTGTCATGTCTAAATATATGAACAATTTTGAAGCAAACCAAGGTAAATTTTTGCATCTAGACATACCCCAATATAAACTATAAGTGATTTGTCAAAACATTGATAACCCTTGGATATTTGTTGCACTACTCACAACGAATCACCGAAAGCCTCAATATGTATAACACCTATAGCAAGTAAAAGATTCAATCCGAATAACAATGCATATTCGGCTTTGATTAATCGTGCATAAAAATATTCTAAGAGGCATGAGGCTTCACAAATAGTACCATAAGGAGATATATAAACAACACCAACACTTTGGCCATTGCTACGAATTGAACCATCAAAACATAATATCCATAGTACTAGAGACAAGGATAATATCAATATTATGCATGTCATTAATCCGATGTTTAGTAAAAAAATCAGCTATGATTTGGCCTTTTATAGATCTCAAAGACGCATAAGCCAAATCATATCCAAACAAAGTATAAGCCCCCTAGCCAATTCTGTAACTATGAATTGGTCTATGCATCATGTATTCAATGACATCGGTCATGATGTCTTAACTCCATTCAAATATAAATATAAATTTCCTTGAGCACATACCTTGTTCCGCTATCCAATCAAACTAGGGACGATGTTAGAATATTGCACCAGCCATGCATTGACATACTCTTAGGACGATAGATAAATATCGGCCATTACCATGTAAATTTCATTCAAAGCACATATAGCCGAAATAAACAAATGAAATGACAAATCAAGTATTTTGGCCCATTGGATCAGCAACAAACTTGTAGCTAATCAAATGTATAGTGACTTTGTAATACCGTTTCATGATGTAAGAAATTATATTGCATCCATGGATTAAAATAAGCCCATTGAGGGTTACCAATCATACCTGATGACGAATTCCATGGCATAGGCGTTAATGGCATTATGTGTAGACCGAAGATGATGAAACATTAATCTTGGTCCTTCGTAGTTTTCACTCTTTTCCTTCTTCACCTTTGCCGCACTTCTTGTAATGGAAGCTTGCACATAATTCTTATTTTGAGCACTTCCTTTGGGAACCCATGCCATGTTCCTTTCTTCAAGTTCTTGTGCACTACATTTTTGTAATTCCTTCTTTTGCCAATATGATAAGCCGAATGGGCATATCGGCTGTGATTTTGTTTTGACCAATGGAAATTCCTTTTTGGCCTTGTGCACTCTCAACTTCTTTTCTTCAGATTTGGCACTTTGATTCTCAATAATTGGTCGCTTCATCTCATTGCCTTTAGTAGCCAATGTCAACACTTTAATTGGCTCTTTTTCATTTGAGATCAAATCTGAAATTGCACTCTTACGACCATCTCTTTTAACACGGTAAACTTGCTGGACCACCTCTTCCTTCTTCCTTGAGTTCTGGACCGATTCCTTATGATTGAAACGGTCTTTAACATGTGATTGTTCAAATGTTGATCTTCTCGGAGCTGCATAATATTGGTGAGATGGTCTAAAATAGGATGGAGAATGTGCCCTTGTATCATACCTGTTCCATGATGGATATGGATCTATATGAGCATAGGAAGGCATCCACGGTATTCGAATTGGGGCCTCAAAATAAGGATATAAATATGTTGCATTAAAATTCTCACTTTGCCAATACCGATCCTCATATTTGCGCTTTGGGAGTGATCTTGGTTTCTTTGCATGATTTGGCTGATAAGCATTCTTCTCTTCACTCTTCTTTTGATATTTATCCAATAGTTCACGAAGGTGATTTTCAATCTCTTACACTTGCGCTTATTTGGGCCTTTGTTTTCTTTTGGTTTACTTCCATCGACCATTGGATTTGCTTGCTGCCCCCCAGTCCTTGGCGTCTCTATTGTAGCTTCGATGGAATTCTTGCCCTCAAGATTATGCTCTTCAACAACTTCTTTACTTGAAAGCTTGATCTCATCACCTGCAGTTTTTACCTTCTCTTTAAATGGATCGGCTTGAAGCAGCCGATGCAAAAACTTTCTGCCATCGGGACCAGTCGGAATAGAGTGGTCATCTCTTGGTGTCTCAACAAATTTCAATCGTCCTTTATCAATGGACGATTTAACTATTTGACGAAACATGTTGAAATCCTCAAAATTATGCTTGGACGAATCATGCAACTCACAATTCATTCGTCCCTGGACAGATGGCTCAACATGGTGATCAAGAATTCTAATTTAATTATTTCTCAACAACAAATCAAAGATTTGATCACACATGTTTGAATTGAAGGTAATTTTTTTATTTTCTAGCCGATCTTGCTGTGAAAACGGCTTTGGAGTTAAGCAAACGAATGGTTCAGATTTTGTATCTCCCCATTCGGCTATGATTTTTATTTTGCATTCTTTTACCGATGTCATTGGATAAGATATTATGCTAGCATCGGTTTTCTAAAAATAATCTATCCTTGGCTTTATGTTTCTAAAACAAAAATAGTTAGAACATGCATGCCTCAATTGAGACCAAGAGTAAGCCAAGTATGAAACAAGCAAAGCTACCCATGTAGATACGAACTTTAAATAAAGCAATGAGGTAAGCCTTGATTGCAACAATAAGTTAGTATCGGTCTTTATAAATGGCGCAATGGGTTGACCGATATGTTATATAACAATTTTATTGCTAACAAGTAAATTACCCTTCTTCATTGGTCTTTCAAAATTACTTATGAGGATTTTTCTAATAGATGCATCAACAATAAAGTTCTGACCAAATCTGAAAATAGGTAAATTACTTGCTAAACATACCTCTTCAAATATGTTGGGAGAGCATGATGGTGGTGTGACTTGAACAATATCTTGCTCCGCCTTTGGATGGCTCCCCAACACCTCTTCATCACCTTTTTTCTTGATTCCGTGCATCATTATATTGATGATTTTTGTCGGCCGAACATTGTTCGGCTAATTGTTCTTGTCCTTGAAGTTCATCAATTTCTATGACACGAAACTCATAGGGCAGGAAGTAGGTTCCATTAACTTTAGAAAAATCAAGCATGGTCGTTTTGCCATGCTTTTCATGCCCTTTCTCAATACTACTTGCCTCTTTGGATTTGATGGATTCAGAATATATACTACTTGATTCGGCTTTTTCAAATTTGAAGCACTTTCATGTTCTGAATCATCCTTCTTTTCATTGATACTACCAATTGGCAGTGCTTCTTTTATCTGAGCCAATTCTTTTTCTATTTGTTTCTAGCGGTGAGCGGCAAAATTTGCTTTAAGCTTTTTCTCAACTTCAGCCCACTCCGGATATGATTGCCCCCCAATGCTTTTATATTCTTTCGGCGATGACACATGGGTGTTTCCGAAACTTTGCAATTGTGTAGGGGGTGTATAATATGATGTAGTACTAGGTGAAGGCATATGCATTGTTGTAAAACCATATCTTTGCTCACCAATTTTATCAATTGGCAAAGATTCATATTCTTGCAAAACTCTAGCTTTTATTGCGGCATAATCAAGAAATAGCCCCTTTTAAAGATTCAAGGCAAAGAGCACTAATCCTCTTATTTTGGGCTAAACTCTTCAATGCAGCCACTACTACCTCATCTTCTACAATATTGGGCACAACCGCTCCTGTAAAATTTACATTTATTCGGATATGACCAGGAAGGTGTGAAGACGAATTATGAACATCTACAGTTGTGTATGGTGCTGAAAAATTACTGACATGAGGTGTATCATATGACGGTTGAGAATAACTGGCCGAATAACTGGTAGTAGCATGGCCGATTCTCCCATTCATCGGCATGGTTGGATTAGTATATTGCACATTACTTGCCGATGAATAAAAGGGTGAAACACTTTCTTGCATGGCATTGGAAATTCTAAGATGAGGTGTTTCAAATTTATTAACCGAACTCACCATGTTGTTCATCGGCATAACGATTTGTGGGGTTGCTGATGCATGAGAGTTGTGATACATATGGCGCATGCTACTAGTATCATAAGAAGTTGAAGCATGTAAATTACATTGAATCGGCCTACACACGTAATTAGATGCATGATTGAACAAACTAGGGCTGGCCGATAGATCATACTCATTGGATGATCTAGTAACAACATATGAATTATTTGCATCTACAGTAGGGAATTGGGTATTCATATTACCTTTGTAGATTGCAAACCCTAGATGACGATCTCTAGCAAGAACGGGCTGGAGACCATTCAAAGCTTCGTCCCCAACGGAGTTGCCAAAAAGTGTGTTCGCACACGAACACGTCACCGTGTACCTCCAACGCCGAGGGTGATGCACCGCAGCTCACGTCGAAGGAGACCTGTCCGGAAGCACGGTACGCAAGCAATCCGACGGGTGCTTTTCAGGACCCGAAACCGCACATGCCCGAGAGGGACCCCGTCAGGGCGCGCGGTGGCTATGGGCTGCTCTAGGTTGACCTGATCGCCCCTAAGGCCTCAAGGTTCGCCGCCCTGCAACAAGAAGAACAGACGTAGAACAAGGAAGAAGAAGAAGAATTAGGGTTAAGGAGAAAAGATAAAAGATAAAAAGTGGTAGATGATTTGGTCGATTGTGTATTGTTCAATTGGCCGTCACCCATTAGGTATATAAGAGGCGTTTGGACTTCCCATGCAAGGAAAAGGCTTGGATTCACGTCTAAAACCCTAGTCAAATTCGGATTGGTTTTTTCCGAACTTTCCAAAACCGATCAGTTTAAAACTAGCTGCACCTTGTGGTCTTTTTGGAGATGGTAAACGACCTCGGATGGAAGCGAGCCCAAAAGCAATCTTCACCGTTTCGACGAGGCGAACAACTTTCATGTTGAACGGTTTTTTATCAGAGGTAATCTTCACGGCCAAATCGCTCACGCAAAACTGCTAATTATGCACGCAGCTCATCAGACATACCCACATAAGTGTCTGGTTCCGGCCGTCATATTTTGCTCACTAGAGGGTCGCGCTTTGCGGGCTCTAACTTTTTCATACGACCTTGGATTGGGATGATCTTTAAATCGATCGTTTCAACGAGACACACAACTTTCATGTTGAAACTTTATCCATTTGAATCCATCTTAATTGGGTTCCTAGCCATTCTTAAATCTGGTGTCGACATGAGCATCTCTGAACTTGTCATAAGTTTTGCATCTGAGCTCCATTTTAGACCATCTTCGTATTCATCTGGATCTTCTCAAAGAGATCCATCTCATGGTGACTTTCAATAATAAGTTTGAATTAATCTTGACATAGCTTCAAGCCACTCTTTATAATTGTGCCACTTTTGAGCGTCAACAGTAATTTCATTGCATAACTATTGACTTTCGTGCTTGCATAGAGAATCACAAACCTTAACACCAATATCCTTACTATAGCATAATTACTCATCAAAATAACTCACATATCACTATCATCATATCTCAAAACTATTACAAAGAATCAAGTTTATTTTGTCCAATGATCTTCATGAAAGTTTTTATTATATCCCCCTTCAATATCCATCACTTTGGGACTAATTTCATGTGTTGCTTTTGATTAGCTCAAACAAATTTAAGTGAAGAACATGAGCATAAAAATTTCCGTCTCTCAAAATAATAGAAGTGAAGCATGAGAGAATTTCTTAAAAAGTTTACTACCTCTTAAATAAATCTAATTGAAGCATGAGAGCCTTACTTCAAAAATATTAAAGCACACCATGCTCAAAAAGATATAAGTGAAGCACTAGAGAAATTCCATAGCTCAAAAAATTTAAGTGAAGCATATAGAGCATTCTAACAAATCATATCATAATATTGGCTCTCTCAAATAGGTGTGTCCAGCAAGGATACTTGTGACAAACTAAAAAGCAAAAAAGCAAAAACTCATATAATACAAGACGCTCCAAAAAACTCATGATATGTGACGAATAAAAATATAGCTTCAAGTAAAATACCAATGATCGTTAGAAGAAAGAGGGGATGCCACTCGGGGCATCCCCAAGCTTAGTTGCTTGTTCATCTTTGAATATTACCTTGGGGTGCGGTAGCATCCCCAAGCTTAGGCTCATCTTACTCCTTATTTCTTCATCCATCGTGATCTCACCGAAAATTTGAAAACTTCAATCACACAAAAATTAACAAAATCTTCGTGAGATCCGCTAGTATAAGAAAGCAAATCACTACTCTAAGTACTGTTGAAAACCCATTCATATTTAACTTTTGCATTATATCTACTGTATTTCCACTTTACCATGGCTTATGCCCTCCGATACAAACCATAGATTCATCAAAATAGGCACACAATGCAAAGAAAACAGAATCTATCAAAAACAAAACAGTTTGTACCAATCTGAAGACTTCGAATACTTCTGTAACTCAAAACATTATGAAAAATTAGGACAACATGGGCAATTTGTATATCAATCTTGTGTAAAATTTTTAGAATTTTATCACACTTCTGTAATTTTAAACAATTATGTTACTGGCGCAACAAAGTTTCTATTTTTCAACAAGATCAAATCAACTATCACCCAACATGATCCCAAAGGCTTTACTTTGCACAAACACTAACTAAAACATAAAAATACAATCGTAACAGTAGCATAATTGTGCAAACACTCAAGAACAGAAAGAAAAAGGCAAAAATAAATTTTATTCATTGGGCTGCCTCCCAACAAGCGCTATCGTTTTCTGCCCCTAGCTAGGTATAACGCAATAGTTTCAAGTATTGTCATCTTTGGTTTCCAATTCCTCAATCACACAACCGTTGTTCCTCAAATATTTAGCATAAATATTTTCAAGAACAATACTCCTAGGAATGAGGTTAAAAAATTCATTCTTGCAAGTAGGGTTTCTCACAACTTCAACAAAGTCGGGGTGAATACTAATCATCTTAAGATCTCCTTTGTTATTATTGGAAGTTGCACCCTTGTTCTTAGTGGCTTGAGTAATCATGCTTTCTTCCAACTTATCAATCCGTGAAGGACTTTCCTTAATTCTTTCATGAATTATGGTTCCTTTTTCTTTTAGCAACTTGAAAACCTCTCCCATTTTTTACCCAAATGTATTAGCAAGATTATGCATTTTTTTATCTAAGTTTTCAATATATTCCCCAGTAAGCATATTCTTTTCAATAGCATCAAGCCTTTGCGTAACATGCTCAAGTGTTAAAGCAGTTTCATTGATAGTAAGAGGTGGTGAACCTACTAGATTTCCCATAGCACTAAAAGCATCCAAAGATGGACACATCAAGAAGTTCCCACCGGTAATCGTATCAAGGACGAATCTATACCAGGTGGTGATGTCTACTACACAACTTTATTCTTGTAGACACGTGTTGGGCCTCCAAGCGCAGATTTTTGTAGGACAGTAGCAATTTTCCCTCAAGTGGATGACCTAAGGTTTATCAATCCGTGGGAGGTGTAGGATGAAGATGGTCTCTCTCAAACAACCCTGCAACAAAATACAAGAAATCTCTTGTGTCCCCAACACATCAAATACAATGGCAAATTGTATAGGTGCACTAGTTCGGCGAAGATATGGTGATAAAAGTGTAATATTGATGGTAGAAATATATTTTCACAATCTGAATAAGTAAAAACAGCAAGGTTAAATTGTAAACGGGCACAAAAACGGTATTGCGATGCTTGAAAATGAGGCCTAGGGTCCGTACTTTCACTAGTGCAACCTCTCAACAATGCTAACATAGTTGGATCATATGATTATCCCTCAAAGTGCAATAAAGAATCACTCCCGAAGTTCCTATTAGCGGAGAACAAAAGATAGAAATTGTTTGTAGGGTACGAAACCACCTCAAAGCTATTCTTTTCGCTCGATCTATTCAAGAGTTCGTACTAAAATAACACAAAGCTATTTTTCCGCTCGATCTATCGTAGAGTTCGTACTAAAATAACACCAAAGCAAATTCATATTCATAATACTCAATCCACACAAAGAACTACAAAGAGACCCCAAAGTTTCTATCGGAGAAAAGATAATAAAAATGTGCATCAACCCCTATGCATAGATTACCCCAATGTCACCTCGGGAATCCGCAAGTTGAGTGCCATAACATACATCAAGTGAATAAATATGATACCCCAATGTCACCTCAAGTATTCATACCGCAAGACATACATCATGTGTTCTCATATATGAATATTCAATCCGACAAGACAAAACTTCAAAGGGTAAAGATTCAACTCATCACAATAAGAGTACAGAGGGGAGAAACATCATATGATCCATCTATATTAACAAATCCCATGATATAGATCACGAGAGAGAGAGAGAGAGAGAGAGAGAGAGAGAGAGAGAGAGAGATTAAACACATAGCTACTGGTACAAACCCTCAGCCCCAAGGGTGGACTAGTCCCTCCTCATCGTGGTGGTCGCCGAGGTGATGAAGATGGCCACCGGTGATGATTCCCCCCTCCGGCAGGTTGCCAGAAAGGGTCTATGGTTGGTAGCTACAGAGCCTAGCGGCGGCGAAACTTCTGATCTAGGTTAACCCCGAAGGGTTTCGGAATATTTGGGAATTTATAGTGCAAAGAGGGGGTGCAGGAGGCCACCGAGGTGGGCACAATCCACTGGGCACGCCTGGGCCCCTCAGCGCGCCTCGATGGGTTGTGCCTCGGGCAACCCCTGTGTGCCGCCTGGCCCAATGGATGTATTCTGGTCCATAAAAAAATCTCTGTGGAGTTTCGTTGCGTTTGGACTCCGTTTGGTATTGATTTCATGCGATGTAAAAAACAAGCAAAAAACAACAACTGTCACTGGGCACTGGGTCAATAGGTTAGTGCCAATAAAATTATATAAAGTTGCTATAAAATGATTGTAAAACATCCAAGAATGATAAAATAACAACATGAATACTTCATAAATTATAGATACGTTGGAGACGTATCAACATCCCCAAGCTTAATTCCTACTCGTCCTCGAGTAGGTAAATGATAAAAGAAATAATTTATGAAGTGTGAATGCTAGCAAAGTGCACAAGTTTGATCAATGACAATTTCAATCACTTTTCCTAGCATCATAACATCAATTCTTTCTCATAAAACTTATCATGATAAAGTAGCAATTGAAAATGGAATTTTTGTTTTGGAATGTTACCTATCATGTCATCTCATATTCATTTCTTTATAGCATGGACATTTGGACTTTTATATGGTTCAAAGCAATAGTCTAGTTTTGACATGAGACTTAAATACTCAAGCATATCAACAAGCAACCATGTCTTTCAAAATATTAATGCTAAAATAAGTTATCCCTAACCCATAATGCTCAACCATTGATCCATTCATGAAACACATTCAAGATATTAGCTACACCCAATGCTCAAGTACGATCATAGTGCCTCCTAGTTGGTGCTTTATAAGAGAAGATGAAGACTCAAATTAAAAATAAAAATTGCATAAAGTAAAAGAAAGGCCCTTCCCAGAGGGAAGTAAGGATTTGTAGAGGTGCCAGAGCTCAAAGAAAAAATTGAGAGATAAAAAAACATTTTGAGAGGCATACTTTTCCCACCAACGAAAATTACTTAGAGCTCCCAACACTTTCCATGCTAGATATATCATAGGCGGTTCCCAAACAGAAAATAAACTTTATTCCTTTTTCCACCATACTTTCACTTTCCATGGCTAACCGTATCCACGGGTGCCCTCCATGCCAACACTTTCCAAGGAATTTATTATTTGACAACATAAAGTAAATTCATTTTTCATTTCGGGACTGGGCATCCCTAATACCTTTGCCTTACTATCGTGCAATGACAAGTGAATAAACACTCATCGTGAGAATAACATATCTAGCATGGAAAATATCGGCCACCCCTCACCTCCTCGCGAGCGGTACGAGCACACAAAAGAGAAATTTATTTTGAAAATTAGAGATGGCACGTACAAATTTGCTTAGAACGGCAAAAGAATACCACATATAGGTAGGTATGGTGGACTCATGTCACAAAACTAGTTTAAAGGATTTTGGATGCACAAGTAGTGACCATACTTAGTGCAAAATGAAGGCTAGCAAAATATTGAGAAGCGACCAACCAAGAAACAAATAATCTCATAAGCGAGCATTAAGCATAGTTAACACCGAATAATGCACCACAAGTAGGATGTAATTTCATTGCACAACTATTGACTTTCGTGCTTGCATAGGGAATCACAAACCTTAACACCAATATTCTTACTAAAGCATAATTACTGATACGTCTCCAACGTATCTATAATTTTTTATTGTTCCATGCTATATTATATTCTGTTTTGTATGTTTAACGGGCTTTATTATACACTTTTATATTATTTTTGGGACTAACCTATTAACCGAAGGCCCAACCCAAATAGCTATTTTTTTGCCTATTTCAGTGTTTCGCAGAAAAAGAATATCAAACGGAGTCCAAACGGAATGAAACCTTCGGGAACACGATTTTCGGAACAAACGTGATCCAGAGGACTTGGAGTCTACGCAAAGCAATCAATATGGAGAGCACGAGGCAGGGGGCGCTCCTACCCCCCAGGCGCGCCCTCTGATGACCCACAAGTGTAGGGGATCTATCGTAGTCCTTTTGATAAGTAAGAGTGTCGAATATAGAGAAAAGCGCTCCCGAGGACACGTTGGAATTATCGTCAAGCTAATTTTCATCACGTTCATATGATTCACGTTCGGTACTTTGATAATTATATATGTGGGTGGACCGGTGCTTGGGTGCTGTCCTTACTTGGACAAACATCCCACTTATGATTAACCCCTATTGCAAGCATCCACAACTACAAAAGAAGTATTACGGTAAACCTAACCATAGCATGAAACATATGGATCCAAATTAGCTCCTTACGAAGCAACACATAAACTAGGGTTTAAGCTTTTGTCACTCTAGCAACCCATCATCTACCTATTACTTCCCAATGCCTTCCTCTAGGCCCAAATAATGGTGAAGTGTCATGTAGTCGACGTTCACATAACACCACTAGAGGAGAGACAACATACATCTCATCAAAATATCAAACGAATACCAAATTCACATGACTACTAATAGCAAGACTTCTCCCATGTCCTCAGGAACAAACGTAAGTACTCACAAAGCATATTCATGTTCATAATCAGAGGAGTATTAATATTCATATAGGATCTGAACATATGATCTTCCACCAAATAAACCAACTAGCATCAACTACAAGGAGTAATCAACACTACTAGCAACCTACAGGTACCAATCTCGCACTTAGAGACAAGAATTGGATACAAGAGATGAAGTAGGGTTTGAGAGGAGATGGTGCGGTGAAGATGTTGATGGAAATTGGCCCCCTCCGATGAGAGGAGCGTTGGTGATGGCGATGGCGATGATTTCCCTCCCTGAGGGAAGTGTCCCCGGCAGAACAGCTCTGCCGAGCCCTAGATTGGTTCCGCCAAGGTTCCGCCTCGTGGCGGCGTGAGTCTCGCCCAAAGCTTGCTTATTATTTTCTTCTGACAAAAGACTTCATATAGCGTAAGATGGGCACCGAGGGCCAACATGGGGCCCACGAGGCAGGGGCGCGCCTGTGGGGGTAGGGCGCGCCCCACACTCGTGGGCTGGTGTGGGCCCCTCTGTATTTCTTTCGCTCAGATTTTTTATTATTTCCAAAATAACTTTCGTGGAGTTTCGTGACTTTTGGAGTTGTGCGAATAGGTCTCTAATATTTGCTCCTTTTCCAAATTCCCGTAATTCCAAAGCCGCATTCTCCCTCCTCATGTAAACCTTGTAAAATAAGAGAGAATAGGAATAAGTATTGTGACATAATGTGTAATAACAACCCATAATGCAATAAATATCGATATAAAAGCATGATGCAAAATGGACGTATCAACTCCCCCAAGCTTAGACCTCGCTTGTCCTCAAGCGGAAGCCGATAATGATAAATATGTCCACATGTTTAGAGGAAGAGGTGTCAATAAAATAAAATACGGACATGAGGGCATCATGATCATTCTTATAACAGCAACATATATGGATAATGCCATATGATTTCTTATGCTCAAGTAATAATCTATTCATAATGCAAAGTATGAATCAGAAACATTATTGAGAACTAACAAACTATAATCTCATTCATAGAAGAAATAGCAATTAATCATAACATCGTAAAGAGTCTATGTCGAGCTTTTCAGCAAGTCCACATACTCAACTATCATTTAGTCTTTCACAATTGCTAACACTCACGCAATACTTGTGGTTTCGGATTTTTAATCGGACAAAGAGAAAGATAGGGGCTTATAGTTTCGCCTCCCAACCTTTTACCTCAAGGGTAATGTCAACAATAATAACTCATGCTAACTTACATCCAATTAGATATATCCATCAGGATCTTTCCAACACACTGTGCTTGCCAAAGGATAAAATGTAAAAAGGAAAGGTGAAAATCACCATGACTCTTGCATAAGGTAGAAGATAATAACAAAAGATAGGCCCTTCACAGAGGGAAGCAGAGGTTTCCATGCGCTTTCAGGGTTGGATGCACAAAATCTTAACGCGAAAGAACGTCACTTTATATTGCCACTTGTGATATGAACCTTTATTATGTAGTCCGTCGCTTTTATTTCTTCCACATCACAAGATCGTATAAAGCTTATTTCTTCCACACCAATCAATCATACATATTTAGAGAGCAATTTTTATTGCTTGCACCGATGACAACTTACTTGAAGGATCTTACTCAATCCATAGGTAGATATGGTGGACTCTCATGTCAACACTGGGTTTAAGGGTATTTGGAAGCCCAAGTAGTATCTTTACTTGGTGCAAAGAATTTGGGTAGCATGAGGGGGAAAGGCATGCTCAACATGTTGTATGATCCATGACAATATACTTTATTTCAGATATAAGAAAACATAACCCATTACGTTGTCTTTCTTGTCCAACATCAACTCTTTAGCATGTCATATTTTAATGAGTGCTCCCAATCATAAAAGATGTCCAAGATAGTATATTTATATGTTAAACCTCTCTCTCTTTATTACTTCATATTAATTGCAACGATGACCAAAGCAATGTTTGTCAACTCTCAACAATTTTTAATCATCATACTCTTTCTATGTGAAGTCATTACTCTTCATAAGATCAATATGGTCTTTTTATTTCTTTTTATTCTTTATCTTTTCTTTATTCCCTCAGGATCATAGCAAAATAATCAAGCCCTTGACTCAACACTAATCTTTATTATATAGCTCATGGACTCGATTACATAGAGAGATCATAAAGCAAAACTCAAAACTGGATCATGCTAAAACTTTATTCTACTAGATCGAGATATTACTGAAGGGATCGAACTAAGAAAAACGGTAAAGATAGGAGTGTGATGGTGATACGATACCGGGGCACCTCCCCCAAACTTGGCAGTTGCCAAAGGGAGTGCCCATACCCATATGATTATGTCTCCTTTGCTGGTGAAGAAGATGGTGGTGATGATGGTTAGTCGCAAATCGAGCGTAGGAGGTCCTCCAACTTGCGGATAATGCCCTTGAGTGCAATGATATGCTCCTTCAACAAAATATTTTCACGTGTGAGATACTTGTTTTGTATACGAGCTTACTCAATCATATGGAAAGCTTCAATCTCAGTTGGGGTAAGAAGATCGTGATCAAGTTGAAGGATGTCTTCTGCTGCCGGAACATTGTCTTTTGTGGCCTTCTTGATCCCTTCATCCTTGTTGATCTCCATGGGTTCTTCTCTCTTCAGCTCTATCTTCATCAGCCAAGCATCGTTGTCACCATTGTTGGAGGAGGGGGACGACATGATACCTGGCCTTGACAACCCTAACAGAAAACAGCTCGAAACAAAAACAGAGGAAATTTGCGTGATACAGGAGTCAAAACCTCTGGGAGGTTATATAATGAATTTTTACCGACCAAAATACGTATCGTGCAAGAAAACGGAGTTCGGAGAGCACATGAGGTTTCCACGAGGCGGCGTGGTGGGGGGGGGGGGGCGCACCCTCCACCCTTGTGGAGGCCTCGTGTCCTTCCCAGACTGCTTCTTATTTTTCTATTTTTCTAAATATTCCAAAACGGAGAAAAATTTCCATTAGAACTGTTTTGGAGTCGGTTTACTTACCGTACTACATATCTGTCGGTGTACAAAAATAGGGGCAGGCTTTTGTACCCCTTTTTGCAGGCACGGGCAATGGAGCCGCGCCTACCACACCACACCAAGCAGAACAGAGGAGGTGAGCCAAGGTAAGACCGAAGCCCAAGACAATCGAAGCAACACCAAGGCCAAGACCACAAAGAGCAGAGAAGCAGGTTCCCCTGGCAAGACCCTTGTCAAGCGGTTCAATGACCCCGCAAGACCCTTGCCGGATAGCTCGCCCACACCAATAGAGCGAGCCACCTTGAGCCCACGGCCCCCAACACCGCTATCAACATGGGGCCAGGGCTCGGGAAGGCACCTCTGTGGTGGCATGCAGATCTTTGTGAAGACATATTCAAGATCAGATGAGGATCAGAAGACGACGATTCTCGGCAAGATCCCTGCCGAGGAAGGCCACCAGACCCCCGGCAAGGTCCTTGCCGGGGATGACAGCATGCCACGGCAAGACCCTTTCCGGGGGGCCGGCAAGGCCCTCGCTAGGGACGCCAGCGGGGCCACTGCCAAACCCACGCCGGACAAACTTCCACCGCCGTTCACATGCAGCTGCCAGCCCAACCAACTGGGCGGGCACCTGCATGGCAACATGCAGCTCCCAGGCCAACTAATCGAGCGCCTGCGTGGCAGCATGCAGATCTTCGTGAAGGCTCCACCACTGCGCCACCTCAGCTGCCTGGCTGCCTACATGGCACCACGCACCTCACTGGCCAGGGCGCGTGTCAAGGCAAGGAGGAGCAGCGATTTAACCGACGGTCTCGCCCCGCCCCCAATAAAGCAAGGGGACACCTAAGCTACGATTAAATGCGTCTTGTCCTGTAATACGAGCGATAAGCTCAGAGCATCAGACGCCTTTCCACCTCCGTGGTGTCACCGTGGCAGCCCCTTTCAACTATAAAAGGAGGCCCATGGCATCTTGGAGAAGGATTCGCTCTTTCAACCATGCACTGACCACAGCTAGTTCGAGAGCTCAAGAACTCTCAGAAATACACCCACCAAAGCAGGACTAGGGTTTTATGCATCCTCGCGGCCCGAACCTGGGTAAACAATCCTTGTGTTGTCTACTAGCCCTGCTTTCCTCACAACCCTGCGCCCCGGCAACCGTAGTAGGGATTCTTGTGATCCCATAGGTGTCGTTCCACACCGACATCTTTGGCGCGCCAGGTAGGGGGGCGCAATTGTGAGCATCTGGTCTAGTAGTTAGCCTAGCGGTTCTTCATCGCTTTCGGTTTCTGAGAAAAAGGCGGCCGGAGGAACGACGCCGGCTCGGCAACAGAAAAGCTAAGTCATTCAGAGCTTTGGATTACTTCCTTTTACACTTGAGGTTATCATCCTCGGAGATCTGGCCTATGTATGGGAAACCTGCACACAAAGGGCCCTCCCGCAATTGCCAACGCCTTTGTTCTGTTTCGAGTCCGCTCAACAGCTCAAAGCTGCCGCGTCAAGAGTGGCGGGGTAGCCTTCCGCACCTGCTAACGCTCCTGACTCTGACTCGAGTCAAACTCGACAGTTCGGGTGGCCGCGCTAAGGGCGGTAAGGTGGTTTGCCCGAAAACAAGCACACCCGGCAGGCCAATGGGGATCCGTCCCCAAGACGCCGCCCTGGGTTTATGCGCCGGCAAAGCCTACCCAGTTATGTACGGCGGACATACAAGGAAAAATCGAACAGGAAAATAACATGCATAATACCAAAAGTACTGCAGAGTTATATTACATCAAATTGTTGTTGCGGTTCTAACTAGAGATAGCAATTGTCTTGGTTGTGAACCCGCAACGGCGATAAAGAATGGGATGCCTAATCCCGGCTCTGGCCCTCCACCCTCTGAAATCCACCGACTCGGCTGATGATGGGCTCGATGCGCTCCCTGAGCGGCACAAGGTCGGTACCCTCCGGCAAGCTCTCCAGCGCGGCGTCGAAGTCAAGGTCGGGGTACCAGTGCGCCACCTTGGTGAGAACCTTGGTCATGGCTCCCTGGCAAAACCTCCGAGACTCGTCGGCCAGTGAGGCCGCCCGGTTGGCGTGGAACCGCTCCAGAGAGCGCCGACGACCTTTTCAAAGAACATGGTCAGCTGCATTGGCGCCACGCCCGCCTCGGGACGTACCTCACATCCGGCATCCCCATGATGGCCAGCTGCGCGGCGGCCTGGTTGGCGACGGTGGCGAGGCGATCGAGCCAACGGTTCTCGCCCGCCACGTGATCCGCGAAGTTGAGGCCCTCGTTCTCCCGCAACTGCTTCTCGGCCTCCAGCTCCTTGGCCAGGGTCCTTATCAGGTCTTGGCCTCCTCCAGCGCCTTCTCAAGACCCTCCAGCTTCAGCTTGAGGTCCTTGATGGAGTTGTTGGCCTCGGAGAGCTCCCCAGCCTTGCTGACGACCGCGGCCTGCGCCTCTGTCAAGGCACTATTGAGCGTGTCCTTCTCCTGGGACAGCTTCAGGGCCTGCTCCTTCAGCCCGTCGCACTCCGCCTCCAGCTCCTCCACCTTGCCAGCATAGACCTGGGCTTGGGCACTGAGTGCCTCTTTGTGCCTCTGCTCCAGTTCACTGGTCCGTTGCAAGACAAGCTTCTCCACCTCGGCTTCCTTGTTGCGAAGCATGGTGGCAAGCTTTCCCTCGCGCGCAGTGAGGTCCTCCTCCTGGGAGTTCAGCACGGCCTCGTGCTAGGCCCGGGCGGCCTCGGCGGCCACGACCAAGTTCCTCACCGTCCCTTGAGCTTTCTCGACGTCGGCGAGCTTCATGGTGAGCTCCACGTCGCGCTTGGCCAGCTTGCCCTGAGCGGCCTTGAGCTCCTTGTGGGCCTCGCGGAACTAGTCTTGCGTCTCGGCAACGCGCTCCTGGAGGTCCGCCTCTACCTTCTCCACCACCGCTGTCCTGGACTTGGCTTTGTCCAGACGGGCGCGGTGGAGCGCCTGGAGCTTCCGGAAGCTGGCGCCCATGGCGTGGAGGAGCCGCTCTTCCTGCGAACCATCGCCGCCAACGATCGTCTCATCGACGACTTTGAGCCCGGCAGCGGCAAGCACTTCGTCGTCGAACACCTCCCCCTCCACGGGTGTCCTGGTGCTCGACGCGCCTGGAATGTGGACGAACAAGTTGTCGCTCACCCTCAAGTACTTGCCGGAGCCGGAAGCAGCAGAAGAGGAAGGTTGGTCGCCAGCCACCTACTCCTCCTCCTCCTCGGCGGCGGTCCCGCCGGCCCCTTCGGCAGGCCCCTTGCCGGCCTCCTCGGCGGCGATATTCTCGGCGTCCGCCTCGGCAGCCTTGTCGACGCCCTCGATGACGGCGTCCACGTCCTCTAGGTTCACAGAGGAGGAATCTGGACGCGAAAAAGAGGATGAGGCAAGGTCAGGACCAAGGGCCAGAAGGAAAAAGAAGCAAGGATGAACAGCGAAACGATTTACCTGTGCCAGTACCCGGCTGGGAAACAGAAGTCCCCTCCCCGCCAACATTCGGTGTCGAGGCAAAGCCGCAGGCGCCCAAGTCCTCCTCCTCCATTTGCGTGGGCCCGGTGCCTAGCGCCCTCGCCGGGGACGCTGCTCGGGGCGGCGTGGTTGATGGGGGCGGTGTGTTGGGAGTAGCCCTATGTGGCTCGTCCTGCTGCTGCTCTCCTCCTGCATACCTGGCAAGGTCAGCGCCAAAAGTGTCATGCCCCAAACACATGTCGACAGGCGGAAGAGTGATGAACTTACGCTGGGGGCTCTGCCGGGGGCTGCTGTCCGGGCTACTCAACACCACCAATGGCACCCCCGAAGTACCAACTCGGGGCTGGCCGCCCGCCGAGACCTTCGCCCTCATCACCCTCTGGGCCAGCGTCTCCACATCCCTGCAAACATGAAGACAAGTTAAGACGAGCAACGCAGATTGAGGAGGCAGAGATAACGGAAAAGAACCAGATACTTACTCGTCGTCCGCCTCCTCCTCTGTTGTCTTCCTCTTCCTCCTAGGGCTGAGGGATCCATAATCAAAAGTGACCCCCGTGTCGACGTCCGCCGATGGAGGAGAAGGAGGTGGAGTCCGGGCACGCGTAGATGGAGAAGGGACAACCGTCTTCTTCTTCACCACGACCTTCGCCGGCTTCTTCACCGGCGCGGCCCTCGTGTGGCGCCCGGACCCCTCCAAGGTCAGCTGTGACCACGCAGCCCTGCTAGGCCGGACCGGCTCGCCAGAACTGGCCCGCCGCAGGACTCGTCCTCTTCCCACAGCTGGCGTCGGGCCTGTGGTCTCGGCCTCCTCCGACGACGACTCGCCGGTCACATCTTCGACCAGAGGAGCCTCGGTGCCGGCGCTGCTGGCTCCCCCGGCGACCGCCGTGCACCGGGCTAGCTCCTCCTCCTCCGCGGCCGTCACGACCTTGTCCTCCACACCGCCGGCGCTTCAGGCCTCCCTGGAAAGTTGTGCCTCCTTCGGCCTGGTGGCGATGTAGTCGAGCTCCGCCTGGGTGGTGTCCTGGACAAGCAGCCCCTCGGCGTCGGCGTTGACATACCCCTCATGCTGGGTGTCAAAGAACCGCTGCACTTCGGTGTCCTCCGGCTCCTTCCAGCTCGGGCCGGGGCCATGCGCGTTGCAGTTCGGCATCATGGCAATGATCTCGGACCGACGTGAGTTGTTGCACAACGGGACCACCCCCGCCGGCAGCTTGAACAGAGGCCCCTTGAGGACCTTGCCGGCCTTCGCGGCGGCCCTCGCGACCTTGCCGGTCTGCTCGACCTCGCCGTCGCGGCCCACGTCGAGCTGGAATATCCGCTGGCAGAAATGGGCGTGTCCCATCACTGTGAAGTTGTGGTCGAGGCCGGGGCGGAGCTGCATGATGTCGGCGGGGTTCGTGAAGAGCCAGGCTGGCCTCCCCTTGTTATGCAGAGGAGCGATCCGGCGACGGATGAAGTCCGCCCCGATCATCTCAAGGGTGAGCTCGGCCTTAGTAAGCCGGAGTATCCTGGCGGTGGCAACCATGAGCTTTCCGTCGTCGGCGTCGACGTCGCTCCAATCGCTTCCGCTAACCGGTGGCGCCCGGCAAACTCTGCAGAACGCTGGCGGGTCCTCCTCTTCGATCCAGCACCACCGGCCCCGCCATTCCTCCCACCTCTCCTTCATGGTGCCGTCCGGGTACGCTCCCTTGGATTTTGGGATCCATGCGATGCACCCTAAGATGGCACCTCCCGTCTGGATCCGAGGGAAGAAGTAATGGCGGAAGAGCGCCGTGTTGGGGTGCACCCCGGCAAAGCCTTCGCAAAGGTGGGCGAAAAGGGCCATGCACGGCACCGCATTTGGAGTAAAATCCAGGAGGCGGAATCCGAAGGTGTGCATGATGTCGCTAAAGAAATCGCAGAAGGGAGGACAGAGCCCACAAGAAAAATAATCAACAAAGAAGGGGTACCGATTTGGGGCAGCCTCAGCGCAGTCGGCGGGGATGACACGCGTGGCCGGATGCCCCAATGCCCCCCCCCCCCCGCCCCGTCTTCACTCCCCACAAGGGCCTGAAGGATTCCCGAAGCTCGAGCACGTGGACTGTCGAGGGGAAGATGGCGGATCGCCCGTCACTGACCGCCAAATAAGACTTTCCGGGCTGCTCGGCATCCTTAGCCACTCCCTTGCCCTTGGTGGATTTTGGCGCCATGACGGATGGGGGAGGAGGGCAGGACCGAGGGCAGCGGGGGCACAACGGCGGAAAGCAGGAACTAAGCTTGAAGAAGAAGAGGGAGGCAGGCGGAGGTCTCCGAGATTGGGGTTGCGCGGAGGGTAAAAGGAACAATGCGCCCACGGTTATCCCTTTTTATGGGGAAGCCGCGGGGCGCGTTGCCCATTTACTATGATGTGACACATGCGTGTGGAAACCGCCCCACGCATGCCGCCCATGTCACGCACGCCCCTCCACGCAGCGCTGCATGCGCGGGTCGTGGGAAGCGGAGCGCGCGAAGAGTCTTACCACGGTAAAAACCGCCCCACCTGCCCGTGCATCGTTTTGGGCCTGTCCCAACAACATGTCGCACTTATGTGTGGCCCAGGCCCGGGGGCTCCTATCGGTGTACAAAAATAGGGGCACACTTTTGTACCCCTTTACCTGTGCACGAGCAGTCGGAGTCGCGCCCACGACCACACCAAGCAGAAGAGAGGAGGTGAGCCAAGGTAAGACCAAAGTCCAAGACAATCAAAGCAACACCAAGGCCAAGACCACAAAGAGCAGAGGGACGAAGCAGGTTCCCCCGCCAAGACCCTTGCCGGGCGTCCTTAGCGGCCCCGGGAAGACCCTTGCCGACAGTTGCTTCACACCAACCGAGCAAGCCACCCTTGAGCCCACGGCCCCAAACGCCGTCATCAACATGGGGCCAGGGCTCGGGAAGGCACCTCTGTGGTGGCATGCAGATCTTCGTGAAGACATATTCAAGATCAGATGAGGATCAGAATGTTGGAGAGCGTTGTAGAAAATAAAAATTTTCTACGCTTTCACCAAGATCAATCTATGAGTTCATCTAGCAACGAGAGAAAAGAGTGCATGTACATACCCTTGTAGATCGCGAGCAGAAGCGTTCAAGAGAACGGGGTTGAGGGAGTCGTACTCATCGTGATCCAAATCACCGACGACCAAGTGCCGAACGGACGGCACCTCCGCGTTCAACACACGTACGGTTGGGGAAGACGTCTCCTCCTTCTTGATCCAGCAAGGGGGAAGGAGAGGTTGATGGAGATCCAGCAGCACGACGGCGCGTGGTGGTGGATGCAATGATCTCGGCCGGGCTTCGCCAAGCTCTAGGGAGGAGGAGGAGGTGTTGGAGTGGCACCGGGCGGCGCCAGGGGCTAGGGTGCGGCTGCCCTCCCCCCCCCCCTCTTTATATAGGGGCCTTGGGGTGCGCCGCCCTAGGAGATGCAATCTCCAAGGGGGCGGCGGGCAAGGTGACTCCCAAGCCACGTGGGGCGCCCTCACCCCTAGGGTTTCCCCCCCCTTGGCGCTGGGGAGGCCCAAGGGGGGGGGGGGGCGCACCAGCCCACCTGGGGCTGGTTCCCCTCCCACTTCAGCCCATGGGGCCCTCCGGGATAGGTGGCCCCACCCGGTGGTCCCGGTACAATACCGGTGACCTCCGAAACTTTCCCGATGGCCGAAACTGCACTTCCTATATATAATTCTTCACCTCCGGACCATTCCGGAACTCCTCTTGACGTCCGGGATCTCATCCGGGACTCCGGACAACTTTCGGGTTAATGCATACTCATATCTCTACAACCCTAGCGTCACCGAACCTTAAGTGTGTAGACCCTACGGGTTCGGGAGACACGTAGACATTGTTGGAGATATGCCCTAGAGGCAATCATGTATGATGATATTTCCTATGTGTTTATGAATAAAGATAGTCCTTGGACATTATCAATGATGTGTATCAGCAAGTACGTGACTTGTTTGTGGGACTATGCATTGTATGATGACTGTCCTAAAAGGTCCCTAGTCGAAAGGGGCTGTGTGGACGCCAGCAATGACTAGATTAGCATATGACACGGTCGATGGCTCGGTCTCACTAGCCATGGAGCATTGGATGCTAACCGGATAATATGGACTTGGAAAGGTCTGGTCGGATTCGACATAGTCGGATCCGAAGTCGAGATAATGTCCGAGTCGGATGCACCCAACTATGAGACGCAGCGATATGTCATCTGTGAGTCTCTAGTACAACATACGTTCTATGTCCTAAGACCTGAGCCGACGCATGTACTGGATGGTGACAGACTTGCTTTGGGCCGACCAAAACGCTACTCCGTGATCGGGTAGTTACAAAGGTAGGTTTCGGTTTGTCCAGTCCCATGCTGCGAGACATGGTCGAGCAAGATGGGATTTGCCCTCCGATCGGAGAGATATACTCTGGGCCCCTCGTGGTGATCTCGACCAGAATAGCATGGCCATGCGACAAGGATTATGAGATAATCCGGACGGGTCGGTATCACCGAGCGAGAAAGAGGTCGGGCTAGCACAAGGATGACAGTCTCGCCTTGAGCCCGACAACATATATCGTCGCGGCAAAGGGAATGAAGTGTGACACGTTATGCTGTGTTCGCCTAACCAGCTTCATAGTTCGCTTGGTGGTCGGCATGCCTTGCTAGAGGCCGCTACCAACCGTGCATGTCGGAGGTGATCCGAACTGTGACCAAGCCGACTTGAACCTAAGGGGTCGCGCGCTTAAGGGAAGGAACCTACGAGGTCAGTTCATAGGACACTGGTCGGATGTGATCCGAACTGGACTAGGAACATGACCGAATAGACTGTGGGCTTTAGGGGCCGTGCGAGGCCCAAGTGTTGAGCCCGCGACGAACGCCTATATAAAGTGGAGGTGCGGCACACTCAGGCGATTGATCGCTTCGGCGTTGCGGCTAGGGTTTGCATGTGTTGCGAATAGCCACCTCCACTCGCTGCCGACTGTGTGATCGGACCTAGCAGTCTGCCGCACGACGTTCCTCCCGCACGCGCGGATACCGTTAGAGGCGGTGCACTTGCGCCGCTCCGGCGAACTCGTATGTGGGATCGGACGACCGGCCGCTCGAGGGAGATTAGACGAGGAGAAGACGATACACTCGGACGCGCTGCCCCAACTCTTCTTCATTGCACGGCACTGCTGGCGTCTAGTGGTAACGAATCGTGATCCATCTCCGTAGCATGTTCCTGGATGTTCTCGCGTAGGGATTTTTAATTTGCAATGACGCACCCTACCGTAGAGAACCCAACAAAGGGTATCAGAGCCTCTATTATAGGATTTGGATTCAGATCGTATGCATATTAGATATGTGGAGGCGGCAGATGAGATCTGTTGTCCTTGAAGAGATCGGCTATGTGCACGGTTGATGTGATCAACTGCACATGGGGATCGTTGAGGCTATGTTTTCTGTAAATCGGGACCGCCGTGTGTGTAGCGCCGTGTATTTCGTACCCGACACACAAACCGGTAGAATGCGATTCTATGCATAACTTTGTTTTGCAGGTTTGATGTGAATAGTATGGCTCATGTGTATGTGATGCATGTGTGTAATTTATACGTATTTGTGTGTCATGTTTTTCAAATTTCAGGAGCCAAAGTGCTGTCATTATAATGTATAACGACCTGCGTGTCGACTTGTGACTCTATGTAAATTCATTACTAGTTGTAGTAGTTGGATAATAGAGATCAGGTTGGTGGCTTGGCGTCCCGGCGTGACAAACAAGATGGAGTTCGTAGATGGTCACCGGGGTCGGAGCCGACATGGAAGAACGTCCATGAAGGAGCCATACTATTTCACAATATGTGTTATATTTGTGATTGTTATGCTTCTTTGTTTCTATGCATGTTAAAATGATAGAATGATCCCTCATGAATATCAAGCTTAATTGCCATCCCCGATGTTGCACCTTCGCACGCCAAGTACGCCTAGTAGTGGGCTCATAAAATTGGGGTGCTCTTTGGGTGTCCTTGAATCAAGGGTTAAATGTCGGACACGGACATGCACTGCATCAGGTTAACTTGACAAGGCTATCAAAACGGTTTTGGGCCTTATGGCAAAGATGGTCGGGAGCCGATACCTTCCCGACCGACAGGAGTCGTATAGAGATACGATTAGCAAGGAGTTGCTTACCGGATAGGTATGTTGGCTAGCAGTGATGCTAAAGCTCACTAGTCGCATGCGCTAGTCGGATCCTGAATCACTGAGAGTTTGCGGAGGGATGCTGACTTCAGTGGGAGTATTTCTCTTCAGGCTAGAATTACTCTACATAAACACATTGCTTAGTGATTGCATATTTTATGTTGTAGATCAATGACACCACCTGCTCAACCCAACTTTGCATTGAAATCAATTCTGGAAAAGGATAAACTGAATGAAACAAACTTTACCACCTGGTATAGAAATTTGAGAATTGTTCTCAAGCACGATAAAAAGGAACATGTTCTAGAGGATCCACTTCCAGAGGAACCAGCCGATAATGCTAGTGCCACAGCTAAGAATGCCTACCAGAAACTCGTTGATGAATCAACGGAGATCACCGTCTGATGTTGGCTTGTATGGAGCCCGATTTGCAACAAGATTTGAAAATGTTGAGGCTTACGATATGATCGAGAGTCTCAAGAGCATGTTTCGCATACGAGCTAGGACCGAAAGGTTCAACGTCTGGCGATCCTTGATGGATTGCAAGCTGAAGGAAGGTGATCCATCGAGCCCACATGTGATCAAGATGATCGGATATGTGCAAGCTTTGGATCGTTTGGGCTTCCGGCTCTTGGATGAGTCACTCTTGATGCTGTTCGGGTTCTCTTCCGCCAGCTATGGGACGCTCATCTCGAACTATCATATGCATGGCATGGATAAGAAGCTCACCGAATTGCATGGGATGCTCAAGGTGGCGAGCAGGATATTAAGAAAGGCACGCAACAAGTGTTGATGGTGCAGAAATCAGCTAATTTCAAGAAGAGTTGGTCCAAGAAAAAGGCTAAGGCAAAGGGCACGGAGACGGTAACCTCTGCCGCTGCGCCGAAGTCTAGACCGGACTCGAAGACCGTTTGCTTTCACTGCAAGGAGACCGGTCACTGGAAGAGAAATCAGAGCAAGTGGTTTGCGAGCATGGCAAGAAGGCCGGAAATGCTTCTTCGTGCAAAGGTACACTTGTTGCATATGTTATAGACATTTACCTTGCCGACATACCTAGTAGCTCTTGGGTATTTGATACCGGATCGGTTGTTCATATTTGCAACTCGATGCAGGGCTGGTAAGAACTAGGCGTGTGGCACAAGGGGAGATTGACATCGTGGTCGGCAACAAAGCAAGAGTTGCTGCGTTGGAGGTCGGCACGATGCAGCTCCAGCTTCCTTCCGGATTCATTATGGAATTGAATAATTGTTATTACATTCCTGCACTTAGTCGGAACATTATTTCTGCCTCATGTTTGATGAGTCAGGTTGATGAATTCAATTTAAAGGACAATGGTTGTTCTATATTTTTGAATGGTATGTTACAAGGCTATGCACCCATTGTTTATGGTCTATTTATATTTAATCTAGAACAGAACCGGTCTATAACGTGAATGTCAAGAGGCATAAGCCAAATGAGATAAATCCGACATACTTACGGCATTGCCGGCTTGGACACATTAGTCTCGAAACGCATGAAGAAGCTCCATGATGATGGGCTCCTAACTTCGTCCGACTTCGGTCGTTCGAGACATGTGAATCATGCTTGCTCGGCAAGATGACTAAGTCTCCTTTCGCAAAGAGTTGCGAGAGGGCATCCGAGCTATTGGAGCTTATACACACGTGATGTGTGTGGTCCAATGAGCACAACCGCCAGAGGTGGCTATCAAGATTGCCGTGACTTTTACCGGCGACTTGAGTAGATATGGATATATCTATTTGATGAGGCACAAGTCGGAGACTTTTGAAAAGTTCAAAGAGTTTCGTGAGCGAGGTTGAGAATCAGCTCGGCAAGACTATAAAGCTTCGCGATCCGATCGTGGAGGTGAGTACATGAGCCAGAGTTCGATCATCATCTGAAAAGTCGAGGTATAGTACCTCAGCTCACACCTCCGCACGCCACAGAAAGCGGCGTGTCGAACGGAGGAATAGGACCTTGTTGGACATGGTCCGGTCTATGATGAGCAAATCGGATTTACCCTTGTCATTTTGGGGATACGCTCTAGAAACCGCAGCTTTCACACTTAATAGGGTACCATCAAAATCCGTGAGACAAGACACCGCATGAGATGTGGACTGGGAAGAGTCCCATTTGTCTTTTCTAAAGATTTGGGGTTGTGAAGCATTTGTCAAGCGACTTATGTCGACAAGCTTACACCCAAGTCGGATAAATGCATATTCGTGGGATACCCGAGGGAAACCTTGGGATATAGCTTCTACAACCGGAAGAGAACAAAGTGTTTGTTGCTCGGAACGGGTTTTCCTTGAGAAAGAGTTTCTCCCGAGAGGCCGTGGGAGGACGGTTCGACTCGAAGAAATTCGAGGACCACTCGGGACGGCTCGGCTGGTGATGAAATCATACCGAGTCGGTCGGGGAACCAGAGTGGAAGCGGCGCCGGAACCACGAAGGTCGGAAAGATTGCGCAGAGTGCGCGATGTATTGTTGCTAGAAAGCGACGAGCCGGCCACGTATGCGGAAGCGATGGTGAGCCAAGATTCCGAGGCATGGCTAGAGGCCATGAGATCCGAGTTAAAGTCCATGGATGAGAATCAAGTCCAGGACTTGGTTGATCCGCCACCAACGTAATCGCCATTGGTTGCAAATGGGTCTTTAAGAAGAAAACGATGTGGATGGAAATGTTCAGATCCACAAAGCTCGGCTTGTCGCTAAAGGTTATGGACAAGTTCAAGGAATTGACTACGACGAGACTTACTCGCCGGTAGCGATGCTGAAATCGGTGAGGATCATACTAGCTATAGCTGCATATTTCGATTACGAGATATGGCAGATGGATGTCAAAACGGCTTTCCTTCATGGAAATTTAACCGAGGACGTGTATATGATACAGCCCGAGGGTTTTGTCGATCCGACTAGCACTAGTAAGGTATGCAAGCTCAAGAGATCCATTTATGGGTTGAAGCAAGCATCTCGAAGTTGGAACATTCGTTTTGATGAGGTCGTCACTGGTCTCGGTTTCATCAAAAGCGAAGAGGACTCTTATTTATACAAGAAGTTAAGTGGGAGCTCGATAGTGTTTTTGATCTTGTATGTGGATGACATACTACTGATCGGGAATGATGTTTCGATGTTAAACTCGGTCAAGGGATCATTGAATGGCAAGTTTTCGATGAAGGACCTTGGTGAGGCAGTCTATATTTTAGGCATTAAGATCTACAGAGATAGATCGAGGAGGCTGCTCGGCTTAAGCCAGAGCACGTACATAGATAAAGTGTTGAAGCGGTTCAACATGAGTGAGGCGAAGAAAGGGTTCTTGCCGCTCTCACATGGTATAAGGCTAAGCGAGACTCAGAGTCCTTCGACATCTGATGAGCGAAGCAGATGAGTAGGATTCCGTATGCCTCAGCAATCTGATCCATCATGTATGCCATGATATGTACAAGGCCTGATGTTGCTTTTGCAATAAGCCTAACAAGTAGATACCAGGCCAACCTGTGAGAGTCATGGGCAGCGGTAAAGACTATTTTGAAGTACACGAAAAGGACTAAAGAGATGTTCATAGCTTAAGGAGGTGAGGAAGAGCTCGTCGTAAGGGGTTACGTCGATGCTAGTTTCCAAACCGATAGAGATGATTGTCGATCACAGTCCGGATTAGTGTACGTCCTGAACGGAGGAGCAGTGCACTGGATGAGTTCCAAGCAGGATACGGTGGTTGATTCTACCACAGAAGCCGAATACATTGCGGCTTGTGAAGCTACAAAGGAAGGTGTTTGGATCCGGCATTTTCTGGATGATCTTGGTATTTTCCCAGCCTCGGTGAAACCGTTGGACCTTTATTGTGATAATTCTGGTGCCATCGCACAAGCCAAGGAGCCGAGGAATCACCACAAGGTCAGACACATAGACCGGAAATATCACCGATACGAAAGATCGTAAGAATGGTGATGTAGAGTTATGCAAGATTCACACGGATGCAAATGTTGCAGATCCGTTGACTAAGCCGCTTCCACAACCCAAGCATGAGGGGCACGTTAGAGCTATGGGCATTCGATGTCTATTTGATTGACTCTAGTGCAAGTGGGAGACTGTTGGAGATATGCCCTAGAGGCAATCATGTATGATTATATTTCCTATGTGTTTATGAATAAAGATAGTCCTTGGACATTATCAATGATGTGTATCAGCAAGTACGTGACTTGTTTGTGGGACTATGCATTGTATGATGACTGTCCTAAAAGGTCCCTAGTCGAAAGGGCTGTGTGGACGCCAAGCCGACTAGACTAGCATATGACACGGTCGATGGCTCGGTCTCACTAGCCATGGAGCATTGGATGCTAACCGGATAATATGGACTTGGAAAGGTCTGGTCGGATTCGACATAGTCGGATCTGAGTCGAGATAATGTCCGAGTCGGACAGACCCAACTATGAGACGCAGCGATATGTCATCTGTGAGTCTCTAGTACAACATACGTTCTATGTCCTAAGACCTGAGGTGACGCATGTACTCGGGATGGTGACAGACTTGCTTTGGGCCGACCAAACGCTACTCCGTGGATCGGGTAGTTACAAAGGTAGGTTTCGGTTTGTCCAGTCCCATCTTTGCGAGACATGGTCGAGCAAGATGGGATTTGCCCCTCCGATCAGAGATATACTCTGGGCCCCTCGTGTGATCTCGACCAGAACAACATGGCTATGCGACAAGGATTATGAGATAATCCGGACATGGTCGGTATCATCAAACGAGAAAGAGGTCGGGCTAGCACAAGGATGACAGTCTCGCCTTGAGCCCGACAACATATATCGTATGCGACAAAGGGAATGTAAGTGTGACACGTTATGCAGGTTCGCCTAACCAGCTTCATAGTCTGCTTGGTGGTCGGCATGCCTTGCTAGAGGCCGCTACCAACCGTGCATGTCGGAGGTGATCCAAACTGTGACCAAGCCGACTTGAACCTAAGGGGTCGCACGCTTAAGGGAAGGAACCTACGAGGTCAGTTCAGAGGGACACCGTCGGATGTGATCCGAATCGACTAGGAACGTGACCGAATAGATCAGGCTTTAGGGTCCGTCGAGGCCCAAGTGTTGAGCCCGCGACGGACGCCTATATAAAGTGGAGGTGCGGCACACTCAGGCGATTGATCGCTTCGGCGTTGCGGCTAAGGTTTGCATGTGTTGCGAATAGCCACCTCCACTCGCCGCCGACTGTGTGATCGCACCTAGCAGTCCGCCGCACGACGTTCCTCCCGCACGCGCGGATACCGTTAGAGGCGGTGCACTTGCGCCGCTCCGGCGAACTCGTGACGTGGGATCGGACGACCGCCGCCGAGGGAGATCGGACGAGGAGAAGACGATACACTCGGACGCTGCCCCAACTCTTCTTCCGCTGCGGCGCTGCTGGCGTCTAGTGGTAACGAACTGTGATCCATCTCCCGTAGCATGTTCCTGGATGTTCTGCGCGTAGGGATTTTTAATTTGCAGTCGACGCACCCTACCGTAGAACCCAACAAACATGACCGAGACGACTCTCCGGTCAATAACCAACAGCGGGATCTGGATACCCATGTTGGCTCCCACATGCTCCTCGATGATCTCATCGGATGAAGCACGATGTCGAGGATTCAAGCAACCCCGTATACAAGTCCCTTTGTCAATCAGACGTTATGCGTGCGAGATTCGATCGTCGGTATCCCAATACCTCGTTCAATCTCGTTACCGCAAGTCACTTTACTGCACCATAATGCATGATCCCGTGACCAAACACTTGGTCACTTTGAGCTCATTATGATGATGCATTACCGAGTGGGCCCAGAGATACCTCTCCGTCATACGGAGTGACAAATCCCAGCCTCGATCCGTGTCAACCCAATGTACACTTTGGGAGATACCCGTAGTATACCTTTATAGTCACCCGCCATTGCCAGGACGCTTTGGTACACCCAAAGCACTCCTACGTTATCCGGGAGGTACACGATCTCATGGTCTAAGGAAAAGATACTTGACATTGGAAAAGCTCTAGCAAACGAACTACACGATCTTGTGCTATGCTTAGGATTGGGTCTTGTCCATCACATCATTCACCTAATGATGTGATCCCGTTATCAACGACATCCAATGTCCATAGTCGAGGAAACCATGACTATCGGTTGGTCAACGAGCTAGTCAACTAGAGGCTTACTAGGGACATGTTGTGGTCTATGTATTCACACATGTATTACGATTTCCGGATAACACAATTATAGCGTGAACAATAAAGCGATTATCATGAACAAGGAAATATAATAATAATATTTTATTATTGCCTCTAGGGCATATTTCCAACAGTCTCCCACTTGCACTAGAGTCAATAATCTAGTTACATTGTGATGAATAGAACACCCATAGAGTTTTGGTGTTGATCATGTTTTGCTCGCGGAAGAGGTTTAGTCAACGGATCTGCGACATTCAGATCCGTATGTACTTTGCAAATATCTATGTCTCCATCTTGAATATTTTCACGAATGGAGTTGAAGCGACGCTTGATGTGCCTGGTCTTCTTGTGAAACCTAGGCTCCTTGGCAAGTGCAATAGCTCCAGTGTTGTCACAGAAGAGTTTGATCGGCCCCGATGCATTGGGTATGACTCCTAGGTCGGTGATGAACTCCTTCACCCAAATTGCTTCATGCGCTGCCTCTGAGGCTGCCATGTACTCCGCTTCACATGTGGATCCCGTCACGACGCTCTGCTTGCAACTGCACCATCTTACTGCTCCACCATTCAACATATACACGTATCCGGTTTGTGACTTAGATTCATCCAGATCTGTGTCGAAGCTAGCGTCGTTGTAACCCTTTACGACGAGCTCTTCGTCACCTCCATAAATGAGAAACATGTCCTTAGTCCTTTTCAGGTACTTCAGGATATTCTTGACCGCTGTCCAAAGGTTCCTTGCCAGATTACTTTGGTACCTTCCTACCAAACTTACGGCAAGGTTTACATCAGGTCTGGTACACAGCATGGCATACATAATAGACCCTATGGCTGAGGCATAGGGGATGATACTCATCTCTTCTATATCTTCTGCCGTGGTTGGACATTGAGCCGAGCACAATTTCACACCTTGCAACACAGGCAAGAACCCCTTCTTAGATTGATCCATATTGAACTTCTTCAATATCTTATCAAGGTATGTGCTTTGTGAAAGACCTATGAGGCGTCTCGGTCTATCTCTATAGATCTTGATGCCTAATATATAAGCAGCTTCTCCAAGATCTTAAAGTGAATGTAGCTGTCTCTAGAGCGTATCCCCAAAATGATAGCGGTAAATCAGTAAGAGACATCATAGATTGCACCATATCCAATAGAGTGCGATTACGATGTTCGGACACACCGTTCTGTACCGAGGTGTTCCAGCGGCGTGAGTTGTGAAACGATTCCACATTTCCTTAAGTGTGTACCAAATTCGTGACTTAAATATTCTCCTCCATGATCTGATCGTAAGAACTTTATTTTTCGGTCACGTTGATTCTCTACCTCATTCTGAAATTCTTTGAACTTTTCAAAGGTCTTAGACTTGTGTTTCATCAAGTAGACAAACCCATATCTACTTAAGTCATCAGTGAGAGTGAGAACATAACGATATCCTCCGCGAGCCTCAACACTCATTGGACCGCACACATCGGTATGTATGATTTCCAATAAGTTGGTTGCTCGCTCCATTGTTCCGGAGAACGGAGTCTTGGTCATTTTGCCCATAAGGCATGGTTCGCATGTGTCAAATGATTCATAATCGAGAGACTCTAAAAGTCCATCAGCATGGAGCTTCTTCATGCGCTTGACACCAATGTGACCAAGGCGGCAAAGTACACAAGTATGTGGAACTATCGTTATCAACTTTACATCTTTTGGTATTCACACTATGAATATGTGTAACATCACGTTCGAGATTCATTAAGAATAAACCATTGACCATCGGGGCATGACCATAAAACATATCTCTCATATAAATAGAACAACCATTATTCTCGGATTTAAATGAGTAGCCATCTCGTATTAAACGAGATCCTGATACAATGTTCATGCTCAGACTTTGCACTAAATAACAATTATTGAGGTTTAAAACTAATCCCGTAGGTAAATGTAGAGGTAGCGTGCCGACGGCGATCACATCGACCTTGGAACCATTCCCGACGCGCATCGTCACCTTGTCCTTCGCCAGTCTCCGCTTATTCCGCAGCTCCTGCTTTGAGTTACAAATATGAGCAACGGAACCGGTATAAAATACCTAGGATCTACTACGAGCACTGGTAAGGTACACATCAATTACATGTATATCACATATACCTTTAGTGTTGCCGGCCTTCTTGTCTGCTAAGTATTTGGGGCAGTTCCGCTTCTAGTGACCCTTCCCTTTGCAATAAAAGCACTCGATCTCGTGCTTGGGTCCATTCTTTGACTTCTTCCGGCAAGCTGGCTTACGGGCGCGGCAACTTCCTTGCCGTCCTTCTTGAAGTTCTTCTTACCCTTGCCCTTCTTGAACTTAGTGGTTTTATTGACCATCAACACTTGATGTTCCTTTTGATTTCTACCTCCGCTGATTTCAGCATTGAAAATACTTCAGGAATAGTTTTCACCATCCCCTGCATATTGTAGTTTATCACAAAGCTCTTGTAGCTCGGTGGGAGCGATCAAGGATTCTGTCAATGACCGCCTCGTCCGGGAGGTTAATGTCCAGTGGACAGGCGGTTGTGCAACCCAGACATTTTGAGTATGTGCTCACCGATGTAACTGTTTTCCTCCATCTTACAACTGTAGAACTAGTCGGAGACTTCATATAACTCGACCCTGGCATGAGCTTGGAAAACCATTTTCAGCTCCTCGAACATCTCATAAGCTCCGTGTTGCTAAAAACGCTTTTGGAGCCCGTTCTAAGTCAGAAATCATGCCGCCTTTGAGCGAGGGAGTAATCATCAAGACGTGATCGCCAAGCGTTCATAACGTCTTGGTTCTCTGGGATGGGTGCTTCACCTAGCGGTCCTTCTAGGACATATGCTTTCTTGGCAGCTATGAGGATGATCCTCGTGTTAGGACCCGATCCGTATAGTTGCTGCCATCATCTTTCATCTTGGTTTTCTCTAGGAACGTGTTAAAGTTCATGTTGACATGAGCGTTGGCCATTTGATCTACAAGACATTTATGCAAAGGTTTTTAGACTAAGTTCAAGATAATCAAGTTCATCTAATCAAATTATTTAATGAACTCCCACTTAGATTAGACATCCCTCTAGTCATCTAAGTGTTACATGATCCGAGTCGACTTGGCCGTGTCCGATCATCACGTGAGACGGACTAGCTATCATCGGTGAACATCTCCATGTTGATCGTATCTTCCATACGACTCATGTTCGACCTTTCGGTCTCGTGTTCCGAGGCCATGTCTGTACATGCTAGGCTCATCAAGTTAACCTAAGTGTTTTGCATGGGTAAATCTGTCTTACACCCGTTGTATGTGAACGTTAGAATCTATCACACCCGATCATCACGTGGTGCTTCGAAGCAACGAACTTTCGCAACGGCGCACAGTTAGGGGGAACACTTTCTTGAAATTATTACGAGGGATCATCTTATTTACTACCGTCATTCTAAGTAAACAAGATGCATAAACATGATAAACATCACATGCAATCAAATAGTAGTGACATGATATGGCCAATATCATATAGCTCCTTTGATCTCCATCTTCGGGGCTCCATGATCATCTTTTTCACCGGCATGACACCATGATCTCCATCATCATGATCTCCATCATCGTGTCTCCATGGGGTTGCTCGCCAACTATTACTTCTACTACTATGGCTTACGGTTTAGCAATAAAGTAAAGTAATTACATGGCGTTGAATCAATGACACGCATGTCATACAATAATTAAGACAACTCCTATGGTTCCTGACGATTGTCATACTCATCGACATGCAAGTCGTGATTCCTATTACAAGAACATGATCTCATACATCACATATACATCATTCATCACAACTTTTGGCCATATCACATCACAAAGCAATTGCTGCAAAAACAAATTAGACGTCCTCTAATTGTTGTTGCATGTTTTACGTGGCTGCAATAGGGTTCTAGCAAGAACGTTTTCTTACCTGCGTATAAGCCACAACGTGATTTGTCAACTTCTATTTACCCTTCATAAGGACCCTTTTCATCGAATCCGCTCCAACTAAAGTGGGAGAGACAGACACCGCTAGCCACCTTATGCAACTAGTGCATGTCGATCGGTGGAAACCTGTCTCACGTAAGCGTACGTGTAAGGTCGGTCCGAGCCGCTTCATCCCACAATACCACTGAAGCAAAATAAGACTAGTAGCGGCAAGAAAGTTGACAACATATACGCCCACAACAAATTGTGTTCTACTCGTGCAAAGAGAACTATGCATAGACCTAGCTCATGAAGCCACTGTTGGGGAACGTTGTAGAAAATAAAAAATTTCTACGCTTTCACCAAGATCAATCTATGAGTTCATCTAGCAATGAGAGAAAAGAGTGCATCTACATACCCTTGTAGATCGCGAGCGGATGCGTTCAAGAGAACGGGGTTGAGGGAGTCGTACTCGTCGTGATCCAAATCACCGATGAACAAGTGTCGAACGGACGGCACCTCCGCGTTCAACACACGTACGGTTGGGGAAGACGTCTCCTCCTTCTTGATCCAGCAAGGGGGAAGGAGAGGTTGATGGAGATCTAGCAGCATGACGGCGTGGTGGGGGATGTAGCGGGGATCTCGGCAGGGCTTCGCCAAGCTCTACGGAGGAGGAGGAGGTGTTGGAGTGGGAGAGGGAGGCGCCAGGGGCTGGGGTGCAGCTGCCCTCCCTCCCCCTCTTTATATAGGGGCCTTTGGGGGGCGGACCTAGGAGATGCAATCTCCAAGGGGGGCGGCGGCCAAGGGGTGGCTTCCCCCCCAAGCCAAGTGGGGGGCGCCCCCACCCCTAGGGTTTCCCAACCCTAGGCGCAGGGGAGGCCCAAGGGGGGGCGCACCAGCCCACTTGGGGCAGGTTCCCCTCCCACTTCAGCCCATGGGGCCCTCCGGGATAGGTGGCCCCACCCGGTGGACCCCCGGGACCCTTCCGGTGGTCCTGGTACAATACCGGTGACCCCCGAAACTTTCCCGATGGCTGAAACTGCACTTCCTATATATAATTCTTCACCTCCGGACCATTCCGGAACTCCTGGTGACGTCTGGGATCTCATCCGGGACTCATATCTCTACAACCCTAGCGTCACCGAACCTTAAGTGTGTAGACCCTACGGATTCGGGAGACACGTAGACATGACCAGACGACTCTCCGATCAATAACCAACAGCGGGATCTGGATACCCATGTTGGCTCCCACATGCTCCTCGATGATCTCATCGGATGAACCACAATGTCGAGGATTCAAGCAACCCCGTATACAATTCCCTTTGTCAATCGGTATGTTACTTGCCCGAGATTCGATCGTCGGTATCCCAATACCTCGCTCAATCTCGTTATCGGCAAGTCACTTTACTGCATCAGTAATGCATGATCCCGTGACCAAACACTTGGTCACTTTGAGCTCATTATGATGATGCATTACCGAGTGGGCCCAGAGATACCTCTCCGTCATACGGAGTGACAAATCCCAGTCTCGATCCGTGTCAACCCAACAGACACTTTCGGAGATATCCGTAGTATACCTTTATAGTCACCCAGTTACGTTGTGACGTTTGGTACACCCAAAGCACTCCTACGTTATCCGGGAGTTACACGATCTCATGGTCTAAGGAAAGGATACTTGACGTTGGAAAAGCTCTAGCAAACGAACTACACGATCTTGTGCTATGCTTAGGATTGGGTCTTGTCCATCACATCATTCACCTAATGATGTGATCCCGTTATCAACGACATCCAATGTCCATAGTCAGGAAACCATGACTATCAGTTGGTCAACGAGCTAGTCAACTAGAGGCTTACTAGGGACATGTTGTGGTCTATGTATTCACACATGTATTACGGTTTCCGAATAACACAATTATAGCATGAACAACAGACGATTATCATGAACAAGGAAATATAATAATAATCTTTTATTATTGCCTCTAGGGCATATTTCCAACACAGAAGACGACGATTCTCGGGAAGATCCCTGCCGAGGAAGGCCACCAGACCCCCGGCAAGGTCCTTGCCGGGGACGACAGCACGCCACGGCAAGACCCTTGCCGGGCCACCCAGCAAGGCCCTCGCCAAAGACGCCAGCGGGGCCACTGCCAAACCCGTGCCGGACAAACTTCCACCGCCGTTCACATGCAGCTGCCAGCCCAACCAGCTGGGCGGGCACGTGCGTGGCAACATGCAGCTCCCAGGCCAACTCATCGAGCGCCTGTGTGGTGGCATGCAGATCTTCGTGAAGGCTCCGCCACCGCGCCACCTCAGCTGCCTGGCTGCCTACATGGCACCACGCACCTCACTGGCCAGGGTGCGTGTCAAGGCGAGGAGGAGCGGCGACGGACGGGACGGGCCTCGCCCCCGTCCCCAATAAAGCAAGGGGGCACCTAAGCTACGCATTAAATGCGTCTTGTCGTGTAATACGAGCGATAAGCTCAGAGCACTGTACGCCTTTCCACCTCCTGTGTGTCACTGTGGCAGCCCCTTTCAACTATAAAAGGAGGCCCATGGCATACTGGAGAAGGATTCGTCTCTTTCGAACCACGCACTGACCACAGCTAGTTCGAGAGCTCAAGAACTCTCAAAAATACACCCAGCAAAGCAGGACTAGGGTTTTACGCATCCTCGCGGCCCGAACCTAGGTAAACGATCCTTGTGATGTCTACTAGCCCTGCTCTCCTCACAACCCCGGGCCCCGGCAACCGTAGTAGGGATTCTTGTGATCCCATAGGTGTCGTTCCACACCGACAATACCTATTCCTTTTCGGAGTCTGAAACGTTCTGGAAAGTGTCCCTTATGTATTCATCCGTGGTTACGGTTTCAATAACATTAGTTTCAACATTTATAGGGTTACCTGAGATATAATGTTTGATTCTTTGACCGTTCACCACCTTCGGATTTGCGCCTTCGAAGTTGTTGATTTTTATGGCACCGGAACGATAGACCTCCTCGATAACGTAAGGACCTTCCCATTTAGAGAGAAGTTTTCCTGCAAAAACTCTTAAACGAGAGTTGTATAATAATACATAATCACCTACATTAAACTCACACTTTTGTATTCTTTTGTCATGCCATCTTTTAACTTTTTCTTTAAACAACTTGGCATTCTCATAGGCTTGGGTTCTCCATTCATCAAGAGAGCTAATGTCAAATAACCTCTTCTCACCGGCAAGTTTGAAATCATAATTGAGCTCTTTAATAGCCCGATAAGCCTTATGTTCTAATTCAAGAGGTAAGTGACATGCTTTTCCATAAACCATTTTATACGGAGACATCATACCCATAGGATTTTTATATGTAGTTCTATAGGCCCATAATGCATCATCAAGTTTCTTGGACCAATTATTTCTAGATCTATTAATAGTCTTTTGCAAAATTAATTTGAGTTCTCTGTTACTCAATTCTACTTGACCACTATACTGTGGGTGATAAGGAGATGCAATTCTATGATTAACATCATACTTGGCAAGCATTTTACGAAAAGCACCATGAATAAAATGTGAACCACCATCAGTCATTAAATATCTAGGGACTCCAAACCTTGGAAAAATAACTTCTTTAAGCATATTAATAGAAGTGTTATGATCAGCACTACTAGTTGGAATAGCCTCTACCCACTTAGTAACGTAATCAACAGCAACTAAAATATGCGTATATCCATTAGAGGCGTGAAAGCGGTCCCATATAATCAAAGCCCCAAACATCAAATGGTTCAATAACAAGTGAATAATTCATAGGAATTTCTTGACGTCTACTAATATTACCAATTCTTTGACATTCATCACAAGATAAGACAAACTTACGGGCATCCTTGAAGAGAGTAGGCCAATAAAAACCGGATTGCAATACCTTACGTGCAGTTCTATCTCCAGCGTGGTGCCCACCATAAGCCTCGGAGTGACACTTGCGTAGGATCTGTTCCTATTCCTACTCAGGTACACAACGTCTAATAACACCATCTACTCCTTCTTTATAAAGATGTGGGTCATCCCAGAAGTAATGTCTCAAATCATAGAAAAACTTTTTCTTTTGCTGGTAAGTGAAACTAGGTGGTATAAATTTAGCAACAATGTAATTAGCATAATCAGCATACCAAGGAGCAGTACGAGAAGCATTTATGACATTTAATTGCTCATCCGGAAAGCTACCATCAATAGGTAGTGGGTCATCAAGAACATTTTCTAACCTAGACAAGCTGTCTGCAACGGGGTTCTCAGCTCCCTTTCTATCAATAATATGCAAATCAAATTCTTGTAGCAAGAGAACCCATCTAATAAGTCTAGGTTTAGCATCTTTATTTTCCATAAGGTATTTAATAGCAGCATGATTAGTGTGAATAGTTACTTTAGAATCTACAATATAAGGTCAGAGCTTATCACAAGCAAATACAACTGCTAAGAATTCTTTTTTAGTAGTAGCATAATTTCTCTGAGAATTGTCTAGAATTTTACTAGCATATTGAATAACAATTAATTTCTTATCAACTCTTTGCCGTAGAACACCACCTACCGCATAATCACTAGCATCACACATAATTTCAAAAGGTAAATTCCAATCAGGTGGCTGAACAATGGGTGCAGAGATCAATGCTTTCTTAAGTATTTCAAATGCTTCTACACAATCGTCATCAAAGACAAATGATATATCTTTTTGTAATAAATTAGTCAGAGGCCGATAAATTTTTGAGAAGTCCTTAATGAACCTCCTATAAAATCCGGCGTGACCAAGGAAACTTCTTATACCTTTGATGTCCTTGGGACATGGCATCTTTTCAATAGCATCAACTTTAGCTTTATCAACTTCAATGCCCCTTTCAGAAATTTTACGCCCCAAGACAATACCTTCATTAACCATAAAGTGGCACTTCTCCCAATTCAAGGCAAGGTTAGTTTCTTCACATCTCTGCAAAACTCGATCAAGGTTGCTCAAGCAATCATCAAAAGAGGATCCATAAACGGAGAAATCGTGCATGAAAACCTCACAAATCTTTTCACAGAAGTCAGAGAATATAGCCATCATGCATCTTTGAAAGGTAGCAGGTGCATTACATAAACCAAAAGGCATACGTCTATAAGCAAAAGTACCAAAAGGGCAAGTAAAAGTAGTCTTAGCTTGATCACCGACTGACACCGGTATTTGAGAGAAACCAGAATAACCATCTAGAAAGCAAAAATGTGTATGTTTGGATAATATTTCTAGCATTTGATCAATGAATGGCAAGGGGTAATGATCTTTTTTAGTAGCTTTATTTAATTTGCGGAAATCAATTACCATCCTATAACCTGTAATAATTCTTTGCGGAATCAATTCATCTTCTTTATTAGGGACGACAGTAATACCTCCCTTCTTAGGAATACAACGGACAGGACTTACCCACTGACTATCAGCAACGGGATAGATTATACCTGCCTCAAGGAGCTTTAGTATTTCTTTTCTTACCACTTCTTTCATCTTAGGATTCAACCGTCGTTGATGATCAATAACTGGTTTGGCATCTTTATCCAAATTTATTTTATGTTGACATAGAGTGGGACTAATGCCCTTAAGATCATCAAGAGTATATCCAATAGCAGCACGGTGCTTCTTCAGAGTTTTCAATAATTTTTCTTCCTCCTTCTCTAAAAGGTTAGCACTAATAATAACAGGATATATCTTCTTCTCATCAATATAAGCATATTTTAGAGTATCAGGCAATGGTTTAAGCTCAAACACGGGATTACCCTTGGGTGGAGGAGGATCCCCTAAGATTTCAACAGGCAAGTTTTTTTCCAGAATAGGTCCTTGTTTAAAGAACACTTCATCTATTTCCCTTCTTTCATTCATAAACATCTCATTTTCATGGTCTAGCAAATATTGTTCTAAAGGGTCACTAGGAGGCACGGCAATAGAAGCAAGACCAATAATTTCATCTTTACTAGGCGATTCCTCTTCACGGTGTTGTCTACGAAACTTAGAGAAATTAAACTCATGAGACATATCACCTAGACCAATAGGAACAACATCCTTTTCGCAGTCTATCTTAGCATTAATAGTGTTCAAGAAGGGTCTACCAAATATAATGGGACAAAAGCTAGCTTGTGGGGAACCAAGAACAAGATAATCAGCAGGATATTCAGTTTTCCCACACAAGACTTCAACATCTCTAACAATTCCCATTGGTGAAATAGTATCTCTATTAGCAAGTTTAATTGTAACATCAATTTCTTCTAACTCAGCAGTTGCAATATCATCCATAATTTCTTTATATAAGTCAATAGGTATTGCACTAGCACTAGAACCCATGTCACATAAGCCATGATAACAATGATCTCCTATTTTAACGGAAATAACAGGCATGCCTACCACAGGTCTTTGTTTATCTTTAGCACAAGGTTTAGCAATTCTAGCAGTTTCATCACAGAAATAAATAACATGCCCATCAATATTATCAGCCAAGAGATCTTTAACAATAGCAATATTAGGTTCAACTTTAACTTGCTGAGGAGGTGTATAAGTTCTAATATTGCTTTTACGAACCACAGTTTAAGCTTTAGCATGATCCTTTATTCTAACAGGGAAAGGTGGTTTCTCAACATAAGCAGTAGGAACAATAGGATCATTACAAGTGATAGTCTTTTCTTCAACTTTAATAGGTGCATCTACTTTTACTTCTATGGGAGGATGATATTTAAACCACTTCTCCTTAGGGAGATCAACATGAGTAGCAAAAGATTCATAGAAAGAGGCTACTATCTCAGAGTCAAGTCCATATTTAGTGCTAAATTTACGGAAAACATCGGTGTCCATAAAAGATTTAACACAATCAAACGTAGGTGTCATACCTGACTCCTTACCTTCGTCGAGGTCCCAATCTTCGAGTTGCGTTTAATTCTTTCCAAAAATCCCATTTGAATTCAATAGTCTTCATCATAAAAGAGCCATCACAAGAAGTATCGAGCATGGTGCGATTGTTGTCAGAAAGCCGAGCATAAAAGTTTTGAATAATCATTTCTCTTGAGAGCTCATGATTGGGGCATGAATATAACATTGATTTAAGCCTCCCCCAAGCTTGAGCGATGCTTTCTCCTTCGCGAGGCCAAAAATTATATATATAATTACGATCACGATGAACAAGATGCATAGGATAAAACTTCTGATGAAATTCCAATTTCAATCGCTTGTAGTTCCATGATCCCATATCATCACATAGCCTATACCATGTCAATGCATCTCCCTTCAAAGATAAAGGGAAAACCTTATTCTTAATAACATCATCGGGTGGACCGGTGCTTGGGTGCTGTCCTTACTTGGACAAACATCCCACTTATGATTAACCCCTATTGCAAGCATCCGCAACTACAAAAGAAGTATTAAGGTAAACCTAACCATAGCATGAAACATATGGATCCAAATCAGCCCCTCATTTAAGCAACGCATAAACTAGGGTTTAAGCTTCGTCACTCTAGCAACCTATCATCTACTTATTACTTCCCAATGCCTTCCTCTAGGCCCAAATAATGGTGAAGTGTCATGTAGTCGACGTTCACATAACACCACTAGAGGAGAGACAACATACATCTCATCAAAATTTCAAACGAATACCAAATTCACATGACTACTAGTAGCAAGACTTCTCCCATGTCCTCAGGAACAAACGTAACTACTCACAAAGCATATTCAGGTTCATAATCAGAGGAGTATTAATATGCATATACGATCTGAACATATGATGTTCCACCAAATAAACCAACTAGCATCAACTACAAGGAGTAATCAACACTACTAGCAACCTACAGGTACCAATCTCAGACTAGACAAGAATTGCATACAAGAGATGAACTAGGGTTTGAGAGGAGATGGTGCTGGTGAAGATGTTGATGGAGATTAGCCCCCTCCCGATGAGAGGAGCGTTAGTGATGACGATGGCGATGATTTCCCCCTCCCAGAGGGAAGTGTCCCCAGCAGAACAGCTCTGCCGGAGCCCTAGATTGATTCCGCCAAGGTTCCGCCTCGTGGCGGCGGAGTCTCGTCCCGAAAGCTTGCTTATTATTTTTCTTCGGACGAAAGACTTCATATAGCAGAAGGTGGGAACCGGAGGGCCAACAGGGGGCCCACGAGGCAGGGGGCACGTCCAGGGGGTAGGGCACGCCCCCCACCCTCGTGGCTAGGGTGGGGGCCCCCTCTGGTATTTCTTCCGCTCAGTATATTTTATTATTTCCAAAAATAACTTTCGTGGAGTTTCAGGACTTTTGGAGTTGTGCAGAATAGGTCTCTAATATTTGCTCCTTTTCCAGCCGAGAATTCCAAATTATGCATTCTCCTCCTTATGTAAACCTTGTAAAATAAGAGAGAATATGCATAAGTATTGTGACATAATGTTTAATAATAGCCCATAATGCAATAAATATCGATATAAAACCATGATGCAAAATGGACGTATCACCCTCCACCCTCGTGGGGCCCACGTTGCTCCATCGACGTACTTCTTCCTCCTATATATACCTGCGTACCCCCAAACTATCAGATACGGAGCCAAAAACCTATTTCCACCGCCGCAACCTTCTGTACCCGTGAGATCCCATCTTGAGGCCTTTTCCGGCGCTCCGCCGGAGGGGGAATTGATCACGGAGGGCTTCTAAATCAACACCATAGCCTCTCCGATGATGTGTGAGTAGTTTACCTCAGACCTTCGGGTCCATAGTTATTAGCTAGATGGCTTCTTCTCTCTCTTTGGATCTCAATACAAAGTTCTCCTCGATCTTCTTGGAGATCTATTCGATGTAATCTTCTTTTGCGGTGTGTTAAATGAGATCCGATGAATTGTGGGTTTATGATCAATATTATCTATGAATAATATTTGAATCTCCTCCTGAATTCTTTTATGTATGATTGGTTATCTTTGCAAGTCTCTTCAATTATCAGTTTGGTTTGGCCTACTAGATTGATCTTTCTTGCAATGGGAGAAGTGCTTAGCTTTGGGTTCAATCTTGCGGTGCTCGATCCCGATGTGATATGGGAAACGACACGAATTGTATTGTTGCCATCGAGGATAACAAGATGGGGTTTATATAATATTGCATGAGTTTATCCCTCTACATCATGTCATCTTACTTAAAGCATTACTCTATTCTTATGAACTTAATACTCTAGATGCATGCTGGATAGCGGTCGATGTGTGGAGTAATAGTAGTAGATGCAGAATCGTTTCGGTCTACTTGTCACGGACGTGATGCCTATCTACATGATCATACCTAGATACTCTCATAACTATGCTCAATTCTATCAATTGCTCGACAGTAATTCGTTTACCCGCCGTAATACCGCTTAGTGAAACCTATGGCGCCGCGGTCTATTTTCCATCATATTAATCTTCCAACACTTAGTTATTTCTATTGCCTTTTATTTTACTTTGCATCTTTATTTCTTTTTATCATAAAAATATCAAAAATATTATCTTATCATATCTATCAGATCTCACTCTCGTAAGTGACCGTTGAGGGATTGACAAGCCCTTTATCGCGTTGGTTGCGAGCTGCTTATTTGTTTGTGTAGGTGTGAGGGACTCGTGCGTGATCTCCTACTGGATTGATACCTTGGTTCTCTAAAACCGAGGGAAATACTTACGCTACTTTACTGCATCACCCTTTCCTCTTCAAGGGAAAACCAACGCGGTGCTCAAGAGGTAGCAAGAAGGATTTCTGGCGCCGTTGCCGGGGAGATTCGCGCCAAGTCAAGTCAAGTCAAGACATACCAAGTACCCATCACAAACTCTTATCCCTCGCATTACATTATTTGCAATTTGCCTCTCGTTTTCCTCTCCCCCACTTCACCCTTGCCGTTTTATTCACCCTCTCTTTTCTGTTTGCCTCTTTTTCACTTGCTTCTTATTTGCTTGTGTGTTGGATTGCTTGCTTGTCACGATGGCTCAAGACAATACTAAATTGTGTGATTTTACCAATACGAACAACAATGATTTTCTTAGCACTCCGATTGCTCCTCTTACTGATGCTGAATCTTGCGAAATTAATGCTGCTTTGTTGAATCTTGTCATGAAAGATCAATTCGCCGGCCTTCCTAGTGAAGATGCCGCTACCCATCTGAATAGATTTGTTAATTTGTGTGATATGCAAAATAATAAAGATGTGGACAAGGATATTGTTAAATTGAAGCTATTTCCTTTTTCGCTTAGAGATCGTGCTAAAGTTTGGTTTTCGACTTTGCCTAAAAATAGTATTGATTCATGGAATAAGTGCAAAGATGCTTTTATCTCTAAGTATTTTCCTCCCGCTAAAATCATATCTCTTAGAAAATATATTATGAATTTTAAGCAACTTGATCATGAACATGTTGCACAAGCTTGGGAGATGATGAAATTAATGATACGTAATTGCCCTACACATGGTTTGAATCTTTGGATGATTATACAAAATTTTTATGCCGGATTGAATTTTGCTTCTAGAAATCTTTTAGATTCGGTCGCGGGAGGCAATTTTATGGAAATCACTTTAGGAGAAGCTACTAAACTCCTAGATAATATTATGGTTAATTATTCTCAATGGCACACCGAAAGATCTACTAATAAAAAAGTGCACGCGATAGAAGAAATTAATGTTTTGAGTGGAAAGATGGATGAACTTATCAAATTATTTGCTAATAAAAGTGTTTCTTCTGATCCTAATGATATGCCTTTGTCTACTTTGATTGAGAATAATAACGAATCTATGGATGTGAATTTTGTTGGTAGGAATAATTTTGGTAACAACGCGTATAGAGGAAACTTTAATCCTAGGTCGTACCCTAGTAATTGCTCTAATAATTATGGTAATTACTACAACAATTCTATGAAAATTTTAATAAGATGCCCTCTGAATTTGGGACTAGTGTTAAGCAGTTTATGAATTCGCAAAAGAATTTCAATGCTTTGCTTGAAGGAAAATTGCTTAAGGTTGATGAATTGGCCAGGAACGTTGATAGAATTTCTCTTGATGTTGATTCTTTGATACTTAGATCCATTCCACCTAAGCATGATATCAATGAGTGTCTCAAAGCCATGAGAATTTCCATTGATGAGTGCAAAGAAAGAACTTCTAGGATGCGTGCTAAGAAAGATTGCTTTGTGAAAGCGTGTTCTTCTAATTTTTATGAGAATAAAGATGAATATCTAAAAGTTATTGATGTGTCCCCTATTAAATCTTTGTTTTGCAATATGAATCTCGATAATGATGGGACTGAATATGAGCCACCTTTACCTAGAAGGCGTTCCAAAAATTCAGAGTCTTTAGATCTTGATGCAAAAATTGGTAAAAGTGGGATTGAAGAAGTCAAAACTTTAGATATTAATGAACCCACTATTTTGGATTTCAAGGAATTTAAATATGATAATTGCTCTTTGATAGATTGTATTTCCTTGTTGCAATCGGTGCTAAATTCTCCGCATGCTTATAGTCAAAATAAAGCTTTTACTAAACATATCGTTGATGCTTTGATGCAATCTTATGAAGAAAAACTTGAGTTGGAAGTTTCTATCCCTAGAAAACTTTATGATGAGTGGGAACCTACTATTAAAATTAAAATTAAAGATCATGAATCATATGCTTTGTGTGATTTGGGTGCTAGTGTTTCCACGATTCCAAAAACTTTGTCTTATTTGCTAGGTTTCCGTGAATTTGATGATTGCTCTTTAAACTTGCACCTTGCGAATTCCACTATTAAGAAACCTATGGGAAGAATTAATGATGTTATTATTGTTGCAAATAGGAATTATGTGCCCGTAGATTTTATTGTTCTTGATATGGATTGCAATCCTTCATGTCCTATTATTCTTGGTAGACCTTTCCTTAGAACGATTGGTGCAATTATTGATATGAAGGAAGGGAATATTAGATTCCAACTTCCGTTAAGGAAAGGCATGGAACGCTTCCCTATAAATAAAATAAAATTACCTTATGAATCTATTATGAGAGCTACTTATTGATTGCCTACCAAAGAAGGCAATACTTAGATCTATCCTTGCTTTTATGCCTAGCTAGGGGCGTTAAACGATAGCGCTTGTTGTGAGGCAACCCAATTTTATTTTAGTTTTTTGCCTTTTGCTTCTTTTTAGGAATAAATATTTGATCTAGCCTCTGGTTAGATTTGTTTTTATGTTTTAATTAGTGTTTGTGCCAAGTTAAACCTATGGGATCTTCTTGGATGATAGTTATTCGATCTTGCTGAAAATTCCAGAAACTTTCTGTTCACGAAAACAATTGTTAAAAATCACCAGAATGTGATACATATTGATTGCAACTGCATCAGATCAATAAAAAATGGTCTAGGTTGTCCTATTTTGGTAGATATTTTTGAGTTCCAGAAGTTTGCGTTAGTTACATATTACTACAGACTGTTCTGTTTTTGACAGATTCTGTTTTTCATGTGTTGTTTGCTTATTTTGATGAATATATGGCTAGTAAAATAGTTTATAAACCATATAGAAGTTGGAATACAGTAGGTTTAACACCAATATAAATAAAGAATGAGTTCATTACAGTACCTTGAAGTGGTGTTTTGTTTTCTTTCGCTAACGGAGCTCACGAGATTTTCTGCTACGTTTTGTGTTGTGAAGTTTTCATGTTTTGGGTAAAAGATTTGATGGATTATGGAACAAGTAGTGGAAAGAGCCTAAGCTTGGGGATGCCCATGGCACCCCAAGATAATCTTATGACACTAAAAAGCCAAAGCTTGGGGATGCCCCGGAAGGCATCCCCTCTTTCGTCTTCGTCCATCGGTAACTTTACTTGGAGCTATATTTTTATTCACCACATGATATGTAACATCCCAAATTTTCAATTTGGAATGTTATACATTAGGTCATCATGCATATCATATTTTTCTCGCATTTTCCGATCCTAGAAAATTTCACACAACTCAAGGACCCTCGGAGAGAGTTGGAAGTTTCATTATTTTCATATTTGGGATTTCTCAAATTTTGAAAATAGGATCATTTGGATTTATTTAAATTATCTTCATAAAGTTTTTCTTATAAAAATATTAAGAGAGGGAATAATATGACTTTCCCAACATGTAGGAAAACGAAGGTATTATAAATAAATCAAATTTGGCTTTTGGAAGATTTATTTTGTTTAGGCAAAAATGAGCATTTTAAAAAAATATGCATATTTGCCGTTTTTAAAGTTCATTTTGTTCGACTCATTTTTAGGAGTCGGGGAAAATTAATTTTATTAAATTCGGAGTTTGTTTGGTATTTTTTTTAATCCGTTTTGTTTTGTTAAAAAAAAACAGCGCCCCCACAGGCTGAGGCCCGGCCCGGCCCAACCGGCGCCCCGACCCGGCCTGCCCAGCTCCTCTCTCCCTCACAGCCGCCACGCCCCTTGGCGGGAGCCCGCCGCCGCCGCCACCGCCCGCCCGAGTCCGCCTCCGCCCGGCCGCCTGCCCCTTCCCAGCGCGCCAACCCCTCCATAAATACCCGGCGCCCCCTCTCTCTCTGTCGCCCGCCTCCCAAGCCGAGCCCGCCCGCCCGCCAGGGACGCCCGCCGCCGCCGTTCCCGTCGCGCCGGACCCGCCGCCCCTCGCCGCCACGACCCGCCGGACCCCTTGCCGCCCGGGCCCGCCGGACCTCGCCGGCGAAGACCACCGGAGGTAGCCGCCGCCCCGCCCGATCCGGTTTTCCCTATAAAAACCGATCCGGTTTTTTTTTTTTTAAAGATGTTCGGTTTTTTTTTCAAAAAAACCTAGATTGGTTTTATTTTTTTCGGTTTTCTTAATTAACGAACGTTCACCGAACCGTTCGTTTCAATGAATGCATTCGTTGGATTAGTTCTGTTAACGAACGTCCGTTATTTAAACCGTTCGTCGTTTTCTTTTAATCGGATTTAATCCGTTATTTTTCTGATTTGATTTCCGATCCGATTTTCAAATCTGTTTTATTTCTTGCTCGTTTATCGGAATCGTGTGATTCCAGCGCTGAGTTTCGTTCTGAAACCGCCGTTCGACTACCCTACTTACACGAGTTTTGCTACCGTGAAATTTTGACCTAGTTTCAGATTGCTAAACCGAGTCGTTCTCTCTCGAGTTTCGACTTTCGATGCTTTATTTGATACGATTCTTTTTGCAACCAGGGTTCTTAAGTTGAACTCTCTGGTTAGATCTTTTATTCGAGATTTCCCCGTGCATTAGATGAGTACTTATTGTATGCTTGTTGTTTGTCTGAGTTAGATCACCCGGAGTGCGCCTCTTGTTACTTCGAATCTCTAGGTCTCGCGGATCATCAGCAAAGCAAGTAACACTTGATCATACCTTTTCTACTACCCAGTTTTTATGCATTAGATCAAACCCTCAAACCCTTGCATGTTTAGGATCTAATTAAATTGTGGGATTGGGAAGTAGATTGAGGTAGTACCTATTACCTGTTTTACTTATGAAACCTTGGGAGTTACTTCTACGTTTGCTTATTATGCCATGCTATGCTAGTAGACGTGGATTGGGTGAGTGAATATCCATGACAGATGTGAGATTGTTAATTAATGGTTTATCTAAGGTGGCAACCTAAACACACATCCTGGGTGGATTGAGGCACTGGTTTCTATCGAGGACTTGCTCAGATTTCTTCGGACCGCCACCCTGTGCTCTAAGGGATCATAAGATTATTCAAACTGGAAACTTCCGTGTGCAGCCACAAGCCAATTATGGGCTCTGGCGTAGTTGACTAAGTTGTGCGAACTCTTACGGGTAGGCTAGCTGATGTAGGGGATGTAGGTTGGTACGGTCTACCCACATGTAAGGTGCTAAGCGCTTACGAAAGACTATGTCTCGGTCATCCGCTTTCTCAAACACCATGCAAAGGCGAGAACCAAGCGGAGGCGATCGAGTCTTGTGGGGAAAAGTGCAAACCTCTGCAGAGTGTATAAACTAATCATGATTAGCCGTGTCCCCGGTTATGGACGTTTTGAGTATCCGTAATTGAATATCATGTGAATCTCAACATTTTATTACTAATTATTGTTTTGGTTTTTGATGAGTACTTTTTTATTGTGTTTGTGGATTCTGTCAACCATTCTCAATGTTTAACAACCACCATGATAGTTAAATAAAATTATTCCTTTGATGTAGGGAAAAACTAGCTTTATGCAAATGTAACCGTAGAGCCTTACCACCAGCCAAATATGCATGTAGTATAGGCTTATTCCTTCATTGCTCTTTATGTGTTACATTGCCATATTCCATGTCTTGACCCGTTTCGGGCTGCAACTTTCACGCTATGCATTTTTCGCATTTACGAGTAAGGTGTTAGGTCGTGGTTCTATACTCGGTGATGCCGATGGAGTTGATGGACTCACTTATCTTCCAAGCCTTCATTGTTATTGTTAGATGGCCTTAAGCCATATTATTGTAATAAGTTCCCTTGTGGACAACGATGTAATAAGTGTGTGATTGCTACTCTGCTATAAATCCTTCAAGTACCGTGTGGTGTCGACATTATCGATCCAGGATGACACCGAGCACGTAGACTTGATCCATTTGGGTCAGTCACGATGTAGGACCACGACCACTAAGTTAAAGCCATAGATCACTACTCTCTTCTCATTTTCTAACTCCTCATCTTTTCTAGTCTCTTTAGGATGACGGACGCGAAGATCAAGTACACCCAACCAGATGAAGGCACACCTTTTGGATTTCACTTGAAGGAAGTTACCAAGTACCTGAACATTGGACTACCAAGCTTCACCGGGACTTTCAACGCCACTGCTGAAGAGGAGCGCTGGAAGATTCACGCTCACGTTCCAGAAGGACATTCGCCCCAATCACCAAGCCTATAGATAGTGTTTTCAGCAGCAACTTGGAGTCCGGGAAAGAGCATGGCAGCTCACATCACCATGGGACGCATTGGAGAAGTTTATCGAGAAGACCTCAAGGACACTATCTACCAGATTTGCGGACGCCGAGATGACAAATGGGACGTCACAAGACCAAGAAGGATAGGTCCATTGCAGCTTTCATCCAAGAGTTAAATCAGCACATTCGACGCCAGGAGAACCAAATGTGCAACGACATGTTGGAGTTGCAGAAGACAAAGGGAAGGATCATCGAACTGGAAGAAGAACTAAAGACTACACGCAAGGACTACATGGACGAGATCGTAGCTCTAGCAAGACACAATAACGATCTTAAGTATGAGATCGAAGAACTCAAGAAGAAGTTGGCGCCAGAATGAAGACCAAGATGTCAATTACCCAGCGACTACATCAACATCGACGGCACCGATTCGGATCCAAGTGAACCCGATTTTGAAGACGAAGCTGGAGCAGACATCATGGAGTCTTCCACCGGTTCAAATTAGTAGAAGTCCCCACATATTAGTAGTATTTCCCTCCATGTAAACATTATAGTACACGCACTTTGCGATAGTTAGATCGTTGTAAGCCCTTGTTGATTGAATGAAGTGATTTTGTGTGCATTTGGGTAGTGATTCCCCTTAGACCTCATTCTATTCTAAATTTCTCTTCTTTTCGAAACCCATCAGATGCCTCCGAGACGCGACCCCGGATTCGTTTTCCCGCCAGAGATCACCCAACTAATCCAACAGCAGAATACCCTGATTCAAACATTGGTGCAGAACCAGGGCAACAACAACAACAACAACCCACCACCACCACCACCACCCGCGGATCATCTGACTCGTTTCCTTAGACTGAACCCGCCGGTGTATTCCAGTAGCACCGAGCCGATTGTAGCAGATGACTGGCTCCGCAAGATAGGAAGGGAGCTGACCATCGCAGGATGCACAGATGGTGAAAGAGTGAAGTTTGCAAGACATCAGCTTGAAGGACCCGCAGCACATGGTGGGAAAATTTCACGACCACTTACCCGTAGACACTGTCACATGGGATCAATTTCAGCAAGCTTTTTCGTGACCGCCCATGTTTCAGCAGGAGCCATGGCCATGAAGAAGCGCGAGTTTCGCAACTTACGCCAAGGAGGAAGGACTGTTGGCCAGTACGTGGATGACCTTAGCAAATTAGCACGTTATGCCCCAGATGACGTTACTATCGATGCAGCTAAACATGAGAAGTTTCTAGAAGGACTGAATGATGAGTTCAAGATGCCGTTGATGGTAGCCAGTTTCAACAACTACCAGGAGTTGGTAGACCGATCCTCATGATTGAAGGAAAGCAAAGACAAATTGAGAACCGCAAGCGGAAGTATGGACAGGGGAAGTATAACTCTGGAGCTCAGCAGAAACCTCGTTATACCCCTAAATCAGGAATTCAGTTTCAGCATACCCATGGAGGAGGTAATTCGCATAACCATAATGGCACTAAGAATGGGAACGGGAATGGAGGAAGCAACGGACAGAATCGCACCAACCCGTCAACACCATCCAAAGTAGACCTGAGTCACATCACTTGCTTTAAGTGCCGTAAGATCGGGCATTATGCAAATGACTGCCCGTAAGGCCAGAATGGAAATGGTAATGGAAGCTCAGAAAGAAGCCCAACCCTTTCAACAGGGGCGGGTGAACCACATTGATGTGGAGGAGGTTGAAGATCAGCCCAATGCGAATCGGTAAGTTTTTGGTTAAGTCATTTATCGCAGCTTGTTCTTTTTCGACATCGGTGCATCGCATTCATACATATCAAGGGGATTTGTGGATAAGTACAAGTTACCAACCCAAGCGCTTAGGTCACCCATGCTAGTAACCTCACCCGGAGCAGAGTACATGGCTAGTAAATGGTGTGATCGACTGCCATTAAGGATTGGAGACTATGTTTTCCCCTCAGACCTAATAGTTACGGAATCCCAAGGATTGGATGTGATATTAGGAATGGATTGGTTATCAAAGTATGGAGGAAACATTGATTGCTCCACTAGATCAATTTTGCTCACCACACCGTAAGGAAGAAGGATCAAGTATGTATCACGGCACGAGCCGAGGAGAGCACAAGTAAAATGCTTATCGTGAGTGGTGCGGGAAGAAGTACCAGTGGTGAAGGATTTTCCTGATGTATTTCCTAAGAGTTGCCGTGAATGCCACCGGATAGAGACATTGAGTTTTTGATCGAGCTGTTGCCGAGAACAGGCCCGATATCGAAGCGACCGTACAGGATGCCCGCACAGGATTTGGCGGAAATCAAGAAACAGATTAAGGAACTACTGGATAAAGGTTTTATACGCCCAAGTTCTTCACCTTGGGGATCACCCGTTTTGTTAGTGGAGAAGAAGGATGGATCTTTGAGAATGGTTGTTGATTATCGGGGATTGAATGAAGTAACAATCAAGAACAAGTACCCACTACCTATGATAAATGATCTGTTTGATCGCTTGCAAGGAGCCAAAGTGTTTTCCAAGATCGACCTGCGATCAGGGTACCATCAGTTGAAGATTCGGGAGCAGGACATACCCAAGACAGCATTTACCACGAGATATGGACTGTACGAGTATACCGTTTTGTCATTTGGATTGACTAACGCACCAGCCTATTTCATGAACCTGATGAACAAAGTGTTTATGGAGTTTTTGGATAAGTTCGTCGTGGTGTTCATTGATGACATTTTGATATTCTCGAAGAATGAAGAGGAACACAAGGAACATTTGCGATTGGTTTTGGAGAAACTGAGGGAACACCAGTTGTATGCCAAATTCAGCAAATGTGAGTTTTGGTTAAAGGAAGTTGGATTTCTCGGACATGTTATATCCGGAGAAGGGATAGCAGTTGACCCCACAAAGGTTGAGACCATAACCAAATGGGAAGCACCAACGACAGTTGGAGAGATTCGGAGTTTCCTTGGACTCGCAGGATACTACCGAAGATTCATTAAGAATTTCTCAAGGATTGCTAAACCTATGACTGAATTGTTGAAGAAGGAAAACAAATTCATATGGACTGAGGACTGTGAGGCAAGTTTTTAGGAGTTGAAGAAAAGATTGGTTACCTCACCAGTTTTGATATTGCCAGATCAGACTAAGGATTATGAGGTGTATTGCGACGCTTCACGTCGAGGACTTGGAGCCGTACTTATGCAGGAAGGAAGAGTTGTTTCGTATGCTTCACGACAACTTAAGCCCCATGAGTTGAATTATGCCACTCATGATTTGGAGTTAGCAGCCGTTGTGCATGCCCTGAAGACGTGGAGACATTTTCTCATTGGAAACCATTGTGAAGTGTATACGGATCACAAGAGTCTGAAGTACATCTTCACACAGAAGGAATTGAATCTCAGACAAAGGAGATGGTTAGAACTTATCAAAGATTATGATATGAGATTGCATTATCACCCTGGAAAGGCTAATGTCGTAGCTGACGCATTGAGCCGTAAGAGCCATGTCAATACCCTAATGATGGGAGGAATACCCAATGAGTTAGCCGAGGACCTTCGAGAGCTATGTTTGGAAATAGTTCCGAGAGGCTATGTAGCGCATTGGAAATTCAATCGACACCGATGGACAAAATCAGAGAAGCCCAAAAGGCAGATAAGGAAGTTGCCTCTATAAAGGAGAAAATGAGCAAAGGAAAAGCTAAAGGATTTCGTGAGGATGAGCACGATACCCTATGGTTTGAAGACCGTGTTTACGTGCCAAATGACCCAGAGATCAGGAAGTTGATTTTACAAGAGGCCCATGATTCACCCTATTCAATTCACCCAGGGAATACCAAGATGTATTTGGATTTGAAGAATACTTTCTGGTGGACCGGAATGAAGAAGGATATTGCGGAGTATGTAGCAGTTTGTGACGTATGTCAGAAAGTAAAAGCAGAGCATCAGAAGCCAGCAGGATTGTTACAACCATTGCCGATACCCGAATGGAAGTGGGATAAACTAGGCATGGATTTCATCACAGGTTTATCAAAGACCCGTTCAGGATATGACTCGATTTGGGTTATAGTCGACCGTTTAACGAAGGTAGCTCATTTCATTCCAGTCAAGACTACCTATAGCAGTGCTAAGTTGGCAAAGATATACATGACCAGAATTGTGTGCTTACACGGAGTTCCGAGGAGCATCGTATCGATAGAGGAACCCAGTTTACCTTGAAATTTTGGAATCGGTTACACGAAACATTGGGAACCAGACCGAATTCAAAGACTTTCCACCCGCAGACCGATGGATGCATCGAGAGAGTCAATCAGATTTTGGAAGATATCTTTGAGAGCTTGTGCACTAGATTATGGATCTAGCTGGGATGATAATTTGTCGTATGCAGAATTTTCCTACAACAACAGCTACCAAACCAGCTTGAAGATGGCACCTTCGAGGCTACAGATGGAAGAAGGTGCAGGACACCGTTGTCATGGGACTAAACCGAGATTGTCGATTGTTTGGACCAGATTTAATTAAGGAGTCCGAACAGAAAGTTAAGTTGATTCGAGACAGGCTCAAGGTAGCCCAGTCCGCATAAAAGAGCTATGCCGATTCAAAGCGCCAGCGATTGAGTATGAAGTTGGAGACAGAGTATATCTCGAGTATCCCCGCCGAGGAGTTAAGCGTTTTGGAGTTAAAGGAAAGATAGCACCCGTTTCGTTGGACCGTATAAGATTTTTGCAACGCATGGGAGAAGTTGCTTATAAGTTGGAATTGCGGAAGGACTGTCAGGAGTTCATGATGTATTCCATGTTTCCCAGTTGAAGAAATGTCACCCAGAGATAGCAGAGGTACCGTTAAGAGACACAGTGCCACTGGAAGCAATTCAGTTGAAGGATGACTTAACATATGAGGAAAAACCGGTTAAGATTCTCGATTATGCCAGCAGAGTTACCCGCAGCAAAGTTATCAAGTTTTGCAAAGTTCAAAGGAGCCACCACACCGAGGATGAAGCCACACAGGAAAGAGAGGAAGTTTTGCTCAAGGACCACCTCACCTATTTTCTAGCCAACCCGAATCTCGAGGGCGAGATTCATCTTAAGGGTAGGTTTGTAACATCCCAAATTTTCAATTTGGAATGTTATACATTAGGTCATCATGCATATCATATTTTTCTCGCATTTTCCGATCCTAGAAAATTTCACGCAACTCAAGGACCCTCGGAGAGAGTTGGAAGTTTCATTATTTTCATATTTGGGATTTCTCAAATTTTGAAAATAGGATCATTTGGATTTATTTAAATTATCTTCATAAAGTTTTTCTTATAAAAATATTAAGAGAGGGAATAATATGACTTTCCCAACATTTAGGAAAAACGAAGGTATTATAAATAAATCAAATTTGGCTTTTGGAAGATTTATTTTGTTTAGGCAAAAATGAGCATTTTAAAAAAATATGCATATTTGCCGTTTTTAAAGTTCATTTTGTTCGACTCATTTTTAGGAGTCGGGAAAATTAATTTTATTAAATTCGAGTTTGTTTGGTATTTTTTTAATCCGTTTTGTTTTGTTAAAAAATAAATACCTGGGCCTAAGGCCCACTGCCCAAGCCATGTGCCCTGCCCACTGCCCACCTCCTCTCTCTCCTCACACAAGACGCTTCGCCCGAAAGGGAGCCCGCCACAAGACGCCACCCCGCCGCCCGAGTCCGCCTCCGCCCGCCTGCCCCTTCCCAAAGGCGCCGCCCCCTCCATAAATACCCGGCACCCTCTCTCTCACCCGCTGCCACCCGCCTCCCAAGCCGAGCCACTTGCCCGCCAAGAGCCTTGCCGCCATGCCGTTCCCCGGCCAGCCGGACCCCGCCGCCCCTCGCCGCCCTCCCGGCCGGGACCCCTTGCGCCGCCCGGGCCCATGGGACCTCGCCGGCGAAGACCACCGGAGGTAGCCGCCGCCCCGCCCGATCCGGTTTTCCCTATAAAAACCGATCCGGTTTTTTTTTTTTTAAAGATGTTCGGTTTTTTTTTCAAAAAAACCTAGATTGGTTTTATTTTTTTTGGTTTTCTTAATTAACGAACGTTCACCGAACCGTTCGTTTCAATGAATGCGTTCGTTGGATTAGTTCTGTTAACGAACGTCCGTTATTTAAACCGTTCGTTGTTTTCTTTTAATCGGATTTAATCCGTTATTTTTCTGATTTGATTTCCGATCCGATTTTCAAATCTGTTTTATTTCTTGCTCGTTTATCGGAATCAGGTGATTCCAAATACCGGAGTTTCACATTCTGAAACCGCCGTTCCGACTACCCTACTTACACAGAGTTTTGCTACCGTGAAATTTTGACCTAGTTTCAGATTGCTAAACCGAGTCGTTCTCTCTCGAGTTTCGACTTTCGATGCTTTATTTGATACGATTCTTTTTGCAACCAGGGTTCTTAAGTTGAACTCTCTGGTTAGATCTTTTATTCGAGATTTCCCCGTGCATTAGATGAGTACTTATTGTATGCTTGTTGTTTGTCTGCGTTAGATCACCCGGAGTGCGCCTCTTGTTACTTGAATCTCTAGGTCTCATGGATCATCAAGAAAGCAAGTAACACTTTGATCATACCTTTTCTACTACCCAGTTTTTATGCATTAGATCAAACCCTCAACCACTTGCATGTTTAGGATCTAATTAAATTGTGGGATTGGGAAGTAGATTGAGGTAGTACCTATTACCTGTTTACTTATGAAACCTTGGGAGTTACTTCTACGTTTGCTTATTATGCCATGCTATGCTAGTAGACGTGGATTGGGTGAGTGAATATCCATGATGATGTGAGATTGTTAATTAATGGTTTATCTAAGGTGGCAACCTAAACACACATCCGGGTGGATTGAGGCACCTGGTTTCTATCAGACTTGCTGATTTCTTCGGACCGCCACCTGTGCTCTAAGGGATCATAAGATTATTCAAACCGAAACTTCCGTGTGCAGCCACAAGCCAATTATGGGCTCATGGCGTAGTTGACTAAGTTGTGCGAACTCTTACGGGTAGGCTAGCTGATGTAGGGGGTGTAGGTTGGTACGGTCTACCCACATGTAAGGTGCTAAGCGCTTCGAAAGACTATGTCTCGGTCATCCGCTTTCTCAAACACCATGCAAAGGCGAGAACCAAGCGGAGGCGATCGAGTCTTGTGGGGAAAAGTGCGCAAACCTCTGCAGAGTGTATAAACTAATCATGATTAGCCGTGTCCCCGGTTATGGACGTTTTGAGTATCTGGTAATTGAATATCATGTGAATCTCAACATGTTACTACTAATAAATGTATTGGGTTTTGATGAGTACTTTTTAATTGGGATTGAGGATGCCGTCAACCATTCTCAATGTTTAACAACCACCATGATAGTTAAATAAAATTATTCCTTTGATGTAGGGAAAAACTAGCTTTATGCAAATGTAACCGTAGAGCCTTACCACCAGCCAAATATGCATGTAGTATAGGCTTATTCCTTCATTGCTCTTTATGTGTTACATTGCCAAGATATTCCATGTCTTGACCCGTTTTCGGGCTGCAACTTTCACGTTGCAGACTTTTCTGCATTTACGAGTAAGGTGTTAGGTCGTGGTTCTATACTCGGTGATGCCGATGGAGTTGATGGACTCACTTATCTTCCAAGCCTTCCGCTGTTATTGTTAGATGGCCTTAAGCCATATTATTGTAATAAGTTCCCTTGTGGACAACGATGTAATAAGTGTGTGATTGCTACTCTGCTATAAATCCTTCGAAGTACTGTGTGGTGTCAGCATTACTGATCCAGGGATGACACTGAGCACAGAGACTTGATCCATTTGGGTCTGGTCGCTACATGATATGTGTTTTGCTTGGAGCGTCTTGTATGATTTGAGTCTTTGCTTTTTAGTTTACCACAATCATCCTTGCTGTACACACCTTTTGAGATAGACACACATGATTCAGAATTTATTAGAATACTCTATGTGCTTCAGTTATATCTTTTGAGCTATATAGTTTTTGCTCTAGTGCTTCACTTATATCTTTGAGAGCACGGTGGTGGATTTGTTTTATAGAAACTATTGTTCTCTCATGCTTCACTTATATTATTTTGAGAGTCCTACAAAACAACATGGTAATTTGCTTTAATTATGATAGGCATCCAAGATTAGTAAAAAATCTTATGAGTGTGTTGAATACTATGAGAAGTTTGATGCTTGATAATTGGTTTGAGATATGAAGATGGTGATATTAGAGTTATGCTAGTTGAGTAGTTGTGGATTTGAGGAATACTTGTGTTAAAGTTTGTGATTCCGTAGCATGCACGTATGGTGAACCGTTATGTGATGAAGTCGGAGCATGATTTATTTATTGATTGTCTTCCTTATGAGTGGCGGTCGGAACGGCGATGGTCTTTTCCTACCAATCTATCCCCCTAGGAGCATGCGCATAATACTTTGCTTTGATAACTTGTAGATTTTTGCAATAAGTATATGAGTTCTTTATGACTAATGTTGAGTCCATGGATTATACGCACTTTTCTTCCTTCCACCATTGCTAGCCTCTCTAATACCGTGCACTTTTCGCTAGTATCATACACCCACCATATACCTTCCTCAAAACAGCCACCATACCTACCTATCATGGCATTTCCATAGCCATTCCGAGATATATTGCCATGCAACTTACCACCGTTCCGTTTACTTTGACACACTCCATCATTGTCATATTGCTTCGCATGATCATGTAGTTGACATCGTATTTGTCGTAAAGCCACCGTTCATAATTCTTTCATACATGTCACTCTTGATTCATTGCATATCCCGGTACACCGACGGAGGCATTCACATAGTCATATTTTGTTCTAAGTATTGAGTTGTAATTCTTGAGTTGTAAGTAAACAAAAATGTGATGATCATCATTATTAGAGCATTGTCCCAAGTGAGGAAAGGATGATGGAGACTATGATTCCCCCACAAATCGGGATGAGACTCCGGACGAAAAATATAAAAAAAGAGAAAAAAAGAGGCCATAAAAAAATAGAAAAGGCCCAAATAAAAAAATGAGAGAAAAAAAGAGAAGGGACAATGTTACTATCCTTTTACCACACTTGTGCGTCAAAGTAGCACCATGATCTTCATGATAGAGAGTCTCCTATGATATCACTTTCATATACTAGTGGAAAATTTTCATTATAGAACTTGGCTTGTATATTCCAATGATGGGCTTCCTCACAATGCCCTAGGTCTTCGTGAGCAAGCGAGTTGGATGCACACCCACTTAGTTTCTTTTGTTGAGCTTTCATATACTTATAGCTCTAGTGCATCCGTTGCATGACAATCCCTACTCACTCACATTGATATCTATTGATGGGCATCTCCATAGCCCGTTGATACGCCTAGTTGACGTGAGACTATCTTCTTTTTTGTCTTCTCCACAACCACCATTCTATTCCACATATAGTGCTATATCCATGGCTCACGCTCATGTATTGCGTGAAGATTGAAAAAGTTTGAGAACACCAAAAGTATGAAACAATTGCTTGGCTTGTCATCGGGGTTGTGCATGATTTAAATACTTTGTGTGGTGAAGATAGAGCATAGCCAGACTATATGATTTTTCTGGGATAACTTATTTTGGCCATGTTATTTTGAGAAGACATAATTGCTTAGTTAGTATGCTTGAAGTTTTATTATTTTTATGTCCATATTAAACTTTTATCTTGAATCTTTCGGATCTGAATATTCATACCACAAATAAGAGAATTACATGGAAAATTATGCTAAGTAGCATTCCACATTAAAAATTCTGTTTTTATCATTTACCTACTCGAGGACGAGCAGGAATTAAGCTTGGGGATGCTTGATACGTCTCCAACGTATCTTTATTTTTTTTATTGTTCCATGCTATATTATATTCTGTTTTGGATGTTTAACGGGCTTTATTATACACTTTTATATTATTTTTGGGACTAACCTATTAACCGGAGGCCCATCCCAAATTGCTGTTTTTTGCCTATTTCAGTGTTTCGCAGAAAAAGAATATCAAACGGAGTCCAAACGGAATGAAACCTTCGGGAACGTGATTTTCGGAACAAACGTGATCCAGAGGACTTGGAGTCTATGCAAAGCAATCAACGTGGAGAGCACGAGGCAGGGGGGCGCGCCTACCCCCCCCCCCCCCAGGCGCGTCCTCCACCCTCGTGGGGCCCATGTTGCTCCACCGAAGTACTTCTTCCTCCTATATATTCCTATGTACCCCCAAACTATCAGATACGGAGCCAAAAACCTATTTCCACCGCCGCAACCTTCTGTACCCGTGAGATCCCATCTTGAGGCCTTTTCAGGTGCTCCGTCAGAGGGGGCATTGATCAAGGAGGGCTTCTACATCAACACCATAGCCTCTGCGATGATGTGTGAGTAGTTTACCTCAGACCTTCGGGTCCATAGTTATTAGCTAGATGGCTTCTTCTCTCTCTTTGGATCTCAATACAAAGTTCTCCTCGATCTTCTTGGAGATCTATTCAATGTAATCTTCTTTTTGCGGTGTGTTTGTCGAGATCCGATGAATTATGGGTTTATGATCAAGATTATCTATGAACAATATTTGAATCTCCTCTGAATTCTTTTATGTATGATTGGTTATCTTTGCAAGTCTCTTTGAATTATCAGTTTGGTTTGGCCTACTAGATTGATCTTTCTTTCAATGGGAGAAGTGCTTAGCTTTGGGTTCAATCTTGCGGTGCTCGATCCCAAAGGATGAAGGGAAACGACACGTCTTGTATTGTTGCCATCGAGGATAAAAGACGGGGTTTATATCATATTGCATGAGTTTATCCCTCTACATCATGTCATCTTACTTAAAGCATTACTCTATTCTTATGAACTTAATACTCTAGATGCATGCTGGATAGCGGTCGATGTGTGGAGTAATAGTAGTAGATGCAGAATCGTTTCGGACTACTTGTCGCGGACGTGATGCCTATATACATGATCATACATAGATACTCTCATAACTATGCTCAATTCTATCAATTGCTCGACAGTAATTCGTTTACCCACCGTAATACTTATGCTATCTTGTGAGAAGCCACTAGTGAAACCTATGGCCCCCGAGTCTATTTTCCATCATATTAATATTCCAACACTTAGTTATTTCTATTGCCTTTTATTTTACTTTGCATCTTTATTTCTCTTTATCATAAAAATACCAAAAATATTATCTTATCATTTCTATCAGGTCTCACTCTCATAAGTGACCGTTGAGGGATTGACAACCCCTTTATCGCGTTGGTTGCGAGGTTCTTATTTGTTTGTGTAGGTGTGAGGGACTCGTGCGTGATCTCCTACTGGATTGATACCTTGGTTCTCAAAAACCGAGGGAAATACTTACGCTACTTTACTGCATCACCCTTTCCTCTTCAAGGGAAAAGCAATGCAGTGCTCAAGAGGTAGCAATTACTCATCAACATGACTCACATATCACATCATCATATCTCAAAACTATTACAAGGAACCAAGTTTATTTGGTCCAATGATCTTCATGAAAGTTTTAATTATATCCTTCTTGGATATCTATCACTTTGGGATTAATTTTCATGTGTTACTTTTGATAAGCTCAAACAAATATAAGTGAAGATCATGAGCATAATATTTCTTTATCTCAAATTAATTTAAGTGAAGCAAGAGAGAATTTCTTCAAAAATACCAAAGCACACCATGCTCAAAAAGATATAAGTGAAGCACTAGATCAATTCCATAGAAAAGAGCTTCATTGACGGGAAGTGAATGCCGCTTACTTAGCCTCCTTGGCAACTATTTGAGGGCTCTATTTTATTTAAAAACTTTCAGATCTAAGTATTTTATTAAAACAGAAAGTAAAACAAAATAAAATGACGCTCTAAGAATGGCACAACTCATGTGAAGAAGCAAAAACTTAGGATCAACCGATACTAACCGATAATTGTTGATGAAGAAAGGTGGGATGCCTACTGGGGCATCCCCAAGCTTAGATTCTCGAGACTTCTTGAAATATTATATTGGGATGCCTTGGGCATCCCCAAGCTTGAGCTCTTGTGTCTCCTTAATTCCTCTCATATCACGGTTTCCTAAATCTCAAAAGCTTCATCCACACAAAACTCAACAAGAACTCGTGAGATAAGTTAGTATAAACCAATGCAAAAACCTTATCATTCTCTACTGTAGCAAATCACTAAAATTATTATTCAACATTTCATACTAAATGCCTCTACATATTTAATACTCCTATCCTCAAATAGATTAATTAAACAAGCAGGCATATCCAAACATAACAGCAATCTGCCAAAACAGTACAGTCTGTAAAGAATGCAAGAGTATCAATACTTATTCAAATCCAAACATTATTAAATTCTACCACACTGTAGAAAATTTATCATGGCTTATTATGCAAAAAAAATTAAACATTTTATCACATTCTGACTTTCCTCGAGAATTTTTGCAACATCGATAAACTTTCTGTTCTCAAAGAGCAACATGTATACTTGCAAGATAAGCATGGCAAAGGCTATCAATGACACTTTTATTGAAATAAAAGATGCAAAACTTTATTATAAATAACAGCAAGCAAATAGAAATAAAATAAAATGACGCTCCAAGCAAAACACATATCATGTGACGAATGAAAACATAGCTCCAAGTGAGGTTACCGATAATGTTGGAGACGAAAGAGGGGATGCCTTTCTGGGCATCCCCAAGCTTAGTTGCTTGGATATTCCTTGAATATCACCTTGGGGTGCCTTGGACATCCCCAAGATTAGGGTCTTGTCACTCCTTATTCTCCTCATATCGACATCTCACACAAAACTTGAAAACTTCAATCACACAAATCTTAACAGAACTTTGTGAGATAGGTTAGTATGATAAAGAGCAAACCATTTCACTTTTGGTACTGTCAAAGACAAGATTCATAATTGTTCTCACACAATACTTACTGTAGCATATCATTTCCACAATTTATATTGAGCAATATAAGCCATAGATGCTAGAAAACAAGCAAACTATGCATTGAAAATAGAATCTTTCAAAAACAGAACAGTCCGTTGTAATCTGTACCCAAACCATACTTCTGCAACTCAAAAATTGTTAAAAAATTATGACCACGTGAACAATTTGTATATTAAACTTCTGCAAAAAGAATCAACTCAAAAGCACTCTTCTGTTAAAAATGAGACTTATTTTCGTGAGCGCAAAAGTTTCTGCTTTTCAGCAGGGTCAAATCAACTATCACCCAACATGATACCAAAGGCTTTACTTGGCACTTTATTGAAACAAAAGCAATAAAAAATTATTACTACAGTAGCATAATCATGTGAACACACAAAAACAGTAGGTAAAAGTTTTGGGTTGCATCCCAACAAGCGCTTTTCTTTAATGCTTTTTAGCTAGGCATGATGAGTTTAATGATGCTCGCATAAAAGATAAGAATTGAAACATAAAGAGAGCATCATGGAGCATATGACTAGCACATTTAAGTCTAACCCACTTCCCATGCATTGGGATTTTGTGAGAAAACAACTTATGGGAACAAGAATCAACTAGAATAGGAAGGCAAAACAAGCATAACTTCAAAACTTTCAACACATACAGACGAAACTTGATATTATTGCAATTCCTACAAGCATAAGCTCCTGCCTCATAATAATTTTCAGTAGCATCATGAATGAATTCAACCATATAACCAACACATAAAGCATTATTTTCATGATCTACTTGCAAAGAAATTTTACTACTCTCCACATAAGCAAATTTATTCTCATGAATAATAGTGGGAGCAAACTCAACAAAGTAACTATCATGGGATTGAAAATTAAAATCATGATGAAAAGTTTCATGTTTATAATTATTCAATATAGCATACATGTCATCACCATAATCATCATATATAGGAACTTTATTGTCATAATCAATTGCAACCTCCTCCAAAATAGTGGATTCATCATTAAATAAAGTCATGACCTCTCAAAATCCACTTTCATCAATATAATCACCATAAATAGGAGGCATGCCTTCATCATAATAAATTTTCTCATCAAAACTTGGGGGAGTAAAAATATCATCTTCATCAAATATAGCATCCCCAAGCTTGTAGCTTTGCATACCATTAGCATCATGGATATTCAAAGAATTCATACTAACAACATTACAATCATTCTCATCATTCAAATATTTTGTACCAAACATTTTATTAACTTCTTCTTCTAACAATTGAGCACAATTTTCTGAACCATCATTTTCAAGAAAGATATTATAAACATGATCAATAATATGATGCAACCTCAATTCCATTTTTTTAGTTTTATTTTATAAACCAAACTAGTGATAAAACAAGAAACTGAAAGATTCAATTGCAAATCTAAAGATATACCTTCAAGCACTCACCTCCCCGGCAACGGCGCCAGAAAAGAGCTTGATGTCTACTACGCAACTTTATTCTTGCAGACAGGTGTTGGGCCTCCAAGCGCAAAGTTTTGTAGGACTAGCAATTTTCCCTCAAGTGGGTGACCTAAGGTTTATCAATCTGTGCGAGGTGTAGGATGAAGATGGTCTCTCTCAAACAACCCTGCAACCAAATACAGGAAATCTCTTGTGTCCCCAACACACCCAATACAATGGCAAATTATATAGGTGCACTAGTTCGGCGAAGAGATGGTGATAAAAGTGTAATATTGATGGTAGAAATATATTTTTATAATCTGAATAAATAAAAAGAACAAGGTAGAAAATAGTAAAAGGGCACAAAAACGGTATTGCAATGCTTGAAAATAAGGGCTAGGTCCGTACTTTCACTAGTGCAACCTCTCAACAATGCTAACATAGTTGGATCATATGATTACCCCTCAAAGTGCAATAAAGAATCACTCCCGAGTTCCTATTAGCAGAGAACAAAAGATAGAAATTGTTTGTAGGGTACGAAACCACCTCAAAGCTATTCTTTCTGTTCGATCTATTCAAGACTTCGTACTAAAATAACACAAAGCTATTTTTTCCGTTCGATCTATCCTAGAGTTCGTACTAAAATAACACCAAAGCAAATTCATATTCATAATACTCAATCCACACAAAGAACTACAAAGAGACCCCAAAGTTTCTACCTGAGAAAAGATAATAAAAACGTGCATCAACCCCTATGCATAGATTACCCTAATGTCACATTGGGAATCCGCAAGTTGAGTGCCATAACATACATCAAGTGAATAAATATGATACCCCAATGTCACCTCAAGTATTCATACCGCAAGACATACGTCATGTGTTCCCATATCTGCATATTCAATCCGACAAGACAAAACTTCAAAGGGTAAAGATTCAACTCATCACAATAAGAGTATAGAGGGGAGAAACATCATATGATCCGTCTATATTAACAAAGCCCATGATATAGATCATGAGAGAGACAGATTAAACACATAGCTACTGGCACAAACCCTCAGTCCCGAGGGTGGCCTACTCCCTCCTCATCATGGTGGCCACCGGTGATGATTCCCCCCTACGGCAGGGTGCCAGAAACGGTCTAGATTGGTTTTAGGTGGCTACAGAGCCTTGCGGCGGTGGAACTTCTGATCTAGGTTAACCCCGAAGGGTTTCGGAATATTTGGGAATTTATAGTGTAAAGAGGGGGTGCGGGAGGCCACCGAGGTGGGCACAACCCACCTGGGCACCCAGGCACGCATACAGTGGGTTGTGCCCCTCAGGCACCCCAGTGCTGCTCACGGCCTAATGGATGTCTTCTGGTCCATAAAAAAATCTTCGTGGAGTTTTGTTGCGTTTGGACTCCATTTGGTATTGATTTCATGCGATGTAAAAACAAGCAAAAAACAGCAACTGTCACTGGGCACTGGGTCAATAGGTTAGTCCCCAAAAAATGATATAAAGTTGCTATAAAATGATTGTAAAACATCCAATAATGATAAAATAACAACATGAATACTTCTTAAATTATAGATAGTTGGAGACGTATCAGGTGGTAATACCCACATAAAAACAACTAAGAAGCACAATGGTAGATTGCTTATGAACAAAACTATTATGAGCATTGCAAATCCTATACCAAGCATCTTTCGAATTCTCCCCTCCCCTTTGTTTGATATTAAGAACCTCGTTCTCAGGGGTAGACTCAATAGCAGAAGAACTAGCCATAACGGCAAGGTAGTCAAACAAGATCACACACAAAAACATATCTGACGAGAAAATGGCGAACGAAAAATAGGGCAAATAAAACGACAAATTTTGGTGAAGTGGGGGAGATGAAAAAAGAGAGGCAAATGGAACATAATGTAAATTGCAAGGAGATGATATTTGTGATTAGGAACCTGATAGATATTGATGATGTCTCCCCGGCAACGGCGCTAGAAATCCTTTCTTGATAGCTCGTGTCTGCGTCAGTTTTCCCCGAAGAGGAAGGAATGATGCAACACAACTACGGTAGGTATTTTCCTCAGTGATGAAACCAAGGTTATCGAACCAGTAGGAGAACAAACCAACACTATGTAAATGGTACTTGCACGCAAAGAACAAATACTTGCAACCCGACGTGTAAGAAGGGTTGTCAATCCCTCCTGGGTAAAAGATTGGTAAAGATATAATTTGCTAGATGCAAATAGAATAACGGCAAATAAAATTCAGCAGGGTATTTTTGGGTTTTTGATAATATAGATCTGAAAATAAAAGATGCAAATAAATAAAAAAGGCAAATATAAATATAGATCTGAAAATATATGATGAGAAAATAGACCCCGGGGGGCATAGATTTCACTAGTGGCTTCTCTCGAGAAAATAGCATAAGATGGGTAAACAAATTACTGTTGGGCAATTGATAGAACTTCAAATAATTATGAAGATATCCAGGAAATGATCATTATATAGGCATCACGTCCAAGATTAGTAGACCGACTCCTTCCCGCATCTACTACTATTACTCCACACATCGACGCTATCCAACATGCATCTAGTGTATTAAGTTCATGGAGAAACATAGTAATGCAATAAGAACGATGACATGATGTAGACAAGATCTATTCATGTAGGAATAGACCCCATCTTGTTATCCTTAATGGCAACAATCAATATGTGTCTTGCTGCCCTTCTGTCACTGGGAAATAACACCGCAACATCGAACCCATCACAAAGAACCTCTTCCCATGGCAAGAAAAATCGATCTAGTCGGCCTAACTAAACCAAATATTCAAAGAAGAAAAAAGAGGCTATAAGTAATCATGCAAATAAGAGATCAAAGACTCAAATAACTTGCATGCATAACATAGATCTAATCATAGACTCAAAGTTCACCGGATCCCAACAAACACACCGCAAAAAGAATTACATCAAATAGATTTGCAAGAGACCACTGTATTGAGAATCAAAAAGAGAGAAGAAGCCATCTAGCTACTGCCTACGGACTTGTAGGTCTACAATGAACTACTCACGCATCATCGGAGAGGCACTAATGAGGATGATGAACCCCTCCGTGATGGTGTCTATATTGGATCTCGTGGTTCTGGAACTTGCGGCGTCTGGAATTGTGTTTCGGCGACTCCCCTAGGGTTTCTAGAATATTTGGTTATTTATAGGGCGAAGAGGTGGTGCGGGAGGCCATCGAGGTGGGGACAACCCACCAGGGCGTGCCTGGGTCCCCATGCACGCCTAGGTGGGTTGTGTCCTGCTACTCCTTGAGCTTGCGTTGGTTTTTCCCTTGAAGAGGAAAGGGGTGATGCAACAAAGTAGAGATATGTATTTCCCTTAGTTGGAGAACCAAGGTATCAATCCAGTAGGAGACAACGCACAAATCACCAATACCTGCACAAAGAATCAAACACTTGCATCCAACGCGATAAAGGGGTTGTCAATCCCTTCACGGTCACTTGCAAAGGTGAGATCTAATAGAAATAGATGAAACTAAACAAAAGATAAAGTAAATATTTTTGGGTTTTTTGGTTTATAGATCAGAAAGTAAAAGATTGCAAAATAGTATATCAGAAACTTATATGATGGAAAATAGACCCGGGGGGGCATAGGTTTCACTAGAGGCTTCTCTCAAGATAGCAAATAATACGGTGGGTGAACAAATTACCGTCGAGCAATTGATAGAAAAGCGCAAAGTTATGACGATATCTAAGGCAATGATTATGAAATATAGGCATCATGTCTATGTCAAGTAGACCGACTCTTGCCTGCATCTACTACTCTTACTCCACACAATGACCGCCTCCTGCCTGCATCTAGAGTATTAAGTTCATGAATAATAGAGTAACACTTTAAGTAAGATGACATGATGTAGAGGAATAAACTCAAGCAATATGATGTAAACCCCATCTTTTTATCCTCGATGGCAACAATACAATACGTGCCTTGCTGCCCCTACTGTCACTGGGAAAGGACACAGCAAGATTGGACCCAAAGCTAAGCACTTCTCCCTTTGCAAGAAAAACCAATCTAGTTGGCCAAACTAAACCGATAGTTCAAAGAGAATTACAAAGATATCAAATCATGCATATAAGAATTCAGAGAAGATTCAAATAATATTCATAGATAAGCTGATCATAAACCCACAATTCATCGGATCTCGACAAACACACCGCAAAAGAAGATTACATCGGATAGATATCCAAGAACATCGAGGAGAACATGGTATTGAGAATCAAAGAGAGATAAGAAGCCATCTAACTACTAGCTATGGACCCGTAGGTCTGAGGTAAACTACTCACACTTTGGAAGGGCAATAGAGTTGATGTAGAAGCGCTCCGTGATCGAATCCCCCTCTGGCAGGATGCCGGAAAAGGCCCCAAGATGTGATCTCACGGGAACAGAAGGTTGAGGTGGTTGTAAAGTGTTTTTGTGGATGCTTCTGGAGGTTTGGGAATATATATGAATATATAGGAGGAAGATCTAGGCCAGAGGGTCACCGAGGGCCCACAAGGTAGGGGGCGTGCCCAGGCCAGGGGGTCACCGAGGGCCCACAAGGTAGGGGGCGCGCCCTACCCCCCTGGGCGTGCCCTCCACCCTTGTGGCTGCCTCGTGGCTCTTTTGACTTGCACTCCAAGTCTCCTGGGTGTCTTCTGGTCCAAGATAAAATCACCGCAAAGGTTTTATTCCGTTTGGACTCCGTTTGGTATTCCTTTTCTACGAAGCTCAAAAATAAGGAAAAAACAGAAACGGGCAATGGGATCTAGGTTAATAGGTTAGTCCCAAAAATAATATAAAATAGCATATTAATGCATATAAAACATCCAAAACAGATAATATAATAGCATGGAATAATAAAAAATTATAGATACGTTGGAGACGTATCATGTCCCCCTCGGGGCACCCCTATGGTACTTATTTGGCCCATCGCGTGTCTTCTAGCCCATAAAAATTCTCCACAAAGTTTTGTTGCGTTTGGACTCCGTTTGGTACTGATATTCTGCAAAGTAAAAAACAAGCAAAAACAGCATTTGGCACTGGGCACTATGTCAATAGGTTAGTCCCAAAAAATGATATAAAGTTGCTATAAAATGATTGTAAAACATCCAAGAATGATAATATAACAACATGGAACAATAAAAAATTATAGATACGTTGGGGTCATATCAATCAATAGGCTATACGTCTTTCTTCATGGTCTATGGTGCAGAAGCCATGTTACCCAGTGACATCTGTCATGATTCTCCAAGAGTTGCAGCCTATGTCGAACCAGGATAATGAATGGGATCGTTAGGATTCTTTGGATGCCTTGGAGGAAGAATGTGACTTCGCTGCATCATGATCTGTAATTTATCAGCAAGACCTACGTCGCTATCACTGCCGTAGGGTTCGCAGCCGTACTTTCTAGGAGGGTGACTTAGCGCTCCGTCTGATACAAGAACAAACATGTATGCATAAGCGCTCACCTCCATGGGAAGGGCCTTTTGTCGTCAGCAAGAACCTAAAAAATGGGTCATATTACCTGATCAATATACATGAACACAATAAGTCACGTACCTCTGAAGAAGAGACCAATAGGCCTTGGAATATTGCTCATCTTCGGCCTTATTATACCTAGAGCCACTTGATCCAACTTATTGTAAAATACCTTTGTATATATTTTTATGATCATTATAATAAAGCCGGCATCCCCGAAACTCGGGGCGTCTGTCGTTTCGTCTCATATATTGTGCATGAGTCTTTATTTTATGATCATAGGTCACTTGGGGGCTTCCAACTCAACGAGTTTATATATTAAACATCCCTCTTGACCCAGCATATGCCATCATAAATTTTGGTTAAACCTGCGTGTCTGCTGATTGCTTGTATCGGCGTTGGTAATTCCCTGAAGAGGAGAGGATGATCCAAAGCACAACGATGAAAGTATTTCCCTCCGTTATGAAACCAAGGTTATCAATCTAGTAAGAGAACCAAGCAACACTATGTAAACAGCACTTGCACACAAACCACAAAAACTTGCAACCCAACGCGTAAGAGGGGTTGTCAATCCCTCCTCGGTATTGAGATAGATTAAATTGTATGAGATTGGATAAATAGATCTAGCAAAAATACAAAATAAAATAAATAAAGAAAAAGTGTATCAAGGTATTTTTGGATTTTTGGAAAAATAGATATGAAAAAATATGATAGGAAATAGACCCGGGGGCCATAGATTTCGCTAGAGGCTTCTCTCGGGAAAATAGCATACAATGGGTAAACAAATTACTATTGGGAAATTGATAGAAGAGCAAATAATTATGAAGATATCCAAGGCAATGATCATGTATATAGGTATCACGCCCAACATTAGTAGATTGAAATGATTCTGCATCTACTACTATTACTCCACACATCGACCGCTATCCAGCACGCATCTAGTGTATTAAGTTCATGGAAAAACAGAGTAATGTAATAAGAACAATGACATGATTTAAACAAGATCTATTCATGTAGGAATAAACCCCATCTTTTTATCCGTAATGGCAACAATACATGCGTGTCATGTATCCTTCTTTCACTGAGATTGAGCACCGCAAGATCGAACCCATCACAAAGCTCCTCTTCCCATGGCATGAAAAGTCAATCTAGTTGGCCAAACCTAACCGAAGTTTCAGAGAAGAAATACTAGGTTATAACAATCATGCATAAGAGAGTTCAACAAAGACTCAAATAATATTCATGGATAGAACTGATCATAAACTCACAATTCATCGGATCCCAACAAACACACCGCAAAAAGTAATTATATCAAATAGATCTCCAAGAACATCGAGGAGAACATTATGTTGAAGATAAAAAAAGAGAGAAGAAGCCATCTAGCTACTGCCTACGGACCCATAGGTCTATGGTGAACTACTCACGCATCATAGGAGGGGCAAGGGTGATGATGAAGAACCCCTCCGTGATCATTGACCCCTCAACAGTGCCGGAGAAGGCCTCTAGATTGGATCTCGTGGTTCTGGAACTTGCGGCGGCTGGAATTGTGTTTCGTCGACTCCCCTAGGGTTTTTGGGATTTTAGAGTATTTAGAGAGCTGATGGTCAGTCGAGAAATCTCCCGTGAGCCCCACTACCCACTAGGGCGCGCCCTGGTGGCTAGTGGGCCCCAAGGGCCTCCTCTGGTGCACTTCTTTGGCTCCCTGGTTGTCTTACATCCGTCGAAAAAATCTCCAAAAGTTTTGTGGCATTTGGACTTACGTTTGGTATTGATATTCTACAAAGTAAAAAACAAGCGAAAGCGACAAGCGACCTTTGGGAACTATGTCGATGGTTAGTCCCAAAAATGATATAAATTTGCTAGTAAATGAGTATAAAACATCCCAGAATGATACTTTAATAGCATGGAACAATGAAAAATTATAGATACATTGGAGACGTATCAGCATCCCCAAGCTTAATTCCTGTTCGTCCTCGAGTAGGTAAATAGTAAAAACAAATTTTTTTGATGTGGAATGCTACCCATCATATTTATCACATATTATTTTCTTTTGTAGCATGGACATTTGGACTTTAGATGATTCAAAGCAATAGTCTATAATTTGACATGAAGACCTCAATACTCAAGCATATCAACAAGGAACCATGTCTTTCCAAATATCAACACTAAAGAAAGCTATCCCTAGCCCATTTTGCTCAGTCACTGATTCATTCATGAAACACACTCAAATATTAGCTACATCCAATGCTCAAGTATGATAATAGTGCTCCCTAGTTGGTACTTTATAAGAGAATATGGAGACTAAAGAAATAAAAATTGCATAAAATTAAATAGATAGACCCTTCGCAGAGGGAAGCAGAGATTTGTAGAGGTGCCAGAGCTCAAAGCTTAAATTGGGAGATAAAATTGTTTTGAGAGGCATGCTTTTCCCACCAATGAAAACGATTGAGAATTCCCAATACTTTCCATGCTAGATACTTCATAGGCGGTTCCCAAACATAAAATAAAGTTTATTCCTTTTTCCACCATTCTTTCGCAATCCATAGCTAGCCGTATCCACGGGTGCCTTCCATACCAACACCTTCCAAGGAATTTATTACTGACAACATAAAGTAAATTTCTTTTTCAATTCGGGACTGGGCATCCCTATTACCGGCGACACTCTCGTGCAATGACAAGTGAATAAACACTCATCTTAAGAATAACACATATAGTATGGAAAAATATTGGCCACCACTGCTGCTTCATTGGCGGTACGGGCACACAAAAAGGAAGTTCATTTTGAAAATTAGAGTTGGCACATACAAATTTACTTGGAACGGCATGGAAATACCGCATGTAGGTAGGTATGGTGGACTCATTTGGCACAACTTGGTTTAAGGAGTTTCGATGCACAGGTAGTATTCCCGCTTAGTACAAGGGAAGGCTAGCAAATAGATAGAGAAGCAACCAACCAAGAAACTAAAACAATCATAAACGAGCATTAAACATAACTAACACCAAATAATGCACCATAAGTAGGATGTAACTTCATTGCATAACAATTGACTTTCGTGCTTGCATAGGGAATCACAAATCTTAACACCAATATTATTACTAAAGCATAATTACTCACCAACATGACTCACATATTACTATCTCCATATCGTAAAACTATTGCAAGGAATGAAGTTTTAATATCCAATGATCTTCATGATAGTTTTTATTATCCCTCTTGAATATCTATCACTTTGGGACTAGTTTCATATATTACCATTGCTTTAAACAAGCTCTCAAACAAATTTAAGTGAAGAACAAGAGCATAAATATTTCTTCAAAAATTTCAACTCTCAAAATAATATAAGTGAAGCATGAGAGGATATTTCTTTAAAATACTACTAACTCTCAAAATAATATAAGTGAAGCATGAGAGCATTTCTTCAAAAAATTTAACAACCACCACGCTCAGAAAGATATGAGTGAAGCACTAGAGCAATTCCATAGCTCAAAAAATTTAAGTGAAGCACATAGAGCAATTCTAACAAATCATGGCATCATTATGGATCTCTCAAATAGGTGTGTCCAGCAAGGATGATTGTGACAAACAAAAAACAAAACAAGCAAAGACTCATATAATACAAAATGCTCCAAGCAAAACTCATGATATGTGACAAATAAAAATATATCTCAAAGTAAAATTACCGATGGTCGTTACAAGAAAGAGGGGATGTCTTCCGGGGCATCCCCAAGCTCAGTTGCTTGGTTCTACTTGAATATTAACTTGGGGCGCCATGGGCATCACCAAACTTAGGCTCTTTGCACTCCTTATTCCTTCATCCATCATGATCTCACCCAAAGCTTGAAAACTTCAATCACACAAAACTTAACAAAACCTCCGTGAGATCCGTTAGTATAATAAAGCAAATCACCACTTTAAGTATTGTTGCAAACCCATTCATATTTTATTATTGCATTATACCTACTGTATTGCAACTTTACGATGGCTTATACCCCCGATACAATCCATAGATTCATCAAAATAACCACACAATGCAACGAAAACAGAATCTGTCAAAAACAGAAAAGTCTGTAGTAATCTGGTCTTTGATCATACTTCTGTAACTCCAAAAATTCTGAAAAATTAGGACAACATAGACAATTTTTATATCAATCTTGTGTAAGAACATCAAAATTTTATCAAGCTTCTGTGATTTTTAACAATTCTACTATTGGGCGCAAAAGTTTCTGCTTTCCAACAAGATCAAATAAACTATCACCCAACATGATCCTAAAGGCTTTACTTGGCACAAACACTAACTAAAACATAAAAAGCACAATCATAACAAAAGCATAATTGTGTATTTATTAAATAACAAAAAGGATAACTATTAGGTTTTCTCCCAACAAGATCTTTCTTTATAGCCATTAAGATAGGCTTGAGATTTCAAAGATGCTCACACGAAAGATAGTAATTGAAACACGAAGAGAGCATCATGTAGCATGTGAAAAACACATTTAAGTCTAACATACTTCCTATGCATAGGAATTTTATAAGAAAACAAATTAACAAGACAATAAACATCTAGCATATGCAAAGGAGAGGAATAAAACATTGACGGTCTCAACATAGCGAGAGGTAATTTAGTAACATGAAAAATTCTACAACCATATTTCCCTCTCTCATAATAATTACATGTAGGATCATAATCAAATTTAGCAATATGGCTATCATATAAAAATTTCTCTTCATGATCCACATGCGTAAAAAATTTATAATCTTCCAAAATAGTGGGTTTAACATCAACTAAAGCCATGACCTCTCCAAGCCTACTTCCATCATAAAATTCATAAGACTGAACATTCTCCAAATATGTGGGATTAATTTTACCTAAAGTTGACGCTTTTACAAACCAACTTTCAATATTATTGCAAACATTATTATCAATATCATATTCATCATGAGGCTTAAATAAATTTTCAAGATCATAAGAAGAATCACCCCAATCATGATCATTACAATAAAGTAGTGGACATAGCAAAATTAGCATCCCCAAGCTTGGAGTTTTGCATATTACTACCCCCGTCCTGGTTTACTAGTCCCCTTTGTATTTTGTACCAAATTTTGACCATGGATTTAACTAAAAAAATGTTAATGCATGTCACCAAAAATTATATTGTTGGATTTGTATTTGAACATAGTTTTCAATGGTATAATTTTTGGTGACATGCATTGACATTTCGTTAGTTAAATCGACAGTCAAAATTTTACACTAAATACGAAGGGGACCAATAAACTAGGACGGAGGTAGTATTAACACAATTGACATTAATAGAATTTATAATAACCTCATAGAAATCATGATTTTCATTCAAGGAGCTATGGTGAACCACTTTATAAATTTCTTCTTTTAGCACTTCATCACAATTTTTAGATTCACGAATTTCAAGCAAAACTTCATAAAGATAATCTAGTGCACTCAACTCACTAGCAATTGCTTCATCATAATTGGCTCTTTTAAAAAGGTTAGCAAGTGGATGAGGATCCATAAGCTTTTTGCTTTCTGATTTTCAATAAACATACAATTATGCCAAACAAACAAGCAAAGCAACAAAGTAAAACATTTTTGTGTTTTTGTTTTGATAAAACATTTTAGAAGTGGGGGAGATGAAAATGAGAGGCAAATAGCAAATAAAGTAATTGCAAGGAGATGAGAGTTTGTGCATAGGAACCTAATAGATGTTGATGATGTCTCCCCGGCAACGGCGCCAGAAATTCTTCCTGATTGGTTGTATCTGCGTTGGTAATTCCCCGAAGAGGAGAGGATGATGCAACACAACAACGGTAAGTATTTCCCTCAGTTATGAAACCCAGGTTATCAATCCACTAGGAGAACCAAGCAACACTATGTAAACAACACCTGCACACAAACCACAAAAACTTGCAACCCAACGCGTAAGAGGGGTTGTCAATCCCTCCTCGGTATTGAGATAGATTAAATTGTATGAGATTGGATAAATAGATCTAGCAAAAACACACACAAAAAGTGCAGCTAGGTATTTTTGGATCCTTGGAATAATAGATCTTAAAACAATATGATAGGAAATAGAACCGGGGCCATAGATTTCACTAGAGGCTTCTCTCGAGAAAATAGCATACGATGGGTAAACAAATTACTGTTGGGCAATTGATAGAAGAGCAAATAATTATGAAGATATCCAAGGCAATGATCATGTATATAGGCATCACGTCCAATATTAGTAGACCGAAATGACTCTGCACCTACTACTATTACTCCACACATCGACCGCTATCCAGCATACATCTAGTGTATTAAGTTCATGGAAAAACAAAGTAATGCAATAAGAACGATGACATGATGTAGAAAAGATCTATTCATGTAGGAATAGACCCATCTTTTTATCCTTAATGGCAACAATACATGCGTGTCATGTCTCCTTCTGTCACCGAGATTGAGCACCGCAAGATCGAACCCATCACAAAGCACCTCTTCCCATGGCAAGAGAAATCAATCTAGTTGGCCAAACCAAACTGAAGTTTCGGAGAAGAAATACGAGGCTATTACAATCATGCATAAGAGAGTTCAACAAAGACTCAAATAATGTTCATGTATAGAACTGATCGTAAACTCACAATTCATCGGATCCCAACAAACACACCACAAAAAGTCAATACATCAAATATATCTCCAAGAACATCAAGGAGAACATTGTATTGAAGCTCAAAAAGAGAGAAGAAGCCATCTAGCTATTGCGTACGGACCCGTAGGTCTGTGGTGAACTACTCACACATCATCGGAGGGGCAAGGGTGATGATGAAAAACCACTCTGTGATCGTTGACCCCTCCGGCAGAGTGCCGGAGAAGGCCTATAGATTGGATCTCGTGGTTCTGGAACTTGCGGTGGATGGAATTGTGTTTCCTCGACTCCCCTAGGGTTTTTGGAAGTTTAGAGTATTTATAGAGCTAATAGTCAGTGGAGAAGCCTCCTGTGGGCCCCACTACCCACCAGGGCTCGCTTGGGCCTCCTGGCGCGCCCTGGTGCCTAGTGGGCCCCATGGGCCTCCTCTGGTGCACTTCTTTTGCTCCCTAGGTGTCTTCTGTCCAGAAAAAATCTCCAAAAAGTTTCGTGGCATTTGGATTTCGTTTGGTATTGTTATTCTGCAAAGGAAAAAACAAGCAGAAAACAACAACTGTGACTGGGCACTATGTCAGTAGGTTAGTCCCAAAAAAGGATATAAAGATGCTAGTAAATGATTATAAAACATCCAAGAATGATACTTTAATTGCATGGAACAATAAAAAATTATAGATACGTTGGAGACGTATCATCTGCTCGATGCTACTCCGCCAAGGTGACCCGGCATACTCTTGACAGTTAATCTATGATGACCCTGAACTTGTCAAGGTTAAAATGTTGGCTTAAGTCGCGTGAGAGTCGGCTTACAGAAAGCAGGATAGACCATTATTTATCTATGTATTTGAATTTTATTTTGTTTTACATAATTTTTTGCTCCTTGATCAGTTATTATATCGACCATGAGTCACCGAATTAACAACACACTGGATTATTTTGATCAAGATTGAGCTTATATCAACCAAGAGTCGCTGGGTCAAACAGCACACCGGGTTATTTTGATCAAAGATTCTAATGACAACCAAGAGTCTCCGAGTCATGAATATATGACCCAGGATATCATTTCAATGACGGCTCATTACTACGAGCAGAAACATATGACAAGTATTAAGGACAGTTGGTGGATTAGCAAACACTGCACTGGCTCAACATCTTCTCCAAAAAAAATTCAAAGTCTCATGTGTGCAATGGCACCACAGATAAAGCAAGTATTTTTTTTACTACCCTATTACAAGCCACAATTTGGGCTAAATACTAGACCAAGTTTTTTCAAGGACGATTACTCATTCAAGCCGCCCTGAGAACTCTTTAGGACTTCATGTTGGCCTTTCACGCCAGTTGCTTACGGATCAGCCTGCGCCGGCTCTTGTTGCTCGGTCTAGCGGTCCCTTAGTGTCCACTGTGCAGTGGAGAAAGCTTGGAACGTTGAGTCATTGGTGATTATAGCAGACGGGTTGACGTTAGGAGCGAAAGTTTGCTTAAGACGTGGCTGAGTCAACACGAACGGCTTAAACTCTGGAGGGTTGATACACTTGTTATCTTCCGAATAGCGAGGTTGATATTTGCCCAAGTTAAGCTCTTCCACCATTTGAGTCGTCGCCTCCCGGGTGTCCTTCACACAGTGCACAAAATCCTGGAAGAAAAGACTTTGCTCGTGCAAGAACCATGCATGTCCCCACACAAGCTGCCGATCTCACCAACTCCTGAATCCATTGGGGCACCATGGACAACTCATTCAACATATCTTTATTGCATGGAGGTGGGTGGTGCGTCCTTGTTTGCTGCCATTACATACACACCACCTGTGTATAATTGCTCCACATAAGTGTAAACCGCCTTCAATTTCACCAAAGGAAGCTGGATGGCATTATCATTTCTTCTCCCTCTGCAAGGAACAAACACACATCAACAAGCCGGCTAAACATTTAACCCGGAATTTGATTATGATTACGATATTACCTACCAAAGATGGCGACTGTCATATTGGTGATGTGACGCTTTAGAGTGTTCAGCTCATCTATGACCGGCTCAAGCTGGCCCTCCACCTCTTCGGCGCGCTTCACAAGTATTGCCTTTTCTTCTTCATGGGCGGCTTTGATGGTTTGTGGATTCTCTTTGATGAGAGCAACAAACTCTTGTAAATATGCGGAAGATGATTCTGCCCTCTCCCGTAGTTTTCGCTCCATTTTCAATTGTTTCTGCAAGCCATCAGCCTTTGTCTTGGCCAGATTCAGCATATTCTATAACTAAAGGTGCAAAACTTAGTTCAATTATAAAGTACCAAGCCGGCGAGGTCGCACGACCCGACACTTGGGGGCTACAGTGTAGAATTTTATATTTTATCAAGACAAGTCTCATGAATCTGCAAGCAGACCCTATGACACTTGGGGGCTAATGCAAGTCACTTTTTCAACTCATCTACAATGAAAGACCTGGCTATCTCATGGAGATGAGCCGTCCTTTGTGGGCTACAGGTCTTTTTTCTACCAAGAATTGATTAAGTGTTCTTAAAAGAACCGGCTCATCATTACCATGACGACCCGACCCTTGGGGGCTATGGTATACTTTCACATTTGCCGTGACAAAACCACGACAAGGGGGAGGGGGCGGAGAAGCTCGATCGTCTGCGAGGGATCAGTGGGTGGTTTCCGCTGGCAACGGACCTCAACAACGAGGTGTTTGTTGAAAGGGTGGTGATGGATGGAGAGGAGCTGGCAAGGTGCTCCAGCCGCAGCGTGCCATGGCGGTGCTCACTACAAAAAAAATACACTTCCGTGATGTACGTGTTTGTCACAGTAGGTCGCGTTTTCTGTCATGCATGTACATCCATGACGATTTTATGACAGAATCAAGATAGTCATACATGTGTTGTCGTAGAAGTGTTCCATGACATTACCAAAATTATCACCACGGAAGTGTCCACTTCCATGACGATAAATCGCGCGTCACAGAAGTGCTTTCGTCAAGGGTGACCGACACGTGTCATCCACCGTAACAGAACGCCATTAAGCTATCGGGTCCGGTTTTGGATTTGATAACCCGTTAACAACCCCGACCAATGGGGATTTTCCACGTGTAAAATCATCATTGGCTGGAGGGAAACACGTGTCGGCTCACTGTTGGGACAGATGTCATCCACTCATTGGACCCAAAGCGCCTATGATACGTCGACACGTGGCACGGCCCAACAGAGGCCCCTTCCTGTGAAAAGGCCGGCCCGTTTGACTTGGTCAAAAGGTGGCGGGCCGGCCCACGGCAAGCCTGTTAACGGCATGTTTGCATATAGCCCATTTACAGCCCGCTTACCCAGGGCCCGTTTACGGCCAATCCGAATTAAGCCCAGTAGCGTCATCTGGGCTGTCCAATATAATTCCAGCCTGTTTTAACTTCCGGCCCATGTATGGCCCATGATGTCTTTCGGCCCATATGAGGCCCTTATTACTCTCGGCCCATTAACAGCCCATGGTAAAACTGGCCCGTAATGAACAGTGTATCACTTTATACCCATTAACGGCACGTGGTGGCGGCCCGTAATGAACAGTGTATCACTTTATACCCATTAACGGCCCATTATTCTGTTGGGCCGTTTCCAGCCCATGTTATCTTTCGGCCTTCTCGTGGCCCATTTATTCTTGGGCTCATTTCCACATTTGTTTACTTACGGCCCGTTACTGTCATTTTCTGCTTGTGGGCCAAATTCAGCCCGTGGTTACAGTCGGCCCGTTTGTGGCCCGTTAATACGTTGGGTCGTTTTCATAGCGTCATCAAAATACGGCCGATTAACGACGGCCCATTATGGTCGGCCCATGAACGGACGATTTCAACTCTAGCCCATTTACGGCCATAATGTGGTCTGTTATTGGCCCATGGTTGGCCAACCGATCATACTGACCGTAGAAGGCCCATTGATGATCTGGCCCATAGAAGGCCCATTGTGTCTACGGCCCGTATAAGGCCCATTGTTTCTATGCCACGTAGAAGGCCCGTTGTTTCTACGGCCATTAGAAGGCCCATTGTTTCTATGGCCCGTAGGAGGCCCATGTTAACTACAGCCGGTGGGCATCAAAGTTCGCCACCAGTGCAAATATAGGGAACACCCTACACTAAACAAAAATGGCTTGCTATTTTCTTCAGCCGGTGGCTGCACGTTAAGAAAAAAATTTGTATCACAACAAAACAAATTTCAACTATAAAACAAAAGGAAGGTTGGCATAAAAGTTAACAGTCTAGCAGTGTAGCGACCCGACCTCGACGGCAATTGAGCCTACGTATTCTTGTGCCATCCACAGATCGATATCTTTGCTTTTACAGTACATCAATGTATATATCAAAGTGCAATCACATGCATAAATAACGTAAAACTGATATATACCTCATAATACTCGTGGAAACAATCAAGCGGGTGTGGAGTCCCATCAACGCCATCGGCGAGGTTGAGTGTAGACCGTAACCTGCATCAGTAACTCTTACTCGTCGAGGAAATATACGCAACATGATACGTTGCAGCCGTGTAGGTCGATTACATTGAATGTACCGGCAAGATCACAACATGAATAAACAGATGATAAAACTATACTATATGCAATATGGCTTTATGGCTCTGTATCTGAATATTGTTTGCGTAAATGCTGATTTTATTTTACCTACATCAAAGGAATAAAAGAAATCTGTACTATGGAGTTTTCCATCATGACATGGTTCCGCCAACCGATGTCTCATAACCCAAAATCATCATATGTTGCCCACAATTAAGTTATCAATCCAGTGTTGAGAGTTCCGAGATAGATCCAAGTCCAGATGCTCACGTTGTCCGTAACCGGGGACACGGCTAATCGATTAGGTTATAACCCTCTGCAGAGGTTTGTACACTTTACCCGCAAGATTCGATCCCTCTCTTTACGTTCTCGCACTTCAGGGTGTTTGAGAACAAGATGACCGAAACATGGTCTTCCAAAGAGTTCCTCGACCACCGTCCGTACTCAACCCATCCTACCGTAGTTCTACATCCTGCTAGTACCGTCAGCCAGAGTCACAACTAAGGTCAACCAAGCCGAGCCCATAATGACTTGCGGTTGCACAGTAAGCTTAGGGCATGAAGTATTCTTCCGTCTCTTTGAGTGCAGGTGAAGCTTTCCGCAAGATGTCATGGCGCTTCTCCATGCATCCCGGCCAACCACTGGTTTCTCCAGGTGCCGTCAACCGTCCTTCACCCAAAGAGTGTGTATTGAATTCTGTCTCGAGTCTTGAAGTCTTGAGGTCTTGAAGATGCAGTCCTTGTAGATTCCATCATGGAGTTGTCGTCATTGACGTAGAATCCTCCATTCTCACACCACTCCCGAGTACTCATACCAAACCCCGTCTACTATAGCGTAGCATTAAAATAAAATATCGTCCCGGGCTTGGTAGCAGGGGAATGGGTTCCTACCTCATGCATACTACTCAACTACAAGGATTCAATAACACTACTGAGGGGTGGTTGCAAAGATGCCACTAAGTGCAATAAAACATAGGTAAGAAAGTATGGTCAAAGTGAACTTGCCTGGTAATACTTGATGAAGATAACAACGTCGAGAAAATGACTTGGTAGAACTAATCGTCACTCCGTTGAAAATCTATATAGTCAACATAACATTCACATAAGCAAACATCCTAGCAAACAATTTTAGCACTCGAATTAACAATCAAAACAGCAAGGAAAATCGATAATAAAACTCAAACAAAATCAAAAGAAACTTCAAATAAAACTACAAAGAAAAAACTACTAACGAAGATCTATGACTTTGCTACAAACATCTAATATAGTTTTTGCCGTAAGTAAAAACTTAACAACAATTAAAATACTAAACTAATAAATTAACAAAAAATAAAATGTAAAATAACTAATTTAACAGAAAGTATTTTTTCCATAAAATTTTATTTGCAAAAGAAACAAATAAAAAGCTTTTATAAAACTCTAACTATGACCTATAGAAGGTTTCATACAAAACTAAGGAAAATAATTTTTTAAATAAAAATAAAATTTTTCCTGTTGTCTAACAGAAACACAACTAATTTTGTCAAAAGTGACAAAAAGAAATAATTTAAAACTCATAAAAACAATAAAGAAAAAGCTAAAACAGAACTAATAATAAAACAGTACTGTTTTGCTAAAACCTAATTTAAATTAACCTAGAAATAAAATACTAAATACTACTGGATAAACAAAGGTCCTAGAGACCAGGAGCAAAAAGAATTAATTAAAAACCTATTTTTAAACTCCCGGAATAAGCAAAACAAGCTTTAATTCAAATCTGATCTAACTCAATTTTTATAAATCCAAACATAGACAAATTATATATTTTTGGAAACTACAAGAAAATTGTGATCTAACGCAAAAATAATCAGTATCATTGGACTTCTAGATCAAAAGTTATAAGCTAAACAAGAACAGAACTAAATCTGTTACGGAAATAAATCTGAAAACGAAAAAAACAAGGGAGTTACTGTCGTGAGGCAGAGATGGCAGGAAGGAGATGGCGATGTGGAGGGCTGCTCAAGCGAGGGGGCGAGGTCGCCAAGAGGGTGGGGGTGGCGGAGGAGGGGTCGGCGCTTGGGGAGGTGGCGCTGGGCGATGGGGAGGTTCAGGAGAGCTCTGGTGAGCGTTCTAAGGCAGGAAAAGGAGGACGGTGGCGAGGAGGCTACGGGCAGGGAGGCGTGGTGATGGGAAAAATGGCCCGAGGAGCGCGAGGGGGCCTTATAGGCGGTCTCGGGAGGCGCTGGGATGGAAAGACGAGGGAGATCGGGAAGGTGGAGTTTCCTGTCTCCATGGATATGGAAAGCTTCATAACGTGAGAGGAAAGCAGAGGAAGGAGATGATCTCTTGTTGGGCTAGTATAGGTTAGTGCTTATTGGGGCTGCTGGTTTTTCCTTATAATATCGTTTGCATTCCTTTTTTTTAAATTAGGAAACTAAAACAATAGAAAGGAAATCAAATCAATTCGAATAAAGAGTTTTTATATACTAAAATTATCGGAAAAATAAAATGTAGATGATGAGCATTATTCCACGGCCAAAATAAAAACTTAAAAAATGTTTTTCAGAAAATCCCTAAAGGCTTTATTTCTTTTTGCAAATAATTTTAAATAAAACTTTGGTTTTTCTTGGCTCAAATATTTTCAAAATGCCCCTAATTTTGGAGGGTCATTTTCCTCCGCTCTTTCTTGCTTGCAAGAATTTATTTTCGGGTATTTCTCGGGAAGAGAAATAGAGAAGCAAGTACAAATATTTGAAAGAATTAAATTGCAAAACTCCATTCAAATTCTTTATAGTTGAAGAAGTCATGTCATCTTCTCTCATTGATTTTAATAGGATGAATTTGAATTTACGGAGAAGGGAAAGTCATTTTATTCCCTCTCATTCAAAAGTTTTTGAAAAGGTTCAAATTTCACTCAAGTTTAATTCACTCAAGCAAACAAACAAACAATTCAATTAATTATATTAACATTCCAAAATTTGGGATGTTACAAGCAGATAAATGCACCACCAGAAGTTCAGAAGCTCGGTTTCGTTTGACCTGACTGTTACGTTTTCATGTTGTATTGTCCGATGGAGCACCATAACCTTTGCCTTCAGTTCTCCTAGGCTCCTGAACAACATAGCAAATGTCTGATAGTCTGGTTTCAAAACCATGCATACCTTGACAACATCGAACAATGTCTCTCCTTGTTTCACAAGGGGTCTCTGTTAGGGAATGGACTTGTGTCTGGAGTGCAGATACAACATTGTTTTGAGCTTGCATATCTTGATCATGAGGCATTTTGGACGAGATTGCCTTAACAACCAAGCCAGTATTACGCAAGAACGTGCTTTTGGCACTGTTAGTGGACAGGTACTGACCCACTGCAGCAAGAGCTGACATTGCGGTTATAGTTGCCTCGCCACCTTCAGAAGGTGGCGGTTCCACCATTTTCTCCATAGCTCGCTGAAAAGTTGAGGTTTTACATTAGTAGTACCAGAACATAAGATATTAAGGAGGCAGCAAAACCAAACAAAATAGCTTTGGTCTATATACATAACTTATTCTGGTGAACCCATGTAAAATAATAGTTGTATTTTATTGCAAAGTACATAACAAAACCAGGTTCCAAAAATATGACCATGTACCATCGCTAATGTATTGTCTATTTCTTCACATTGTATTGATGGCTAAGGATAAAGAGACGAAGTTTATAATATGGTAAGCATAGTATGACATCGTTCATATCACAAAACAACTGAGAACAGACAAACATGCAATTGTAACATTGTGTGGGCAAGTCCAGCACGGAACTAGATTACAGGTCAAGATCAAAGGAACATCACTCCTCTCTTTTAAACCTTGTAAGGTGCAATGATACGCTAAGACAATTGTGTATAAAATTTAAAAGAGCAATAGACATTGGCTGCAAACAATGCAGTTCAAGGCACAAGTCAGAGTAAGTATTAGTTAAAAGGAATGAGGATTAAGGACTTACAACAGCGGCTTTGACTGGTGTAGTCATGCTCTTCTTCTTGCTGGTGTGACAGTCCTTGAAGATTTCCACAACATTTGGTTCAGGTACTTTTTGGTCCTTGCGGGCTTTCCTCGGCATTTGGAACAAGTCAATATAGATCTGATAATATGGTATAGCGAAAAGAGTGAAACAACAGCTAATTACAAGAGCCTCGCAGTGTGCAATATAGCTACGAGATCACCGTGTGTTGGAATTTCACTTTAAATGCAGTTGGCCTTGTTCTTTGAACAGTTCACGTACAAGAATATAGATTTGTGTGGCACATGCGTAAATAGGACTTCAACATGTGATCTGATCACATATATATAATGTACCTGATACTTCGGATCGAACCAGCGTTTAACGAGGCCTCTCCAGTCTTCATCAGATATATTTTCCACTTGAGATGTTTGGGCAAGTTCACTGTTAGCCTTACCTTCAAAGTGAGTTTTCCTCAAGTTATACAATACTGCCACAGAGCAGACTTGAAAACATGGGTGCAAGCTTGTCTGGTTGCATCATCTTGGCTATCCAACTTGAACCTCATCTGTTGAAAATTATGGGAGTCTCATTATCAGCAACCTAGACAGTATTGGACAGAGCAAGACGATATTACTAGTTTCCATACATAACCATACTTACAGATAAATGGTCGAGGAAGGTGTTGAACTAGGTTTCGTCTTTGTCATTCCTGTACTGAATCCATGTTGGGAGGATACGTACATGACACCTAATAGCAACCGCTCCCTCCGATACTAACTTGGCTGACTCTGTAGCATCACGTGGCCTTTTTAAACCTGCCTCAAAACGGATCTTCATTCTTCCTCTTATAGATTTAGTTAACCTATCGAGCATTATCCCTAATGTTTGTTTCCTCTTGCGCATAGGTGCTAGTTGATACGTCTCCAACGTATCTACTTTTCCAAACACTTTTGCCCTTGTTTTGGACTCTAACTTCCATGATTTGAATGAAACTAACCCGGACTGACGCTGTTTTCAGACGAACTACCATGATGTTGTTTTATGTGTAGAAAAGAACAGTTCTCGCAATGTCCTGGAAATCCACAGAGGCACTTTTTCGAATTTATAAGAATTATTGGGCGAAAAGAAATACACGGGGGCCCGGGGCACATCCACGAGACAGGCGCCCCCACAGTAGCGCGCCCCCTATCTCGTGGGCCCCCTGGACCTCCTCCGACCTTAACTCCAACTCCATATATTCCGTCTCGGGGAGAAAAAAAATCAGAGAGAAAGTTTCATCACGTTTCACGACAAAGAGCCACCGCCAAGCCCTAATCTCTCTCGGGAGGGCTGATCTGGAGTCCGTTCGGGGCTCCGGAGAGGGGGATTCGTCATCGTCATCATCATCAACCATCCTCCATCACCAATTTCATGATGCTCACCGCCGTGCATGAGTAATTCCATCGTGAGGCTTGCTGGGACGGTGATGGGTTGGATGAGATTCACCATGTAATCAAGTTACTTTTGTTAGGGTTTGATTCCTAGTATCCACTATGTTACGAGATTGATTTTGCTATTACTTTGCTATGCTTTGTGGTTGTCTCTAGGACCGAGTGCCATGATTTGAGATCTGAATCTATTATGTTTTCATGAATATATGTGTGTTCTTGATCCTATCTTGCAAGTCTATAGTCACCTATTATGTGTTATGATCCGACAACCGCGAAGTGACAATAATCGGGATACTTCTCGGTGATGACCTTAGTTTGAGGAGTTCATGTATTCACTATGTGTTAATGCTTTGGTGCAGTTCTCTATTAAAAGGAGGCCTTAATATCCCTTAGTTTCCGCTAGGACCCCGCTTCAACGGGAGGGTAGGACAAAAGATGTCATACAAGTTCTTTTCCATAAGCACGTATGTCTATTTACGGAATACATGCCTACATTACATTGATGAATTGGAGCTAGTCCTATATCACCCTATGTTATAACTATTGCATGAGGAATCGCATCCGGCATAATCATCCATCAACGATCCATTGCCTCACGAGCTTTTCATATATTGTTCTTCGCTTATTTACTTTTCCGTTGCTACTGTTACAACTACTACAAAAACCCAAAAACATTTATCTTTACTTTTGCTACCGTCACCTTTATTATAATACCACTTTTGCTACTAAACAATTTGCTATAGATACTAAGTTATCCAGGTGTGGTTGAATTGACAACTCAACTGCTAATACTCAAGAATATTCTTTGGCTCCCCTTGTGTCGAATCAATAAATTTGGGTTGAATACTCTACCCTCAAAAGCTGTTGCGATCCCCTATACTTGTGGGTTATCAGGACTAATTTTTGGCGCCGTTGTCGGGGAGCATAGCTCTATTCTCTGAGTCACTTGGGATTTATATCTGTTGATCACTATGAAGAACTTGAAAGACGCTAAGACCAAGATTTTGCCCTCAACTACGAGGGGAGGTAAGGAACTGCCATCTAGCTCTGCACTAGATTCTCCTTCCGTTATTAGTAAGCTTGCAACACCTAAACCTGCTACTGCTATGAATTACGATATGTCACAAGTTATTGATGATGCCACTACGCTATGCATGATGAAACTACTTCTGTGCGTGATACTACTTTACCATTAGGTGAATTTCTTGATGAACAACTTGCTAGAGTTAGGGGGAACGAAAATATTGAAAGAACCTATTATTGATGATAGTGATGATGAAGGTTCCCCCAATGATTATGTATTACCTGTTGTTCCCAAGGGTTATGTTATGCATGAAAAACCTGCTATGGAAATCCTTGCTTGCAATGATAGAAATGATCTTAAGAAATTATTAGCTAAATGGAAGCAGCAATCTCTTAATGCTAGAATGAAACCCGATCCTGCTTTTGCTACTTCACCTATCTGTGTTACTGATAAGGTTTATGAATTCTCTGTTTATCCTGATATTATTACTTTAGTTGAATCCGATCCTTTTTATGGCCTTGAATCTGAACCTGTTGTGGCACATCTTACCAAGTTGAATGATATAGCCACCCTATTTACTCATGATGAGAAGTCTCGCTATTTATATATCCTTAAGATATTTCCGTTCTCATTAAAGGGTGATGCTAAGACTTGGTATAATTCTCTTGCTCACTGGTTGTGTGCGTAGTCCCCGGATATGATTTATTACTTCTCTGCTAAATATTTCCCTGCTCATAAGAAACAAGCTGCCTTATGGAAATATATAATTTTGTGCAAATCAAAGAAGAGAGTCTCCCACAAGCTTGGGGGAGGCTTCTCCGGTTAGTTAATGATTTGCCTGATCATCCTCTTAAGAAAAATGAAATACTTGATATCTTATATAATGGACTAACCCATGCTTCCAAGGATTACTTGGATAGTTGTGCTGGTTGTGTTTTCAGGGAAAGAACAGTCGATGAAGCTGAAATATTGTTGAATAATATGTTGACTAATGAGAATAATTGGACTCTTCCCGAGCCAATTCCTGAAGTAATTCCTGAACCAATTGAGCCAACTCCTGAGCCTATTCCTAAACCCACTCCGAAGAAGAGAGGTGTTTTATTTCTCAGTCCTGAAGATATGCAAGAGGCAAAGAAATCAATGAAAGAAAAAAGGTATTAAAGCTGAAGATGTTAAGAATTTACCTCCTATTGAAGAAATACATGGTCTTAATTTACCGCCCGAAGAACCACATTGTCTTGATAACCCGACACAGGTAGTAAAGGTAAATTCTCTCTATAGATATGATAAGGTTGAAATACCCTCTACTAAATTTCATAGCCCATGCTTAGATGAATTTGATGACTTTATGGCTAGGCAAGAAAGTTTTAATGCTTATGTTGGTAGAGAGTTAAAGAATAATGCTTTCGAGATAGGACGCGCAGGTGATAATCTTGCTAGAGTTAAAGATGAACTTCACCGCGTTAGCAAATATGCTTCTATGGTTGCTACTCAAGCTGAGCAAGTACTCAAAGCTCAAAATGATTTGCTTGATGAATTAAATAATAAAAATGACTTTCTTTGTTAGAGTGGCTACTAGAACTGGTAGAATGACTTAGGAACCTTTGTATCCTGAAGGCCACCCTAAGAGAATCGAACAAGATTCTCAGAGAAATAATTAAGAGGCACCTAGTTCTTTTAAAAATAAGAAGAAGAAAAACGATAGAACTTTGCATGCTTCTAGAGAACCTACTGTAGACACACCTGAGAATCCCAATGATATTTCTATTTACGATCTTTGAAACACAATCGTGTGATGAACATGAATCTAGTGATAATGTTAATTATAATGTTCATGTTGATGCTCAACCTAGCAAAGACAATGATGTAGAGATTGAACCTGATGTTGATCTTGATAACCCACAATCAAAGAATCAACGTTATGATAAGAGAGATTTTGTTGCTAGGAAGCACGGTAAAGAAAGAGAACCATGGGTTCAGAAACCCATGCCATTTCGTCCTAAACCATCCAAGTCAAAGGATGATGAGGATTTTGGCGCTTTCTTTGAAATGATTAGACCTATTTTCTTACGTATGCGTTTAACTGATATGCTTAAAGTAAATCCTTATGCTAAGTATATGAAGGATATCATCCCAAATAAAAGGAAGATATCAGAAGCTGAAATTTCCACCATGTTTGCTAATTACACTTTTAAGGGTGGAATACCAAAGAAACTTGGAGATCCGGGTGTACCAACTATACCATGCTCTATTAAAGGAAACTATGTTAGAACTGCTTTATGTGATCTTGGAGCCGGTGTTAGTGTTATGCCTCTTTCTTTATATCATAGACTTGAATTGAATAAGTTGACACCTACTGAAATATCTTTGCAAATGGCTGATAAATCAATGGCTATACCTGTCTGTATTTGTGAGGATGTGCCTGTTGTGGTTGCAAATGTCACTATCTTAACGGACTTTGTAATTCTTGATATTCCTGAGGACGATAGTATGTCTATTATCCTTGGTAGACCTTTTCTTCATACCGCAGGGGCTGTTATTGATTGCAACAAAGGCAATGTCACATTTCATGTTAATGGTAATGAGCATACGGTACAGTTTCCGATGAAACAATCTCAAGTTCATAGCATCAATTCAATTGAAAAAGTTCCAACTATCATTTTTGGAGGTTTTGAATTTCCTCTCCCTACTGCCAAGAAAAAGTGTGGTACTCTTATTGTTGGGGATTTTCATATCCCCGTTGAGGTAACTTAGTGTTATTCGAAATTTCTCCGGTTCTGTGTTATTCGGAATGAGTTCGTTAACAAGACTTGATCAACCTTGTTAGTGGGTTCATTTTGATGATCACGAGGTGGACGAAACTAGAAGGCACAACCTTCTGTACCCTCTTTTTACTTTCTGTTATTTAGATTAAATAAAGCAAAAATAGTATTATCCGTCATTTTACGAATTATCCGTGCATTAAAAAATAGCCCGAAAATAAAAGTGCTCCAAATGCCCTGCAAATCTAGTATGATTTTTTCTGGAATATTTGAGGATTTTAGGCACTAAAAACACTGCAGAAGGCGCAAGCACCGGGCCACGAGAGAGGAGGGCGCCCCCCTGTCTCGTGGGCCCCAGGTGGCTCCCCTCCACTTATGCCAGCATCCACACACTTCATCTTCTACCCAAAAAAATCCCCATCCAGCTCAAGCACGAGTTCTAGCTCTTCTTGCTGCGATTTTCGATCTCTTAGCTCAAAGCTCCATTCACAAAACTGCCTTGGGAGATTGTTGCTTGGTATGTGACTCCTCCATTGGTCCAAATAGTTTTTGTTCTAGTGCTTTATTCATTGCAAATTTTTTGCTGCATAGGTGACCATGTTCTTGAGCTTGCATGTTAAATTTTGAGGTCCCAAGCAATTCCAATGCATGATACAGGCTCTAGGCACTTGTAGGAGTAGTTGCTACCGATCTTGTTTAGTTTTATGCACTTTTATTTTGAAGTTACTAAAATTTCAGAACTTTTTCAGAAAAGGAAATATGCTTAGAAGAATGTACCAAGGAGGTTCCTCGGCAAAGAAAGGGCCAAGGATTGCTATACGTGAGCAAGATGTTGAATTGCCGAGGGACGTAAATGTCTGGGCTTGTGAGTGGCCATCCGATGATTTTATGGTCGAAGCGAGGCTTCAAGGAGGAATTTGACGCATATGTGCGTAATGCAGTGGAGGACTTCTTACAAGATAAGTGTCCATGATACTATGAGTTGGTGATTCTTTTGTGCGAAGGTTTAGATACAACTGTTAGCGTAACTCTCCTAGTGTCATGTTTGATATTTATGATACATCTTATACCATGGATTTAGAGGATTTCACAACTGGCCTTGCAAACTCCCAATTGGGGTAATATTAATGATCCTCCCAAATCTGAATTTAGAGATTTTCTTGCTAGTATTACTGTGGGAGAATCTAGGGACGTAACACAAGCTACCATAGGGAGCATTCATTTTCCTGCTATACATTACTTTGCTCTCTTTATTGGTAGATGCATTAACGGTAAGGACGAAGTATGTCACATGTGTGCTCCTGATCTTGCTGTCCTCAAGAGTGTTGTGTCAGGTTATAAAGGTTATAACTTGGGGGCAATAGTTGCACGTAGGTTGCAGAATAATAGTAGAAAGGGAGATTTATTTGGAGGAATTTATGCAAATCGTGTAGCTAACTTTCTTAATATAGCTCCACGAGAGGGGGATATGATTTTACCTCCTGTTTATTTGGATAAAGAAGCTATGTTCCATCATCATTTTCTTGAGAGGAATGAACAATTCCTCCATTATCGACTAATCTATGACAGTATAGCGTCGTCCTGTCACTCTTCCTGCTCCCTACCTTTTGATTATCGTGCAAAAGGAAGATATGTTGTCACCGGGGAAGAAGCCACTGAATATGAGAGGGAATGGAGGCAGCTCGCCAACATGTCTTTGCTTTCAGAGGTCTGTTGCCTCTGCATCTCGATACAACCCAGTTTCACTTACGGATATCAGCCAGGCGGTCCTTGGTACTAGACCAACTTAGGCCAAAAGCCTAAGCTTGGGGAATCACGTATTTCTCACCGACTTTACATTCATGTTCACACACTAGTCGTCGGTGCTCATACTCTTTCATTGTATTATCCATGTTAGTTTAAAATTTCTTTTTCTAGTTTTCTTCTTGTGTGTTTGATAAACCTTGAGAAAAACCAAAAAATTAGTTAGTTTAAATTCTATGCCTGTAGTAGAATTAAAATTGAAAACCCAAAAATATTTCTAGCTCTTCTTCTTACTTGTTGGGAGCTTTCCCATGTAAATAGTTTTATTTTCTTTTCTTTCCTTTGGGGGTCGAGAAGACTGTCTTCAAAATGCTTAGTGGCTCTCATATGCATTATTGTTTATTTAATTTAGAGCCCATATTACTTGTCTTCTCTCTTGAGTTGAATGCTTGCAGATTCCAGCTTAGTCCAATGCACGTGCACTCTTATTATTATACACATCATTCGGTCGTGCGAGTGAAAGGCAATAATGACGATATATGATGAACTTATTGGGATGAGCAAAGCTGGTATGAACTCGACCTCTCTTGTTTTTGTAAATATGATGAGTTAATCGTTCCTGAGTCAGCTATTATGAAGTAAACATATTTGCAATGACATTTAGAGATTATAGTTGCTTGTGCCATGCTTGATTATCTATGAGTTATAATGGTTTACCTTGAGTGCCAACATGCTAGTAGAATGATTATGATGTGGTATGATGGGATGGTATCCTCCTTTGAATGAATTGAGTGACTCGACTTGGCACATGTTCACACATGTAGTTGAATCAAATCAACATAGCCTTCATGATATTTATGCTCATGGTAGATTATATCCTACTCATGCTTGTATTCGTGTGAATTAATTTTAATGCATGTTTACGATTGTTGTCGCTCTCTCTCGATTAATCGCTTCACATCTTTTGCTAGCCTTCACCTGTACTAAGCGGGAATACTGCTTGTGCATCCAAACTCCTTAAACCCCAAAGTTTTTCCATATGAGTCCACTATACCTTCCTATATGCGGTATCTACCTGCCGTTCCAAGTAAATTTGTATGTGCCAAACTCCAAACCTTCAAATGAAATTCTGTTTTGTATGCTCGAGCAGCTCATGTACAACTAGGGCTGCCTATATCTTCCATGCTAGGTGGGTTATTCTCAGGAGAAGTAGACTCCGCTCCTCATTCACGAGAAAGGGCCGGTCACCGGGATGCCCAGTCCCTTGCTTTATGCAAACTAAATCAAAATAATTGCAAACAAAATTCCCCCTGGGACCATGTTGGAGGCACTCATTGTTTCGAGCAAGCCATGGATTGATGATTCTGGAGGAGGGGGAGTATAAACCTTTACCATTCTGTTTGGGAACTGCCTATAATGCATGTAGTATGGAAGATACAACCATCTCATAGTTGTTGCGTTGACAGTGAAAGTATGCCGCTCAAAATGTTATTCAGTCTCTATTTTAAAATCGAGCTTTGGCACCTCTACAAATCCCTGCTTCCCTCTGCGAAGGGCCTATCTATTTACTTTTATGTTGAGTCATCATCCCTTCCCATTAAAAAGCACCCGCTGGAGAGCACACTGTCATTTGCATTCATTATTATTAGTTTATATTGGGTATGACTTGACTGGATCTCTTTTACCATGAATTACAATACTAAGTCAGTCCTTGATCTTTAAAGGTGCTCTGCATTTATGTTTTGCGGTCTAATAAAGGGCTAGTGAGATACCATTTTGTTATATCATGTTATGATTATTTTGAGAAAGTGTTGTCATCCGAGTTTTATTATTATGGCTCGCTAGCTGATTATGTTATTGATATGAGTAATTGTGAGACCTACGTGTTATTGTGAGTATGGTTAGTTCATAATATTTGCTGAAACTTGAATGCTGGCTTTTCATGTTTACAACAACAAGAGCAAATAGAGTTTGTAAAAGTTTTCTTTATCACTTTCAGTTTATCAACTGAAATGCTTGAGGACAAGCAAAGGTTTAAGCTTGGGGAGTTGATCGTCTCCAACGTATCTACTTTTCCAAACACTTTTGCCCTTGTTTTGGACTCTAACTTGCATGATTTGAATGAAACTAACCCGGATCGACGCTGTTTTCAGTGAGAACTACCATGATGTTGTTTTATGTGTAGAAAAGAGAAGTTCTCGGAATGTCACAGAAATCCATGGAGGCACTTTTTGGAATTTATAAGAATTATTAGGCGAAAGAAATACACGGGGGCCCGGGGCTGTCCACGAGACAAGGCGCCCCCACAGGGCGTGCCCCAATCTCGTGGCCCCCTGGACCTCCTCCGACCTCAAGTCCAACTCCATATATTCCGTCTCGGGGAGAAAAAAATCAGAGAGAAAGTTTCATCGCGTTTCACGACACGGAGCCGCCGCCAAGCCCTAATATCTCTCGGGAGGGCTGATCTGGAGTCCGTTCGGGGCTCCGGAGAGGGGGATTCGTCGCCGTCATCATCATCAACCATCCTCCATCACCAATTTCATGATGCTCACCGCCGTGCGTGAGTAATTCCATCGTAGGCTTGCTGGACGGTGATGGGTTGGATGAGATTCACCATGTAATCAAGTTAGTTTTATAGGATTTGATTCCTAGTATCCACTATGTTCTGAGATTGATGTTGCTATGACTTTGCTATGCTTAATGCTTGTCACTAGGGCCCGAGTGCCATGATTTCAGATCTGAACCTATTATGTTTTCATGAATATATGTGTGTTCTTGATCCTATCTTGCAAGTCTATAGTCACCTATTATGTGTTATGATCCGACAACCCCGAAGTGACAAATCGGGATACTTCTCGGTGATGACCTTAGTTTGAGGAGTTCATGTATTCACTATGTGTTAATGCTTTGGTCCGGTTCTCTATTAAAAGGAGGCCTTAATATCCCTTAGTTTCCGCTAGGACCCCGCTTCAACGGGAGGGTAGGACAAAAGATGTCATACAAGTTCTTTTCCATAAGCACGTATGACTATTTACGGAATACATGCCTACATTACATTGATGAATTGGAGCTAGTTCTATATCACCCTATGTTATAACTATTGCATGAGGAATCGCATCCGGCATAATCATCCATCACATATCCATTGCCTACGAGCTTTTCATATATTGTTCTTCGCTTATTTACTTTTCCGTTGCTCTGTTACAACTACTACAAAAACCAAAACATTTATCTTTACTTTTGCTACCGTTACCTTTATTGTCATACCACTTTTGCTACTAAACACTTTGCTACAGATACTAAGTTATCCGGTGTGGTTGAATTGACAACTCAACTGCTAATACTCAAGAATATTCTTTGGCTCCCCTTGTGTCGAATCAATAAATTTGGGTTGAATACTCTACCCTCGAAAGTTGTTGCGATCCCCTATACTTGTGGGTTATCACTAGTCCAACAACAAACATAGGAGGTGTTAGTGTACATCAAACTGTGAGACCACATATAAAGAAGCATGCAACTGTAACTTGATTCCAGCAACTACCTTCTTGTTGTTGAAGCTCACAAAGTTCATCTGATCTTGCCAACTCATCTTGTGTCAAGAGTGCTTCGGAAGTATTGTCAGGTGGCAAGGGAGCTTGGGAACGTCTTTGCTAGCTGAGTTGACCAACGAGTAAATCGTCGTGCAACCGGTGGTACTGTGGAAGGTGTTGCAACAACTAGGGTTGTCTCTGCTTGTTTGGTGGCAGCTATTTGTTTACATTTGGCTTGTTCTGCAGCTCGTTTAGCACGGGATACCACAACCGGTACAATTTTCTGCTGGACTTTGACCTTCTATTGCACCATCGATTGCAGTGAGAATCTGCAGGATTCTTCCGCCTCCCTTTCCCTGTCGTTCTGTCTTGCTTCCTGTTTCTGTGTGCCATGTTAAGTCAAGCCGACAAGAAAAACGAATAACAATTTAGTTCTTCAGAACAAATTGATGTGTGATACAGACGAACTGAACTTTGATGTTAGACAACCACATGATAGGAGGATGTAATATGTAAGAAAGACAGGACGGCATGAGATAACCAAAACTATGATGTGTAAACCAAGTAGAAGACATTTCACTAAATTAGAAGCAATGCAATGGAAGGTAGACACCATATGAAAGATGCTACAAATATCGCTCTGCCAAGTTAATAGTGTCTCATCATAAATGCCGTTTAAACAAATGTGAAGCGGTACAACAAATAAATCATATGCAAGATGCAAACAACATCACACTATCAAGTTAAAGGTCTCTCGTCATTAGTGCCATTACATATTCACAACATTGCATATCCATAGCTTATGATGTGTAAACTAAGGAGAAGGCATTTCAACAAATTAGAAGCAATGAAAGCTAGACACCATATGAAAGATGCAAGGAATGTCACTCTACCAAGTTAAAACTGTCTCGTCATAAGTGCCATTTCAGCAAATTAGTAGTACAAGCTAGAAAAGAATGAGAGATGTAACCTATATCACACTACGAAGTCAAACGTGTCTTATGATAAGTGACAATTGCAGGTTACACAACAGTAGTAATTTGATGTAAGAACATGGTGTGATAGACAGATATTGTATGTTCTAGAAATAGGAACACGTGTCTTATTCAAGTATAATGTGTAAAGTAAGCAGATGGAATTCAACAAAATTAGAAACAATACAAGCTAGACATCACACATAACATGCAACCACATATAACAATGCCAAGTTAGAGGGAGCATCAGTGATGGTGCACTAGGGGAGACGTGCTCATCATAAACACAGCTACGTTGAGTGTCTATGCATGTGTTGTCTTGGAAATCATCTTGGGGGGATGGAGGAGTAGAAACTGTAGAGGCCCTCTGTTTGGAAGGAGCACCTTTATCCGTTGCCTTGCTAACTTCCTTCTGCTTTATTGATTTTGAATTGTCTTGTAAAACTGACAAGAAAAAGCAATAAAATTCTCTCTTCAGAACTCATTCATGCATGATACTTTTTTTTGAGAGTACGCCAATAGCGTACCTTATCTTTATAGAAGGAAGAAAGACAGTTTACAAGATTCGAGCGATCGATGCGAACATCCATCGCCGGAGCACCCACTCACACCCACCTACAAGGAAATCAAGTGTGTTCTCTTACAAAACGATCTAAACCACCCGCACCCACACCTGCATTATACCACTCTTGGATCTCATCGAGGATGGCTCTAGCTAGCTCACTATAGTCCTTAACTTGGTCCGGTCGATTGAACACATTGGCGTTCCTTTGCTTCCACAACATCCAAGCGGCGCCGATGATAACCGAGTCGAAACCTCGCTTGTGCTTCCCTTGGAAGCCAGAGCGAGCCCTAAGCTACCATTCCACAAATGTGCCCGTGTCGTTGGGAGGATGGCCGTTGATTTGTAAGGAGTCGAAACACGTGTGCCACACCTGGCGGGCGTAGACACAGTGCACCACAATGTGCTCAACTGTATCCTCCTCCTGCAAACAAGTGTAGCACGGCGAGGTGTTGTCCTGCAACCCATGTTGCGCCCGCCTGTCAGATGTCCAGAGCCGGTGCTGCACGGCGAGCCAGGCAAAGATCTTGCACTTTAGAGGTGCCCAGCTACGCCAAATCGCGGCAGCAGTAGGTGATCTGATCGCGCCCTGGTTAAGCCTGTCGTAAGTGGAGCTCGCTGTATAGATGCCCGAAGGGTCATGCGGCCATGCAAAGGTGTCCTCCATGTGCACATCGCGTTGAACTGTGGCGACAGCGTGTCTCAGATGGACAGTTTGCAGAAGCGCTCCAAAAGAAGTCTGTGGCTGGACATCGAGTGCCCATCTTTCATCTTCCAGGGCGTGAGCGACTGTACGGGAGTTCCTGATCTTCGTTTCCACACCGGCCACCAGTGCAGGTGCAATTTCTCTGACTGAGAATCTGTGGATCCATCTGTCTCTCCAGAATAGGACCTTGTCTCCTTTGCCAACCGTGATCTGAATCAAACTGTCAAAGACCTGTCTAGCGTCGCTGTCCACCGGAAGCTGCAGCCCATGCCATGGCCTTTGCGGGTCCGTGCGCCGCAACCATTCCCAATGCACCCGGAGTGCCAGCCCTTGCAAACTTAGGTTTTTTACCCCTAGTCCACCGAAGCAGGTTGGCTTGCATATCGAACTCCATGCCACTAGGCATTGGCCACCGTTAACTCGGTCTTTTCCTGCCCAAAAGAACGCGCGCATCCAGCCATCGACGTCCTCCAGAACCCAACCTGGAGCCTTCATAACGAGCAGTTGGTGCACGGGTCTGGCCTGGAGCACCGATTTGACAAGCACAAGCCGGCTAGACCTCTGTAATAAACCTCTCTGCCAAGCCGGGAGGCAGTGCCGAACTTGATCCAAGAGAGGCTGCCAATGCACCTTAGTGAGGTGCTTGATGGCCAGTTGCAGCCCAAGGTACTTGCACGGGAAATCTCCAATGGTGCACTGTAGTATCTGCTCTACTCTAGCTTTGTCTTCCTGGTCCTGGGAGATCAAGATAGCCGAAGATTTTCTGTAGTTGACTCTCAGCCCCGAGGCTTCCCCAAAAAGTTGCAGCGCGATTCGAACGAAGAGGAGATCCTGGGGTGTAGGTGTGACAAAAAGTGCCACATCGTCCGCATAGATGGGCAGGCGCTGCGTCGCCGTAATTCCAGTGAAGGAACTCAACACGCCGTCAGTCATGGCTTTGGAGATCATGGCCGTGAGGGCGTCCATGGCGATAACGAAGAGTAGGGGAGAGACCGGGTCCCCTTGACGCAGTCCTTTTGCATGCCAAATTCTTCTCCCCGGTAGTCCGTTTACCAACACTCTGGTGCTCGAGGATTGCAGAAGCGCCGCCAGCCATCCAAGACATCGATTCCCAAATCCCTTGGCCTGGAGCACTTCGAATAAGAAAGGCCAGGACAAGGAATCAAAGGCACGGGAGATATCCAACTTGAGAAAAACACCTCTGTTCTTTCTGGCGTGTATTTTCCTGGCCACTTGCTTCACTAGCAGATAGTTGTCATGCAGATTTCTGCCTCGGATGAATGCTGACTGATTGGTGGCTACAAGGTCCTTCATGCATGGCCGGATTCGATTAGCTAGGAGCTTGGCGAACAGTTTGGAGAAGCTGTGCGGCAAACTGATTGGCCTATAGTCGCCCACTTCTAGGGCATCCGGCTTTTTGGGAATGAGCACAATCAGCGCACGATTTAACCTCGCAAAACCACGGTTGTCTCCGACACATAGTTTGAGCAGCGCAGCCATGATATCGCCCTTGATGGTAGGCCAAGCTCTCTGGTAGAACTCGGCCGTAAATCCATCCGGTCCAGGAGCCCGATCTGGGGCCATCTCCTTAACAGCTGACCAAACCTCCTCATCCGTGAACAGCACATCCAGACAGCCCAGGTCTAGTGCGTTCATGCCCATCGACTGTAGGTTTAGTGTGTGCCCTCTGGCCTGTGCCGTACCAAGCAAGTTATGAAAGGCCTCTGTGAAAATTTCTTCCTTGCGGCTCTGATCTGTGGCGATCTCATCTCCTCGCCTAATCCGTGGTATGAAATTCTTTGCTCTCCTCCCGTTAGCGACCAACTGAAAAAACTTGGTGTTGGCGTCTCCCTCGCGGAGCCATCTGTGTCTCGATCTTTGCCTCTCGATCGTGCGCTCAAGCGAAGCTAGCCCTAGGAGTGCTAGCTTAAGTGTTCTTCTTAGCCACGTCTCCAGCTCGGTGAGCCTTCTAGTTTCCATCGCTTGATCCAGGCGAAAGATCACCGTTGTGGCAATCGCCATCTGAAGTTTGATATTCCCAACTTTTTTCTGCCCCCACGCTTGAAATGCTGCCGCAGTGTTGCGGAAGAGTGCATCGAGTCTCTTGAAAGGATCTACGATGGCCTGATCGCAGACCCATGCATCCTTCACCGCCTGCTCGAAGCCCTCAAGCTTGACCCAAAAGCTCTCAAACCGAAATCTTTTCCTCGGCCAGTAAGCAGCATTTGTCGAAAGGTGGAGTGGGGCATGATTAGAAACGCTAGTCGAGAGAGCTTGCAATAGATAGTCTGGCCTCGCCAATTCCCAATCCACCGAGACGAGGATCCTGTCGATTTTGATCATTGTCGGGGTATCTCTCTCGTTCGACCACGTAAAATGACGCCCGTGCATGTAGAGCTCTTTAAGTTCATTATTGTCGACGAAGCTCCTGAACTTATTCATCATGGCCCTGTTAAAGTTTGAGTTGTTTTTCTCCGAAGCTCTAAGGATTAGGTTGAAATCACCGAGGACCATCCATGGTCCCGGACAAGCTGCTCGCCTCGCAGTCAATTCCTCAAGGAAAAGTGTCTTGAGGTCGTTTCCTTGTGGCCCATAGACCACCGTGACCCATCAGTCATCCCCTGACTTGGGGTGCACCAGTCCAGTGATGGAGTTAGTATCACGCGAGATGTGATCAACTATCATCACGGTGGTGTCCCAAGCAAGGATAATACCACCTCTAGTATCAATCGCCGGCAGATAAGCAAACCCGTCTAAGGACGGTCCACAACATTGCATTAAGATAAAGTTATCGACTACATCAAGCTTTGTTTCTTGCAGACACACTAGATTAGACCGCACCGACAGAAGGAAGTCTTTGACCGCTTGTCTCTTTGCTGGGTTGTTCAAACCTCGAATGTTCCAGCACGTCACCGATGGGTTTAAATCCATGGAACAGATTTGCACCCCCACCCGTCTTGGAGCACGCTCAGTGTGCACCAATTCCCTCCGTCACTCCGGTGCTAGCTTCAGGAAGCTGCACAGGTAAGGTCTTGCCAAACAAGGCGGCAATCACCCGTATATGCTGCTCGCGTAGAGGGGAGTCGAAGAGTGTCTTGAGCTCTTGCACGGCCATGTCCGTCACTTCCAGATCTTACGGGACAATCCCCAATGTGCGCAAGAGCACGTTCTCCGATGGCGTGGCTCTTTGCGCGTTCTGCTGGGCCGATTTCTTGGTTGCTCGGGTGGTTCATTTTGGGGTGAATGGTTACGCTTCAATCCGCATGGTGGAAGCCTGGACTTCCTTGAGTATTGGTGGTGCTAGCTTCTTCACAATCCCAGAGCAGAAGGCCTTGAGCTTCGCGTACATCTCCACCTCCTTGGGTGTCAATCCATTGGCTGGGTCGTTGGTCACAACCATTGCCAGGCACTTCTCTTTGGTGCCCTCTCCCACGTGCGCCTCGGCAAGCCTTTCGCTTTCTGCATGCACACTCGATGGCAAAGCTACATGAACAATCTTGCATGCAGCGCTTGCATGAATCCCATCAGTGGGTCCCAACCGACTCATGACCCACCGCTGGCTGTGTGACAACCGCGACCGAGCGTGCGGTGGCACCGCCAGCGCCTCAACGTGTTGCCATGCCTTGGGTTGTTGCCGCTGCATGTCCACAGGCGACACATCAATCAACGGGTTGGACGGGTCCGCCTGCGATGCCACATGCAGATTTTCTGAGCCGATCGGGCACCCAATTAGCTCTATCCCTTGGGATCCCAGCATCCCCACATGGACAGCCACCGTTTAGATGATTGGCCTCTCCTTTACAAAGGCGACTGGAATCTCTGGAACTGACACTTGCGGCTCCACCATCAGCGCAGCAGACTGAAGAGCCACAACGCATGTGCCCACCACTTCTTCCCATTGGGCTGTCACCTGCAGCCCCACCATCGGTGCACTGGACTGGTCAGCTGCAGCGCATGTGTCCACCCCTTCTATTCGTTGGTTTGTCGCAACTTGCCCTTGCGGCCGGGGCGGGAAGATTTCCCTCGGGTTTTGCGCCAGCGTTCTGTCCTCCACTGCTTGCTCGGAGGCCACCACCAGTTGTGCGGCCAAACTTCCTCCGATCTCGTTTGAAATCTCAGCATCCTTGTTGTTTGAAGTGCCTCGAGAGGCTTGACCAGACAATCGCTTGAAAGCAGAGAGGTGTCGCGTCAGCCTGCTCAGGATAGGGACAGCTAGGGCTTCCATCACATCGACAGGTGGGGACTCCATGGAGGCGCCCGGTCAAGCCTTGGCTGGACGACCAGCCCCGCCTCAGCTCCGGCCGCCGCCCGTGACCGCCGGTCCGAACATCCGCGGCGCCGAACTGCCATGCCAACCTCCGCGGCCTCGGCCCGCTGCCCGCAAGATCACCATCGTCGTTATCAGGGAGGCCGCTTTGACCACTGTCCAAAGAGTTGCCGAAGAACCACGGCTCGCCAGCCTCCCTCAAATCCATGAACATGTCGATGTGAATAAGGATCTTGTATTGCAGAAGCGCGGGCGGCATCTCCATGCCCGGCTCCGGCACAGCCAACCAACGGACCGTGGGGATATCTTGTGGGCTCGCCGTCCATGCCGTGAGTTTGAACGAGGATAAGTCAGAACGGGAAGCCGTCTCAGGAGCCACCGCCTCCACCTTGCATGACGAGCCGGGCAGCTCCTCCACCACCGAGTGATCCCAAGCATGAGGGGGGATGCCCTCGATTTCCAGCCACACCTTGAAACCAAACACCGAATGAACTGCCTGCGACTGCCGGTTCCATGGCCTGAAGTGCAGCCTGTCTCCTTCGAGCTCCACCGAGGGGCAAGCCGCCACTCTGTTCTGAACCTCCGCCGAGGCAAAGACCACCAAAAAATCCTCCGGCCTGTAGCAATGCACTGACACGAGCTCTGGGGGGATGTCTAGCTTCCCAGCAAGAATCTCTTTCACGCGCACCGGTGCAAGCACCCTCCTTTGGCCGCCCATGTAGGCCACTGTCGGTGTCAAAACCGGCGGATCTCGGGTAGGGGGTCCCGAACTGTGCGTCTAGGCGGATGGTAACAGGAGACAAGGGACACGATGTTTACCCAGGTTCGGGCCCTCTTGATGGAGGTAAAACCCTCGTCCTACTTGATTGATATTGATATTGTGGATGTTTACAAGAGTGGATCTACCACGAGATCAAGGAGGCTAAACCCTAGAAGCTAGCCTATGGTATGATTGTAAGGGTTGTTGTGATTGTTGTCCTACGGACTAAAGCCATCTGGTTTATATAGACATCGGAGAGGGCTAGGGTTACATAGAGTCGGTTACAATGGTAGGAGATCTACATATCCGTATTGCCAAGATTGCCTTCCACGCCAAGGAAAGTCCCATCCGGACACGGGGGGAAGTCTTCAATCTTCTATCTTCATAGTCTTGGAGTCCGGTCGATGATGATAGTCCGGCAAATGATAGTTCGGTTGATGATGGTAGTCCGGCTATCCGGACACCCCCTAATCCAGGACTCCCTCAGTAGCCCCTGAACCGGGCTTCAATGACGATAATTCCGGCGTGGAGATTGCTAGGCATTGCAAGGCGGGTTCAGCCTCCAAAAGATAGAAGATTGTGAACACCAGGATAGTGTCCGCTCGCAAAATAAATTCCACATTCCACCGTAGAGAATAATAATATATACACAAGTTCAATCTGCTGACGTTTTCCGTGGCATGACGTCACACCACTACCAAGCCATTACTCGAATCGTTTTTCACTTTACCACCTCAGCGCATTTAGCGAAGCGGTTTCCTTGGCACATCTTGTCGAAGCAGAGATCGTGTTTCCCCTTAATCCGGGATTCTCATCAATACGGGCGTGGGTAAACCCAACCGCGTCATTGATGGTGACGCTTGGGAGATAAGCGAGTTTTACCAGGCCGTTGGGGGACGCGTAAGACATCGCCCACCCATATAAGGGATAAGGATTCACCTTCTCACCTACGCCTTCTTCCTCCTTTGCTTATCCATCTCCGCACACTCGAGCTCCAGCGCCCAAGTTCGCGCATCTCGTCTCAACCTTCTCCGATCATGTCCGGAGCGGGAGGTAAATGGTTGGCCTCCACCGTTAAGGAGGAGCAAATCTCCAAACTGCGCGACGCCGGATACCTTTCCGGTGACATCGCGCATCGGCTGCCCGACGAGGGGCAGCTCATCCCACCCCTGTGCCCCATGAGAGGGTTGTCTTTCTTTCCCACTTCCCCATGGACTGGGCTTTCCACTTCACCCTTTTGTCCGGGGGCTCATGTTCTACTACGGCCTGGATTTCCATGATCTGCGCCGAACTTCATCCTCAACATCTCGGCGTTTATCGTCGTGTGCGAGGCCTTCCTCTGCATCCAGCCCCACTTCGGCTTGTGGCTCAAGACCTTCAATGTCAAGCCGAAGGTAGTGAAGGGCATTCAAGCGGAGTGCAGAGGCGCCATTTTAGGCAAGATGCCCAACGTCCTTTGGTTCGAAGGGGCCTTCGTGGAATCCGTCAAGGGGTGGCAATTGGGGTGGTTCTACATCACCGAGCCGCGTGACCCTAAATGGGCGGCGGCCCCCGAGTTTAGATCTGGTATCCCCACGCAGCTCACCTCCTGGAAAGAGAAGGGCTTGCTGTGGGGTAGTTCAACGGAGCTGACGGGACTCCAGGCCTGTATCAAGAAGCTGGTGAAGAAGCTTAGGCTGGTTAACGTGGTCCAAGTCATGCTCGTCCGCCGGATACTCCCATGCCAAGAGCGGGCATTCAAACTGTGGGAGTTTGATCCGGAACAGCACCAGGCGCTGAACAAGCTCTTCGACACGACGTACAAAGGCGCCTGGAAGGTGTTGTTCAAGGGTGCCGAAGCCCCCGCATCCGCCGATCAAGATCATGGATTTCACTCGCAGCGCCTTGAGCCGGCGAGGTAAGTGATTCTACCCCTTTACGGGACACTTGTTTTTCATAGTTTGACTCTATGCGGGTTTTAATTTCCCTTTTCCTTTGACAGACTGGATGAAGAAGGCGGAGCAGATTACCGTCCGGCTCCTATGCCGTAAAATCCAAGAGACGCTTGTCTAGCGAGGCTGCTAGTTCCGGCACCGCACGTGGTGCCGGAGAAGAAGGCCAAGAAGGAGGCCACGGGTGCTCGAAGAGCTCCCGTTTTCAGTGTCCGACGACTCGGGCGGACTCCTCCCGAAAATGAGGAGGAGGAAGAGGACTCCCTCCCGGAGGAGGAGAGAGGAAAGGAAGGCTCCCCCAACAGGGGAGGCCGAAGGGTCCAAGAGGGGAAGGACTATTCCCCCGGACAGCTCCGCCAACATCAACGTTGGCGAGGAAGAATGGCCTTCAAGGTCCAGGCCTCCAGCGAGATCGTAAGTATCCGGATTCATGAATAATTTATAATTTCTTTTTCTGCGTCACATAGTGTCATTCTAATGCCGCATACTGCCTGTAGTCCGGCCAGTGATGATCTCCCCGCTTCATCGAGCGGGTCGTTGGCTTCGTCGGATGTAGACTCCATCCCGACCGCCTCCACCCCTCGCGACACCGAGGACGCCGAGGCGGGAACCCAAGAAGGGACCCATCAGGGGGAGGCTCCGGAGGCGCCACAAGGCGTCCTCCCGGACTCCGCGCCGGACTCCAAAACAGAACCTGCAGTGGTTCCAGAGTCCGGCAGGCGGCACCTTCGATCGAAGGGCAAGACCGTGACGCCGGCGGCTTCCGTCCAACCGGAGGCGCCGGGTAATTTGTTGGAGGCGATGCAGAGCACTTCCATCGAAGAAGAACACCGCACTATTATGAGTGCGGTGATTCAGAAGGTGCAGCTCGCCAAAGGCGGGCTGACCGAAGCCTGCAATAGCCTTCTATCAGGCTTTGAGGTAAGAAGTTAAAAATATGCAATGTAATACCGCATAGACAGTAGCCCCTGATGCTCGGTTTGGTGTTCGGAAAGAAAAGCCGGACTGAGGATCTAAAAAGATATACGCAGGGTTGCTAAAAAGTATGTCAATATGGGTTTGCAGGCTGCGCTGCTGACCTCTGCCGCACTGACTGCGGAGGTCGGTGCATTGAAGCAGGATCTCGAGCGGTCCGAGCAAGAGCTCGGCCGCCAGAAGCAGCTCGAGGACAAAGAAGGTGAGTAACACCACTTTGAATTTGTACCTTACGAGAAAAGGATTTAGGTTGCGATAAAAATAACAAGGATAACATGGGTACCGTAGGGGCCACGAAGCAGGTGGCGGCCCTGAAGGAGGCCGTATCTGTGACGAGCATAATGCGGACCAGGCAGGGGGCGAGAAAAGCGGGAGGCGCGGTGGCGGTGGTGCAGCAAGAGCTCCGTGCTCTCATGGAAAAGCATGAGAGTTTGGAGCGTGACTCAAAGACTCGAGAGTCCGAGCTTGCCTCGCTCTCGAAAGTGCTAAAACCGCCAAGGCCGAGGCCCATAAGTCCCTTCAGAGGTTGAATTGATGAAGAAGATAGCGGCGGGTAAGGCATTTTTCATGCAAAGCAAGCATGTGAATGTAAATTACGTGTTACTTACCCGGATTCGGAGCTCTCCGAGGCGTTTGCAGATCTGCCTCATGGCGTGTACGATGCCGCCGCATTCTACCGAGCCGAGGAGGGAGCTCGACGGAGAAGGTCTTACGGTCTCGATATCTTTGAGGCCAGCCATCCGGTGCCCCTAGTGACCAAGCAAAGCGGTGGTCGAACTGCACAAGGTGGCCGAGCAGGCCATGAAGGGCCTCATAGTCCGGCTGTGGCCTGGAGAGGCCATGCCTGGGAGCTACTTCGGCCTCGTGCGACGGCTGGTGGATGCGTGCCCCTGGATGGAGGTTATCAAGCGCTCCGCCTGTATTGAAGGTGCTCGTCGGGCCCTTGCCCACGCAAAGGTGCATTGGGGCAAGCTGGATGCAGAGAAGCTAATCACTGACGCGCCACCAGCAGGCAAGGAGCATCGTACGCCCGAACTTTATTATAAGGCTATCCTGAAGGGTGCCCGCAAGATTTCGGATGAGTGCCCCAGGGATGTAATTTTTGAATGAATTCGCAATGTGTTATCCTGTGCGCTGAAAAACTTTGTTCATATGCGCTAAGCAACGCTTGTTTAATTTAAAATATTACCTTCTGTGCGGCCATTTATTAAATCTGAGAGATGGCAAGTCGTCGGCTTCAGCCCCCATGCCACGAAAGTCTTTGGGGTGTTCGGGATAAACTTGAGCACTCTTGTTCCCATTTTTGGGTCCATCTAGGGAGGCGCTCAACACAACGAACAAGGCAACCGGACTTATAGTGCTTGAACACTCTCACTTAGCCATAGAATTCTATAATTTTAAATTTCGACGAAGCCCCTAGTATTCGGAAGACCGAATTAGGGGCGCTATCCACGCCTTCGTCGGACATTATCCGGAACTTCGCTCGAAGCGGCGTAGGTCTTTATGGACCCGAAAAAACCTCTCGAACAGCGACGATCTCTCGCCTTTATCGTGCCGGGTCAGTTTTAGCTTTCTCCTTTGAGGCGTTAACCCGGCTGAACCGGGCGCAATCGCAGTGGTTCTCCCAGTTACCTTAGCCGATATAACGGAACGTAAGGTGCCGAACATGGGAGCCTGCAAACCCAACTATTGACCCAAGGCAGGATTCGAGCTGATTCATATAATGCTATAAGTTCGGGTGCCGCACTTGTGAAAGTTCTGCGGACTTTATCACACCATAAAGCGGAGGACATAAGCCCTGGTGTGTTTGGCCGTACCAAGATGCACGGGTGCAACATGTTGTAAATGAACATATATATATATATATATATATATATATATATATATATATATATATATAAAGTAATGCAATTAAAGGAAAAAAGGGCTGCATTTTATTCGAGAAGATATGCTATCAGTGCGGAATGATACAAATAGTGCGGAAAGCAAGGGATTGGACGAATTATATGCGTCTCTCCGAGGGTAGGCAGCGGAATGTTGTATGTAACAAATTTAATGCTCGTGATGGAGACCACCACAGTGTTTGTTGTGGCCTTTGTCCTTCCCTGGCTGTTGCATCATGAGTTCGGCAGGTTCGGCCACGGACCGAAGTTCTGTATAAAAAGAGAGAAAATAAAACAAAAAAAATGACACACTTGGGAGCCCCGGTGTGGTCGAACCGCACTGGGTCTATTGTGGTTGTGCCCTTCCCCTATGCCCATGGTATCTCCAGGCGTAATTATGTACGCCGGAGAGTTTGTCTTGCAATTTCGTGAGGGCTGGGGTTGGGGCCGCATTACTCTGGCGTGCACGGCGTGCGGGTGGTCTTGGTTGATGTTGCTCGGCGCGTTTGGTTGTGTCCGGTCGTTTAACGGCGGACTCGAGAACCGCCGTAAAGGCTGTTCTCAGACGCCGCGAGAGCTGTATATTCCTCCGTTCGGAGGGAGCGTTCCGTGTTTCCATTGCCGTGATGACTCCACGAGGGCTGGCATCTTGAGATTAAGGTATGCATAATGCGGCACCGCGTTGAATTTTTGCAAACGCGGTTCGCCCAAGCAGAGCGTGATAGCCGTTATGAACGGGACTATGTCGAAGATTAACTCCTCGCCGGAAATTATCCGGGATCCAAGACCACTTCGATGTAATCGAGCCTGCATAATTGGCCTCGACACTGGTATGGCGCCTTTGAAGGTAAATCGTTGTAGGTTTAATCCTTGAAGGGTCTATGCCCATCTTGCGCCTTTGTGTCCGATAAAAGCGAGTTCAGACTCTGCCGCCGTCCATCGGGACTCTCGTGAGGTGAAATCTATCGACGATTGGGTCTAAAACCAATGCGCGCGAATCCGCCATGGCGGATATCTTGGTCGGATGGTCTCTTTGATCGAAAGTGATCGGGCAAGAGGACCATGGGTTGAATTTTGGGGCGATGGCTCCATCGCCAGTATCGTCCCTTTAGTGCATGCTTCCGCTCCCTCTTGGGAATATGCGTTATGTATATCATGTTTACCGTCCGAACTTGAGGGAGGAATCCTTTGTCCTCTATTGTTCGGCCGGGTCTCTTCCTCGTCATCGCTGTGTAGCCCCTTGTCACTGTTTTCGGCGATTAACTTGCCTGCCTGCTTGAATACCCAACAATCTTTGTTGGTATGGTTAGCTGGCTTTTCGGGGGTTCCATGTATTTGACAAGAGCGATCGAGTATTCGGTCCAAATTGGACGGGCCCGGAGTGGTTCTTTTGAATGGCTTCTTCCGTTGACCGGGTTTGGAGCCACGGAATCCGGCGTTAACTGCCGTATCCTCATTGCTGTCGCCGTTAATGCGGCGTTTGTTTTGTTTCGCGCAACTGCCATTGCGGTCCTTGGTATCCGGACTGCCGCCGTTTTTTGAGGTTGTTACTGCGAGCGAGCCAGCTATCCTCTCCCGCACAAAAGCGGGTCATGAGGGAAGTGAGGGCTGCCATGGATTTCGGCTTCTCCGCCCTAGGTGCCGGGCCAGCCACTCGTCATGGATGTTATGTTTGAAGGCAGCGAGTGCCTCGCATCCGGACGATCGACGATTTGATTTTATTTGTTAAGAACCGTGTCCGTAATTGCTCGGCGATTCGTGCTGGCTGGATTATGTGGCTTAGGTCATCTGCGTCCGGTGGTCGCATGCGACGCGTTTTGAAGTTGTCGAGGAATGCGGCTTCCGTGTCTTCCCAGATCCAATTGACTCTGCGGGCAGGCTGTTAAGCCAATGCCGAGCTGGTCCTTTAAGCTTGAGCGGGAGATATTTGATGGCGTGAAGATGCGTGCCGCGGGCCATGTGTATATGGAGGAGATAATCCTCAATCCGGACATGAGGTCTGTTGTGCCATCGTAGGATTCGATATTAACGGCTTTGAACCCTTCAGGGGTTTGATGATCCATTACTTCGTCAGTGAAGCATAGAGGGTGTGCGGCGCCTCTGTATTGAGCAATATCGCGAGGGTAGCTCGAGAGAGCGTTGTCTGCTGTGTTCGGCCCGGCCGGAGTAGTTGTATCCGGTGCGACGGTATTCGTCGTGGGTCGTGGGGCGTCCACGTGATCCATAGATAGATCTGGATTGTCTAGCTTTGTCCTCCAATATATCTTGCAAGTTCGGCGCATTCCCCCGTGGCTTCCTGCTTTTAGAGCGATGCCGGGGTGCGGTTTTGGTGGAGGGCTTGCACGCCTCTCTATCGCGACCACGAGGCGCTTCGATGCCCGTATTGTCGCGCTGGTGATGCTGCCTCCTCTCTAATCGGGGAGCAACTTGCGTTTTGGGTAACTTTTGAGGGGCGTTCGAGTTCAGATTTTCGCCGCGAGGACCTCGGTCCATCCTGTCGGCCAAGATGGGTCTTGATCAGCTTGAAGTTGTTGCTTCTTTTTCTTTAGGCTGTTTGCCGTGGCCATTACCTGCGTCTAAACGCTCTTGTTCGACGGGATCCTCAGCACGAATTAATTGCTGTCGCCGAGGCTTGCCTCATCTTCGGAGGGAGGTAAGTAATTGTCATCCTCGACCTCTTAAATGCGCCGCCTCTCCCGAGGGCTTGCTTCTCCTCCTCCTGCTATTTGGATCGTCTTTGGAGGGAGTTGTCTTCGGCACTTTCTGGGTGTTATTATCTCCTCGTGCGGAATCTCCATTCTTGCCGTGGCGGGATTTAGAGCGGCGCCCGACGCCGGGCGCATGGGCTGTTTCTTTAAGGAATCGGCCTCCGCCGCTTCTTCGCCGTCCCCATCTTTTGGGGTGTCCACCATGTATATGTCGTATGACGAGGTGGTCTTCTAGTGTCCTGTGAGGCACTGGTTCTTAGTAGTCTCCGGCATCGCCGTCCATACCGTCGATGTCTTCGGAGTCGTAGTCGAGCACGCCGGTTAAATCGCCGACGGTAGCTACGGAAGTGGGTGGTGGGTGGGATCTGAATTTCTTCGTCATCCGCGTCCCAACCGCCCCGGCCGTAGTTCGCCAGGGCTCTCCGGATAGCGTAGAGATGCTTCAATGAATTTATGATATCGCCAAAGGGCGAGTCTTTGAAAGATGTCCGCAGCGGTGAATTCCATGATCGGGCGCCAATCGGATTCGGACCGGCAGAGCGCAGGAGGTGCGAGGTCCGCAGGAGTCCGCACCTCGGAGTCATGGGCTTTATGCGCGGACAAGGTAAGTGTTCGGCTCCATCGCCGTAGGAATTGCGGCTCCCGAGGCGGTGTCCAGCCATCCGTCCTCGATTCGAGCGATCGGCTCCGGACTAAGAGTCGGAGCGGATCCGGGTGCAGCCTCCAAGGTGTTGTCCGGCGGCAGAGTTAGGTCATGCCCATCGTGACAGCACGACACGCTCGGCTGTGGCTCAGATCCATCGAGGATCAAGTCCCCGCGGATATCGGCCGTGAAGTTTAGGCTTCCAAACCTGACCTGACGGCCAAGGGCGTAGCTTTCGATCTGCTCCAGACGGCCAAGCGAGTTGGCCCTTGATGCAAAACCGCCCGAATCTGAAGATCTGTCCGGGAGAAAAGTCTCACCACAGACTGCGTCGTTGTTGATTGAAGAGGCCATCAAGCCTATCGGTGGCGACAGAGGAACTCTCAATGAAAGCACCAATGTCGGTGTCAAAACCGGCGGATCTCGGTAGGGGGTCCCGAATCGTGCGTCTAGGAGGATGGTAATAGGAGACAAGGGACACGATGTTTACCCAGGTTCGGGCCCTCTTGATGGAGGTAAAACCCTACGTCATGCTTGATTGATATTGATATTGTGGATGTTTACAAGAGTGGATCTACCACGAGATCAAGGAGGCTAAACCCTAGAAGCTAGCCTATGGTATGATAGTGAGGGTTGTTGTGATTGTTGCCCTACGGACTAAAGCCATCCGGTTTATATAGACACCGGAGAGGGCTAGGGTTACATAGAGTCGGTTACAATGGTAGGAGATCTACATATCCGTATTGCCAAGCTTGCCTTCCACGCCAAGGAAAGTCCCATCCGGACACGGGGGGAAGTCTTCAATCTTCTATCCATAGTCTTGGAGTCCGGTCGATGATGATAGTCCGGCAAATGATAGTTCGGCTGATGATGGTAGTCCGGCTATCCGGACACCCCCTAATCCAGGACTCCCTCAGCCACCATGGCGAACTGGAGACGATGCTCCAGGTCGGACACCAACGCAGAGCGCCGGACGACGCAAAGCTCCGCGGGCACCTCGGTGGCCCTGGCCTCCATTTGCAGCCGCGGCGGCGCCAGGGGTGACCACGCCGTCTCCACGCCCCGAGACGCAGGCAGGGGCACGATGAACTGGCCCGAGCCGCAAGGAGCCGCGGCGGGTGCCGGCCGCGAGGAAGGAGCCGAGCGACGCGCGACCTTGGCCACCGCCTCCCTGCGTAGGTGATCCACCGGCGAAGGGCTTCTCGGCCGCTTGCAATCCTTGGAGCCGTGGCCTGGCAGGCTGCACCGAAAGCATACGATCTGGTTGGTGCACTCGTTCTTGTAGTGGCCTTTCTCCAAGCACTTGAAACACTTGTCTCTCATCTCCGGCGAGATTTCAGCGACCGGCGACGCAGGCCGCGCGGGGGCCCTCGCACGGCCGCTCGGCTCGTCGGGAGAGTGCCTCATCCTCCAAAGCTCTTTCTTGGAGGGAGGCGGACGCACCCACGGGGCCTGCGCTGGCCCAGGGGCAGGGGCGCCGTCCACCACCGCATCCGGGCCCCGGGCGTCCGAGCCCTCGGAGCTGGACGAGATCCCCAACCCCGACACCACCGGGCGCTCACCCTGCGGGCGGAAGGACGAGGTCACAGATCTGAGGCTGACAGCCATGGGGAAGGGGGAACCAAAGCCAGGAGGGGAGGCCGGCAGCGGCAAAGGAGGTGGTCGCCGCAGTCGGAGTGGCTGCAGCGAGGGCGCCTTAGCGCGGTGGACACCGGCGCCGGAGTGGCGCACGGCGGGAGGAGCGGGAGGAGCGGGGGAGGAGCGGGGTTTCTGAAGGTGTTTCATGCATGATACTGACAATCACTACTTTGATGTAAGGAAAACACATGATACCAGGATGGAATATGTACGAAAAACAGGACGGCATGGCAATGTTCACAACTGTTTGTGTAAACTAAGCAGAAACCATTCCAACAAATAAGAAGCAATGCAAGCTAGACACCACATGAAAGATGCAACCAATATGACTCTGCCAAGTTAAAAGTGTCCCATCATAAATGGCATTTCAACAAATTAGAAGCAGCGCATGCTATAAATCATATCAAAGATGCAACTAATATCACACTTCATATACTGAAGGTGTCTCGTCATATTGATTTATGCGGGATACAAAAAACAATAGTTTTATGTGAGAACATGCTTAATATACAGATGTGCTATGTACTAAAAACAGGAAGGCATGTCACATTAACAGGTATAATGTATAAACTAAGCAGAATAGCACATGCAATTTAACCAGATTAGAAGAATTACAATCTAGACACCATATGCAACATGCAACCACATATCACGCTGCCAAGTTAGAGCAAGCACCTGCGATGCTAGTGTAGGGGAAATGCGGTAATCAACTATAGAGCTACGTTCACTATCTTCATCTAGCCTTGTTGTTTCTTGAGAATCATGTGGGGAGGCTGACGCTGCATTCTTTAAATGAGGATCTTTTATCAGAGTAGTCCACTGGCCTGACTGCCTCATCATAAGTGATTGATGAGGGATACACAAGAACATTAGTTTGATGTAAGAACATGGTTAATAGACAGATGTACTAGTATGTACCAAAAACAGGAAGGCGTGTCATATTCAAAGGTATAATGTGTAAGCTAAGCAGATGCAATTTAACCAAATTGGAAGCAATACGAGCTAGACATCCGGCTGGAGTGGTGAGCATGATCATCTAGGACACGAGAGCACGGTGGGAGGCGGGCTACTTCGCCACCATCGTGGCTTTTTAGTTGGCTTCCGGTGATGCATGTCTGTCTTTGGGCTTGTCATCGCTCGGCCAAAGGCTCTGACTAGCTATTTGTCTTCTGGTGCTCCCGGGATGGTGGTTCATGTAAAAAATATCTTTCCTTATCTTAATAAAGACCAAATTCGTCCTTTCGAATACAAGCTAGACACCATATGCAACACGCAACCACATATGACACCGCGAAGTTAAAGGAAGCACCTGGGATAGTGGTTCATGACGAGCGAGGTCATCAACTTCAGAGCTACGTTTACCATCTCCATCTACTGACACTGCACCCTTTATAAGGCTCAAACATGTCTGTCCTAGCCGCGTACCACGTTGGAGCGACTTCTCTCTTTTCTTTTCTGCTTCTGTCAAGGCGGCAGAGTCTGAAATACCCTTTCATAAAAACACAATAGTGAGAGTATGGGTGAAGTGTGTGCGGAACTAGTGCCTTTGTAAAAAGTAGCGGAATGGCAGTGGCTGAAAAATAAATGACAGGAGACATATGATAGCTCTACAACATTGCATGGCAAACAAAATTAGATTCTACTCTGTATGATTTTGTAATATATGAGCACTGGGATGGCTAGGAAATGCAGGTACTCCTCCAGCACACCACCACATGTGGTCCTATCAAGATAACAGTCGACTGAAAATCAATAGGTCGGTCGATTTTTTATGAACCGTACAATCTATAAGGAACGGGCAGATGGCCTTCGTCTACCTCCCGCCAGTCACTGTTGACGATCTTTCTCGAACCTCCAGCGACCACCGGCCCAGACCCCTGCCTCCGCCGCCCCGCCCTCCCCTCGACCTCACACCACCGCCGTGCTTGGCAGCGCCCCCAGGCCATCCCTTTAATCCCGGCCGACGTCCGGATCAGGCGCCAGCAGCTCTAGGCCCCACACGCCCCTAAGATAAACACCGAGGCGCCTGTTACGCCGGGGAATGCTTCCGTTAATTGGGAATCAACTGACCAGGAATTGAAATCCAGGGGAGACGGACCTCTAGCTAAGGTGAAATAGTATATGAGGAGAAACCTTGTGCATCGTGAGTAACTAGGAACATCTAGTATCAAGAAGAAGCGGTCAACTAGTGTCTTCTGTGGGATGAATACCGTGCAAGCAGACATGTAAGATTTGCACGAATAAGGGAAGAGGAGTACCATTTTTGGTTGCCGGTGTGGTCGCCTCCACATGTCGCGCCGATCTTCTTCTTTTTGTCGGGGAAATGGATGTTCTGGAGGAGGGTGCAGGCTTGGACGAACCCATGGCCAAATTGTTGGTTGTTCTTTGTGGCCGTATATGTCGTGGAGGAAGCAGATCCGAGGCGACGAAGGACGGCATAGCAGGAATAGCTCTGGTGCGGTGGAGGGTGGCGAAGTTGGAGCGGCAGCGGTGAGGCACGGGACGGCGTGGTTGAACTGGCTCGGGTACGGATGGCTCGGCCTCGGCTTCAACTACTAGCTGTGGAGGGCGTTGCGGTTGAGGTTGATGTGGACGATGACGTCGGGGTATCGGCTCCGGCGTGATGGAGGAGGGCGGCGGTTGATGGGTGGAATGGGGTGGCAGACGGAGGACGCCGGGTTTCATGGTGGTGGAGAGGTAGTTTTGCGCCCACGGAGTACGAATGGGGAATCGGACGGGTGGGCGGGAGGGGAGAACCATGTTTGATGCAGGACGGACGCTTGTTTTTGGCTTTTTGAACAGAACATGGGATGCGCTTGTTTGAAATTTGGGTAAAGTACAAACTTTGCCCCTCTTAAATTTCGGACCCATCTGGGTCGGGGTAGGATGGTAATCCGGTGTCCCAAATAGTGGGCGGAGGCGATTTGACCCGTCTTGCATGTGTACTTAGGCGGCCATTGTGTATGAATGTTTTTCAGAGGCGGTTGCATGGCGTCTAGATGAAGCTACAAACCTACCCTGGTTTAGACCTTTGGACGTCGGGCCGGTAGGTTTCACGGGTCGGAGTTATTAGAAAATTAATTTCCTTGTACTACCAAACATTGGTCTCACGCGGTTTCGGGCGAGTAGAGGCTCTTTTGGCGCTTCGTTCGAAATTTTGAAACACAAGCATTCACGTTTAGAGTACTTTTGAACTTTGAGGATTGACCTAAATAGACAACATTAAATTTGACCTTGTATGTTTGAAAACCTCATTAAATTATCCGCTTCTTTTTGAAATTTTGACACTTGAAAATCCTATAACTACGATTATTTTGGAATGGAGGAGCTAAATTTGAATCTATTTTGTACACGACTACATATGCTATTATGTACAAAATCAGAGCAAAGATTGGTGCCCCCATAATTTAGGTATGATTTACAAATGCCATGATATCAAATTCAAATAACTGAATGGACTTCATGTTGAATTCAATTTTTTTGAACCACCTTAAGTTGAATTCAAATGTATGCTAGTTCATAGGTAGCTATTTATAATGTTCATTGTGTAACTTTCGTATATATAATGTGCTTTACACACACAACATGAATTATACTCACGTTTATATTCGATTGCTAAAGCGATGCATTGTCTGGAGTTCAAAATACTAACTATGTGGATCAATTGTGTCGAATAATAACATAGACATGCTCAAATTCAACATAATCTAAATGTCTGATGGATCAATGACCGTTCCTTACGCGAATTGCAAATATCATGATCCCATCCTAATATTTGGATACAATTTATATCTTTAATCAATGTGTACAACAGTCTTGTACGTGTAGTTTCACTCTCCATCGGTGGTCTCTCACACATGCTCACACACTCTCTCCCGAGGTGTCTTTCTACACATGCTCTCGATATAACCCTCCCTCCCTCTCGTAACCATTTACGACTGTTTTCACTAACCTTTATCACAAGCACTCTTCCTCTACGCAAGCATACACACGCACAATCCCCATCGACCCTTTCTATATACATAGACTTGCCTACGTGTCTCCTGTACGCACATTATCTTTAGGCCTGTCTCTCACGCATTGTCTCACACCTCTCTTCCAAATCGACGAGTATGATTCTAGCAGAGCATTCTGTAGGATGCCCCTTAAAGTTAGGTTGGATGAATAGTAATATCAGAGATAAAGGGGTTACCTTAGTCCGAGAACCTAGGGTTACAAATCCTAGCCGGCTTTGTCCGTGGACATAGAGTCCTTCACAATTATGTTATCTTTGTCTTGTACGACTAGTAATCCATGGGTTTCCCTAAATGCATCACGGGCCGACCAATGTGGCGCGGGACGGAACCGAACGAAGGGCCTCACCTCGACCCACCGGACCTCACGCGGTGACACACCCTCTTCCCCAACGTCTCGTTATCTTCTCACACCCACACATACCAACACAGACACCACACACAAAAAAATATTCTCCTGGTGCCTCTATCCACTCCCCCTTGCATATACACACTCAAGGGAATCTCTCGCCGTGACGTCATATTCGTCTCTCTCTCTAGACCACTCTCATTTCTCGTGATATCTCTCCCACGCCCCCCCCCCCCCGCCGGCCCATCTATCTAGGCGGATGGTAACAGGAGACAAGGGACACGATGTTTTTACCCAGGTTTGGGCCCTCTCGATGGAGGTAATACCCTACTCCTGCTTGATTAATATTGATGATATGGGTAGTACAAGAGTGGATCTACCACGAGATCGTGAGAGGCTAAACCCTAGAAGCTAGCCTATGGTATGATTGTTGTTCGTCCTACGGACTAAAACCCTTCGGTTTATATAGACACCGGATAGGTTAGGGTTACACATAGTCGGTTACAATGGTAGGAGATCTGCATATCCGTATCGCCAAGCTTGCCTTCCACGCCAAGGAAAGTCCCATCCGGACACGGGACGAAGTCTTCAATCTTGTATCTTCATAGTCCAGAGTCCGGCCAACGGTGATAGTTCGGCTATCCGGACACCCCCTAATCCAGGACTCCCTCAGTAGCCCCCGAACCAGGCTTCAATGACGATGAGTCCGGCGCGTTGATTGTCTTCGGCATTGTGAGGCGGGTTCTTCTCCAAATTCCATATACATGTCGAATAGTGTCCAGCTTCTGATAAATGCTGTGCTCCTTGGCTTCTGCGCCCAATAATGGCCATCTTCCACGTGTTTGAATGAATGCGAAAGGCCAGGGTATTCTTACAATTACCTCCCTAGCTGCGCAAATGAGCTGTCTATAAAAGGGGCGAGGATCTAGATCTGAGTCACCATCCCTCCTTCGCGAGCTTTCATCGGAGCGCCCCTGACCAAAGCCCATTCCATCATGGACACTCGACGCGGCTCCTCCTCTCGCGCTCCCAAATTCTCAGCCTGGAAATTGGGAGAGATGCTCAGTCCCGCATAGCGAGCTAGTTATACTCCAAACCAAGGGATTTCTCCCCCCGGCCTTCATGGTTCCGGTTCGAGCCGGACTCGCCACCTACAAGGGCGGAAAGCAAGCGGAGAGCGTCCCCTATCCTCTAAAGGAGAGCGGGTGTGCTTCATCTCTTATCTAGTAAGAGGACTCGGATTTCCAATCCATCCGTTTCTCCGGGGGCTCTTGGAGTTCTACGGCCTCCAGTTGCACCACCTTACGCCTGCCTCCATTTTGCACATCACAGGCTTCGTGGCCCTCTGCGAGCTGTTCTTGGGCGTCGAGGCTCATTTCGAGCTGTGGAAGAGATTATTCTGCCTAGTACCCCGTTCTCATGAGGGGTCAATATATCAAGTGGGCGGAGCCGAGCTATGACGCATCGCCGGGACCGGATACCTATCCGGAACCCCAAAGAAGGCGTTCGAAGACTGGCCCTCGGAATGGTTTTATATGGAGGACGTCCCGCTGCCGGATCCTGTTTGGATCGGCCTTCCGAAGTTCAGCAATGCTCCTCTGAAGAAGCGCCTAAGCTGGCGCCCTCGAAGCCCCCGGAGGGAAGATGACAAGGACGTCCTCTATTTGATGAGCCGAATAAGGTTACTGGCTCATGCCGGATTAACCATGATTGGAGTCATGGCAATCTGCATTATGAGTGGGGTGCAGCCGCTCCAGTATAGGGGTCACCCCATGTGGGATTTCAACGGGGAGGACGACGCCACCCGCCATGGCCGCAAAGGGCGGGGATCGGTCACCGAACTGGTGAAGATCTTGTCTGCTATGTACAAAGGGGAGGAGGAGGATTTCCTCCGCGTCAATGCACTAAAGGAGTTTTCTTCGAATAATCCTTGAAGCTGGGTAAGCAAACATCTTTGTGACCTGTCCGATCCATGTTCCCGTGGTTAAATATCTCATTTCGTGGTTTTTGCGCAGGAACTGCGCCGGACTGTGGAGAAGATACACAGCCCGCCCCCACAACCCGAGGATCCGGAACGGTCCCTCGATCCGACCTCCGAAGAGGATCCGGACATAAAGGTGGAGTTGATCGACGGGGTGTTCTACCAACTTAGCATCGACAATGCTTTGGTTGCCATTACGGCCGATTACCTCGGAATACTTCCAGCCTCACAGGTAACTGAGACCGAGGTCCCAAAATCCTGATAATGACCCACCCATGCATATTTTTGATCACCGTATACCAATGGTGTTTCGCAGGGGGTACCTTCGAGGCAGGAAGCCGAGCCCGCGACGGCTGGCCAACAAAGGGCAGTGCGGCCCCGCAGGCTGAAAAGAAGTGCGGTCCAGATCGAAACTCCGCCGCAATGGTATGGCGTGTCACCATACTCCCAGGATTGATTCCTGGAAGGCGTACTAACGCTGGTGCTCTTTTCAGGAAAAAGAGCGCTTGCCGGACTGACTCCGGAGAGGTTGCCAATCGAACCTCCACCGGCCAGGCTTCAAAGCCAGCTCCGGAGGCTGAGGCGGGCACGAGACGTGCGTCGGATGCTCCTCCGACAGAGGATGCCGACAGGTTGTCCGCCACCAACTCCGAGGTGGAGAGCGCCTTGAATCACAGGCGCCACGGACAGCTTCTTCGTGTGGCGTGTTTCTCCCAAGAGGCCTTGAATGCCATTGATTCAGGAGATGCGCACCTCCGTGCCTCTCAAGATGGTCTAGCCAGAGCCACGGAGCAGTATGTAAAGGACATACGGGTAAGGAAATTTGACAGATATATATGCCAGTAGCCCCCGAGACTTAAAATAGTTAGAATAACTGATTTAAGGATCATTTGTCATGCAGGATCTTACAAAAAAGAATACCCGACTGTCCAGGAGCTTGAAGAGTGCAAGGCCCAACTTGAGGCCGCACTAGCCACTACGGAGGAGCCACAGAGACCCCTCTCGTAATATACGCTTGTAAGATAAATAGTTTATGAAGTGCGGCGTGTGTGTAAATCTGACAAAAATATTGCAGATGGTGCCGGACTAGATCCGGACAAGCAGCAGCTCTTGCGCCAGCTAAAGGCTGGCGAGAGCGTGCTTACGAGGGTGCGGCAGGAGAAAAATAGCCTCCAAGACGCCAACACCAAGTTGGGCGAGGAACTAAAGGATGTTCGTGCCCAGTTGTCTGACTCCGTAAAGGAGAATCGGCGGCTTCGTCGCGGCATTTTCAGTAAGTGCTTGAAGGAACTTTGAAAGAGTTCGGCGAGGAAGGCGACTAACATAAACATGTATGTAGGTTTGCTCACAGTGTCGCCCCGAGGAGGAGATGCCCAGTCCTTCGGGTGATCTTTCTTCCCGAATCAAGGCTACCTGCACGAACGAAGTCCTGGCGGTGATGAAAGTCATTGGCGAGCCTTGTGGCCATCTATCTCCTCGCCTCAAGGCATTGGGGAGCTGGCAGAGCGGCTTCAAGGAGCACGACGGCGCTTCCGGCTATGGAAGATATCGGCCTGTCGTCAAGGCGCCAGGGAGGCCTGGGCCATGGTAAAGATGCGGTACACAAAGGCTGACCCAAACCACATGGCCGAGGTCGGACCTGTGGGGCCTGATGGGATAGAGATCCCTGTAAGCTTAGTGTACGGCCAAGTAGAGTTGGCCGCCAAGTATTCTCAGCAAGATTGTAAATTAGATAGCCTGTTAGATGGCATTGAGGAGGAATACAATGAGTCAAGTTGACTTTGTAAATAAATATGACATGAAAAATGTCTTCTAGCCGGATTGTAGATCGTTTGTCATAGCGGACCTTTTCGCTTCGACCTCAGGACCCAATAGTCCGGAGTGTGTCCGAATACCTTTGTGGTTATATAAGAAACGTGGTATGCATGGAGACAAGGCGTAGGGGTCGTGCTGTACCATACAAGTTCCCAACTAGTTATGTTATATTACATGGGTAGTTAGAAACATCTTCCAGGGAGAATAGTTCCGTTAAGGGTTCTTTTCGCTGGGATGCATGCCCTAAAGTGCATGTCAAAGCTGCTATTAAAGCAGAAAATCATCTGGGGGCAGATGGGTAAATAATTAAAAATCATCTTTTAGTTCACCGACTGAATATTCCTTTAAGAACGCTAGCTTTCGGCTTCACCCAGTCTGAGGTACACATCCGGCTGACCCGGCAGTAACAATCGAGAGGTGCTCCCTTTACCACCTAGCCGAGCAATCGGGAACATAGGGGTAAGCACAGGAGCCAGGCAACCCAGCTTGGCCAAAACTTAAGTCATATCGATGCATATAATGGTGAATAAAAGGTACATGCGGAAGCTTAACGCATGTGTTGGGCATAAAGCCCGTATAAATAAGCTTCTGTTAAAGAAGTCCCCAGGTATAATGAGCGCGGACAGCGCGTCAAATATGTGCGAACAAAGCGCCAACGAGCCTCTAGAGGCTGCAAAAAAAAGAAGGAGGAGGAAGGAGAGAAATAAAAGACAGCAAAAATAAAAAATGTGGACGGAGGAAGGAGACGAACTTGGAGTCGGGCACTTAGGCGTAGAATCTTCATAGACGGGCTGCGTTCCATGGGTTCGGCTCGAGTCAGTTATCCGATGCGTTTCACAGACGGTATGCTCCGCCGGTCAGGACCTGGTCGATGATGAAGGGACCTTCCCATTTGGGCTTGAGTTTGTCCTTTTTCTTGTCCGGCAGGCGTAGAACTAGTTCGCCAACGTTATAAGCTTTGGCTCGTACTTCCCTACTTTGATATCTTCGAGCCTGCTGTTGATAGAATGCGGAACGAGCTTTTGCCACGTCGCTCTCCTCCTCCAATGCGTCCAAACTGTCCTGCCGATCGAGCTCGGCTTCTCTTTCTTCATACATGCGCACGCCGAGGTGAGTCATGTATTACGTCAGAGGGCAATCGCCTCTGCACCGTACACCATAAAAATGGTGTGAATCCGGTAGTATGATTCGGCGTGGTCCGCAGCCCCCAGAGTACGGAGTCGAGCTCCTCAACCCAGTGCGTGTTAGATTCCTTGAGGGACCGCACTAGTCTGGGTTTAATGCCGCTCATGATTAGACCATTTGCTCGTTCGACTTGGCCGTTTGTTTGAGGGTGATAGACTGAGGCGTAATCGAGCTTGATGCCCATGTTTTTGCACCATAATTTGACCTCATCGGCCGTGAAGTTGGTGCCGTTATCAGTGATGATACTGTGGGGGACACCGTAACGGTGCACTACCCCCGATATGAAGTCTATCACTGGTCCGGATTCGGCCGTTTTAACAGGCTTGGCCTCTATCCATTTGGTGAATTTATCCACCATGACCAATAGATATTTTTGCTTGTGGGTTCCTCCCTTAAGGGGTCCAACCATGTCAAGCCCCCAGACCGTGAACGGCCAGGTGATAGGCATAGTTTTGAGGGCGGTGGGTGGCATGTGGCTGTGGTTAGCAAAAAGCTGGCAACCGACGCATCGTTGGACTAAATCCTGCGCATTTGCCTGGGCCGTCGGCCAATAAAATCCTATACGAAAGGCCTTGCCTACAAGGCCCCGGGCTGCGGCGTGGTGCCCACCCAGTCCGGCATGAATTTCAGCCAGGAGGTTTCGCCCTTCCTCTTCGGAGATACACCTTTGAAGGACTCCGGTAGTACTTTTCTTATAAAGCTCTCCTTCATGGACTTTATAGGCTCTAGATTGCCGTACTATGCAGCGAGCCTCATTTTGGTCTTCGGGGAGTTCCTGCCTAGTTAGGTAGGCTAGGAATGGTTCCGTCCACGGGGCGATAACCGCCATTATTTCGTGAGCGGAGGGTGTTATCTCGGGGCGAGCCTCCGATTGTGTCGGTGTTGGCGTCGAGGCGATGCGGTTGGGTCCTGATTGTTATTTCCGGACTCCCCTTCCCATAGTACAGATGGCTTGAAGAGCCGTTCCAGAAAGATATTGGGTGGGACGGCATCGCGTTTTGCACCGATGCGTGCCAATATATCCGCCGCCTGGTTGTTATCCCGGGCTATATGATGAAATTCGAGTCCTTCGAACCGTGTTGACATTTTTAGGACCGCATTGCGGTATGCTGCCATTTTTGGATCTTTGGCATCAAAGTCTCCGTTTATTTGAGATATTGCGAGGTTCGAATCCCTGCGCACCTCTAGGCGTTGAATGCCCATGGAGACTGCCATCCGGAGGCCGTGCGTAAGGGCCTCATATTCGCCGCGTTGTTGGAGTCCGTATACATTATCTCGAAGGATGTATTGGACTGTGTCCCCGGTTGGGGACGTCGGGCGACGCCAACCCCAGGCCAGCAAACATTTTGGAGCCGTCAAAGTGCATGATCCAATTGGAGTATGCGCCGTACTCTTTAGGGAGTTCGGCTTCGGTCCATTCGGCCACGAAGTCGGCCAAAACCTGCGACTTGGTAGCTCGTCGTGGCTTGTAGGTTATGTCGAATGGAAGGAGCTCTATCGCCCATTTAGAAATCCGGCCCGTCGCGTCGCGGTTGTTTATAATGTCATTAAGAGGTACTTCGGAGGCTACCGTTATCGAACACTCTTGAAAGTAGTGTCGCAGCTTCCGGGATGCCATGAACACCGCGTATGCTATCTTTTGATAGTGTGGGTACCGGGACTTGCACGGAGTTAGGACAGTGGACACATAGTAAACTGGTTTTTGAAGAGGGAACCGGTGTCCGTCCGTTTCTCGTTCGACAACGAGCACCGCGCTGACAACTTGATGTGTTGCGACGATATATAATATCATTGGTTCGCCCACATTGGCGCGGCCAGACCGGATTTGTTGCCAATATGGCTTTTATCTCTTCGAGTCCGGCCGTGGCGTATCAAATCCACTCGAAGTGTTCGTGCGCCGGAGGAGGCGGTAAAGGGGTAACGCCTTTTCTCCCAAGCGGAGATAAAGCGGCTTAGAGCCGCTCGCATCCAGTCAATTTTTGTATTTTTTTGAGGTCTTTTGGAATATCCAATTTTGACAGAGCTCGGATCTTGGCTGGGTTTGCTTCAATTCCTCTACCGGACACAATGAAGCCCGAGAGCTTTCCGGTGGACGCCAAGACGCATTTTCCGGATTGAGCTTTATGTCATATGTTCGAAGATTGTCGAATGTGAGCCTCAAGTCGTCAACTAAAGTTTCGACGTGCTTGGTTTTGACGACCACGTCATCTACATACGCTTCCACTGTTTTGCCGATCTAGTTTGCCAGACATGTCTGAATCATGCGCTGATATGTTGCGCCGGCGTTTTTGAGCCCAAAGGGCATTGTGTTGAAGCGAGCGGGCCGTATGGAGTGATGAATCTTTGTTGCCGCTTGGTGCAGCTCCTCCATCTTGATTTGGTGGTAGCCAGAGTACGCGTCGAGGAAGCACAATGAGTCGTGTCCTGCTGTAGCGTCAATAATTTGATCAATTCAGGGGAAGGGGAAGGGATCCTTTGGGCAAGCCTTATTGAGGTCTTTAAAATCAACACATAGGCGCCAGGATTTATCCTTCTTTGGTACCATCACCAGGTTTGCTAGCCAGTCCGGATGTTTTATATCTCTGATGAATCCGGCTTCCAAAAGTTTGGCTAGCTCCTCTCCCATGGCATGTCTCTTGGGTTTGGAAAAGCGCCGAAGAGCCTGTTTGACTGGCTTGAATCCTTTCAGGATATTTAGGCGGTGCTCGGCCAGCCGACGTGGGATTCCTGGCATGTCTGAAGGGTGCCAGACAAAGATGTCCCAGTTTTATTGTAGAAATTCTCGTAGTGTGGCGTCTACATCATGGTTTAATTGTGTCCCAATGGAGGCCGTCTTTGCAGGGTCCGTTGGGTGGACTTGGAATTTGACTTTTTCATCTGCTGGTTTAAAAGAAGTGGACCTGGATCTTTTATCAAGTATCACATCGTCCCTGTTCACCGTGGAGCGCATCGCGGTGAGTTCCTCGGCCGCTAGGGCTTCGGATAGTGCCTCGAGGGCTAGTGCGGCTGTCTTGTTTTCCGTGCGGAGTGCTATGTTCGGATCACTAGCGAGAGTGATGATTCCGTTAGGTCCGGGCATTTTAAGCTTCATGTACCCATAATGGGGTATAGCTTGAAAAATTGTAAATGCCTCTCGTCCTAATAAAGCATGATATCCGCTGTTGAACGGGGCCACTTGAAATGTGACCTCATCGGACCTGTAATTGTCCGGCGAGCCGAAGACTATGTCCAGTGTGATTTTTCCTGTGCAGCATGCTTCCTGGCTAGGGATTATTCCTCTAAAGGTTGTTGTCGGTGTCAAAACCGGCAGATCTCGGGTAGGGGGTCCCGAACTGTGCGTCTTAGGATCAATGGTAACAGGAGACAAGGGACACGATGTTTTACCCAGGTTCGGGCCCTCTTGATGGAGGTAAAACCCTACGTCCTGCTTGATTAATATTGATGATGTGTGTTACAAGAGTGGATCTACCACGAGATCAAAGAGGCTAAACCCTAGAAGCTAGCCTATGGTATGATTGTTGTATATGAGATTATCTATCGACTAGTCTGGCCTCGGTTTATATAGTGCACCAGAGGCCAAGGAGAACAAGAGTCCTAGCCGAATACGCCGGTGGGGGAGGAGTCCTTGTCTTGATCGCCAAGTCTTGTGGAATCTTCCTTGTATGCGGCAACCGTCCGGACTGGCCCATGAGTATACGACCATGGGGATCCTCGCCCAATCCAAGCGATCGGGAGACGGCGTGGTGAGTACCCCTAGTCCAGACACCGTCGATAGCCCCCTGAACCGGTATTCAAGTTGGGGACGCTCCTCGATTCTTCGAACTGTTCTTCATCTTGATTCGTCGGTCTTGAAAACTGGTTCAACAAATCTTCTCATCTTCGATCTTGAGGATCGCCGAAATGCATTCGACGAGTTTACACGTCGGGTATCCGAGGAGCCCTTTTAAGTTTCCAGCCTTTATCAATGCCTTGTTATTTTTATGCCACGCCTCGGGTTTGAAGTTATTCCCGGGAGGCAGTGTCCTCTTGCGTCCAAGCTCCAACGCCGGACTGCATTCGAGGTATCTTTTGCAATGAAAGCACCAACGCCGGACCGCTTCCAGCTCTAACGCCGGAATGTATCCGAGCTCAAACGCCGGATCAGATCCGAGCTCCAACGCGGATCAGATCCGAGCTCCAACGCGGACTATGTGTCCGAGCTCCAACGCCGGACTATGTATCCGAGGTGTCATAAATCACCTTGGTTCAAAGAAGTTTGAAGGAGTTTAGCCGAGCTTAATGCCGGAAATGCCCTCTAAGGAGCCAGCCACTTGCATCCGAACTATATGCCGAATTGCTTCCGAGGTGGTGCATCACCCCGAATGTGGGCTGATTTTTGGTCAATATTTTTTATTAATGCAATTTATTCTCTGATGAGATATATAGCCAGTAGCCCTCAAGGTGTGTATCGGTCTAAAACCCGAGATGCCCATGAAGGATGACATAAGACCGCTGATCCCCGTAGCTGCTGAGACTCAGGTTGATTTTCAAAATCGGTTTGAGGATCAAGTCCTAGCTCGGCAGAATACTTCGGGACACAAAAAGCGGCGTGCTCAGTCCTCAAGACTCAGGTTGGGTGCGGCCGACCAACCCGAGGATCAAAATCTCCTCGGAGATTATACTTAAAATTTTACGCATTGGGCCGAGGCAATGCAGTAGCCCCAGACACTGGTCGGGTGGCAATACCAGATCGAGGATCGATGTGCCCCTTTAATATTTGTAAATAATAAGCCCGAAGCCCAGTAGCCCCCGATCCTTAATGCGGGCACGGGAGGCCGAATTAAGGATCGATATCCACAGTAAAATCACAAATTATGTGTAAGAACTCTATGTATCCAAGTACTTTATGTCATTAATGCTCGAATCCGTATTGTACAAAACTTTCTTGACCGACCATCAGCTTCCACCTCCTCGGCCAATACCCGAGGAGTGTTTGTCCTACTTTATAAAGCCTTTATGAGGGCAAAGATTTACAACAAACAAGGCAATCTGGCCATACGGTTTTATAAACAAAGGTACGCGGAGAGACATGTTATATTACTGTTTAATAAAAGAAATGTCTTCCAAAGAAAATAGTCTCGCTACCGGTTCCTTTCTTTGGTTGTCATGCTAAGCATGATCATGAAACCTCAGCTCCAATGTAAGAGCAAAATATCGAGGATTTAGTTTGGGAGGCCAGTTAATAGCCCCCTGTAGTGTTCGGCGACAGTCGAGGTCAAGCCGGAAACACTTCGGCCAATTTTATGAATGGCCCGTCATTTAATATAGTCATCGGATCACTGACCAGTTTACACCTATTGTGACAGTCAGTTTTCGGCTTTCTCCACTGAGGTGCTTGACCATGCGAGCTGGAAGCACAATCACAGTGGTTCTCCCTTTGCACACCTAGCCGAACAAAGCGGAACATAGGAGGCAAGCGCGGGAACCGGGCAACCCAACTATTGACCGAAGACACAATTCGAAACTGATGCATATATAGCAATATCCGAGAATGTTTTTGCCGAATCTCTAAAGGTGTCCGGCGTTGCACTGCGAGACTTGTGCTGAAAATACACAAATGGTTTAAAAGTGCCAAAAGCTGGGAAAACCAAAAAACGTCAGTAAAAACTTGACGTCCGAACAAGATCAAGTGTTCGTGCCAATCCAAAATTGGACTTTAGAAAAAAAGTGCTTCTGCCGTGCTTTAACTTTGCAACGACTAAGAAGAAAAACACTTAGTATGAAACGGCTCAAATAAACATAAGAGCCCCCAAGTGACTTGGGTAAAAGTTGACTATAAAATGTAAGGTGACATGTAGAATGCCTTCTAGCCGGATTGTAGATCGTTTGTCGTAGCGGACCTTTTCGCTTCAACCTCTGGACCCAATTATGCAGGTGTGTCCGAATACCCTCGCGGTTATAAAACCGGGGCATGCGTGGAGACCAGGCGTAGGGGTCATTAGTGCTTTATCGCATAAGTGCCCAACTAGTTATGTTATATTACATGGTTAGTAAGAAACATCTTCCAGGAGAATAGTTCCCTTAGGGGTTCCTTTCCACAGGAGGCATGCCCTAAAGTGCATGTCCGGACTGCGAAAAGAGCGAGAAAAACATCTGGGGCAGGTAAATAAATAGGTAAGAAATCATCTTTTAGTTCACCGACCGAGTATTCCCTTAAGAACGCTAGCTTTCGGCTTCACCCAGTCTGAGGTACACATCCGGCTGACCGGCAGTAATAATCGCAGAGGTGCTCCTTTACCACCTAGACGAACAATCGGGAACGTAGGGGTAAGCACGAGAGCCGAACAACCCAGCTTGGCCAAAACTTAAGTCATATCGATGCATATAATGGTGAACAAAAGGTACATGCGGAAGTGTGACAAATGTGTTGGGCATAAAGCCCGAATTAATAAGCTTCTGTTAAAGAAGCCCCCAGGTATAATGAGCGCGGGTAGCGCGTCAAGTATGTGCAAACAAAGTTTGGACAAGGAAAAAAATTTACAAGCAACTTTTTTTTTCAAAAAAGTATAATGCTTGGTCGAACCGAACACAAGTTAGAAATTTAAAACTTTGAGCATGAAGGCAACTTAGCTGGTTAATGTGTTCGGTATTGACGACGCGGTCCGAGCTTGATGCGGGACAAGTTTCCATCCCCCAAGCCGGTCCCGAGGTGGCGGAGCAAAGGGCTCGGCACTCCAAGTGGTGACATAGCACGGTCAATGCAGGACGGCAGTGATGCCAAGTCCACGGCATGGGGTAATGAAGTGTTGTGAAGCCCCGTCCGGCGAAGTGACGCTAAAGGATATAGTCCGGCTGGATCATTTTCCTGTGCGCAAAAAATAGTGCAAACCAGAGATAATAGTAATAAAAAAATTGTTGCATAATAAATAATTTATGCAAAGTGAGTAATAAAAGAAATATGGACTGGCGCCGAAGTCGATGTCGATGCAGGTCGTCGGCGTAATGCAATAAAGGCGTGGCAAAACCTGGATTCGCAGGTCGGTCCGAGTTCCGGATGCGGCGTTCGCCGGACTATGTACGGAAACTGACCGAAGCATCATGCGACCGTCGATAATGCGGCCACCATTTGATAGACCTATGTATATATGATGGACAAACCAGAGTAATAATTCCTTGGGAAAAATTAACCCAAACAAGCAAAAATAAATATTAGGATTAATAGCACCGGTTTATTTGTTGTAGCAATCCGAAGGAAGGTGATTCCCAAAATTGGGACTCGATCCGCGCACCCATCGCCTGGTCGGCTAGTGACGCCAAGTGTCCGGAGTAGGTTGATGAAGAGATGGCGAAGCCCCGGTCCAGCCGAGATGTCGAAGTAGGTCGGCGTGGCGGACACACCTTGAAGAAGCAATAGTGCGCCCTGCCGATGCGTGTCGTGGCGTGGTCGATGCGGCTTGATGAAGCGACCGTGCGGCGATGCGGTATGCCCGCTCCGTGTAATCCGTGGGGCGGCGGTTTTGGTGATGATTTATCCTTCGCGATGCCGGAATCTCGTTCGGCTTGCCGAGATAATGATCCGAAGAAGTTGAGCTCGGCTCAACAAAGTGACGACGTGTCTAGCGCAGGTCGGCAGCCGTGGAGCAATATTACCGGACTGGTTTGGCACCAGCATGATGTTGAAGATCATGTCCAAAAGATCTTAAAGTTAGTGGGATGTGTTCGGAAACAAAACACAATACCCCATACAAAACTTCCTTCAAAAAGGATGTCCGAAATCCCGTTCATAAAAAGACGAACTCGGGTCGGATTCGTTTTCGCGCAGAAAACAGATCCGAAAAGTGATGCACTAATCGGAAGGTTCCCGGAGTTTGGACGGTCGGATCAAGCTGAAATTTTGAGGGGTGGTAGATATAGGAATTCCGCAGCCGATCAACGGTTGGATCTTCCAAAGGAAGTCCAAGCTAGAAGCTGGACACCACGTCCTAAACTCGTCCGGATTCTCGTTCAGATTCAATGCGGCTCCGGTATATCGGAGATTGCCAGAGATTCCTCCATCGGACCTCGACGAAATTTTCCAGGGTTGTTGTAGACTCAATTCCGCACAATTCCACCGAAGCAATCGTCAAACCGGCGCCGAGGAGGCACCGACGGCGGATTCGAGTTCGCTGTCGAGAAAAACAGACGGCCGCCTCGAGGGCAATGCCGACGTTGAGCCCCGGCTCCTGGATGATTCCTCCATGATCTTGATAGAGATCGGAGTTGATGTTGATGAAGGCCCTCATCCGAACATGATGATCAGAGATAGGCGCGAGTCCTTGGTCGAACCAAGGTGACCCGGTCGGTGGTGACGAAGAAGCCGACGTCGCAGTTGACCTGCAGTCGAGCCATTGATCCTTTCGCCGAACACACAGCGGAACTCTCAATGAAAGCACCAATGTCGGTGTCAAAACCGGCGGATCTCGGGTAGGGGTCCCGAACTGTGCGTCTTAGGATCAATGGTAATAGGAGACAAGGGACACGATGTTTTACCCAGGTTCGGGCCCTCTTGATGGAGGTAAAACCCTACGTCCTGCTTGATTAATATTGATGATGTGTGTTACAAGAGTGGATCTACCACGAGATCAAAGAGGCTAAACCCTATAAGCTAGCCTATGGTATGATTGTTGTATATGAGATTATCTATCGACTAGCCTGGCCTCGGTTTATATAGTGCACCAGAGGCCTAGGAGAACAAGAGTCCTAACCCGAATACGCAGGTGGGGAGGAGTCCTTGTCTTGATCGCCAAGTCTTGTGGAATCTTCCTTGTATGCGGCAACCGTCCGGACTGGCCCATGAGTATACGACCATGGGGATCCTCGCCCAATCCAACTGATCGGGAGACGACGTGGTGAGTACCCCTAGTCCGAGGACACCGTCGATTGTGCTGCTTGCCGCTCAATGCGGTTCCAGTCTATTTCCATTTTTCGGAGGGTTTCCTCATAGATGAGGTTTAGTCCGCTTCCGCCATCCATGAGTACCTTAGTAAGGCGAAAGCCGTCCACTATCGGACTGAGAACCAATGCGGCTGGTGCCGGGCTGTTCGGAATTTAGGTTCATCACTGGCATTATAGGTAATAGCCGTGTCACTCCATGGATTTATTGTTGCTACTTGGTAGACTTCGGCAAGGTTGCGGAGTGTTTGTTTTCGCATGTTATTTGATGTGAAAGTCTCGAAGACTGTTAACACTTTGTCTTTGGTGTTGTTGGGCTGGGATTACGAGCTAGAAGCTCTTCGCCACTTTTGGCCACCTGCCGTAGTATCCAACATGCTCGAAGGCTATGAGTTGGAGTGGCGCCCTCTGTGCTATGAATTTTGCAGGGTCCGTTTAGCCAACCCTCCAGTACGGTTCTGTACCCTTTAGGGGGTTTTGGTTTTTTGGTATTTGACCCAGGTGCTTGATAATGATGCACCCTTTTATTTCGGACTAGGGACGTGTTCGGGGCCGGATTATCCCAAAATTTACTTTCGGTTTTCCAGGCGCTCTCCATCGCACAGTACTTTTGTACTATGGTCACCAAGTCGGCAAAGCGTGTAATTTCGCGACGACTTATGGTATTTAGGATTCCCTTGTCCGTGCAATTGTTGCAGAAAATTGGGATTGCGTCCTCCTCTCGGCAGTCCTTTATCCTGTTCATAACCAGGAGGAATCGCCCGATAATGATGTCTTGTTTTTGTGCTCTTGCCGAATTCGAGAGAGATCGCTAATGTTTGGGTGGTCGGGTGGAACTAGATCCGGAACCCGTCCAATTTAGGACTCGGGGGCGAGAAGTTTCGAACTTCGGAAGTTTGGATTTTTGAGTGTTATCCAATGAGTCCAACCCGCCACGACTTTAAGTTCGTGGCTTGATCGACATCCGTCCCTCTGCGGGAATCCGGCATGGAGGGATCGGGAATCCGGACATAGCTAGTCCTTAAGGTAGAAGAAGAATCGTCGCATTGTTCCTCTATCACGGCAACATGATGGGTAGCCTGGGGAGAGTTGATCTCTCTCAGATCGGTTTTAGGCCCGATCCGGTCGTAGTCCGTGGCGACTCGAGGCGGCGATGCGATCCAAGAGCTCGTTTATGGAGGAGAGCTCGATCGGATCTAACTGTTCGGCAAGTTCCGAACTAACATGGAGATTGGTTTCGATGACTCGAGAGGTCATCGTCGGCGTGGCGGCCGAACTAGCGGTCATGAGAAAACCGCCTAGCCGAAGAGTCTGACCAGTAGCCAAGGCTTCTTTGGCGATAGTATCGTCTTTAAAAGGCGAGATGAGGCATCCTACGATGGCGGCAGCACAGAGGAACTCTCAATGAAAGCACCAATGTCGGTGTCAAAACCGGCGGATCTCGGGTAGGGGTCCCAACTGTGCGTCTAGGCGGATGGTAACAGGAGACAAGGGACACGATGTTTTACCCAGGTTGGGCCCTCTCGATGGAGGTAATACCCTACTCACCTTGATTAATATTGATGATATGGGTAGTACAAGAGTGGATCTACCACGAGATCGTAGAGGCTAAACCCTAGAAGCTAGCCTATGGTATGATTGTTGTTCGTCCTACGGACTAAAACCCTCCGGTTTATATAGACACCGGATAGGTTAGGGTTACACAGAGTCGGTTACAATGGTAGGAGATCTGCATATCCGTATCGCCAAGCTTGCCTTCCATGCCAAGGAAAGTCCCATCCGGACACGGGACGAAGTCTTCAATCTTGTATCTTCATAGTCCAGGAGTCCGGCCAACGCTGATAGTTCGGCTATCCGAACACCCCCTAATTCGGGACTCCCTCACCCTGCCAAATGCATCAACTACACATTCACACATGTTACATCACGTACCCCATTGATCTAAAAAGCCCTCTCTTCACGTTTATTTCACATACAACATTCCTTTTGAATAAAGCGTGGCCAAAAAATATTTTAGAATTTCTACATATATACAACATTACAAAGTTATATGGAGGAGTATGAACGCTTGCATTGTATGGTGCCCACAATGATATTTATTCCATCTGTGAATTTGTATATTTTTATACTATATATAAAGTTAGTCATAATAAAGAGAAAGCGAAGAGCACCTCTCTCTCCATCACATACCCCCCCCTCTACGCCCTTTCAGACGCACACAAACTATCTCCGTGTCCTCTAAAAGTAAGCCCCAGACATTCATGCATGTTTCATCTTTCTCTCGCGATATATACGGTGATGATCAACTGTATTTGAAGCAAGCATGATACATACATTGGACTTCAGAATCCACTCATTACGATCACCATTTACGTTTGTGGTTATTATACGATCCACGGGCTCACCGTACAACTCTGTATTTGCTCAAGACACGACTAGTTGGCCAGTTAAACGCTCCACGTGGCACCTCTAGTGTTGCATCACATTATCTCACTACCATCGGGCCCACCTGTCGGCTTGTATCTACTCTACATCTACACTCTTATAAAATACTAGCAAGATGCCCATGCGTTGCACGGAACATCAAGATGCATTTGTATGAGTAGTTTATCTTGTGGGAGAAAAGGATGAACAAGGGAAGGCCTTATTTGCAAGTGTGGAGAGGGGTGTGGGTATCTTCTTGCAAAATTGCCATAGTTTCCTTCCTATCAAATCGAGATATAGATGGACGGCCTATATTCTTGAGGATGGCGGGGCACATGATCATCACCGACTATGCTTTTTATAAGAGTAGGGATAAAATACACTCTTATAAAAACAGAGTTAGTGATGATGGTGTGCCCGCCATCCTCAATATAGGCCGTCGATTTATATCTCATTTGATAGGAAAGAAACTATGACAATTTTGCAAAAGGTACCCACACACCTCTCCACATTTGCAAATAAGGCCTTCCCTCGTTCATCCTTTTCTCTCACAAGATAAACTAGTCATACAAATGCATCTTGATGTTACGTGCAACGCACGGGCATCTTGCTAGTAAGAACGAAAACAAACGACAAAAAAATATTGGATGGTGGTTCAAGTCATGACCCATGAGCAGCGGACAAGGTGGCCTTGTATTGGTATCTTTGAGCCGTCTGTTTTAACACACAGGAGCTGGTGTGGTGATTATACACACACGCACGCATGCACACGAACTGCATGCACGCAACACTCACATGAACACATGCACCCACGCACGCACGCAACACTCACACGTACACACATAGCCACGCACACACGCAACACTCACACGCACACACGCACGCATGCATGCACACACCAGTACATGATACGTCTCCAACGTATCTATAATTTTTGATTGCTCCATGCTACTTTATCTACTGTTTTAGGCTTTATTGGGCTTTATTTTCCACTTTTATATTATTTTTGGGACTAACCTATTAACCGGAGGCCCAGCCCAGAATTGCTATTTTTTGCCTATTTCAGTGTTTCGAAGAAAGGGAATATCAAACGGAGTCCAAATGGAATGAAACCTTCGGGAACATGATTTTCTCGCCGAACGTGATCCAGAGAACTTGGAGTGCAAGTCAAGAAGCAACCAGAGCCTTCACGAGATAGCAGGGCCCCCCCCCCCATAGGGCGCGCCCCGTGTCTCGTGGGCCCCTCGGGCGGCCACCGACGTACTTCTTCTTCCTATATATACCTACATACCCCGAAAACATCCGGGGGCACCACGAAACACAATTTCCACCGCTGTAACCTTACAGATCCATGAGATCCCATCTTGGAGCCTTCACGGCACTCACGGGAGGGAATCAAGCACGGGGGCCTCTACATCAACATCCTTGCCCCTCCGATGAGTTGTGAGTAGTTTACCACAGACTTACGGGTCCATAGTTATTAGCTAGATGGCTTGTTCTCTCTTTTTGGATCTCAATACAATGTTCTCCCCCTCTCTTGTGGAGATCTATTCAATGTAATCTCTTTTTGCGGTGTGTTTGTCGAGATCCGATGAATTGTGGGTTTATGATTAAGTTTGTCTATGAATAATATTTGAATCTTCTCTGAATTCTTTTATGTATGATTGAGTTATCTTTGCAAGTCCCTTCGAATTACCGGTTTAGTTTGGCCTACTAGATTGATCTTTCTTGCCATGGGAGAAGTGCTTAGCTTCGGGTTCAATCTTGCGGTGTCCTTACCCGGGATGTAAGGGGTTGCAAGGCACGTATTGTGTTGTTGCCATCGAGGATAACAAGATGGGGTTTATATCATATTGCATGAGTTTATCCCTCTACATCATGTCATCTTGCTTAAAGCGTTACTCTGTTCTTATGAACTTAATACTCTAGGTGCATGCTGGATAGTGGTCGATGTGTGGAGTAATAGTAGTAGACGCAGGTAGGAGTCGGTCTACTTGTTATGGACGTGATGCCTATATACATGATCATGCCTAGATAATCTCATAACTATGCGCTTTTCTATCAATTGCTCGACAAGAATTTGTTCACCCACCGTAAGACTTATGCTATCTCGAGAGAAGCCTCTAGTGAAACCTATGGCCCCTGGGTCTATCTTTTATCATATTTACTTTCAATCTACTTTTATTTGCATCTTTACTTTTTGCATCTATACCAAAAATACCAAAAATATTATTTACTATCTTTGTTAGATCTCACTTTCGCAAGTGGCCGTGAAGGGATTAACAACCCCTTTATTGCGTTGGTTGCGAGTTATCAGTTTGTTTGTGTAGGTGCGTGGGACTTTTGAGGAGCCTCCTACTGGATTGATACCTTGGTTCTCAAAACCGAGGGAAATACTTATGCTGCACTTTGCTGCATCACCCTCTCCTCTTCGAGGAAAACCAACGCAAGCTCAAGACGTAGCAAGAAGGATTTCTGGCGCCGTTGCCGCGGAGGTCTTCGCTCAAGTCAAGACATACCAAGTACCCATCACAAACTTATCTCCCTCGCATTTACATTATTTGCCATTTGCCTCTCGTTTTCCTCTCCCCCACTTCACCCTTGCCGTTTTATTCGCCCTCTCTTTCCCAATCTCCTCCTCTCTTTTTTCCCGTTGCCTTTCCTCGTCCGTTTGTTTGCTTGTGTGTTGGATTACTTGTTGCCATGGCGCAAGATAATACCAAATTGTGTGACTTCTCGAATACAAATAATAATGATTTCCTTAGTACTCCGATTGCTCCTCTTAATAATGATGAGCCTTGTGAAATCAATACCGCTTTGCTGAATCTTGTTATGAAAGATCAATTCGCCGGCCTTCCTAGCGAAGATGACGCTACTCATCTAAACAACTTTGTTGATTTGTGTGATATGCAAAAGAAGAAAGATACGGATAACAATGTTGTCAAATTAAAGTTATTTCCGTTTTCACTTAGAGATCGTGCTAAAGTTTGGTTCTCGTCTTTGCCTAAAAATAGTATTGATTCTTGGAACAAGTGCAAAGATGCTTTTATCTCTAAGTATTTTCCTCCGCTAAGATTATCACTCTTAGGAACGATATTATGAATTTTAAACAACTTGATCATGAGCATGTTTCCCAATCTTGGGAAAGAATGAAATTGATGCTTCGCAATTGCCCTACTCATGGTTTGAATTTATGGATGATCATACAAAATTTCTATGCCGGTTTGAACTTTGCTTCTAGAAATCTCTTAGATTCGGCCGCGGGAGGCACATTTATGGAAATCACGTTAGGAGATGCTACAAAATTACTTGATAATATTATGGCTAATTATTCTCAATGGCACACCGAAAGATCTTCTAGTAAAAAAGTGCATGTTGTAGAAGAAATCAATGTTTTGAGTGGAAAGATGGATGAACTTATGAAGATGTTTGCTACTAAAAATACTCCTCTTGATCCCAATGATATGCCTTTGTCTTTTTTTATTGAGAATAATAATGAATCTATGGATGTGAATTTTGTTGGTAGGAATAGTTTTGGAAACAATGCTTATAGGGGAAATTTTAATGCTAGACCGTTCCCTAGTAATTCCTCTAATAATTATGGAAATTCCTACAATAATTCTTATGGTAATTTTAATAAGATGCCCTCTGATTTTGAGAATTGTGTGAAAGAATTTATGATCTCTCAAAAGAATTTTAATGTTATGCTTGAAGAAAAAGTGCTCAAAGTTTATGATTTAGCTAGGAACGTTGATAGACTTTCGCTTGATGTTAATTCTCTTAAACTTGGATCTTCTTCTCCTAAGCATGATATCAATGAGTCTCTCAAAGTAATGAGAATTTCCATTGACGAGTGCAAGGAAAGAACCGCTAGATTGCGTGCTAAGAAAGAAAGCTTTATACAAGCGTGTTCCTCTAATTTCCATGAAAATAATGATGAGGATCTTAAAGTTATTGATGTGTCGCCGATTAGATCTATGTTTTGCAATATGAACTTTGATGATTATGGGACTGATGATGAATCAACTTTGCCTAGAAGGCGTCCCAAGAATTCAGAATCTTTAGATCTTAATGATAAATTTGGTAAAAGTGAGATTGGAGAATCCTCAACTTCTAATAGTGTTGAACCCACTATCTCGGACTTCAAGGAATTTAATTATGATAATTGCTCTTTAAAAGGTTGTATTTCCTTGTTGCAAGCCGTTGTTAATTCTCCTCATGCTTATAGTCAAAGTAAAGCTTTTACTAAGCATATTGTTGATGCCTTAATGCAATCTTATGATGAGAAACTTAATTTGGAAATTTATATACCTAGAAAGCTTAATGATGAGTGGGAACCTACTATAAAGATTAGAATTAAAGATTATGAGTGTTTTGCTTTGTGTGATTTGGGTGCTAGTGTTTCCACGATTCCGAAAACTTTATGTGATATTCTAGGTTTCCATGATCTTGATGATTGTTCTTTAAATTTACACCTTGCGGATTCCACCATTAAAAATCCTATGGGAAGGATCAATGATGTTCTTATCGTTGCAAATAGAAATTTGGTGCCCGTAGATTTTATCGTTCTTGATTTAGATTGCAATCTTTCATGTCCTATTATTATTGGTAGACCTTTCCTTAGAACGATTGGTGCGATTATTGATATGAAGGAAGGGAATATTAGATTCCAATTTCCCTTAAAGAAAGGCATGGAGCACTTTCCAAGAAAGAAAGTTAAATTACCTTATGAATCTATCATGCGTGCTACTTATGAGTTTAGTGCCAAAGACGGCACTCCTTAGATCTATCCTCGCTTTTCTGCCTAGCTAGGGGCGTTAAACGATAGCACTAGTTGGGACGCAACCCAATTTTCTTTATTTTTTTGTTTTTGTTTCTGTTTAGGAATAAATAATCCATCTAGCCTCTGTTTATATGCGGTCTTATCTTTTAATTAGTGTTTGTGCCAAGTTAAACCTATTGGATCTTCTTGGATGATAGTTATTTGATCTTGCTGTAATTTCCAGAAACTTTGCGCTCGATTGCAGAATTGTTAAAAATCACCAGAACGTGATAAAATAGTGATTTCAATTTCTGCTGATCAATAAACAAATTGTCTAGGTCTCCTAAGTTTGGTAGATTTTTTGGAGTTCCAGAAGTTTGCGTTAGTTACAGATTACTACAGACTGTTCTGTTTTTGACAGATTCTGTTTTTCGTGTGTTGATTGCCTATTTTGATGAATCTATGGCTAGTAAAATAGTTTATAATCCATATAGAAGTTGGAATACAGTAGGTTTAACACCAATATAAATAAATAATGAGTTCATTACAGTACCTTAAAGTAGTCTTTTGTTTTCTTTCTCTAACGGAGCTCACGAGATTTCTATTGAGTTTTGTGTTATGAAGTTTTCAAGTTTTGGGTGAAGCTTTTATGGACTATGGAATAAAGGGTGGCAAGAGCCTAAGCTTGGGGATGCCCATGGAACCCCAATATATTCAAGAATAGCCAAAAGCCTAAGCTTGGGGATGCCCCGGGAAGGCATCCCCTCTTTCATCTTCGTTCGTTGGTAACTTTACTTGGGGCTATATTTTTATTCACCACATGATAAGTGTTTTGCTTGGAGCGTCTTGTATTATTTGCGTCTTTGCTTGTTAGTTTACCACAATCATCCTTGATGTACACACCTTTTGGGAGAGCCATACATGAATTGGAATTTGATAGAATACTCTATGTGCTTCACTTATATCTTTTGAGCTCGATAGTTTTGCTCATAGTGCTTCACTTATATCTTTTGAGCGTGATAATTTTTGCTCTAGTGCTTCACTTAGATCTTTTGGAGCACGGTGGTATATTTGTTTTAAAGAAACTATTGATCTCTCATGCTTCACTTAGATTATTTTGAGAGTCGTTAATAGCATGGTAATTTGCTTAAAGTTAATATACTTGGTATTCAAGATATGTGAAACTTTCTTTTGGGTGCGTTGAATACTAAGAAAAGTTTGATACTTGATAATTGTTTTGAGGTATGGAGGTGGTAATATTAAAGTCATGCTGGTTGGGTGATTATGAATTTAAAGAATGCTTGTGTTGAAGTTAGCAAATCCCGTAGCATGCACGTATGGTTAATGTTGTGTAACAAATTTGAAACATGAAGTGTACCTGGCTTGTGCATCCTTATGAGTGGCGGTCGGGGACGAGAGATGGTCTTTTCCTACCAATCTATCCCCTAGGAGCATGCGCGTAGTACTTGATTTTTGATGACTTCTAAATTTTTGCAATAAGTATATGAGTTCTTTTGACTAATGTTGAGTCCATGGATTATACGCACTTTTACCTTTCCGCCATTGCTAGCCTCTTCGGTACCGTGCATTACCCTTTCTCACATTGAGAGTTGGTGCAAACTTCGTCGGTGCATCCAAACCCCGTGATATGATATGCTCTATCACACATAAACCTCCTTATATCTTCCTCAAAACAGCCACCATACCTACCTATTATGGCATTTCCATAGCCATACCGAGATATATTGCCATGCAACTTTCCACCGTTTTGTTCATCATCATGACATACAATACTTCTGTCATATTGCCATTGCATGATCATGTAGTTGACATCGTATTTCTGGCAAAGCCACCATGCATAATTTTCATACATGTCACTCTTGATTCATCGCACCATCCTGCACATCACCAGGCATTCATATAGAGTCATATCTTGTTCTAGTTTCGAGTTGTAATCCTTATGTTGTAATCAATAGAAGTGTGATGATCATCATTATTAGAGCATTGCCCAAATAAAAAAAAGAGAAAGGCCAAAAAAAGAAAGGCCCCAAAAAAAAGAAAATAAATAAACAGGGCAATGTTACTATCTCTTTTCAACACTTGTGCTTCAAAGTAGCACCTTGTTTTTCATTTAGTGAGTCTCATATATTGTGCTTCAAAGTAGCACCATGTTTTTCATATAGAGAGTCTCATAAGTTGTCTTTTTCATACCAGTGGGAATTTTTCATTATAGAACTTGGCTTGTATATTCCTACGATGGGCTTCCTCAAATGCCCTAGGTCTTCATGAGCAAGCAAGTTGGATGCACACCCACTATTTTTCTTTTTGTTGAGCATTCATTTATAGCTCTAGTGCATCCGTTGCATGGCAATCCCTACTCCTCATGTTGACATCAGTTGATGGGCATCTCCATAGCCCGTTGATTATCCTCGTCAATGTGAGACTTTCTCCTTTTTTGTCTTCTCCACACAATCCCCATCATCATATTCTATTCCACCCATAGTGCTATATCCATGGCTCACGCTCATGTATTGCGTGAAGGTTGAAAAAGTTTGAGATTATTTAAGAATGAAACAATTGCTTGGCTTGTCATCGGGGGTATAGAAGTTGGGAACATCTTTGTGTGACGGAAATGAAGCATAGCCTAACTATATGATTTCGTAGGGATGAACTTTCTTTTGCCATGCTATTTTGAGAAGACATGAATACTTTGATTAGTATGCTTGAAGTATTACTATTTCTTTTATCAATATGAACTTTTATTTTGTATTCATTCGGATCTGAATATTCATACCATAATTAAGAAGATTTACATTGAAATTATGCCAAAGTATCACTCCGCATCAAAAATTCTCTTTTTATCATTTACCTACTCGAGGACGAGCAGGAATTAAGCTTGGGGATGCCTGATATGTCTCCAACGTATCTATAATTTTTGATTGCTCCATGCTACTTTATCTACTGTTTTAGGCTTTATTGGGCTTTATTTTCCGCTTTTATATTATTTTTGGGACTAACCTATTAACCGGAGGCCCAGCCCAGAATTGATGTTTTTTTGCCTATTTCAGTGTTTCGAAGAAAAGGAATATCAAACGGAGTCCAAACGGAATGAAACCTTCGGGAACGTGATTTTCTCGCCGAACGTGATTCAGAGAACTTGGAGTGCAAGTCAAGAAGCAACCCCCTATAGGGCGCCCCCCTGTCTCGTGGGCCCCTCGGGCGGCCACCGATGTACTTCTTCTTCCTATATATACCTACATACCCCGAAAACATCCGGGGGCACCAAGAAACACAATTTCCACCGCCGTAACCTTCTGTATCTGCGAGATCCCATCTTGGAGCCTTCACGACACTCTCTGGGAGGGAATCAAGCACGGGGCCTCTACATCAACATCCTTGCCCCTCCGATGAGTTGTGAGTAGTTTACCACAGACCTACGGGTCCATAGTTATTAGCTATATGGCTTATTATCTATATTTGGTCTCAATACAATGTTCTCCCCCTCTCTTATTGAGATCAATTAGATATAATATCTTTTTTGCGGTGTGTTTGTCGAGATCCAATGAATTGTGGGTTTATGATTAAGTTTATCTATGAATAATATTTGAATCTTCTCTGAATTCTTTTTATGTATGATTGAGTTATCTTTGCAAGTCTCTTTGAATTATCGGTTTAGTTTGGCCTACTAGATTGATCTTTCTTGCCATGGGAGAAGTGCTTAGCTTTGGGTTCAATCTTGCGGTGTCCTTACCCAAAGGATGAAGGGGTTGCAAGGCACATATTGTGTTGTTGCCATCGAGGATAACAAGATGGGGTTTATATCATATTGCATGAGTTTATCCCTCTACATCATGTCATCTTACTTAAAGCATTACTCTGTTCTTATGAACTTAATACTCTAGATGCACGCCGGATAGCGGTCGATGTGTGGAGTAATAGTAGTAGATGCAGGCAGGAGTCGGTCTACTTGTTATGGACGTGATGCCTATATACATGATCATGCCTAGATAATCTCATAACTATGCGCTTTTCTATCAATTGCTCGACAGTAATTTATTCACCCACCGTAATACTTATGCTATCTCGAGAGAAGCCTCTAGTGAAACCTATGGCCCCCGGGTCTATCTTTTATCATATTTACTTTCAATCTACTTTTATTTGCATCTTTACTTTTTGCATCTATACCAAAAATACCAAAAATATTATTTACTATCTTTATTAGATCTCACTTTCGCAAGTGGTCGTGAAGGGATTGACAACCCCTTTATTGTGTTGGTTGCGAGTTCTCAGTTTGTTTGTGTAGGTGCGTGGGACTTTTGAGGAGCCTCCTACTGGATTGATACCTTGGTTCTCAAAACTGAGGGCAATACTTATGCTACACTTTGCTGCATCACCCTCTCCTCTTCGAGGAAAACCAACGCAAGCTCAAGACGTAGCAGTACACCACACGACCAACACACACTCTCACGCTCAAGTGCTCAACCTACACGTGCATGCGCACACATCAGGCCCTGACAGACACATACACAACCATGTGATTCCCGCGTACGGGGTGGAGTCTTGTCACGCCTGCGTAAATTTGTGTTTATCTGACCTTTTCCCTATGCGAACTAACAGGTGGGACCCACAAGGAACGTGGTCAATTTAACTAGTCAACATGGTGCCATGCAGACTATTTGGCCGGTCAACAGAGTGCAATCCGATGCTGAACCGTGAGCAAGTGACCGTATAATCACCGCAAAATGTATATAGTGACTGTAGTCAGCTTATTCTGAAGTTCGGTGAATGTATTATGCTTTTCTCTCTGTAGGCCCTCCAAAACTACATCTCTACACGTTCTCACATGTTACATCTAACAACTATGCAATACAACACTGCTACTACACTCTAACACAATAAATCACATGTGTTTTTAGTTTTACTAGATATCATATTGTTACTTAATTATTCAGTTGCATACATTAAAATTTCCTTTGAAATGTATGGCCAGTATCATATATCGCGCGGGAAAAATCCCGCCCTTTCCTGTTTAATCGGGTTTGTATTGATGGATCGTGCGAAACAACGAAACTATAGTACTATATACAGTACAAGTGACAGTTCACTGGGCCGTCGTGTCGTGTACTCCTCCGTCGTAAGAGTGGAGCGCTCGCTTTCATAAATCTTCTAGTCCCTTTTGCCGACATGTGGGACATCAAGCTACCGGTCCACGTGCCATACCGAATCTTGTCGCAGAGCAGCCGGGGTGAAGCACCCAGTCATGGCGCCGGCGTAGTAATGAGCAATGATGCGTCAAATCACAAAGCTGCACCTTTCCCACAGTTAAGTTCGAGGGACAAAGTAATAATGCTAAAAAAGAAGTTGGAGGGACGAAGCAACCATCATTTCACTCGTTGCTGAATCCACTTCTCCATCATCTTCTTCAAGTTAACCACGTGTTGCTTCTGCCGTTGTTCTGCCTCATGTGGGAAGCGGGCCGGCTTGGTAAAGCAGTGACATGTGGGACCGCATGTTAGCAAACCGTCAGGACAACGTCCTCTAAAAATAAGAAACCTCCCCCGCCATCCGCGCGGCAAAATCACCTCCTTTTACTAATCTTAATTCTATAAATTTTTAGATCAATATAATTGAGATTTGTATAGATAGCACACACGAGCAAAACCAAGTGGTACGGTTAAGGGCATCCACAATGTGTAGCCAAATGTGAAAATAGCTTTTGGCATCGTGGGAACCTTTATGGACAGTGTTGCCAAAGCCAAAAGGATGGAACCGAAGCTCCCTGATTGATTGATTGAAGGAATAGAAAAATGCAACGTCTCTCCTCTTTCTCCCGTGCTTGGACGCATGTACAGTATAGAGGACATCGTCTACTCCCCTGTCCCTTCTATCACAAATCACAAAGCAGCGAGGCGTCAAATCACAAAGCACGGATGAAACAACCATAATTTCACTCTTCGTTGTCTCCGCTTCTCCATCATCTTCTTCGAGAAACCATCTCACCGCACTAAGCTAGACCGACGACGCTATTGTGTACGAGTAGTACTAGTACATTTACGCGTCCTTTGGTTCAACGGACTTCCTGGATGCAAATAAGGCGGTTGTCTCGGCTTGCAGGCGGCACTTGCGGATGACTTACTGATAACCCACAAGTATAGGGGATCGCAACAGTTTTCGAGGCTAGAGTATTCAACCCAAATTTATTGATTCGACACAAGGAGAGCCAAAGAATATTCTTGAGTATTAGCAGTTGAGTTGTCAATTCAACCACACCTGGATAACTTAGTATCTGCAGCAAAGTGTTTAGTAGCAAAAGTGGTATGATAATAAAGGTACAGTAGCAAAAGTAAAGATAAATGTTTTTGGGTTTTTGTAGTAGTTGTAACAGTAGCAACGGAAAAGTAAATAAGCGAAGAACAATATGTTAAAAGCTCATAGGCAATGGATCAATGATGGATAATTATGCCGGATGCGATTCCTCATGCAATAGTTATAACATAGGGTGATATAGAACTAGCTCCAATTCATCAATGTAATGTAGGCATGTATTCCATAAATAGTCATACGTGCTTATGGAAAAGAACTTGCATGACATCTTTTGTCCTACCCTCCGTGGCAGCGGGTCCTTATGGAAACTAAGGGATATTAAGGCCTCCTTTTAATAGAGAACCAGAAAAAGCATTAACACATAGTGAATACATGAACTCCTCAAACTACGGTCATCACCGAGAAGTATCCCGATTATTGTCACTTGAGGTTGTCGGATCATAACACATAATAGGTGACTATAGACTTGCAAGATAGGATAAAGAACACACATATATTCATGAAAACATAATAGGTTCAGATCTGAAATCATGGCACTCGGTCCCTAGTGACAAGCATTAAGCATAGCAAAGTCATAGCAACATCAATCTCGTAACATAGTGGATACTAGGGATCAAACCCTAACAAAACTAACTTGATTACATGGTGAATCTCATCCAACCCATCACCGCCCAGCAAGCCTCACGATGGAATGACTCACCCATCGTGGTGAGCATCATGAAATTGGTGATGGAGGATTGTTGATGATGACGACGGCGACGAATCCCCCTCTCCGGAGCCCCGAAAGGACTCCAGATCAGCCCTCCCGAGAGAGATTAGGGCTTGGCGGCGGCTCCGTGTCGTGAAACGCGATGAAACTTTCTCTCTGATTTTTCTCTCCCCGAGACGGAATATATGGAGTTGGAGTTGAGGTCTGAGGAGGTCCAGGGGCCCACGAGATAGGCGCGCCCTCTGAGGCGCCCCTATCTCGTGACAGCCCCTGGGCCCCCTGATGTATTTCTTTCGCCCAGTATTTTTTATAAATTCCAAAAAGTGCCTCCGTTGATTTCCAAGTCATTCCGAGAACTTCTCTTTTCTACACATAAAACAACATCATGGTAGTTCTGCTGAAAACAGCGTCTGTCCGGATTAGTTTCATTCAAATCATGCAAGTTAGAGTCCAAAACAAGGGCAAAAGTGTTTGGAAAAGTAGATACGTTGGAGACGTATCAACTCCCCCAAGCTTAATACCTTTGCTTGTCCTCAAGCAATTTAGTTGATAAACTGAAAGTGAAAAAGAAAAACTTTTACAAACTCTATTGTTCTTGTTGTTGTAAACATGAAAAGCCAGCATTCAAGTTTCAGCAAATATTATGAACTAACCATACTCACAATAACACATAGGTCTCACAATTACTCATATCAATAACATAATCAGCTAGCGAGCCATAATAATAAAACTCGGATGACCACACTTTCTCAAAATAATCATAACATGATATAACAAAATGGTATCTCGCTAGCCCTTTCTAAGACCAAGAAACATAAATGCAGAGCACCTTTAAAGATCAAGGACTGACTAAACATTGTAATTCATGGTAAAAGAGATCCAGTCAAGTCATACCCAATATAAACTAATAGTAATGAATGCAAACGACAGTGTGCTCTCCAGCGGGTGCTTTTTGATAAGAAGGGATGATGACTCAACATAAAAGTAAATAGATAGGCCCTTCACACACAGGAAGCGAGGATTTGTAGAGGTGCCGAGCTCGATTTTAAAATAGAGATTGAATAACATTTTGAGCGGCATACTTTTCATTGTCAACGTAACAACTATGAGATGGTTGTCTCTTCCATACTACATGCATTATAGGCAGTTCCCAAACAGAATGGTAAAGGTTTATACTCCCCCTCCTCCACAAGCATCAATCCATGGCCTGCTCGAAACAACGAGTGCCTCCAACATTCAACGGGTCCCAGGGGGAGTTTTGTTTGCAACTATTTTGATTTAGTGATCTTTTGGATCATGGGACTGGGCATCGATTCTGCACGCCCTTTCTCGTGAATGAGGAGCGGAGTCCATTCCTCTTGAGAATAACCCACCTAGCATGGAAGATATAGGCAGCCCAGGTTGTACATGAGCTGCTCGAGTATACAAAACAGAATTTCATTTGAAGGTTTGGAGTTTGGCACATACAAATTTACTTGGAACGGCAGGTAGATACCGCATATAGGAAGGTATAGTGGACTCATATGGAACAACTTTGGGGTTTAAGGAGTTTGGATGCACAAGCATTATTCCCGCTTAGTACAAGTGAAGGCTAGCAAAAGACTGGGAAGCGACCAACTGGGAGAGCGACAACAATCGTAAACATGCATTAAAATTAATTCACACCGAGTACAAGCATGAGTAGGATATAATCTACCATGAACATAAATGTCATGAAGGCTATGTTGATTTGATTCAACTACATGTGTGAAGATGCGCCAAGTATAGTCACTCAATTCATTCAAAGGAGGATACCATCCCATCATACCATATCATAATCATTCTAATAGCATGTTGGCACGCAAGGAAAATCATTATAACTCATAGCTAATCAAGCATGGCACAAGTAACTATAATCTCTAAATGTCATTGCAAATATGTTTACTTCATAATAGCTGACTCATGAGCGATGAACTCATCATATTTACAAAAACAAAAGAGGTCGAGTTCATACCAGCTTTTCTCATCCCAATAAGTTCATCATATATCGTCATTATTGCCTTTCACTCGCACGACCGAACGATGTGTATAATAATAAGAGTGTACGTGCATTGGACTAAGATGGAATCTGCAAGCATTCAACTCAAGAGAGAAGACAGGGTAATATAGGCTCTAAGTTAAATAAATATTCATGCATATAAGAGCCACTAAGCATTTTAAATATGGTCTTCTCGACCCCTAAAAGAAAGAAAATAAAATAAAACTATTTACACGGGAAAGCTCCCAACAAGTAAGAAGAAGAACTAGGAATCTTTTTGGGTTTTCATTTTAATTTCTACTAAAAGCATGGAAATTAAACTAACTATTTTTTTGATTTTTCTTAAGGTTTATCAAACACATTAGAAGAAAACTAGAAAAAGAAATTTAAGCTAACATGGATAATACAATGAAAGAGTATGAGCACCAACGACTAGTGTGTGAACATGAATGTAAAGTCGGTGAGAAATACGTACTCCCCCAAGCTTAGGCTTTTGGCCTAAGTTGGTCTAGTACCAAGATCCGCCGCTACTCTCCCCGGTGTAGTGGGAGGTGTAGTCAGGATACCATCGGTTGGACATCTCCGGATCCCACCGATGATTATGCATGATAAGGGTCCAGCTCAGGTTCGGCTCGAGTTCGTGTTCGAGTAAAAGCTTTAGCTCGATGATTGTTCACCGCTTCCGGTGTGACAAGAAAATTATCTGCAAGCAAATCAAACAACAAAGGCGCAGTAAAGTAATAATCTCAATGTGCTTCTTATTAAATCTAAGTTTATACAAGAGCATCTTATATTCATTATCAACAATAAACTTGTGTGCTACCATGCTCTTGTAATCTAAGATGTGAGGGTGCAATTTTATCTCATCCTTCTCATAGTGCCTAATGGGTATCTGAAAATGTTCAGCAAGACGTGCAGCATAGATACCTCCAAATATGGGGGCCTTTTATGCGATTCTGGCTAGCCATTTAGCAACAGCGGCACCCATACTAAAAGTGTTGTCTCCCAACAAAGCATGTTGAAGAATAATAATATCCGAACGCTCAAATTTCCACTATTTCCACGACCAATCAAGCATCTACTAGCAAATATGGCAAAGTAGCGTAAAACAGGAAAGTGTATGCTAGAGACTTTTGCCTCGGATCCCTTCTTCGGCTCCTCTACAGCAATAGTATTAACAAAGCCACCCACATCTTCACGATGGGGTTCAACTAATTCTCCCTCATAAAGTATCATACATACCGCACAAAAATGACGTAAAGACATTTCTTTGAACTCATCATATAAATGAAATGATACTGCAGGCGGTGATTTCTTAGGATAATAATAAAAGTTTTGCACAAAAGTATTGGTGAGTAAGAGATCTTGATCGATTCGATTAGTTGATGAAACTGGTGAAGCCTGCAGTCTCGATTAAAGCATAAAAATCTTCATGAATTCCAGCTTCTTTCAAGAAATCCTCGCATGGCCATTCACACGATCGTACTTCCGCTAAGCGAGGAAGATTATACTTGGGTTTTTCCTTCTCTTTGTCTTGTTTTTCCTTAGAACTTTGGCTAGAAGAGCCTTTAAAGAGCCTCCTTAACATTTTCTGGAAATTTCTAAAAAATTTAGTAACTTCAAAATAAAAGTGCATAAAACTAAACAAGATTGATAGCAACTACTGCTACAAGTGCCTAGAGCCTATATCATGCATTGGAATTGCTTGGGACCTCAAAATTTTAACATGCAAGCTCAAGAACATGGTCACCTATGCAGCAAAAATTTGCAATGAATAAAGCACTAGAACAGAAACTAATTGGACCAATGGAGGAGTCACATACCAAGCAACAATCTCCCAAAGCAGTTTTGTGAATGGAGCTTTGAGCAAGGAGATCGAAAATCAAAGCAAAAGTGGTTGGAACTCGTGCTTGAGCTGGTTTTTGGGTTTGTGTGAGACAGAGGAAGAAGATGGGTGCAGGAATAAGTGGAGGGGAGCCACCAGGGGCCCACGAGACAGGGGGCGCGCCCTACAGGGGGGGCGCCCTCCTCTCTCGTGGCCTGGTGCTTGCCCCTTCTTCACTGTTTTCAGTGCCTAAAATCCTCAAATATTCCAGAAAAAATCATACTAGATTTGCAGGGCATTTGGAGCACTTTTATTTTCGGGCTATTTTTTAATGCACGGATAATTCAGAAAACAGACGGATAATACTATTTTTGCTTTATTTAATCTAAATAACAGAAAGTAAAAAGAGGGTACAGAAGGTTGTGTTGGGGAACGTAGAAATTTTAAAAAAATTCCTACGCACACACAAGATCATGGTGATGCATAGCAACGAGAGGGGAGAGTGTTGTCTACGTACCCTCGTAGACCGAAAGCAGAAGCGTTAGCACAATGCGGTTGATGTAGTCGTACGTCTTCACGATCCGACCGATCAAGTACTGAACGCACGGCACCTCCGAGTTCAGCACACGTTCAGCCCGATGACGTCCCTCGAACTCCGATCCAGCCGAGTGTTGAGGGAGAGTTTCAAATCGACCTGACGGCGTGGTGACGATCTTGATGTTCTCTTGTCTCGGGGCTTCGCCTAAGCACCGCTACAATATTATCGAGGACTATGATGGAGGGGGCACACAAGCGGCTAAGAGATCAATGATCGATTGTTGTGTTGTCAAGGGGTGCCCCCCTCCCCGTATATAAAGGAGTGGAGGAGGGGGAGGGCCGGCCCTCTCTCTATGGCGCGCCCTAGGGGAGTCCTACTCCCACCGGGAGTAGGATTCCCCCTTTCCTAGTAGAACTAGGATCCCTTCAAAGTAGAAGGAGTAGGAGAGAAGGAAAGGGAAGGGAGAAGGAGAAGGAAGGAAGGGGGCGCCCCCCCCCCCCACCCAAGTCCAATTCGGACAAGTCCATGGGGAGGGGTGCGGCCACCCTTTGGGGCCTTTCTCTCCTTTCCCGTTTGGCCCATTAAGGCTCAATACGAATTCCCGTAACTCTCCGGTACTCCGAAAAATACCCGAATCACTCGGAACTTTTCCGATGTCCGAATATAGTCGTCCAATATATCGATCTTTACGTCTCGACCATTTCGAGACTCCTCGTCATGTCCCCGATCTCATCCGGGACTCCGAACTCCTTCGGTACATCAAAAATCATAAACTCATAATATAACTGTCATCGAAACCTTAAGCGTGCGGACCCTACGGGTTCGAGAACTATGTAGACATGACCGAAACATGTTTCCGGTCAATAACTAATAACGGAACCTGGATGCTCATATTGGCTCCTACATATTCTACGAAGATCTTTATCGGTCAAACCGCATAACAACATACGTGTTCCTTTTGTCATCGGTATGTTACTTGCCCGAGATTCGATCATCGGTATCTCAATACCTAGTTCAATCTCGTTACCGGCAAGTCTCTTTACTCGTTCCGTAATACATCATCCCACAACTAACTCATTAGTTGCAATGCTTGCAAGGCTTAAGTGATGTGCATTACTGAGTGGGCCCAGAGATACCTCTCCGACAATCGGAGTGACAAATCCTAATCTCGAAATACGCCAACCCAACAAGTACCTTCAGAGACACCTGTAGAGCACCTTTATAATCACCCGATTACGTTGTGACGTTTGGTAGCACACAAAGTGTTCCTCCGTAAACGGGAGTTGCATAATCTCATAGTCATAGGAACATGTATAAGTCATGAAGAAAGCAATAGCAACATACTAAACGATCAAGTGCTAAGCTAACGGAATGGGTCAAGTCAATCACATCATTCTCCTAATGTAACATCCCAAATTTTCAATTTGGAATGTTATACAATAGATCATCATGCATATCATATTTTCTCGCATTTTCCGATCCTAGAAAATTTCACGCAACTCAAGGACCCTCGGAGAGAGTTGGAAGTTTCATTATTTTCATATTTGGGATTTCTCAAATTTTGGAAATAGGATCATTGGATTTATTTAATTATCTTCATAAAGTTTTTCCTACAAAATCTCAAGAGAGGGAATAATATGACTTTCCCAATATTTAGGAAAAAACGAAGATATTTTAAATAAATCAAATTTGGGTTTTGAAGATTTATTTTGCTTAGGCAAAAAAAAAATATGAGCATTAAAATTTTATGCATGTTGCAGTTTTTAAAAGTTCGTTTTGTTCGACTCATTTTTAGGAGTCGGGGAAAATTTGTTTTATTTAATTTGGAATTCATTTGGTATTTTTTTAATTCGTTTAGTTTTAATTTTAATTTAAAAAAAAACGCGCCTCCTCGACCGAGGCCCAGCCGGCCCAGCCAGCCAGCCCAGTGCCCAGCCCTGCCCACCTCCCTCCTCTCCTCGCGCGCCCTTCGGCGTCCCGCCGCCACGCCGCCCGCCGCCCTTGAGACGGACCACGCGGACCCGTCGCCCCCTCCCCAAGGAACCGCCCCCTTTATAACCCGGCCTCTCTCTCACATGTGCCGCCCGCCTCCCAAGCAGCCCTTGCCGTCGCCCGAGCCGCCGTCGCCTCGTCGCCGAACCTTGCCCGTCGCCCGAGCCCCTCGCCGACCCGCCGACCGCCCGCCGAAGCCCGCGAGCCCATGGCCGAGCCACACGGAGGTAGCCGCCCACCGCCCGATCCGGTTTTCCCCAAATAAACCGACCCGGTTTTTTAAAAAAAAATAAGATGTTCGGTTTTTTTTTAAAAACCTAGATTGGTTTTATTTTTTTTCGGTTATCTTAATTAATGAACGTTCACCGACCCGTTCGTTTCAATGAACGTGTTCGTTGGATTAGTTCTGTTAACGAACGTCCGTTATTTAATTCGTTAAATGCGTTTTCTTTTTAAATCGGATTTAATCCGTTATTTTTTGATTCGATTTACGATCCGATTTTCAAAACTGTTTTATTTCTTGCTCGTTTATCTAATCGGTGATTCAAGCGCTGGAGTTTCAGAACGAAACCGCCGTTCGACTACCCTAATTTCACAGAGTTTTGCTACTGTAAAATTTTGACCTATTTTCAGATTGCTAAACCGAGTCGTTCTCTCGAGTTCCGACTTTCGATGCTTTATTTGACTCGATTCTTTTGCCACCGGGGTTCTTAAGTTGAACTATCTGGTTAGATTTTTTATTTGAGATTTCCTGTGCATTAGATGAGTACTTATTGTATGCTTGTTGTTTGTCTGCGTTAGATCACCCGGAGTCGCCGCTTGTTATTTGAATCTCTAGGACTCGCGGATCATCGCTAAGGCAAGTAACACTTTGATCATACTTTTCTACTACCCAGTTTTATGCATTAGATCAAACCCTCAAACACTTGCATGATTAGGATCTAATTAAATTGTGGGATGGGAAGTAGATTGAGGTAGTACCTATTACACTGTTTTACTTATGAAACCTTGGGAGTTACTTCTCGTTTGCTTGATTATGCCATGCTATGCTAGTAGACGTGGATTGGGTGAGTGAATATCCATGACGGATGTGAGATTGTTAATTAATGGTTTATCTAAGGTGGCAACCTAAACACACATCTGGGTGGATTGAGGCACTGGTTTCTATCGAGATTTACTGTATTTCTTGGACCGCCACCCGGGCTCTAAGGGATCATAAGATTATCCAAACTAGAAACTTCCGTGTGCAGCCACAAGCCAATTATGGGCTCTGGCGTGAGTTGACTAAGTTGTGCGAACTCTTACGGGTAGGCTAGCTGATGTAGGGGATGTAGGTTGGTACGGTCTACCCACATGTAAGGTGCTAAGCGCTTACGAAAGACTATGTCTCGGTCATCCGTTTCTCAAACACCATGTAGTGCAAGAACCAAGCGGAGGCGATCGAGTCTTAATGGGGAAAAGTCGCAAACCTCTGCAGTGTATAAACTAATCATGATTAGCCGTGTCCCCGGTTATGGACGTTTTGAGTATCTAGTACTTGAATATCATGTGAATCTCAACATGTTCTTGAAAATAAATGTTATTGGGTTTTAATGAGTACTTTTTAATTGGGATTGAGGATCTTTGTCAACCATTCTCAATGTTTAACAACCACCATGATAGTTAAATAAAATTATTCCTTTGATGTAGGGAAAAATCAGCTTTATGCAAAATGTAACCGTGAGAGCCTTACCACCAGCCAAATATGCATGTAGTGTAGGCTTATTGTTTCATTGTTCTCTATGTGTTACATTGCCGGCATATTCCATGTGTCGACCCGTTCTCGGGCTGCAACTTTTCATGTTGCAGACTTTTCAGACGACGAGTAAGATGTTAGGTTGTGGTTCTATACTCAGTGATGCCGTTGGAGTTGATGGACTCACTCGTTTTCCAAGCCTTCCGCTGTTATTATTAGATGGCCTTAAGCCATATTATTGTGTTAAGTTCCCTTGTGGACAACGATGTAATAAGTGTGTGATTGCTACTCTGTTACAAATCCTTGAAATCTTTGTCTTGTGTCGGCATTCTTGATCGAGGGATGACACTGAGCACGCAGGCGCTAGATCCATTCGGTGCAGTCATGACGAGAGAATGGTATCAGAGCACACGCTGACTATAGGACACGACCACTAAGATAAAGCCATAGATCACTATTCTCTTCCCATTTTCTAACTCCTCATCTTTTCTACTCTCTTTAGGATGAAGGGCCGAAGATCAAGTACACCCAACCGGATGAAGGCACACCTTTTGGATTTCACTTGAAGGAAGTTACCAAGTACGAACATTGGATTACCAAGCTTCACCGAACTTTCAACGCCACTCTGCTAAGAGGAGCGCTGGAAGATTCACGCTCACGTTCGGGAAGGACATTCGCCCCAATCACCAAGCCAATAGATAGTGTTTTCGATTGCACCAACTTGGAGTGCAGGAAAGAGCATGGCAGCTCACATCACCATGGGACGCATTGGAGAAGTTTACCAAGAAGACCTCAAGGACACAATCTACCAGATTTGCGGACGCCGAGGCGACAAATGGGAAGTCGTCAACACTAAGAAGGATAGATCCATTGCAGCATTTATCCAGAGTTAAACCAGCACATTCGACGCCTTGAGAGAATCGGATGTGCAATGATATGTTGGAGTTGCGAGAATGCAAAGGGAAGGATCATCGAGCTTGAAGAAGAACTAAAGACAACCCGCAAGGACTATATGGACGAGATCGTAGCTCTAGCAAAACACAATAACGATCTTAAGTACGAGGTTGAAGAACTCAAGAAGAAGTTGGCGCTCAGGAATGAAGACCAGTATGTCGATTGCCCAAGCGACTACATCAACATCGACGACACCGATTCGGATCCAAGTGAACCCGACTTTGAAGACGAAGTGGAGCAGACATTATGGAGTCTTCCACGGTTCAAATTAGTAGAAGTCCCCACATATTAGTAGTATTCCCTCCATGTAAACATTATAGTACACGCACTTTTGCGATAGTTAGATCGTTGTAAGCCTTTGTTTGATTGAATGAAGTGATTTTGTGTGTATTTGCTCATGTGCATTTGGGTAGTGATTCCCCTTAGACCTCATTCTATTCTAAATTCTCATCTTTTCTAAACCCATCGATGCCTCCGAGACGCGACCCGGATTTGTTTTCCGCCAGAGATCACCCAACTGATCCAAAGCAGAATACCCCTGATTCAAACATTGGTGCGTAACAGGCAACAACAACAACAACAACAACCCACCGCCACCACCACTGCGGATCATCCGACTCGTTTCCTTAGACCGAACCGCCGTGTATTCCAAAGAGCACCGAGCCAATTGTAGCAGATGACTGGCTCCGCAAGATAGGAAGGGAGCTGACCACTGCAGGATGCACGGATGGAGAAAGAGTGAAGTTTGCAGCACATCAACTTGAAGGACCCGCAGCAGCATGGTGGGAGAATTTCACAACCACTTACCCTGTAGACACTGTCACATGGGATCAATTTCAGCAAGCTTTTCAGACCTTGCCCATGTTTCGGCAGGAGCTATGGCCATGAAGAAGCGTGAGTTTCGCAACTTACGCCAAGGAGGAAGGACTGTTGGCGATCGTGGATGACTTTAGTAAACTAGCACGTTATGCCCCGGATGACGTTACTACGGATGCAACTAAGCAGGAGAAGTTTCTAGAAGGACTGAATGATGAGTTCAGCATGCCGTTGATGGTAGCCAGTTTCAATAACTACCAGGAGTTAGTAGACCGAGCCCTCATGATAGAAGGAAAGCAGCAGCAAATTGAGAACCGCAAGCGGAAGTATGGACAAGGGAAGTATAACTCTGGAGCTCAGCAGAAACCTCGTTATACCCCTAAGTCAGGAATTCAGTTTGACATACCCATGGAGGAGGAAATTCGCATAACCATAACAGCACCAAGAATGGGAGCAGGAATGGAGGAAGTAATGGACAGAATCGCACCAACCCGTCAACACCATCCAAAGTAGACTGAGTCATATTACTTGCTTTAAGTGCCGCAAGACTGGGCATTATGCCAATGGTATCGAGAAGGCGAATGGAAATGGCAATGGAAGCTCTGGAAAGAAGCCCAACCCTTTCAATAGAGGACAGGTGAACCACCTTGAAGTGGAGGAGGTTGAAGATCAGCCCGATGCACGATGTCGGTAAGTTTTGGTTAAGTCATTTCTGCGGTTGTTCTTTTAAATCTGGTGCATCGCATTCATACATATCAAGGGGATTTGTGGATAAGTACAAGTTACCAACCCAAGCCCTTAGGTCACCCATGCTAGTAACCTCACGGGAGGCGAGTACATGGCTAGTAAATGGTGTGATCGACCGCCATTAAGGATTGGACACTATGTTTTCCCTCGGACCTAATAGTTACGGAATCCCAAGGATTGGATGTGATATTAGGTATGGATTGGTTATCAAAGTATGGAGGAAACATTGATTGCTCCACTAGATCAATTTTGCTCACCACACCGAAGGAAGAAGGATTAAGTATGTATCACGGCACGAGCCGAGGAGAGCACAAGTTAATTGCTTATCGAGTGGTACGGGAAGAAGTACCGATGGTGAAGGATTTTCTGATGTATTTCCTAAGAGTTGCTGTGAATGCCACCGGATAGAGACATTGAGTTTTTGATCGAGCTGTTGCGAGAACAGGCCCTATATCGAAGCGACCGTATAGGATGCCGGCCACGAGATTTGGCGGAAATCAAGAAGCAGATTAAGGAACTTTTGGATAAAGGTTTTATCGCCCAAGCTCTTCACCTTGGGGATCACCCGTTTTGCTAGTGGAGAAGAAGGATGGATCGTTAAGAATGGTTGTTGATTATCGTGGATTGAATGAAGTAACAATCAAGAACAAGTACCCACTACCTATGATAAATGACCTGTTTGATCGCTTGCAAGGAGCCAAGGTGTTTTCCAAGATCGACTTGCGATCGTGGTACCATCGATTGAAGATTCGGGAGCAGGACATACCCAAGACAGCATTTACCACAAGATATGGACTATCTGAGTATACCGTTATGTCATTTGGATCGACTAACGCACCAGCCTATTTCATGAACCTGATGAACAAAGTGTTTATGGAGTTTTTGGATAAGTTAAATCGTGGTGTTCATTGATGACATTTTGATTTTCTCGAAGAATGAGGAGGAACACAAGGAACATTTGCGATTGGTTTTGGAGAAACTGAGGGAACACCAGTTGTATGCCAAGTTCAGCAAATGTGAGTTTTGGTTAAAGGAAGTTGGATTTCTCGGACATGTTATATCCGGAGAAGGGATAGCAGTTGACCCCACGAAAGTTGAGACCGTAACCAAATGGGAAGCACCAACGACCGTTGGAGAGATTCGGAGTTTCCTTGGACTCGCAGGATACTACCGAAGATTCATTGAGAATTTCTCAAGGATTGCTAAGCCTATGACAGAATTGTTGAAGAAGGAAAATAAATTCATATGGACTGAGGACTGTGAGGCAAGTTTTCGTGAGTTGAAGAAAAGATTGGTTACCTCACCAGTTTTGATATTGCCCGATCGGACTAAGGATTATGAGGTATATTACGGCGCTTCACGTCCGTGACTTGGAGCGGTGCTTATGCAGGAAGGAAGAGTTGTTTCGTATGCTTCACGACAACTTAAGCCCCATGAGTTGAATTATGCCACTCATGATTTGGAGTTAGCAGCCGTAGTGCATGCCCTGAAGACGTGGAGACATTTTCTCATTGGAAATCATTGTGAAGTATATACGGATCACAAGAGTTTGAAGTACATCTTCACCCAGAAGGAATTGAATCTCAGACAAAGGAGATGGTTAGAGCTTATCAAGGATTATGACATGAGATTGCATTATCACCCGGGAAGGCTAATGTAAGTAGCAGACGACCGAGCCGTAAGAGCCACGTCAATACCCTAATGATGGGAGGAATACCCAATGAGTTAGCCGAGGACCTTGAGAGCTATGTTTGGAAATAGTACCGAGAGGCTATGTAGCAGCATTGGAGATTCATCAGCGCTGATGGACAAAAATCGGAGAAGCCCAAAAGGCGGATAAGGAAGTTGCCTCTATAAAGGAGAAAATGAGCAAAGGAAAGGCTAAAGGATTTCGTGAGGACGAGCACGATACCCTATGGTTCGAAGACCGTGTTTATGTGCCCAATGACCCGTAGATCGAAGTTGATTTTACAAGAAGCCCATGATTCACCCTATTCGATTCACCCAGGAAATACCAAGATGTATTTGGATTTGAAGAATACTTTACGGTGGACCGGAATGAAGAAGGATATTATGGAGTATGTAGCAGTTTTGCGATGTATGTCGAAAGTAAAGGCGTAACATCGAAGCCAGCAGGATTGTTACAACCATTGCCGATACCGAATGGAAGTGGGATAAACTAGGCATGGATTTTATCACAGGATTGCCAAAGACTCGTTCAGATATGACTCGATTTGGGTTATAGTCGACCGTTTAACAAAGGTAGCTCATTTTATTCCAGTCAAGACTACCTATAGCGGTGCTAAGTTGGCAAAGATATACATGACCAGAATTGTGTGCTTACACGGAGTTCCGAGGAGCATCGTATCAGATAGAGGAACCCAGTTTACCTCGAAATTTTGGAACCGGTTGCACGAAACATTGGGAACCCGATTGGAATTCAAGACGACTTTCCACCCACGACCGATGGACAGACCGAGAGAGTCAATCAGATTTTGGAAGACATCTTTGAGAGCTTGTGCCCTAGATTATGGATCTAGCTGGGATGACAATTTGCCGTATGCAGAATTCTCCTACAACAACAGTTACCAAACCAGTCTGAAGATGGCACCTTTCGAAGCTTTGTATGGAAGAAGGTGCAGGACACCCTTGTTATGGGACGAAACTGGAGATCGTCAGTTGTTCGGACCAGATTTGATTAAGGAGTCTGAACAGAAAGTTAAGTTGATTCGAGACAGGCTCAAGATAGCCCAGTCCAGACAAAAGAGCTATGCCGATTCAAAGCGCAAAGCGATTGAGTATGAAGTTGGAGACAGTATATCTCGAGTATCCCCGCTTGAGGAGTTAAGCGTTTTGGAGTTAAAGGAAAGTTAGCACCACGTTTCGTTGGACCGTATAAGATTTTGCAACGCATGGGAGAAGTTGCGTATAAGTTGGAATTACCAGAAGGACTGTCAGGAGTTCATGATGTATTCCATGTTTTTCAGTTGAAGAAATGTCACCCCGAGATAGCAGAGGTACCGTTAAGAGACACAGTACCATTGGAAGCAATACAGTTGAAGGATGGCTTGACATATGAGGAAAGACCGATTAAGATTCTCGATTATGCCAAAGAGTTACCCGCAGCAAGGTTATCAAGTTTTGCAAAGTTCAATTGGAGCCACCACACTGAGGATGAAGCCACAGGAAAGAGAGGAAGTTTTGCTCAAGGACCACCTCACCTATTTTCTAGCCAACCCGAATCTCGAGGGCGAGATTCATCTTAAGGGGTAGGTTTGTAACATCCCAAATTTTCAATTTGGAATGTTATACAATAGATCATCATGCATATCATATTTTCTCGCATTTTCCGATCCTAGAAAATTTCACGCAACTCAAGGACCCTCGGAGAGTGTTGGAAGTTTCATTATTTTCATATTTGGGATTTCTCAAATTTTGGAAATAGGATCATTGGATTTATTTAATTATCTTCATAAAGTTTTTCCTACAAAATCTCAAGAGGGAATAATATGACTTTCCCAATATTTAGGAAAAAGCGAAGATATTTTAAATAAATCAAATTTGGTTTTGAAGATTTATTTTGCTTAGGCAAAAAAAATATGAGCATTAAAATTTTATGCATGTTGCAGTTTTAAAAGTTCGTTTTTGTTCGACTCATTTTTAGGAGTCGGGGAAAATTGTTTTATTTAATTTGGAATTCATTTGGTACTTTTTTAATTCGTTTAGTTTTAATTTAAAAAAACGCTCTGGACCGAGGCCCAGCCGGCCCAGCCAGGCCAGTGCCCAGCGCCCCCGGCCCACCTCCCTCCTCTCCTCACGCCCGCCCGGCGTCCCACGCCACGCCGCCCGCCGCCGCCCGAGTCCGGAGACGGACACGCGGACCCGTCGCCCCCTCCCCAAGGAACCGGCCCCCCCCTTTATAACCAGCGCCCCCCCTCTCTCTCACATCGCCCCTGCCGCCGCCTCCCAAGCCGAGCCGCCGCCCTCGTCGCCGAACACGCCCGTCGCCCGAGCCCCTCGCCGACCCAGCCGACCCGCCCGATCACGGAGCCCAGCCCGGCCGAGCCACCGAGGTAGCCGCCCACGCCGCCCGATCCGGTTTTCCCCAAATAAACCGACCGGTTTTTAAAAAAATAAGATGTTCGGTTTTTAAAAAACCTAGATTGGTTTTATTTTTTCGGTTTTCTTAATTAACGAGCGTTCACCGACCCGTTCGTTTCAATGAACGTGTTCGTTGGATTAGTTCTGTTAACGAGCGTCCGTTATTTAATTCGTTAAATCGTTTTCTTTTAAATCGGATTTAATCCGTTATTTTTCGATTCGATTTACGATCCGATTTTCAAAAGCGTGTTATTTCTTGCTCGTTTATCTAATCAGGTGATTCAAGCGCTGGAGTTTAAATATGAAACCGCCGTTCGACTACCCTACTTTCACAGAGTTTTGCTACTGTAAAATTTTGACCTATTTTCAGATTGCTAAACCGAGTCGTTCTCTCTCGAGTTCCGACTTTCGATGCTTTATTTGACTCGATTCTTTTGCCACGGGGTTCTTAAGTTGAACTATCTGGTTAGATTTTTTATTCGAGATTTCCTGTGCATTAGATGAGTACTTATTGTATGCTTGTTGTTTGTCTGCGTTAGATCACCCGGTGCGCCGCTTGTTATTTGAATCTCTAGGACTCGCGGATCATCAGCAAGGCAAGTAACACTTTGATCATACTTTTCTACTACCCAGTTTTATGCATTAGATCAAACCCTCAAACACTTGCATGATTAGGATCTAATTAAATTGTGGGATGGGAAGTAGATTGAGGTAGTACCTATTACCTGTTTTACTTATGAAACCTTGGGAGTTACTTCTCGTTTGCTTGATTATGCCATGCTATGCTAGTAGACGTGGATTGGGTGAGTGAATATCCATGACAGATGTGAGATTGTTAATTAATGGTTTATCTAAGGTGGCAACCTAAACACACATCTGGGTGGATTGAGGCACTGGTTTCTATCGAGGATTTGCCTGTATTTCTTCGGACCGCCACCCAGGCTCTAAGGGATCATAAGATTATCCAAACTAGAAACTTCCGTGTGCAGCCACAAGCCAATTATGGGCTCTGGCGTAGTTGACTAAGTTGTGCGAACTCTTACGGGTAGGCTAGCTGATGTAGGGGATGTAGGTTGGTACGGTCTACCCACATGTAAGGTGCTAAGCGCTTACGAAGACTATGTCTCGGTCATCCGCTTCTCAAACACCATGTAGTGCGAGAACCAAGCGGAGGCGATCGAGTCTTGTGGGGAAAAGTGCAAACCTCTGCGAGTGTATAAACTAATCATGATTAGCCGTGTCCCCGGTTATGGACGTTTGAGTATCTAGTACTTGAATATCATGTGAATCTCAACATGTTCTTGAAAATAAATGTTATTGGGTTTTTAATGAGTACTTTTTAATTGGGATTGAGGATCTTTGTCAACCATTCTCAATGTTTAACAACCACCATGATAGTTAAATAAAATTATTCCTTTGATGTAGGGAAAAATCAGCTTTATGCAAAAATGTAACCGTAGAGCCTTACCACCAGCCAAATATGCATGTAGTGTAGGCTTATTGTTTCATTGTTCTCTATGTGTTACATTGCCAAAGATATTCCATGTCTTGACCCGTTTCGGGCTGCAACTTTTCATGTTGCAGACTTTTCGCAACGACGAGTAAGATGTTAGGTTGTGGTTCTATACTCGGTGATGCCGTTGGAGTTGATGGACTCACTCGTTTTCCAAGCCTTCCATTGTTATTATTAGATGGCCTTAAGCCATATTATTGTGTTAAGTTCCCTTGTGGACAACAATGTAATAAGTGTGTGATTGCTACTCTGTTATAAATCCTTGAAATCTTGTCACGTGTCGGCATTCTTGATCCAGGGATGACACTGAGCACAGAGCGCTAGATCCATTCGGGTCTGGTCGCGACACCTAATGATGTGATCCCGTTAATCAAATGACAACTCATGTCTATGGTTAGGAAACATAACCATCTTTGATCAACGAGCTAGTCAAGTAGAGGCATACTAGTGACACTCTGTTTGTCTATGTATTCACACATGTATTATGTTTTCGGTTAATACAATTCTAGCTTGAATAATAAACATTTATCATGATATAAGGAAATAAATAATAACTTTATTATTGCATCTAGGAAATATTTCCTTCAGTCTCCCACTTGCACTAGAGTCAATAATCTAGTTCACATCGCCATGTGATTTAACATCAATAGTTCACATCGACATGTGACCAACACCCAAAGGGTTTACTAGAGTCAGTAATCTAGTTCACATCGCTATGTGATTAACACCCAAAGAGTACTAAGGTGTGATCATGTTTTGCTTGTGAGATAATTTTAGTCAACGGGTTACATCACATTCGGATCCGTAAGTATTTTGCAAATTTCTATGTCTACAATGCTCTTGCGGAGCTACTCTAGCTAATTGCTCCCGCTTTCAATATGTATCTAGACTGAGACTTAGAGTCATCTAGATTAGTGTCAAAACTTGCATCGACGTAACCCTTTATGACGAACCTTTTGTCAATTCCATAATCGAGAAACATGTCCTTATTCCACTAAGGATAATCTTGACCGCTGTCCATTTATCTACTCCTAGATCACTATTGCTCTCCCTTGCCAAACTCAGTGGTAGGGTATGCAATAGATCTGGTACACAGCATGGCATACTTTATAGAACCTATGGCTGAGGCATAGGGAATGACTTTCATTCTCTTTCTATCTTCTGTCGTGGTCGGGCTTTGAGTCTTACTCAATTTCACACCTTGTAACACAGGCAAGAACTCTTTCTTTGACTGTTTCATTTTGAACTACTTCAAAATCTTGTCAAGGTATGTATTCATTGAAAAACTTATCAAGCGTCTTGATCTATCTCTATAGATCTTGATGCTCAATATGTAAGCAGCTTCACTAAGGTCTTTCTTTGAAAAACTCCTTTCAAACACTCCTTTATGCTTTACAGAATAATTCTACATTATTTCCGATCAATAATATGTCATTCACATATACTTATCAGAAAGGCGGTAGTGCTCCCACTCACTTTATTGTAAATACAGGCTTCACCGCAAGTCTGTATAAAACTATATGCTTTGATCAACTTATCAAAGCGTATATTCCAACTCTGAGATGCTTGCACCAGTCCATAGATGGATCATTTGGAGCTTGCACATTTTGTTAGCACCTTTAGGATTGACAAAACCTTCGGTTGCATCATATACAACTCTTCTTTAAGAAAACCATTAAGGAATGCAGTTTTGACATCCATTTGCCAGATTTCATAAAATGGGGCAATTGCTAACATGATTCGGACAGACTTAAGCATCGCTACAGTTGAGAAAATCTCATTTGTAGTCAACACCTTGAACTTGTCAAAAACCTTTTTGCGACAAGTCGAGCTTTGTAAATAGTAATACTATTATCAGCATCTGTCTTCCTCTTGAAGATCCATTTATACAATATGGCTTGCCGATCATCGGGCAACTCCACCAAAGTCCACACTTTGTTCTCATACATGGATCCCATCTCAGATTTCATGGCCTCAAGCCATTTCGCGGAATCTGGGCTCATCGTCGCTTCCTCATAGTTCGTAGGTTCATCATGGTCTAGCAACATGACTTCCAGAACAGGATTACCGTACCACTCTCGTGCGGACTGTACTTTGGAAGTCCTACGAGGTTTTGTAGTAACTTAATCTGAAGTTTCATGATCATCATCATTAGATTCCTCACTAATTGGTTTTGTAATCACTGGAACTGATTTCTGTGATGAACTACTTTCCAATTAGGGAGAAGGTACAAATTACCTTATCAAGCTCTACTTTCCTCCCACTCACTTCTTTCGAGAGAAACTCCTTCTCTAGAAAGGATCCATTCTTAGCAACGAATTTGCCTTCGGATCTGTGATAGAAGGTGTACCGAACAGTCTCCTTTGGGTATCCTATGAAGACGCATTTCTCCGATTTGGGTTCGAGCTTATCAGGATGAAACTTTTTCACATAAGCATCGCAACCCCAAACTTTAAGAAACGACAACTTTGGTTTATTACTAAACCATAGTTCATACGGTGTCGTCTCAACGGATTTAGATGGTGCCCTATTTAACGTGAATGCAGCTATCTCTAATGCATAATCCCAAAATGATAGTGGTAAATTGGTAAGAGACATCATAGATCGCACCATATCTAATAAAGTGCACTTATGATGTTCGGACACACCATTACACTGTGGTGCTCCAGGTGGCATAAGTAGTGAAACTATTTCACATTGTTTTAACTGAAGGCCAAACTCGTAACTCAAATATTTTACCTCTGCGATCATATCGTATGAACTTTTATTTTCTTGTTACGATGATTCTCCACTTCACTCTGAAATTCTTTGAACTTTTCAGATGTTTCAGACTTGTGTTTCATCAAGTAGATATACCCATATCTACTCGAATCATTTGTGAAGGTCAGAAAATAATGATACCTACCGCGAGCATCAACACTCTTCGGACTGCATACATCAGTATTTATTATTTCCAACAAATCTGTTGCTCGCTCCATTGTTCCGAAGAACGGAGTTTTAGTCATCTTGCCCATAAGGCATGGTTCGCAAGCATCAAGTGATTCCAAAATCCCATCAGCATGGAGTTTCTTCATGCGCTTTACACTAATATGACATGAACAGCAGTGCCACAAATAAGTTGCACTATCATTATTAACTTTGCATCTTTTGGCTTCAATATTATGAATATTTGTGTCACTACGATCGAGATCCAACAAACCATTTTCGTTGGGTGTATGACCATAGAAGGTTTTATTCATGTAAGCATGAACAACAATTATTCTCTAACTTAAATGAATAACCGTATTGCAATAAACATGATCAAATCATATTCATGCTCAACGCGAACACCAAATAACACTTATTTAGGTTCAACACTAATCCCGAAAGTATAGGGAGTGTGCGATGATGATCATATCAATCTTGGAACTATTTCCAACACTCATCGTCACTTCACCCTCAACTAATCTCTGTTTATTCTGTAACTCCTGTTTCGAGTTACTAATTTTAGCAACCAAACAAGTATCAAATACTCAGGGGCTACTATAAACACCAGTAAGGTACACCTCAATAACCTGTATATCAAATATACCCTTGTTCACTTTGCCATCCTTCTTATCCACCAAATATTCAGGGCATTTCCACTTCCAGTGACCATTTCCTTTGAAGTAGAAGCACTTAGTTTCAGGCTTTGGTCCAGCTTTGGGCTTCTTCATGGGAGTGACAACTTGCTTGCCATTCTACTTGACGTTTCCCTTTTTTCCCTTTGCCCTTTTCTTGAAAACTAGTGATCTTGTCAATCATCAACACTTGATGTTCTTTCTTGATTTCTACCATCGTCGATTTCAGCATCGCGAAGAGCTCGGGAATCGTTTTCGTCATCCCTCGCATACTATAGTTCATCATGAAGTTCTACTAACTTGGTGATGGTGACTAGAGAACTCTATCAATCACTATCTTATCTGGAAGATTAACTCCCACTTGATTCAAGCGATTGCGATTACTCAGACAATCTAAGCACTTGCTCACTAGTTGAGCAATTCTCCTCCATCTTTTAGGCGAAGTATTTGTAAGAGGTCTCATGCCTCTTGACACGGGCATGAGTATGAAATATCAATTTCATCTCATGGAACATCTCATATGTTTCGTGACGTTTCAAAAACGTTTGTAGTCCCGGTTCTAAGCCATAAAGCATGGTGCACAAAACTATCAAGTAGTCATCATATTGAGCTAGTCAAACGTTCATAACATCTGCATCTGCTCCTGCAATAAGTCTGTCACCTAGCGGTGCATCAAGGACATAATTCTTCTGTGCAGCAATGAGGATAAACCTCAGATCACGGATCCAATCCGCATCATTGCTACTAATATTTTTCAACATAGTTTTCTCTAGGAACATATCAAAATAAACATATGAAAGCAACAACGCGAGCTATTGATCTACAACATAATTTGCAAAATACTACCAGGACTAAGTTCATGATAAATTTAAGTTCAATTAATCATATTACTTAAGAATTCCCACTTAGATAGACATCTCTCTAGTCATCTAAGTGATCACGTGATCCAAATCAACTAAACCATGTCCGATCATCACGTGAGATGGAGTAGTTTTCAATGGTGAACATCACTATGTTGATCATATCTACTATATGATTCACGCTCGACCTTTCGGTCTCCGTGTTCGAGGCCTTATCTCGCATATGCTAGGCTCGTCAAGTTTAACTTTGAGTATTCCGTGTGTGCAAAACTGGCTTGCACCCATTGTAGATGGACGTGAAGCTTATCACACCCGATCATCACTTGGTGTCTTGTCACGACGAACTTTGGCAACGGTGCATACTTAGGGAGAATACTTTTATCTTGAAATTTAGTGAGAGATCATCTTATAATGCTACCGTTAATCAAAGCAAGATAAGATGCATAAAAGATAAACATCACATGCAATCAATATAAGTGATATGATATGGCCATCATCATCTTGTGCTTGTGATCTCCATCTCCGAAGCACCTCCATGATCACCATCGTCACCGGCGCGACACCTTGATCTCCATCGTAGCATCGTTGTCGTCTCGCCAATCTTATGCTTCTATGACTATCACTACCGCTTAGTGATAAAGTGAAGCATTACAGGGCGATTGCATTGCATACAATAAAGCGACAACCATATGGCTCCTGCCAGTTGCCGATAACTCGGTTACAAAACATGATCATCTCATACAATAAAATTTAGCATCACGTCTTGACCATATCACATCACAACATGCCCTGCAAAAACAAGTTAGACGTCCTCTACTTTGTTGTTGCAAGTTTTACGTGGTTGCTATGGGCTTAGCAAGAACCGTTCTTACCTACGCATCAAAACCACAACGATAGTTTGTCAAGTTGGTGATGTTTTAACCTTCGCAAGGACCGGGCGTAGCCATACTTGGTTCAACTAAAGTTGGAGAAACTGACACCCGCCAGCCACCTGTGTGCAAAGCACGTCGGTAGAACCAGTCTCGCGTAAAGCGTCTGGCGTAATGTCGGTCCGGGCCGCTTCATCCAATAATACCGCCGAACCAAAGTATGACATGCTGGTAAGCAGTATGACTTATATCGCCCAAACCTCACTTGTGTTCTACTCGTGCATATAACATCAACGCATAAAACCAGGCTCGGATACCACTGTTTGGGGAACGTAGTAATTTCAAAAAAATTCCTACGCACACGCAAGATCATGGTGATGCATAGCAACGAGAGGGGAGAGTGTTGTCTACGCACTCGTGAGACCGAAGCGGAAGCGTCGGCCAAGACAACGCGGTTGATGTAGTCGTCGTCTTCACGATCCTACCGATCAAGTACCGAACACACGGCACCTCGAAGTTCAGCACACGTTCAGCCCGATGGCGTCCCTCGAACTCCGATCCAGCCGAGTGTTGAGGGAGAGTTTAAATCGACCTGACGGCGTGGTGACGATCTTGATGTTCTACTGTCTCAGGGCTTCGCCTAAGCACCGCTACAATATTATCGAGGACTATGATGGAGGGGGGCACCGCGCACGGCTAAGAGATCAAGAGATCAATTGTTGTATCTCCAAGGGGTGCCCCCCTCCCCGTATATAAAGGAGTGGAGGAGGGGGAGGGCCGGCCCTCTCTCTATGGCGGGCCCTAGGGGAGTCATACTCCCACCGGGAGTAGGATTCCCCCTTTCCTAGTAGAACTAGGAGCCCTTCCAAGTAGAAGGAGTAGGAGAGAAGGAAAGGGAAGGGAGAAGGAGAAGGAAGGAAGGGGGCGCCCCCCCCCTCCCTAGTCCAATTCGGACTAGTCCATGGGGAGGGGTGCGGCCACCCTTTGGGGCCTTTCTCTCCTTTCCCGTATGGCCCATTAAGGCCCAATACGAATTCCCGTAACTCTTCGGTACTCCGAAAAATACCCGAATCACTCGGAACCTTTCCGATGTCCGAATATAGTCGTCTAATATATCGATCTTTACGTCTCGACCATTTCGAGACTCCCCGTCATGTCCCCGGTCTCATCCGGGACTCCAAAATCCTTCGGTACATCAAAATTCATAATATAACTGTCATCGAAACCTTAAGCGTGCGGACCCTACGGGTTCGAGAACTATGTAGACATGACCGAGACACGTTTCCGGTCAATAACCAATAAGCGGAACCTGGTTGCTCATATTGTCTCACTCATATTCTATGTAGATCTTTATCGGTCAAACCGCATAACAACATACGTTGTTCCCTTTGTCATCGGTATGTTACTTGCCCGAGATTCGATCGTCGGTATCTCAATACCTAGTTCAATCTCGCTACCGGCAAGTCTCTTTACTCGTTCCATAATACATCATCCCACAACTAACTCATTAGTTGCAATGCTTGCAAGGCTTATAGTGATGTGCATTACCGAGTGGGCCCATAGATACCTCTCTGACAATCGGAGTGACAAATCCTAATCTCGAAATACACCAACCCAACAAGTACCTTCGGAGACACCAGAGAGCACCTTTATAATCACCCGATTCACGTTGTGGCGTTTGGTAGCACACAAAGTGTTCCTCCGTAAACGGAGTTGCATAATCTCATAGTCATAGGAACATGTATAAGTCATGAAGAAAGCAATAGCAACATACTAAATGATCAAGTGCTAAGCTAACGGAATGGGTCAAGTCAATCACATCATTCTCCTAATGATGTGATCCCGTTAATCAAATGACAACTCATGTCTATGGTTAGGAAACATAACCATCTTTGATCAACGAGCTAGTCAAGTAGAGGCATACTAGTGACACTCTGTTTGTCTACGTATTCACACATGTATTCTGTTTCCGGTTAATACAATTCTAGCTTGAATAATAAACATTTATCATGATATAAGGAAATAAATAATAACTTTATTATTGCCTCTAGGGCATATTTCCTTCTGGTTGTGCCTTCTAGTTTCGTCCATCTCGTGATCATCAAAATGAACCCACTAGCAAGGTTGATCAAGTCTTGTTAACGAACTCATTCCGAATAACACGGAACCGGAGAAATTTCGAATAACACTAAGTTACCTCAACGGGGATATGAAAATCCCCAACAATAAGAATATCATACTTTTTCTTGACAGTAGGGAGAGGAAATTCAAAACCTCCAAAAATGATAGTTGGAACTTTTCCAATTGAATTGATGCTATGAACTTGAGATTGTTTCCTTGGAAAGTGTACCGTATGCTCATTACCATTAACATGAGAAGTGACATTGCCTTTGTTGCAATCAATAACAGCCCCTGCAGTATTAAGGAAAGGTCTACCAAGGATAATAGACATATTATCATCCTCAGGAATATCAAGAATAACAAAGTCCGTTAAGATAGTGACATTTGCCACTACAACAGGCACATCCTCACAAATACCGACAGGTATAGCAGTTGATTTATCGACCATTTGCAAAGATATTTCAAGTAGGTGTCAACTTATTCAATTCAAGTCTACAATATAAAGAGAGGCATAACACTAACACCGGCTCCAAGATCACATAAAGCAGTTCTAACATAATTTCTTTTAATAGAGCATGGTATAGTTGGAACACCGGATCTCCAAGTTTCTTTGGTATTCCACCTTTAAAAGTGTAATTAGCAAGCATGGTGGAAATTTCAGCTTCTGGTATCTTTCTTTTATTTGTGATGATATCCTTCATATACTTAGCATAAGGATTTACTTTGAGCATATCAGTTAAGCGCATACGTAAGAAAATAGGTCTAATCATTTCAGCAAAGCGCTCAAAATCCTCATCATCCTTTGACTTGGATGGTTTAGGAGGAAAGGGCATGGGTTTATGAACCCATGGTTCTCTTTCTTTACTGTGCTTCCTAGCAACAAAATCTCTCTTATCATAACGTTGCTTCTTTGATTGTGGGTTATCAAGATCAACAGCAGGTTCAATCTCTACATCATTATCATTGCTAGGTTGAGCATCAACATGAACATTATCATTAACATTATCACTAGGTTCATGTTCATCACCTGATTGAGTTTCAGCATCAGAAATAGAAATATTATCTACAGTAGGTTCACTAGAAGCATGCAAAGTTTTATCGTTTTTCTTCTTCTTCTTTTTAGAAGAACTAGGTGCCTCTAAATTATTTCTTTGAGAATCTTGCTCGATTCTCTTAGGGTGGCCTTCAGGATACAAAGGTTCCTGAGTCATTCTACCAGTTCTAGTGGCCACTCTAATAGCAAAGTCATTTTTATTATTTAATTCATCAAGCAAATCATTTTGAGCTTTAAGTACTTGCTCATCTTGAGTAGCAACCATAGAAGCATATTTGCTAACGCAGTGAAGTTCATCTTTAACTCTAGCCAGATTATCACCTCTGGCGTCCTATCTCGAAAGCATTATTCTTTAACTCTCTACCAACATAAGCATTAAAACTTTCTTGCCTAGCCATAAAGTCATCAAATTCATCTAAGCATGGGCTATGAAATTTAGTAGAGGGTATTTCAACTTTATCGTACCTATAGAGAGAATATACCTTTACTACCTGTGTCGGGTTATCAAGACAATGTGGTTCTTCAGGCGGTAAATTAAGACCATGTATTTCTTCAATAGGAGGTAAATTCTTAATATCTTCAGCTTTAATACCTTTTTCTTTCATTGATTTCTTTGCCTCTTGCATACCTTGAGATCGAGAAATAAAACACCTCTCTTCTTGAATTGGGTTTAGGAATAGACTCAGGAGTTGGCTCAATTGGTTCAGAATTACTTGAGGCGGCTCAGGAAGAGTCCAATTATTTTCATTAGTCAACATATTATTCAATAGTATTTCAGCTTAGTTGGTTGTTCTTTCCTGAAAACACAACCAGCACAACTATCCAAGTGGTCCTTGGAAGCATCGGTTAGTCCATTATAAAAGATATCAAGTATTTTATTTTTCTTAAGAGGATGATCAGCAAAGCATTAAATGTAGGAGAAGCCTCCCCAAGCTTGTGGGAGACTCTCTTCTTTGATTTGCACAAAATTATATATTTCCATAAGGCAGCCTATTTCTTATGAGCGGGGAAGTATTTAGCGTAGAAGTAATAAATCATATCACGGGGACTACTTTTTAACCAGGAGCAAGAGAATTATACCAAGTCTTAGCATCACCCTTTAATGAGAACGGAAATATCTTAAGGATATATAAATAGCGAGACTTATCATCCTGAGTAAATAGGGTGGCTATATCATTCAACTTGGTAAGATGTGCCACAACAGTTTGATTCAAGGCCATAAAAGGACCCAGATTCAACTAAAGTAATAATATCGAGGATCAGTGAGAATTCATAATCCTTATCAAGAACACAAATAGGTGAAGTAGCAAAAGCAGTATCGGGTTTCATTCTAGCATTAAGAGACCGCTGCTTCCATTTAGCTAATAATTTCTTAAGATCATTCCTATCATTGCGGTGCAAGGATTTCCAAAGCAGCTTTTTCATGCATAACATAACCCTTAGGAACAACAGTAAAACATAATCATTAGGGGAACCTTCATCATCACTATCATCGATAATAGGATCTTGATAATTTCATCCCTCTAACTCTAGCAAGTTGTTCATCTAGAAATTCACCTAATGGCAAAGTAGTATCACGCACGTAAGTAGTTTCATCATGCATAGCGAGTGGCATCATCATAACATGCGACATATCGTAAGTCATATCGATGCGAGGTTTAGGTGTCGCAAGCTTATTAATAACAGAAGGAGAATCTAGTGCAGAGCTAGATGGCAGTTCCTTACCTCCCCTCGTAGTTGACGGATAAATTGTTGTCTTAGCATCTTTCAAGTTCTTCATAGTGATCAACAGATATAAATCCCAAGTGACTCAGAGAATAAAGCTATGCTCCCGACAGCGGCGCCATGAAAAAGGTCTTGATAACCCACAAGTATAGGGGATCATAGCAGTTTTCAAGGGTAGAGTATTCAACCCAAATTTATTGATTCGACACAAGGGGAGCCAAAGAATATTCTTGAGTATTAGCGATTGAGTTGTCAATTCAACCACACACAGATAACTTAGTATCTGCAGCAAAGTGTTTAGTAGCAAAAAGTGGTATGATAATAAAGGTACAGATGTAAAAGTAAAGATAAATGTTTTTGGGTTTTTGTAGTAGTTGTAACGATGTAGCGGAAAAGTAAATAAGCGAAGAACAATATGTGAAAAGCTCGTAGGCAATGGATCGATGATGGATAATTATGCCGGATGCGATTCCTCATGCAATAGTTATAACATAGGGTGATATAGAACTAGCTCCAATTCATCAATGTAATGTAGGCATGTATTAAGTAAATAGTCATACGTGCTTATGGAAAGAACTTGCATGACATCTTTTGTCCTACCCTCCCGTGGCAGCGGGTCCTTCTGAAACTAAGGGATATTAAGGCCTCCTTTTAATAGAGAACCGAACAAAGCATTAACACATAGTGAATACATGAACTCCTCAAACTACGGTCATCACCGAGAAGTATCCCAATTATTGTCACTTCGGGGTTGTCGGATCATAACACATAATAGGTGACTATAGACTTGCAAGATAGGATCAAGAAAAAACACACATATATTCATGAAAACATAATAAGTTCAGATCTGAAATCATGGCACTCGGGTCCTAGTGACAAGCATTAAGCATAGCAACATCAATCTCAGAACATAGTGGATACTAGGGATCAAACCTGTGACGCCCCCGATTTAATCGTACACTAATCATGCACGCAAATGTGTACTATCAAGATCAGGGACTCACGGGAAGATATCACAACACAACTCTACAAATAAAATAAGTCATACAAGCATCATAATACAAGCCGAGGCCTCGAGGGCTCGAATACAAGTGCTTTCGATCATAGACGAGTCGTGGAAGCAACAATATCTCGAGTACAGATATAAGTTAAACAAGGTGCCATAAGATGGCTAGCACAAATGGGATCTGAGATCGAAGAGGAGCAGGCCTCCTGCAGGATCCTCCTAAGCTACTCACAGTAAATCGTCGGCCGGGCTGCACGTAGTAGTAGGCACCTCCAGTAGTAGTAGTCATAGGCGGTGGCGTCGGCTCACAGGCTCCATCGTGCAGTTGCGACAATCGAGGAGATAGGGGAAAGGGGGAACAAAGGCAACCGTGAGTACTCATCCAAAGTACTGCAAGCAAGGAACTACACTACATATGCATGGATATATGTGTAAAGGCCATATCGATTGGGTGAACTGCGAGAATGCCGTAATAAGAGGGGATAGCTAGTCTTAACGAAGACTACGCACGGACACCGGTCTTACAGCAGACGTAAGAGGACAACGGAAGTCCTCCAAGTAACATCATATAGCAATAATCCTACCCGGCAATCCCTGCTCATATCCACGAAAGTGAGAGCGACCACCGGTTATGTCGGCACTTGAAAGGGTGTGTTTTATCAAGTATCCGGTTCTAGTTGTCATAAGCTCAAGGTACAACTCCAAGTCGTCATGTTACCGAAGATCACGGCTATCCGAATAGATTAACTTCCCTGCAGGGGTGCACCATCTTACCCAAAGACGCTTGATCCCATTTGGCGGACACACTTTCCTAGGTCATGCCCGGCGGGAAGATCAACACGCCGCAGCCCCACCTAGGCACAACAGAGAGGCCAACACACGGTCTAAACCTAAGCGCCAGGGTGCAGGCCCATCGCCTCGAGCACACACACGCGTTATGTGACGCCAGGAAGCGCAGACCTAGCCCATCAGGCGTTCCAGTCCAATCCGGTAGCGCGCGCTCCGTCACGACGTCTGAAGTACTTCGGCTGATACCACGACGCCGGGATACCCATAACTACTCCCGCGTAGATGGTTAGTGCGTATAAGCTCGTAGCCAACTCAGATAAAATACCACGGAGACGGCCCTACATTCTATACTTGGAGTTGCCCTCTCGCTCCGCCTCAAAGATCCACTCGCGGGTGCTCCATCAGCCGACCCGACTTTAGTCTCCACATGTATCATGTATAAGTATATAGTATATACCCGTGATCACCTCCCGAGTGATCACGGCCCGATAGTATAGCACGGTGAGCGGACAAGAATGTAGGGCCACAGATGAAAGTACTAGCATCCTATACTAAGCATATAGGATTGCGGTAAGGTAACAATGTGAAGTTACAAGGACAGGCCATGCAAAGAAAGATAGGAGTATCGAAAACAAGAATATGCTATACTACTCTAATGCAAGCAGTATAGAGAAGAGTAGGCGATATCCGGTGATCAAGGGGCTTGCCTGGTTGCTCTGGCAAGAGAGAGGGGTCGCCAACACCGTAGTCGAACCGGGCAAAGAATAAATACGGTCTCAGAGTCTAACCGGGAGAGAAGAGGGGAAGAAACAATGAATACAAAGTAAACAGATGCATATCGATGCATGACATGTCAAGAAGCGTTGCTAGGCGTGCCCTAACGTGGTATGAGGGGTCTTGGTTAGGGGAAACATCCGGAAAGTATTCCGGTGTTTGATTTTAAGCGAAGGAGCCGGAGGAAAGTTGCAGGTTCGATAGGTTAGGTGGGTGTGGCGGACGAGCGGATTGCGTGTCCGGATTCGTCTAAATGGATTACGAGCAACTTTCATGTTGAAAATATTTTAACCGAAAGTTACGGATTAAAAGATATGATTTTAAAAGATTTTAATAATTTACGGAATTTAATTAATTATTTAATTAATTCGAAAATGTATTTATGACGTCGACATGATGTCATGCCGACGTCAAGAATCAACAGGGTTGACTAAGTCAACCTCGGCAGGTGGGTCCCGTTAAATCATACTGCTTAACTAATTAACCTAATAAAATTTAATTAACAATAGTTAATTAGGTTAATTAGTCATTAGGTTTAATTAATCAGGATTAATTAGATTAATTATTTACTTAATTAGTTAATTAATTAATTAATTAATTAATTAGTTTTTATTCATTTTGTTTAATTTTATTTAATTTTTCATTTTCCTTTTTATTTTTAAAGCGTCACGTAGGCGGGGCCCCCATGTCGATGTCGGTGGGGGGTGGACGGTCGGCTCTGACCGAGTCAACAGAAGCGAGGGGGCCCTGGGCCCATCGGGCCAGTGTACCAGGGCCCTGTGTACGTCGGCCGAGGCTGTGGTTGGCCCGGCTATGGCGGAGGGCCGAGCATCACGGACTTGTTCTCCGTGGCACAACGGGGCCGTTAGGAAGGAGAGACGGCGCGTCCGGTGGGGGCATGGGGGCGACCAAGCCGGAACGCGCCGAGCGGCGGAGGCGGCGAGGAGGTTCGCCTCCGTTCGGGGTGCTACGGGCCGAGGGGGTCACATGACGCGCCGAGCCACACGGGCTCAGCCCCGTGACCGTTCGGTCACCGGGGGGGCCGGCGACGGGATCCACGGCGGAGGGGGCTTTCGGGTGCGGCGGAGGGGGAGAGGGCGTCGCTCGGGCGAGGAGGAGGGAGAGGGAGGCGTGGAACGGTGTGGTCATGGCGGTGTGGCCATGGTGTGTGGGCTGGCCGGAGGCGGCGAGGAGGGGGCTGACACGGGGCCTGGGCCACGTCGCTGCTCGGGAGGAGAGAGGAGCGAGGGTGAGGCGAAGCTCCACCGGTCGTGGGGTCTATGACGGCGGCTCGGTGGAGCTCGGAGGCGACCGGCGAGGAGGGAGTCGGGAGGCGGCCCAAGGCCGAGGAGGACCCAGTGAGGCGGGGGTGGGTCGAGGACGACCACAGGGTGAAAGTGCCACAGGTGGGCGACGGTGGCGAGGGGGGCCCATGGCGAGGTGCAGGGGGGGCGACCTGTCGGGCTGGGTCGTCAGCGAGGGGGCGAGGTGGATCGGCCCGATCCAGATCAAGGAGGCGGGGAAAGGGATCGGGAAGGGGAGTGAGCTAGGGTTCCACCGACCGGGGTGGGGAGTGGATAAGGGGGTGGCGGCGGTTGGGCGGCCCATGGCGTGTTGCCCAGGCTGTGGGGGGCTGGCCCAGTTGGGCGATGGAGTTTCCTCCCCACTCTTTTTGTTTTTATTTTTCTTTTCTTATTTTCTTCTTTTCTGTTTTAGCTCATTTAAAATGTCAAAGCACTTTACAAAAATGTGTGCACCCCACCATAATTAGGTTTGTTATTTTTGGCAACCCCCGAACATTTTAGTTTTAGTTTTTGAAAACTTTTATCGTTTGCTTTTGTTTTGAATTTGTTTTAGACCGGGTTCGAATCAACGTGAGTTTAGTCACAAAGAATCGAGGTGATTATCGTTGCTTAATCATCCGGGTGTTACAAATCTCCTCCACTACAAGAAATCTCGTCCGAGATTTAGGAGGTAGAAGGAAAGAGTGCGGGTATTCATCTCAAGACGATCCTCGCGTTCCCGTGTGGCTTCGTCTTGAGTGATTCGACCCTTTGGACTTTGAGGAACTTGATCGCCTTCCCGGCGTGTGCGGCGTTCAGCTTGGTCGAGAATGCGGACCGGATGCTCTTTATAGGAGAGGTCCTGTTGCAATTCGAGCACTTCATGGTCCACCGCCGGATTGGGTCCTTGAAGCAGCGTCGGAGTTGGGACACGTGGAACACATCGTGAACACGAGAAAGGTTCGACTAAGCTCGATTGATAAGCCACTTTTCCACGCCTTTCCAGAATAGTGAATGGGCCAATATAGCGAGGAGCTAGCTTGCCCTTGATTCCGAAGCGGTGAGCACCCTTCATTGATGTAACGCGAAGATAGGCCTTTTCGCCAGGTTGATAGACCATGTCTTTGTGATGACGGTCATAATTACTCTTTTGACGGGACTGAGCGGTCTTGAGATTCTCGCGAATAATGCGAACTTGTTCTTCGGCATGTTGGATAATATCCGGACCGAAGAGTGGACCTTCCCGATTTCGACCAGTTCAGAGGGTTCGGCACTTTCGTCCATATAACACTTGAAGGGGGCCATCTTGAGACTAAGCTTGATAGCTATTATTATAAGAGAACTTCAAAGATACGGAGAGATTCCTCCCATTTCTTGCCGAAGGAAGCGACACAAGCTCGAAGCATGTCTTCGAGAATTTGGTTGACACGTTCAACTTGCCCTTGAGATCATGGATGAAACGCGATCTTGAAAGATAAATGAGTACCCATAGCTTCTTGAAAACTTGCCCGTAATCTTGAAGTGAATAAGCTGCCACGGTCCGAATCGATAACCAAAGGAATACCGTGAAGTGAAACAATTCTGGACATATAGAGCGTTGCAAGCTGGCTAGCAGTGATCGTCTCTTTGACCGCCAGAAAATGAGCAACTTTAGAAAGCCGGTCAATGACGACAAGAACTGCATCATTACCTTTCTGCGATTTGGGAAATCCAGTGATGAAGTCCATTTCAACATGGTCCCATTTCCATTCGGGAATAGAGATAGGTTGCGAGTTCCAAAGAGGCCTTTGATGTTCTCGCTTTGATACGACGGCAAACGTCACACTCAAAGAACATAGCGAGCAATGTCCTCGCTTCATATGAGACCACCGTAATCTCTCGGCGAATGTCTTGATACATCTTTGTACCGCCGGGGTGGTTACATAGAGGCGTATCATGAGCTTCTTTCATAACCTTCGAGTCATATTCAGGTTTTCCTTCTTACACGGCACCACTAGGCGGCCTTTGAAGTACAAAGGCGCCATCATCAGCAATAGTGAAGGATGAGGGATTTCCCTTTTGATGTCTTGCTTAATCTTGTAGACTTGAGTCAAATCCTGCATTGTCTTTATGGTGCCCACGAGATCGGGTTCAACAGCCGTGGTATAGAGGGAACCCTGGGGAACAACACGGAGATTCATCTTGCGGAACTCCCGGAGGAGGGGGAGCGAGTGCACGGAGGAACAATATGGAGGTTCAGACTTTACGAATTCTTCAACAAGTGGGGGCTGAACTTTGTGAACTCAAGGTGGTTGCAAGAAGACTTGCGGCTCAAGGCATCAGCCATTACATTAGCCTTGCTCGGCGTATAGGAAATACCCAAATCAAAGTTCCGCAGTCTCCATCCATCTCTGCTGACGGAGGATCAGGTCTGGCTGAGTAAACAGATACTTCAGACTTTGGTGGTCGGTGAAGATCTCGCAACGATTACCGAGAAGGTAATGTCGCCATTGCTTCAGTGCATGAATGACGGCAGCAAGTTCGAGGTCGTGAACTGGGTAGTTCTCTTCGTGAGGGCGCAACTGCCGAGAGGCATAAGCAACCACTTTGCGCTCTTGCATTAGGACACCGCCTAATCCTTGACGGGAAGCGTCGCAGTAAATGACGAAGTCCTTCTTAGTATCAGGAGGAGCTAGCACTGGGGCAGAAGTCAACTTGTCTTTGAGTGCCTGGAAACTTTCCTGACACTTATCTCATCCATTGGAACTTGACGCCCTTATGCAACAAAGTTAGTTAGAGGCCCGGCAATCTTGGAGAAGTTCTCGGCGAATCGACGGCAATAGTCAAGTAGACCGAGAAAACTTCCGACTTGCTTAACGTTCTTGGAGGAGTCCAATCGAGAATAGCCTCGAACTCTTTCGGGGTTGACGGCAATACCATCCTTAGAGATGACATGCCCAAGATAGGTTACTTCGGGAAGCCGTAATTCACATTTGGAGAACTTGGCATAGAGTTGATGCTCTCGTAGCTTTTCCAAAGACAAGACGAAGATGTTCAAAGCATGCTCTTCTTCATTCTTGGAAAAGATCAGGATATCATCCAGATAAACCACGAACTTGTCGAGGTAATCCATGAAGATATAGTTCATCAAAGTAGAGAAGGTGGCTGGAGCATTGGTTAAGCCGAAAGACATGACGGTGTACTCGTATGAACCATAACGAGTCACGAATGCGGTCTTGGGGATATCCTCCTCACGAACACGGATCTGGTGGTAACCCAACCTCAAGTCGAAGTTTCGAGAACACCGATTTAACCAGCCAGTTGGTCATAAAGGTCATTGATCCGAGGAAGAGGATACTTATTCTGAATGGTAGCTTGATTTATAGGACGGTAGTCTTGGACCAATCGGTTTGTCCCATCCTTCTTCTTGACAAAGAGAGAAGGTGCTCCCCAAGGAGAGCAACTTGGGCGAATGAAACCGCTTAGAAGAGATTTGTCGATTTCCTCCTTTAGTTCAAGGAGTTCATGCGGCAGCATCTTGTATGGTCACTTGGCTATAGGAGTGGTGCCTGGTTTCAAGTCGATGACGAATTCGACAGCCTCTAGCGGTGGGGGAATCCTCGAAGTTCTTCAGAAAGACGCCCCGGAAATCGCAAACGACAGAATGTTTTCAATGCCCTCGAGGGTGCGGCGTTCAATGCATTCAATGCATAGAGCCTTGCCTCGGCATCTTGAACCGCATTTAGCATTGTAGCTTATTATTTCATCAGAAGGGTGTAGCAGATGGACGGTCTTAGTGGCGCAAACGATCGACGCCGTATGCGCTTTCAACCAATCCATCCCCAAAATGAGGTCGATGTTAGACGTCTTCAAGATAATGGGGGAGGCATAGAATTCCTGCCCTTCGATTTCCACGGGGACGTCGACGCTAACCATGGAGGTTTGACATTGTCCCAATGGGGTTTTTACCACTACCGAAGAGTTCATATCTTCACACTTAACGTCGTGCTTGTATGCAAAGTCTTCAGACATGAATGAATGCGATGCTCCTGAATCGAATAAAAGCAGATGTAGGTACTGAATTTACGAGGAGTGTACCCATCACAGTAGCAGGCTGGTCTTGAGCTTCGTTCAGATCAACGTGGTTGGCCTGAGCTTGCCCATAAGACTTGGCAGTGTTGTTGCGGTTCTGGGTGTTTCCACGGCCAGCTGCTGGAAGGGCCAGCTGATTCTGGTTCTGGTTGCACTCTCTAGCACGGTGCCCTGGTTGTCCGCACCTGAAGCACAAGCCATTATTGGGAGTGGGAACAGGAGCTTGGGGTGGTGGAGCTGGAAGCTTCGGCTGCTTAGTGGTAGGCGCATTTAGGTGTAGCATAGTTCGCCTTGAAGCGGTGCATTCTACCGGGTACATACCGTTGGGAATCCATATCTTGCGCTCAACCTGCGAGGCGGGCCGAAGATGAGCCCGTGTCATGGTTGCGCCTGTTAGAGCTCTGGTATTCCTGCAGACCAGTTTCGACATTGAGAGCTTTGTTCACCAAGGTGGCGAAATCAAGAAAGTCGTGCACTATAAGTGCGAGCTTGATGTCGCCTTGAAGGCCGCCACGGAACTTCTCCTGTCTGCGTGCATCGCTTGCAATGTCCTCTTCAAGATAGCGAGACAAGTCCAAGAACTCACGATAAGCTTCAACAGTCTTGTTGCCTTGGGTGAGGTTATGAATTCACGCTTCTTCCGGTCCATGACCCCTTGAGGGATGAATCGGCACGGAAGGCAGCTTGGAAGTCCGCCAGTTGATGAGTGTTCCAAGCTGGCGAGTACGCCTGTGGCTGTCCCACCATTGAGCTGCGGGTCCCTTCAGAAGAAGGATGCAAAGGTGACATAGTCGCCGGGGCTACATCGCAGACTCCATCTCATAGGTGATGTCATGGAGCCACCATCAAGATCCGGTGGTTGGGTTGAGCTGCGGTACACGCCGGGTTCAAAGCGTATGAAATCATGCGAGTTGTTCCGTTTGAGTCTTTGGTTCATATTGGGGCGAGGAAACTGAGCCATCATGTTTTCCATGAACTGGCGATTCATCTCAAGTCGTTGGATCATACCGCCATGTACTCGGCGGTGGTGGGAAGTTGGCACCACGACCACGACCGGTAGCCTAACCATCCTGCTATTATATAACAGGGGTATTTCAGCATTTGAGAAATCAAGCAAGAGACAGAATCATTCGTGATGAAACATGCATAATGAAAGCGACATGATGGAAACTACATAGTAGTTGGCATATCTTACAAAAGGAATCATGCATAAAGTTCGATACATAGAGTCCAGTACATAGACTACTACATCATAGGCGGCACACAGGCTCACGGCGAATACATCAAACACTAACAAACAAGTCTACATCAGTCCCACGCTATCTTGCGGAGGTAGTCAGAGCACGAAAGTCGATAGTGCGGCAGCGGATAGTCCTCCACGTCGGTGACTGGGGGCCGCGGATACTCACAGTGCTGAATCCGACGTCCGGTGGCGAGAAAAGGGCCAAGTGCGGGAGAGTAGCCTCGACGCCCGCCAACCGACACCCTGGGGCATCACGGTCCTGGCTGGGTAGATCACAGAACGCGGCAGCTCTCCGGATCGGACAAAGGGGTGCATCAGCGTCAGAGCACGGTAGAGGTGCTGACGGGTGATGTACAACTCGTGGCGAAGAGCTCGGTTAGCTCGATCCAGCCCATCAGCATGCAGAACAAAGTTCTGATGGTGGAAGGGCTCTCTGGTGACAGTGGAGTAGGCAGCAGTGTAGTAACCCTCCTCACCAACATCAGACGCGATAGCAATGTGCACGAAGGGGAGGTGTCCAACTCTCGATACTCGCACGAAGACGTGTCGAGCAAAGATAAGCAAGATCGTGGACTGCCATATCGATAGTCACTCCAACACCATGTGCGGTGTGCGGCACAAGAGTGGACTCATACTCCCGAGAGTAGAGGTGGACGATGGCGCTGCATCGCCTCGGGTTATAGTCCCGGTACTCCTCATAGGCGGTGTACTCGAGGTGCCGCCGATAACCCAGATAGGTCATAAAATCGGCTAGCACCGCAGGTGATCCCGAGGCACCAATGGCCGTCGTGTGGCGCACGACCTGCCTCGTGGGTTCCATCTGAAAACAAAGACGTTTCAAAGGAGTCAAATGACAGTGTGGAAATTGCTCAAATACAATTCCAAGAACAACTAGGGCTATATCCAACTTTGGGGTGAATGTGGTCACGGGATCCTAGTGTTAGTTAGTAAAATCGTTTAACCCGAGTAGAAGAGAGTTCAGAGTCCCAGAGTAAAGGTCGAGGAGTAAAAGATCCTAGTACCACCCGATGGCGACGTGGGCCTATAAGACACACAGCCAAGTTAGTAAAAGTTTTGCAATGTCTAGACTCGACTTCGCCAAGGAGTGTGGAAGGGGATTCCTACAGCAATGGCTCGATACCAATCTTGTAACGCCCGATTTAATCGTACACTAATCATGCACGCAAATGTGTACGATCAAGATCGAGACTCACGGAAGATATCACAACACAACTCTACAAATAAAATAAGTCATACAAGCATCATAATACAAGCCAGGGCCTCGAGGGCTCGAATACAAGTGCCCGATTATAGACGAAGTCACGGAAGCAACAATATCCGAGTACAGACATAAGTTAAACAAGGTGCCATAAGATGGCTAGCACAACCGGGATACAGATCGAAGAGGAGCAGCCTCCGCCTCGATCCTCCTAAGCTACTCTCCGGTCGTCGTCGGTGGCTGCATGTAGTAGTAGGCACCTCCAGTAGTAGTAGTCGTCATAGGCGGTGGCGTGCTCACAGGCTCCATCTTCCGTTGCAGCAATCGAGGAGAGATAGGGGAAAGGGGAACAAGGCAACCGTGAGTACTCATCCAAAGTACTGCAAAGCAAGGAACTACACTACATATGCATGGATATATGTGTAAAGGCCATATCGGTGGACCGAATCGCAGAATGCCGTAATAAGAGGGGATAGCTAGTCTTAACGAAGACTACGCTCGGACACCAGTCTTGCAAATGCATGTAAGAGGACAACGGAAGTCCTCCAAGTAACATCATATAGCAATAATCCTACCCGGCAATCCCTGCTCATATCCCTAAGCGAGAGCGACCACGGTTGTATCCGCACTTGGAAGGGTGTGTTTTATCAAGTATCCGGTTCTAGTTGTCATAAGCTCAAGGTACAACTCCAAGTCGTCATGTTACCGAAGATCACGGCTATCCGAATAGATTAACTTCCCTGCAGGGGTGCACCATCTTACCCAGCACGCTTGATCCCATTTGGCCGGACACACTTTCCTAGGTCATGCCCGGCCGCGGAAGATCAACACGTCGCAGCCCCACCTAGGCACAACAGAGAGGCCAACACGCCGGTCTAAACCTAAGCCTTGCCAGGGTCCGGCCCATCGCCTCGAAAGGCAGACTGCGCACGTTATGCCGGAAGCAGACCTAGCCCATCAAGCGTTCCAGTCCAATCCGGCCAAGGCCGCCTCCGTCACGACGTCTGAAGTACTTTCGCCGATACCACGACGCCGGATACCCATAACTACTCCCGCGTAGATGGTTAGTGCGTATAAGCTCAGAGCCAACTCGGATAAAATACCAAGACCTCGTTAAGCGTGTTAAGTAACCACGAACGCCGAACAGGCCAGCCCACCTCTCTCCTAGGCGGTCTCAACACGCCTGTCGCCTCGCCTCAAAGATCCACTCGGGGTGCTCCATCAGCCGACCCGGCTTTAGTCTCCACATGTATCATGTATAAGTATATAGTATATACCCGTGATCACCTCCCGAGTGATCACGGCCCGATAGTATAGCACGGCAGACGGACAAGAATGTAGGGCCACAGATGAAAGTAGTAGCATCCTATACTAAGCATATAGGATTGCGGGTAAGGTAACAATGAAGTTACAAGGACAAAGCTATGCAAAGCGGTATAGGAGTATCTCAAAATAAAGAACATGCTATACTACTCTAATGCAAGCAGTATAGAGAAGAGTAGGCGATATCTGGTGATCAAGGGGGGGCTTGCCTGGTTGCTCTGGCAAGAGAGAGGGGTCGCCAACACCGTAGTCGAACTCAAGTGCAGCAGCTGGGCTTGGTCTCGTAGTCTACCGGAGAGAAGAGGGGAAGAAACAATGAATACAAAGTAAACAGATGCATATCGATGCATGACATGTCAAGAAGCGTTGCTAGGCGTGCCCTAACGTGGTATGAGGGGCATCGTTAGGGGAAACATCCTGAAAGTATTCCTGTTTTGGGTTTTCAGCGAGGAGCCGAGGGGGAAAGTTACAGGTTCGATAGGTTAGGGGTGTGGCGGACGAGCGGACTGCGTATCCGGATTCGTCTCGTCTGCTCGAGCAACTTTCATGTTGAAAATATTTTAATCCGAAAGTTACGGATTAAAAGATATGATTTTTAAAAGATTTTAATAATTTCGGAATTTAATTAATTCGAAAATGTATTTATGACGTCGACATGATGTCATGCCGACGTCAAGAATAACAGGGTTGACTAAGTCAACCCCGAGTGGGTCCTGCTCATTACATACATCTGTTAACTAATTAACCTAATAAAATTTAATTAATGAGTTAATTAGGTTAATTAGTCATTAGGTTTAATTAATCAGATTAATTAGATTAATTATTTACTTAATTAGTTAATTAATTAATTAATTAGTTTTATTCATTTTATTTAATTTTATTTAATTTTTCATTTTCCTTTTATTTTTAAAACGCCTTGTGGGGCGGGGCCCCATGTCGATGTCGGTGGGGGTGGACGGTCACTCACGACCGAGTCAATAGAGCGAGGGGGCCCTGGGCCCATCGGGCCCAGTGTGGCGGGCCCCAGTGGCCACGTCTGCGAGGCTGTGGTTGGCCAGTGGCTACCAAGGGCGAGGGGCCGAGCATCGCGGACTTGTTCTCCCGGGCACAACGGGCGCCGGGCCAGCGCGTTAGGAAGGGGAGAGGCCTTGTCCGGTGGGGGCATGGGGTCGGCGGACCCGGCCGAACGCAGCGCCAGCAGCGGAGGCGGGCGAGGAGGTTCGGCCTCCGTTGGGTGCTACTGAGGCCGGGAGGGGTCACATGGCCGAAAGCCACACGGGTTTCAGCCTCAGACTGCTCGGTCACCTGGGGGCCGGGCGACGGATCCACAGCGGAGGGGCTTTGGTGCGGCGGAGGAGAGGGCGTCGCCGGGCGAGGAGGAGGGAGAGAGGCGGGGAACAGGCGTGGGCAGGCGGTGTGGCCAGGAGGGGCCGGGCGGCGACGGGGCTCGGGGCTCTGGCGTCGTTCGGGAGGGAGAGAGGAGCGAGGGGTGAGGGCGAAGCTCACAGGGGCCGTGGGGTCTGTGGACGGCGGCTCGGTGGAGCTCGAGGCATCCATGAGGAGGGAGTCGGGAGGCGGCCACGGCTGCTTGGGAGGACCCAGTGAGGCGGGGGGGTCGGGACGCACTCTGGTGGCAGTGCCTCTGCTGGGGCGACGGTGGCGAGGGGGTCCGCATGGCGAGGGGCGCAGGGGGCAGGGGCGACCTGTCGGGCGGCGGGGTCGCCACATGAGGTGGGCGAGTAGGACTCGGCCCGATCCAGACGCAAGTGAGGGGGGAAAGGGGATCGGGAAGGGGGAGGAGTGAGCTAGGGTTCCACCGACGGGGTGGGGAGTGGATAAGGGGGCGGCGGTTGGGCTGCCCATGGCGTGGCCGATCGGGCAGTGGGGGCCTGGCCCAGTTGGGCCAGTGGGGTTTCCTCCCCCACTCTTTTTGTTTTTATTTTTTTTTCTTTTCTTATTTTCTTCTTTTCTGTTTTAGCTCATTTAAAATGTCAAAGCACTTTACAAAAAGGTTTCTTATTTTTGGCAACCCCCGAACATTTTAGTTTTAGTTTTTGAAAACTTTTATCGTTTGCTTTTGTTTTGAATTTGTTTTAGACCGGGTTCGAATCAACGTGAGTTTAGTCACAGTAACCGAGGTGATTACTGTTGCTTAATCATCCGGGTGTTACAAAACCCTAACAAAACTAACTTGATTACATGGTGAATCTCATCCAACCCATCACCATCCAGCAAGCCTACGATGGAATTACTCACGCACGGCGGTGAGCATCATGAAATTGGTGATGGAGGATGGTTGATGATGACGACAACGACGAATACCCCTCTCCGGAGCCCGAGCGGACTCGAGATCAGCCTCCCGAGAGAGATTAGGGCTTGGCGGCGGCTCCGTCGTGAAACGCGATGAAACTTTCTCTCGATTTTTTCTCCCGAGATGGAATATATGGAGTTGGAGTTGAGGTCGGAGGAGGTCCGGGCCCACGAGATAGGGGCGCTCCCTCTGGGGCGCCCCTGCTCTCGTGGACAGGCCCCGGGCCCCCGTGTATTTCTTTCACCAAAGATTTTTTATAAATTCCAAAAGTGCCTCCGTTGATTTCCGTGTCATTCCGAGAACTTTTCTTTTCTACACATAGAACAACATCATGGTAGTTCTGCTGAAAACAGCGTCAGTCCAGGTTAGTTTCATTCAAATCATGCAAGTTAGAGTCCAAAACAAGGGCAAAAGTGTTTGGAAAAGTATATACGTTGGAGACGTATCACTTACCATGGTCTCCCTCAATGGTGTTCTCCGTCGAACGCACTTCGCCAAACCACAACGTTCGAGATATCGTCGACGTCACCGCAATGGGGAAGGAGTCAAATATAGTTACTACCTCCATTTTTTTGTACACAAGGCCAAGATATCAAAATTATAATTTGCGTATAAGGCCACTAACACTAATCGAGGCAAAATTGATGGGGTTTGACTCGTACTAGCAACCAAGGACATTAATATCCCCTGCATGCATGCGGAAGTGAGAAGGTTAGTTTGCATGGCGCTACATTAATCAAGTGATGAGGAGTGAGATGGTTAGCTCTTTGGGCTTTGGAGAAAAAAATACGCATTAATTGACACGTGAAACGAGGATTTGTATCGATTAATCCCGTGAAGGAAAACCCCACCTTTCTTTTTTAACACTAGTACTCCTAGTACGTAGTACTACGTACTTATCCTGTTTGGGTCTAGGCCTTGCATTGCCATACTTCGCCACACATTTTTGCCAAGCTTGCCTAAAGTTTTCAAAATGAAAAGGAGGTACACTTGTGCACGGCTGTCGCGGTCGCACCGCACCCTCACACGGTCGCTCCTGCACGCCGCGGTCGCACCGCACCCTCACACAGTTGCTCCTACATGCCGCAAACCCAACCAAGGGAACGCACCCTCACTGACACGTGCTGTCGCATGTGAACAAACGAAACTCAGCCATCCTATCCCTGACACATAATTTTCGTTCATAGAGTATGTTTATCCAACCGCATGTTGGGGAGTATCCGTACGCCCGTGTGGTGGTCTGTTGGGGAAGAAGAAGAGGAGAGGAAGTAGGGTTTGGAGATGTAGGATATTCATCCAACCGCCTGAAATGGTAGACTGACCCAAGTCAGGCGACTTGCATAACAATATATGTTTTTACACAGCAAAAGATCCATAAAAACAACAACATAAAGAAAAACTAACACTGCTCTCGGAACGAGACGGCCTCATCGTCTTTGGCTGCCAGCGCGAACCAGCCGTAGCTACCGACGTGTGTCTCCGCGCCGTGGTTGTCCTTGACGACCAGCTACTCGTTCACGCGGAGCGTGCGGGCGCTCTGCACGGACGAGAGCACTGCCCGGTTCAAGGCGAGGACGTCCAGTTCCGCCTGCAGGAGGGCCTAGATGGCAGCGGCATCCGCGCGCTCCGCATCGAGTCGAGCCTCAGCCGCCCGGTTCAAGTCTGTGACGTCCGGTTCCGCTGCAGGAGGGCCTCGATGAGAGCGGCATCCAGCGCGCTCAGCGTCGAAGTTGAGCCTCTGCCGCCCGGTTCAAGTCCGGGGCGTCGGTTCCGCTGCAGAGGGCCTCGATGGCGATGGCATCCGCGCTCCGCCTCAAGTTGAGCCTCCGCCGCCCGCCCGGTTCACATCCACGACATCCGGTTCCGCCGCAAGAGAGCCTCGATGGCAGCGGCATGCGCGCGCTCGCGTCGAGTTGAGCCTCCGCCTCCGGTCCTCCTTTAGTATCGCCAGTTGAACCGCTGGTCCGCCTGCACCATGGGGGACTTGACGCCGCACGAAGTCGACGTCCATCGTCTCATACCCATCGGGGGCCTTCTGCGCCGCGACCTCCGCCATGAACATTGGATCGGCTTCCTCCTCCTCGTAGCTTGGCTCCAGAGAATTCGGGTATTGGCCCGCCGCAAAGCAAGCTTGGGAACGGAAGTCTCTGGCGCCGACCGCCGCCGCAATTTCTGCGCGGCGCTCCGACGTCAACATCTTGTAGTACGTGATCTTGCGGCGCACCATGGCTTTCCGGCGAACTAGGGGACGCTTGATGCGGGCTAGGGGATCGAAAGGTGGGGGAAGGGGCTGGAGATTAGGTGTGGTTTTAGGGCAGTGGCTGGCGTAGGCGGAGCAGCGAAGGTTCAGGTGTGAATAGTGGTTCCGGTGATGACCGGTCAATTGATTTTGACTCTACATCGCTCTTGTAACGTTCGCGTTGCAGCCCGGCACGCTGGACCCTCCATGTCGCTCACCGAATGGAACGTGCTTCGTCTTGCGTTTTCGCTCGCTTGTGGGACCGCAGTTGAGAGCAAACCAACGTCCCTCCCCCTCCCCCGCCCGCGTCATTTTATGCGGAGTAAATAAAAACAGAGGGGGTATACTACGGATGAGGATTCCCTGACGTGGCCGAACCCATTGAGTAACTGACATGCGGGGCCTAGCAAGCATGGGGTCCGCCAGTAAGTGACCGAAAGGGAGGGTAAGGCAGGGATACATATGTGAAAGGAGCTTCCAATGATATAATTTTCACATTATACATCTCATGTACTATTAATCTTGTCAATAGTCAAATGCGGTTTTGAAAAACGCATTAGAGCATGGTTAATAATATAGCCAGTCGATGGCTATAAGGAACTGCCATTTCATCTATAGCCATCACCTATTATATGCACTCATACAGTAGTGTGGGCTATAAGGTTGGCTATTTCCATAAAAAAATTATAAGGTTGGCTATTGTATTAGTACTTTTTCCATCTCTTTCTTCATATTTATTGTATGTATTTAACTAGGAATGCATTATATAGCTAGGCTCTTGCATGAGAGCTCACTCCCTTACTTTTTCACATCTCTCTCCTCCACATAGGCCCTATATAAATGGAAGGAGGGAGTACAACTATGAGCACTGCATACTCTAGTACAGATGTTGTCAGTACTCCACTAGTACTATTCGACAGGGAGCTTAAAAAGGTTACTATTGGACTGGCTATACGTGGCGAAATCCTAGTAGGAAGAGCATCTTGGCGAGAACAAGCACATTCACGTGGTTGAAAACAAATTGGAAACCATCTCGAGTAAAAATCTAGGAGTACGTACGAATCTAACAATATTGATTGGGCATTGTTGAATGTTGATACTTTTTTTATCAAAGTATAGATACTTTGACTACAAATAAAACTTATATGTAAACTAGAAACGATAGGAGGGAGTATATTGTACGTTCAAAAATGAAATGAACATTGGATACCCTTTATATATGATTTGCGGATGCTATGATCACCGGTTCAAAATTTTGAATCCGCCTTAGGTATCACACATGCCCCCACTCATTCTCTCTCGATTACATCTCGGGGTCTGGAGATCGATTGAAAGAGGACTAGGGTGGGTACAATACGTTCGTTTCGCTTATGAACGTACAATATACCCCCAATCGATCCCCACAGACCCCGCGGGTCATTTCTATCATAGAAACAGACCAAACCTTTATCTCCTTGCACGACACGCAATTGATCTCTGAACATCAATCGATCTCGTCAACATGTGTCGGGGCATGAACCGAATGGGATGTCAAAACTAAGACGCGAAGCGACACGTAGTGGAGGCAAAGTGAAACTTTAAACGAACCGTTTGTTTGTATGCATGTCGGACAAATTACAAATAAACATTGGAAATACAAGCATGGTCTAGGCCCACATGCGAATGATACTCGACGGAATGTTGAAATGAGGCATGCGGGAGGATGGACTCGGAGGAGGCGACATGATCGATGGAGAAGAGGGTTGGAGAGGAATGATAAATAAGCAAATGCCACATGATTATACTTGAACGGCTCAAATAAACAATAAGTTGTCTCGCTTGGCCTACATAGTGAAAGGCCTAATGCGCAAAGCGGAGCACTGACGCTCGAATATGGCTGGGAAACAGGGAAAATGACATGTGGGGCACACCTGTCGGGACAACGTAGCGCAAACTAGTCCAATGGAGGAGCTGGCCCATGACCTCCTCGCCACCGGCAACCGTTCATGGGGGTCGTGGGGGCCAACAATGTGGCGCAGCTCCAGCACCGCCTCTGCACAGGGCGACCGCGGTGAGCGACACGCTCATCGTCGCTAGACATGGTCGGTTTCAGTCTGCCGAGGGTGGCGTTAGTGCTGTGGCACGACCAATAGTATGTTTGGTTTGTGCCCAAGGTTGCCCCATCAAAGCATTGGGTAGCCAAAATTTTGGTTGAGGTTTTAGTTGCCCATGATTTGGACGACATCGGCAAGAAAAATGAACTAGAGTTGGCTAGAGTTCATTGGCATGCCAAAAAAATGGCAACCATCCAAACAAAGACCAATCTTTGGGTCATGACCAAATTTTGGTAAGGTGCACTTTGGCCACAATCCAAACACACCCCAACACCCGGCTCGTCGAGGATGCACGGGGCGCCCGGACGCGTCCGCGGAGTGGTGTAGCGCGGGCAACTGCATCCTCAGGACCTGAGACCATGCCGGGTCATCTTGCTTTTTCAATGACATGCGTCGCTCGCATGTGAACAAAGGGCATCTCCAACATTGCCACGACCACAGCTGACTACCCTGGCACACCAAAAACCCTCGTCCCTCACGTTGTCGCGCGGTGCGTTCCCAGCTGGCGCCAGCTGCCCGCATTCATACCGTCCGTCCGTATGCCGTCGTTAAGAGGCTCAATGCCCGAGGAACCAACTCCGGCGACTTAATGATGCACCAGGAGGCTAGGCCTCACCGGAATGCGCTACTTAAAGCGGTAACGCCTAGCTAACCTCCACACCATAGCGCATCGTCCTCCTACCTGGCACCACATCCGCCATGACCGCAAGCGCGAATGCTCTGCGGGAGAGCTCGTCTTCGGGGATGAAGCTCGAGGTCGCTGCCCTCGCTCAAGTCGCCGCACAAGCGGTGGCCGCGCTGGCGGCCGACGACGGGAGCACCGCCAGCCACGCGTCCTACTTGCCGCCGTCCAACGTTTGGCACCGCCAAGGTCGGGGACTCCTCTGAGGATGAGTAGGGCATGGGAGGCGGCATGGCATGGTGTGCCAACTGGCCGGTCCATCTCCCGTGTTCTACTTTTCCTTGCCGAAGACCGCACCTTCACTTCACGGGTCTTGAACCCCGCCCCCGTACATGGAGATCGTAGATGGAGGACGTCGGTCGCGCCGTAGAATAGGTTTAGGGTCGGGTTTCTTTTATTTTTCTGTCCTATAGAAGTTTGAAATGTAATGAAAATCAGCCGTGTTTGCATTAATCTCGGCCGGTGTATTTGAACTTTCACAATAATATAGTATATTGTAGGAGTACTAGCAAGATGCCCATGCGTTGCACGGAAGATCAAGATCTTGTGGGAGAAAAGGATGAATGAGGGAAGGCCTTATCTGCAAATGCACATTCACGCATTTCACATCTTTCTACATCTACGGGAACCTACGAAAGGGTTAACGTAAATTGCCTCTCTCTCTCCTCCCCGATTTTCATGGTGGTGGGCCCCTCCCTCCCCCAAACTACAATCAACAGCTCACACGTTTCACATTATGTTAATTACGTGAATCGACTACGTAGGTGTAGCATTACTCGTCTGAAAAACCCAACTAAGCCAACCTCCCAAAGATATCGCGGGGAAAAGACCCGGCCGCGCCCGTTTAGTCGGGATTACCGGGTTACTAGTAGTAGTATTGATGGATCGCGAAGCAACAAGTTTTTTTTGAGGGGCGAAGCACCTAGTTTAAAAGGAAAAAAGGCAAGACACTCACAAGCACTTCGTCGCCGTGATTGCACCCCACACACGTTCGGTCCTGCACATGGCTCATGCAAACGGAACGAATATTGTACTGGCCTGTTACGGCCGAGATGAAACCACGGGCCTTTAGCAGGCCAAAATGCATGTTGGGCCTCAATTTTCGCTAGTCGTCGACGGGCCTTCAGCAGGCCGAAATGTAGATCGGGCCGTTTTGGGCCCAGTTAGCTCACGGGCCGTCACCAGGCCGAAACATATCTCGGCCCTTAGTTGGCCCACTGATATCATGGGCCTTGAAGAGGCCGAAAGCTTAGTACAGGCATCAACGGGCCAAATTACGTGACAGGCCTTTAACAGGCCCAAAGTCACGTTGGGCTTAACTGTTGCCACCTTTAGCATGGGCCGTTAGTGGGCCCGATGTCCCATCGGACCATATATGGCCCATGGGCAGCACGGCCATTCCTGTGCCAAAAGTCACACCGGGTTGAAATGGGCCCATGTCTACATCAGGCCTCTAACAGCCGAAAGTCACTGGTCAGAAGTTGGGCCCAACTATTGGGTGAACAATTAACGGGCCAGATCTGGCTTCGGGTCGTAAATGGGCCCAAATATTGGGCAAACAATTAACGGGCCAGATCTGGCTTCGTCAGTAAATGGGCCCAAATATTGGGCGAACAATTAACGGGCCAGATCTGCTCCGGCCGTAAATGGGCCTTTATTAAGTAGGCCGTTATTGGGCTGGCCCACTAGTACTGATTAAGTTCTACGGGTCTTTGATAGGCCGCCTTTTAACCTATATGGGCCTCTGTTGGGCCCAGCCACGTGTCGACGTATCATAGGCATGTCTTCTCCAATGGACGGCGACATCCGCCCATCGACGAAACCGACAATGTTCCCTTCGCCAATCGCAATTTTACACGTGGAAATTTCCCATTGGTCGTACATTAATGGGTTATCGGATCCAAAATCCGACCCGATAGCTTAACGGCGTTCGTTATGGTGGATGCCACGTGTCGGTCACCCTTGACGAAAGCACTTACGTGACGCGATTTATCATCATGGAAGTGGACACTTCCGTGATGATAATTTTGGTAATGTCATGGAACACTTCTACGACAGCCTAGGTATGACTATCTTGATTCTGTCATAAATTTTTCATGGATATACATGCATGACAAAAAACGCGACCTACTGTCACAAACACGTATCATCACGGAAGTGTATTTTTTTGTAGTGCATGGTGTCATCTTCTTCTTCGTCCTTAACGTCCTCGAACGTTGGCTTCTTCTTGATCAACTCTTGTATGTCCACAAGACGACAGCAATCTTTTCGCCCGGCGTCATTGATGTGATGGTTCTCAAAGATATTAGGAACATCTGTGTTATCTTGTACATCGGGGGCGATGTAAGCATCATCTTGTTGTGCAACTTCATTAAACGTAAGTCCTCTGCTCAAACCTTTGCAATAATTTCCGATCATCGCTACGTGCAAATGTGTCTTCCAAGAAAAATATCTGTGTTGCTTGATTTGCCAAAATAAAAGGCTCGTTGATGCAGTACGCCGCCTTGACATTGATGGACTTGAAATAATCATCGGCTCACGGGTTTTGCGATCTCGAAAATAGGTTATACCAACGACAAAGACAATGTAACCACATACCGATGATCCTCGAAGCTGGAGATATCTTGCAATCGAACAATGTCTGTTATGTTAGCATACATTTCAGTTGTCTCTTTGTCATACGTATCCGTGCTCATGATGGCACTATTTTGTGTCTTCACCGCCGTCTCGTGCAAGGGGTTGTAGCGCACATCTCCAACAACACAAGATTCATAATTTCTTACCCGGGTATCAGGACCCATTGCTAGTGAGTAAAGGGCATCATCAACTGCCTGCCCATCCTCCCGCATCTTCTTAACCTATGGTTAGAAAATAGACAAGCTGATCATCTTATGTACAAAAACTGAAAGTGCAATTCAAAAGCTTACATGGCTCTTGAACCATTTCGCAAATCCTGCCATAACCAAAATGTCAATGTTTCTTGGATTTTACGGCAGTAAATCCTTTTTGTAGATGCTGCACAACATAGTGATCGCGTCAAACATCTAAATATATAAGAATGTGCTGCAAGTTTAGTAGATTACGATGTATAAGCTGCAGTACTTAGCACTTACTTGATATAAGGTAGTATCTCAGGACAATTATTCTACACATACCAAACCATTTTGTCCAAATCTTTAGGTTTGTCCTCTTGTCGACTCTTCCCCTGTAACTCGAACAGAATAATCGAAAACATTGAGCCCGGGATTGTCTTCATCCACCTCTTTGCTAAGTCGATCGGTTGTTTCAATGTATTTTGAGCGAATGTCAACGCTTCAGAAAGCAATGTAGGCCTCTGCAATGGAACCCTCGTGTCTAGCTCTGTTCCTAACATAGCCCTTGAAAGTGCCTAGCCACCTTTCAATAGGGTACATCTAGCCATCTTGTCTTGGACCTCTAAGTAGTGCCTCATCAGGTAGATGAACAGCCAAATGCACCATCACATCAAAGAAGGCTGGAGGATATATCTTCTCAAGGTCGCATAGGATAGTTGGTATCTTGTCTCTAAGATGCTCCAAAGTATCTATCCTGATATTTCTCTTTGCAGAGTTCCACTCAAGAATTGTCCCAACTCTTGCAATCGCTCTATATAAGTCAGTATGCCCAATCCTCTAAGGATAACAGTAAAACCCTTTGAAGTAGGGCGTGGCGGTCATGAGTTTTCAACCCTTGTACCTTGTTTCCATCTGCACCGACTCTCCTTTCGGGGTTGGAAGCAAATCCATGTGGGAATCTCACACGTGATGTGACCTCGCAATTCTTTTCTTTTTACCTTGTCCAAGACATACACAATCGGTGCCATATCCCGTGGTTTACCTTCATCTTGCACACCGCAAATCCTGTCGATACCCGGTGTCAAATCAATCCTAGATTTTTAAGGTATCTTTCGTCTTGCCTTCAATATTAAGAAGTGTGCCGATAATCTTTGTCACATATATTTTTCTTGATGTGCATCACATCAAGATTATGCCGCAGATCCAAATCTTTCCAATACTCCAAGTCCCACAAAGTGGACCCGCGGGTAAACAATAATCTCTCTTCTGCCCTGCCACACTTCCTTTTCCCGCTACCATTATAGGGATGGTTTCCTGGTGTAATATGCGTGCCCTTCTCTAGTTCCACTTGCAACTCATCGACGGTGAGCCTCTTTGGCGCATCACGGTTTTCATGTTTTGCATTGAACACATGTCTTCGATATTTTCTAGGATGCAGCTTGTCCTTGGCAAGGAAACGACGGTGTCCAATGTAACAGATCTTGCTAAGTATTGCGTATGACAGCGGATTCCTGTCACAGTGAACACATGCATTGTAACCATGTGTCATTCACCCTGACATAGTGCCTAAAGCCGGATAATCATGGATGCACCAAATTATAACAGCACGCAGAAAGAAATCATCTGGTGGGCTGTTATATAGGTCTCGAGTGAGAACACCCCTCCATAGCTGTTGAAGTTCCTGCACAAGAGGCTCCATGAACAAATCAAAATCCTTTCCAGGACTTTTTGGACATGGATGAGCAAGGCCATCATGTAGTCTGATTCTTTGGTGCAGACATTTGGAGGCATGTTGTAAGGGATAACAAGCACTGGCCACATGCTATATGTGGCGCTCTGGTGGCCAAATGGGTTATATCCATCCGAAGCTAAGCCAAGTCTAATGTTTCTCAAATTCGTGACAAACTTTTCGTGTTTACGATTGAAGCTTTTCGACTCACCGCCATGTGATGGATGGCTCATTACATTCGATATCTGTACTCCTTGTTCCTAGAATGCCACAAGACATCCTCTCTTGTTTCAAAGATCATGAAACAACCTCTGCAATCTTGGTGTAATTGGAAAATGTCTCGAGAACATTATGAGGAATCCTCTTCACAAAGATCGCCATCTTTCCATCTTGATGATTTGCATTTCGGCATTCACTTAAGTTGGCATAATCCTTCCTAATGTAACACAATTATTCTTACAAACATGGATCATATCCAATTCCAACCGCACGAAGGAAATACTTCATTTTACGGTAGGTGTGTGGCAGCTCAGACGCATCTGGGAAAGCTTTGCGGAAAGCAGCCAACATCGCATCGAATGATTTGTTGGTCATCCGCTCAGATGTATTCACCTAAAGAAAGGTGACCATAGCTCAGAATACTGACAGCTTATTTCCTGGGGGTGACAACCACGTTTTATTGTTCCAACATGCGGGCCCACCATTTTTCTTCTGCAGGTGAAAGTTCACGGAATGCACGAGCATTTCGTAGCATTGTTTCAATGTTGGTCAAACTCACTGGCTCCTCCACCTCCTCCTCTTCCACCTGAGCATCAGGCAGATCAAGATGGTGATCTGCTGCTTCCACGTAGTTAATAACATTGACGTTCACAGCTTCACCATGATGAACCCACCTAGTATATGTGACCGACATCCCATACAAGTGTAGATGATTTTGCACAGTTGGTAGGGTCTTGTAACTGAATTCATACAACTGCTACAGGCAGAGCACATCTGATTTGGGACCACCGTACTCAGCTCGATAAAGTTCATGAAGTTTTCAACCCCTCGACATATGCAGCGGAGAATCTTTGAGCGAAGTTATCCAAGTCATGTCCATCTCATTAGACATACAAATTTGTTCTTCTACTAGATATTACAGGAAAAACATATATGCTTTTTTATGAAGTCCAGAAGAAAATACCTAGGTCGATGTCTAAAGCTATGGCAAGATATTTGGGCGAGCAGATCTAAGTAACGAAATATATGTAAAGCTAATTCAGCAAACATATTTGAGTGCTAAATTTAGGCAGACTATTTCAGCAGTCAATGAGGCCGAGCACACAACCATTAAACTATTGAAGGCCATCGCAGCAATAAAGATCGAGTATAAAACGGTGTAGAGCTATTTCACCTAACAGATTGGCTACTAGACCATGGCAATCTACGTCACAATAAATATATGGCAGGATATTTTAGCAACTAATCGGCCTTGGCATGCCATCTCATTAAGCATGATTGAGTGCAGAACAGGGCAAGGAAGCTTCTTAAGCAGAGCATATTGACTGTAAACTACTTTGGCAAACAGTGAGATTAACAACATCTATCATCTAACATTCAGCGCTACACCGACATGCACGGGGCCTCAGTCTAGAATGCGCGTACCGTGGGAGAAGCTGACCACCGTGCATCTCCACACGAACGTCGCCAGCGGTGGCGGCGCTGACCGCCGTGCGCCTCCACAAGAACGTCGCCAGCGGTGGCGGTGCGGTTAGAGGACGGCAGTCTACGAGAGCGTATTATGGGAGCGAGAGGATCGCCGTGCGTCCCCTCAACGAACCGCGGCATCGACGTATCGGCGTGGCGGGGAGGGCGGCTTTGGCAGAGCGAATGGAGTGGACGTGGGCGGGGGGAGGGGGGTTTGGGGAATATTATTGGCTAGTTGGCGAAGGCGGTTGAATCTAGGATTTGGGGAATTTTTTGGGTGGGGGAGGATTTTCGCGGTTGGTTGAAGGGAGTTGGCGCATGGTCGGTTTCTCCAAGTGCGATCCGTGTCGATGAAGAGAGCAAGCGAAGCGCGTCCGTTTGCATGAGCCGTGTCTTGAGACCCGAGCGTGTGTGGGGTGCAATCTGCGAGTCTTGGCGGCGGTGTTGTAAGTGTACCGTCTTTTTTCCTTTTAAACTAGGTGCTTCGCCCCCTAAAAAAAACTTGTTGCTTCGCGCGATCCATCGATACTACTACTAGTAACCCGGTAATCCTGACTAAAACGGAGCGGCCTGGTCTTTTATGCTGGGAGGTTGGCTTAGTTGGGTTTTTTAGGACGAGTAATGCTACACCTACGTAGTCCCAGTTACGTAATTAACATAATGTGAAACGTGCCGCAAAACCCAACTACAGCCCAGTGACTTTCGGCCTGTTAGAGGCCCGATGTAGACATGGGCCCATTTCAGCCCGGTGTGACTTTCGGCCTGGGAATGGCCCGTGCTGCCCATGGGCCATATATGGTCCGACGGGACATCGGGCCCACTAACGGCCCATGCTAAAGGTGGCAACAGTTAAGCCCAACGTGACTTTGGGCCTGTTAAAGGCCTGTCGCGTAATTTGGCCCGTTGATGCCTGTACTAAGCTTTCGGCCTCTTAAAGGCCCATGATATCAGTAGGCCAACTAAGGCCCGAGATATGTTTTGGCCTGGTGACGGCCCGTGAGCTAACTGGGCCCAAAACGGCCCGGTCTACATTTCGGCCTGCTGAAGGCCCATCGACGACTAGTGAAAATTGAGGCCCAACATGCATTTTGGCCTGCTAAAGGCCCATGGTTTCATCTCGGCCGTAACAGGCAAGTACAATATTCAACCTATTAATGGCCCAACGCTACCTGGGCCAAACTAAGCGCTAGGTCGACAAAAGGCCCAACTAAAATATAGGCCAGTGTAAGTTTGGGCCTGGCGCAATGTGTGAAGGCCCCAATCATTCGGGCCCAAGAAAGACGCAGGCCGGCCCAATTGTGGCCCGCTAAAAACCTAGCCCGTTAGAGTCGAATGTTTCGGTCCGGTTGACTACATCTGATTTTTTTCAGATAGCGAATGATGGCAGTAACTAGTAGGAATTAAGAACAAACCTACTCTATACAATAAAGAAATTACGGCATAGTAACCAATAATAAACCTACACTATACAATAAAGGATTTAAGGTCCACTGGGCATCGAATTTCGCCACCAGTGATCATAAAGCACAACGAAGAAGCAGACTACAAAAACTGGGCACCATTGCAGCGTAACAAAATAATATTGAACCGAGACAACTTCCAAGACAGTTCAAGAAAGGTTAGCCTTGCGGGGGAACTGCTGCGCAAGCTGCTGAGCAAGGCTGTGAGACCGGCCTAGCATGTCGGTCATAGCTTCTAGGTGTAGCTGTTTAGCGATGAGGTTCTCATTGGTGTTCTCCGCAATCTTTCTTAGAGATAGGACTTCAAGTCGAAGTTGAGTTGCAGAATGCCTTTACGCTAGAACTTGGGGCCCAAGAAGTCAATCTGATTCAGACAACGAATTCTATGAGCTTGTCTGACTGTTAGTCTCAAGTAACTTGAACACTGCATCAAGACAAGACTTTGGGGTTGTCTTGCTATCTTCAAGATGTTTTGCCTTCTTTGCTGCAATATATGTTGGATTTGTCTCGTAGCCTTCAGCTGCCTTGTGCATGCCATCAGGCATATCACCCTGAAACAAAGCAGAGAGATAACAGGTTTGCACGTGTATAAACAAAGATGATAACTGTTCTGTCAATTCTATCCAATTTCAAATTAGAAAATAAAGAGTAAGTTCAAAATATCAATAGCATAAGTTGGCATTGTTCATAATGCGGGGAGCTTCACCACACTCTTTGGATTACCATGTCAACATAACAAGCATAGATGAAGGGCAAAGAAAATCATTGTATCTATTTTGGATAATGTGCATGGCATGTTGTTCATATCATCACCACATCGATGAAGGTAAAAGCAGAGATGACAAGGTGCAAGCGTGGGCTGCTTCACCACACCTTTGGATTATAGATCCACAAAACTAAGCATACATATAGGGAGTATTAAGTAATGTGCATGGTATGAATAAGGAATTTGGTTTTACAAGTAAAACTTAGAACTTACGGTTCTTACGAACATGCATTTTGGTAGAAACAGCAAACTAAACAGCAAAGAAATGATAGGGAGTATGAGCAAATTAAACAGCGATTGAGGATAAAGGCTTTAGAAGGACTGGCTTACATTAACAGTTAACACCGGCTTTATAATGCCCTTCTCCATGTCAAGGGAAGGATAACTCAAGAATTTCAGCATAGAATGTTCTTCATAAGCATTGCCTGTACTCTACACTTTGTAGAGAGTAATTATAGATATGATAATACTGGAAGGGATAGAGGATAATGAAGATAAGATGCAGATTGATGCTACATAATCAACTACCAATCCCTGGAAGTAGTTGTTAATGTAAGTACAGTGATAGACCACGTTCAGTCCTTACAAGAGGACTGCAGAGCTAAAACTCTTCAAAAGCATTGGGTTGATTCTAAATTTATGTAAGAGTCCATACGGATCTTATAATGTCCACCAAATGGACGATTACGAGGCTAACATGTGCAGTGATGCTACATAATCAAACAGCTATGAAAGTAAGTATGGTCATACAGGCAAGAGATACTCACAAGAGCAATGCGATTATGCGGTATAGTTGTGAGATTCTGTGGTCCCTTGAGAACGGATGTTCTTACGCTACTTGATTTTCATACAAGTGAGACATTAAGGCAAATGCAGAAATGTAGTTCAAATTGTGATGTGATATCATAGACAGTACCTTACGCTGCAGCCGAGACTAATGTGTAACAAGATTATTCCAGTCACTGTCGGATAAATGTAGCACCGGAGACTTTACAAAAATTTCGTTCAGGGGCTTGCCATCGAAGTGCGCTTGCCTCAGGTAGGAACGATACTTCATCAACGAGTGCTTGAAAAGCGCAACCAACCCTTGCTCGTCATCACAATCCAGTTTGCTCCTCGCCTATTTAAAAGAATGAAATCTTGTGTCTTACATTAGCGACAACATATGCAGAATGACCATGAATAACATTAGTACATTACTTACGCGTAAGTTGCGGAGGAAAGGCTGGAAATTGTTCGTGTTCGCGGTAATCTTTCCATGAAGGAAAGATGCGCACAAAGTTCCTGACAACAACATAAGCTTCGTCTTCTAAACTGGGAAGAAATGGAACAGGGGTCCTATTTGGTGCAATTGGGGCTCTCTCTGGTTCGAAAAGGGATTTGGCAACTGGATTTGGTGTACTCTTTGCTGGAATCGGGGTTTTGCGTCGTACAGCTGGTGCTATGTCAACTAGCATAATCATATTGTTTGCTGCAGTCGGGGACTGCTGAGTTGGGGCATCAGAAATGACCAGTGTAGTAGGGCTAGAGTCTTCTAGAGTTGGGTTATTTTGTGGGTCAGGTGATATTGCAACTACACCTAATGGGCTATTTGATTTATCAGGTGCCACTACCTTTTCCAAATACTTTGCTTGTGCTCCTCCACGATCAGCAATCGCCCTCTTCCTTTTGAACATCTGATACACAAGAACAACATTTGAATGGATAAATATGGTATGATGACGGATGGAATATGTCTTTGAAAATGGATAGGCGAGTATGTATTCACATACGATGTGTAAACTAAGCTAATGGCATTTCAACAAAGTAGAAGCAATGCAAAGCATCAGTTGCAAGATATGTGCAAGCAATGTAACCTTGGAAAGTTAGAGCAAGTACCTTGACGGGTGAATAAGATAGGGCATCTTCCTCTGGCTCCTCCACTAGGGAGCTACATTGACTTAGGTCTCCCTCTAGCTCAGAATCACTGTTAGGATAATATTCTGAGCATGAATCTGTAGGTGGAGAGCGTTTGCATTGCATTGCATCCAGACTTGATTTCAGTCCCTTAATGCCAAGTTTGACAGCCATGGCATTGTTACGCTTTATTCTTTTCATGCCCGCAAGCTCATAATCATTATGATGCTGTTCAGAATCTGAGATTCATGAAAACATAAAAAGTAGTCAGATTATCTATGGAATGCATTGCGGATTCAACTCGGAGAGTGTCTCCCTATAAACCCCTGCATATGCAAAGTTCACCTCCCCAACCGTGCTGACCAGACCACACACAAAAAAACAAACCCCTTATGTATATATAACAGGCAGGCACACATTTCAAAACTGAAGTAGGAACATTAGAATCATATGAAATTCGTATTTGAACAAATAAACTAAGCAATTATGAGTGGCGTAATGTTTAGCTTCAAGGGTGGAGTGTTGGTAGTGCGACACAAAGCAAGTAGGCAGATTGTATTCCATGTAAAAGATCGAAACCTATGTAAAAGCTGGAAATGACACTTTCTTTCTATACAATGCAATGTTCGTTACCCACACATGATGGAAGAGATCACATAGAGAAATACTATTCACTCATGTCTACGGTTCCGAGATTTAGAAACAGGGTGGTCCACCCTAAAAGAATATTGAAAACAAATATGACAAGGCAAGCATAGATGTAGTGAATCAATCATTTACTTGTGAGCTTATTAGGACAAGTATGTAGAATTGTAACTGCAGAAGAGACCGTCAAAATCTGAATGAAGAAGTTTGTCTAGCACTTATTGTTTGCAACTAATCAACGTGAATAATTGGATATTATATCGAATGAGTAAGAAAGACAAGTAAAATTGTCAACAAACCTGGCTTGCGAGTAATCTGGGTCAATGTCACTACGACCAACAATCCAAAATGACTAGTTTACATTCCGAGGGCCGAATTTTGAAAACCCCGTGAACTTTACGGTACTAAAGATTACCGAAATACATCTGAACCATTAAGTGTAGGTAGCATCGAGCACACAACAAACCCTAATGACAGTCCGCCCTAATGAGTAATGAATCAATTAGAAAATGGGTGATGAGGAGTGGATCTTTGAGTGTTGAGGGCGTATCTCGGGATAAATCGGGTTGGCTTGGTGGGTGTCTTTGCCTTTGAGCCCCGAACGGCAATTTGGGAAGGTAGGCACGGCGGCGTGCGTGGCAGCGGTGACGCTTAGGCGACTCCTGGCCTCCTATTAGTCCGGCATCTCCTCCTAGAGTCATGCCGTCCGAGGACTGGCAAGTTGCTTGCCGAGGCAAAGCGGTGACTGAAGCGCAGTAGAGATCGGGCGCGTAGCGAGCGAGAGGAATCGGGGCCTGGGGCGACCCAAAATCCTGTGGTGGGCGGCCCACCGTGGGCACCTGTAGAGATACACACCGGAGGCGAACATGCATTTTTGAAACTAATTTAGGAACATTTAGCTGACCAATTAAACAACTCTATATTGATAATATCATATTTGTATTTGAACAACTAAGCTTGTTTAGCTTGATGGCTGGAGCAGTGTTATTATGACGCGAAGCACGTATTCTTATCGTATAGTGATCATAAAAGGGGGAAACTCTAAGCATATTTTTTTAGCAAAAGAGGGTTTCCCCTCTGATTTTTATCAAAGAAACCACCATGGAACCAACATGATCAATTAAACCCTAAGCATGATCAATTAAACTGTATTATGGCTGTGCCATGGCAGATTTGAAGCTGCAAACAGGAGAAATGATATTTAGCATCCATTGTTTTCTTAGAACTAATAACTAAATTCTAAGATCAGAAAAGAAAGTAGAGTAACCAAGTTAAGATCTATTTTCCGTTGAGATCAAAAGTTGAAGAGATATGAAGTACCACCTCTCTTGCGGTGCCGTGTAGGCATCGGGGTGCGATAATTTGTCGGTGGCGTTGAAGCAGATCTGCGACGGTAGACGGGTGCATCGGGGGATAAGTCCTGTTGCGGTGGAAGATAAGGTCGTGTGAGCGGCCCCGACAAAGAGGACGACGGTGCCGATGAAGCGAGGGGACGCGATGCAAGGCTATTGGTCCATCGCCGTGGATGCTCTAGTAGTGGACGACGCGGTCTTGGTAGGCGCTCCGGCATGGTGGAGGACGGTGGCGATGGATGTGGTGGAGGACGGCGGCGATGGATGGGGTGGCGCACGGAGGCTGGTGTGGGGATGGGGTAGACAGTAATTTCCATCTCCCAAACACTTGGCTTCGGGCAGACGACCTGGGAGTGGACATTTTGTCTGTGTAAGGGGTAGACAGTAATTTCCATCTCCCAAACACTTGGCTTCGGGCAGACGATGTGGGAGTGGACATTTTGCCGCTTCTTTTGAATTTTGGGACAATAAGCATCCACGTTTACCCTGGCAACTAAATTGAATCCATTTTTTATTCCTATATGAATCTTTATAAATCATTCTATGTGTTTTTATATATCTTAAAAAGCACGACAAAGATGTATTCCACTGTCATATATGAATATGATTTACAAATGCCGATACTCGAATTTAGAAGCTAGAATCCAGTTTAAGGTGAATTCGAATATTTGGAACACTTTATGTCCAACTCAAATGTCACACGCAACATAATGTGTACTCCCATTTAGATATGTACACAAGCGATGTATCAAGATTCAAATACCGAGTCAATCAACCAATAATGTACACAACTAACGAACATATAAACACTTATATAGTATATGGATCAACAATATCAACTAACATACATAAGCCAGTCATTGTACTTTTTTTGGCTACAACAACATCCTTTTTTAGCCAAGATCTCGCCCTTTCCGATGCGTGCCACTTATGGTCCATCTATACTACTACTATTGTTGAATGCACATTCAGCCCGATTGGCATATTTGTAGGTCTGGCACAGCAATCCAAATGAAATGTCTCTGAGTCTTATCAATTAATACAGACTTGTGCTCAAATAAAATTACAAACAAAAAAACAAAAAAAACAATGATTACATGATCTCTAAAACAAATGGTTTGATTGATTACATGAACAGACAACACAAAGGTTACTCAAGTATGGAAAGAATGTTTCACCTATGATTTACCAAGTAGGAATTTAACTTCCTTTTTTCCTTCAGGACCTTAACAATCTGGTCAGTCTCAGCTTGCTTCGTTTTGAAATCCACCGAATATTTAATGGTTGTCTTGAGTACTTCTTGTGATTGTGTTGTTTGCTTCCTCAACATGTCAACTTCATATCTAAGTGCAGAAGCAGAATCTCTTTCTACCACTAGTTTAGCCTCTAGAGCATCGGCGGTGGCAATTCATAATGCACGATTGAGGCGACGCCCTTTGTTGTGGGATGATGCAACGTCCATGGGGACCTCGCTCTTTGATCTTGGGCTAACTCAGTATTGCCATTAAAGTTTCGATTGGATTCAGAAAAGTTGAAGTTAGCAAAACATCTCAATCGGGAGTTATAACGACAAACCAGTTAAACAAACAAGGAATTAAAGAGTTTTAATTGGATGTTGAAAAGTAGTTATTAACATCATTGTAACCTGCAGCAAAGAAAGCAATGCGATTAAACAAACAAGTAGATATTTAAGTTAAGGCAAATAGGTAATTCTTAACAGTAAGTATCAAACACATAGATAGGCGCATCTACAATATGATTAACAGGCTGTGCCATTATGTAATCAGTAGCAAACTAAATTAAGCCAAGCAAGATAATTGAACAATTTTGCAATAAGTGGCTAACTAAAATTCCGAGAAGCACGTAACTGAACTTACGCTAATTCTTTGTACAGGCACACTGCAACTTCTTTTTCGCTTACAAGGTTGTACGAAGGAGTCCATGGCATCAATTGCTTGGATACGCAGTCCCAATACTTCTTTCTTCCCACACCTTTGCATGGGTAAGTCGAATGGTTAATCTGGTAAGATGGTGCGTCCTTGATATGTTACATGAGGGCGTGTAGTCGGACTAGTTGTAGCCAAACACATCACATCGCTTTTACCGTATATTTCATGCGATTACTTTTGGCATATCGAGATCTAAGCAATCTACAATAGGATGAAAAGATGGCATCCTTCACATTATTGGCGAACTCAGTTCATAGAAACAAGCAATTCAACCATTACGTGGGTAAAACAAAAGCGCCCTTGGAATATTTTTCACCATCCAATCATACACGCATAAAGGGGCGGCGCCACCATAGGGGCTGGTATGGGCGGCCGCCTCGGTGTGGCTGGAAAGTGTGCACCTAGTTTGAGTCGTCGAGGTTGGCCCATGCTAGTTTTGTTCGTCCCAACGCATACGGCGAGCAATGTAAAAAATGAAGAAAAATGTTTCAATTTCGATGGGCCAATAACATAAGTGCAAGGCAGACCCTATAGCAGGCTCGTGGCCCAAACGAGCGCCTCCCATACCGATCGACAGCAGGAAAAATCCCAATTCATTCGCTCCAGCCTCTCCTGCAGTTCGCTCCTAACCTAGCCGTCATTGGACAGACCGACACAAGACTTCCTCATGCCCTCGTTGGAGGGCGGTCGCCGAGCTTCAAGCGAGCGGAAGGACAAGAAGATGAAGATCCAACCCTGGGTGTAGCCTGCGTGGGAGGCAGTGGCGGCATCACGGGCATGGCATCGAGCTTGCGCAAACGGACAGTCGCAGCTTGCAAGAGTAGCATGCGCAATGAGCATGTACATCACATCCCTGATTATATCTAATTCAACTCTTGATTTACGGCCAATAGTTAAACCCGACGGTGTTGTAAAACTGCTTGTATGTAGGGAATCTATGAGAAAATGAAACCAATTTCTACTTATTTTATAACTCCCCAATCAATCTTGAATCGAAGAATCTGATGTATCTAATCAAGTTTCCGGTGCAAACATACAAGCTCATGTTGTTCTTGAGCTGAAGTGTCTAATGAACAGGCGCTAATGAAGGATTTGATGCAAACATTTTACATGCTCTGGCGATGAACATATAGTGTCTAATGAGGGATCTAATGCAAGCATTTTGCAAGCTCATTGAAGGATTTAGTGTCTAATGATGATCTACTATGTTGAGAGAGACAGATATTTGCAGGCATTGATGACAAGCAAATTATAGTGCATTTTCATAGCTTGAGGAACATCGAGGCCATCTACCAGAAAGTCCCCGTATCATGACAACATAGCATAAATACTTTTCTAATCTGTTGTTTGAAACTATTGGCATACTTGTGCAGGATAGATATATTGATATGCAGTTTATGCGACCTTGGTTATACGTGCAATTACACTTCAATATTTTCAGCCGGAAGAGCGAATAATTCAAGCAGTGCAGACCATGTTTGTAGTCCTTGTACACCATGTTGCATTTTGTTTTTTGGTGCTTGTATCATTTAGTGTTTATAATATGAACTACTTTGGATCATTAGCTTGTTTTCAAAGTGCATGTAGCTTCACATTTCTCAAGTTATGTTGATTTCCGGAGTGCAAGTGCCTTCGTATTTTTTAAGTTAAATATTCGCCCCTGGTAACTTGAATTCGTGGATCAGCCACTACACACAAATCATACACGAATGCCAGTACGAATTAAATGAAATGCAGGGACTTACGCTAGCTCGTTGTACAGGCTCACTGCAGCTCTGCTTGCGCTTGGGATGTTCCATGTACAAGTCCATGTTACCACTTGCTTGGATGTGCAGGCCTTGTGATCCTTGCATCCCCCTCTGCATTTTTGACACGGCGAATGGTTGATCAATAAGAGGAATCGACCTTGATGTTGTACCGGAGGACAGGTACTTACAAGGTTATACCGGTGTGCAGGATGTGTACCAGATCCCGTAGCGCCATCAGGCTTCGCTAAAAAATGGTTTTGCTTGTTTCAGATGATATCTCCAGAAGAAATAAGAGTTAAAGTCAGAGTTGCATAGGCGTGTAAGCTAAGAGAGTAGTGAAAGGATACCCAAACATCGTCGGAACAGTGCACAAGGGAGTGATGTGTGGATACCTAGTTCGGGCCGGCGTTTGGGCATGCTCGCCTAGCTAGAGTGCGGGTCACTTCAGAGCCGTTGAGGATGATGCGCTGATGTTGGCTGGCCGCGCACGGATGTAGATCTTGAGTGGCAGCGGAGCGCTTCTGATCTGATGGATGAGACCGTTGGTGAAGCCCCAACGGCCTCGAAGCGGAGGTGCGACGATGTGCTCGGTGAAGTAACCCCGGTGAGCTGGCAGACGACGTCGGTGAAGCGCACCTGATGCGGTGGAACTCGGTGTCTATGAGGCACGTCGGTTGCGGTGGCCGACGTTGTCGGTGGACCACCCAGTGCGGTGGACGAGGGTGTAGATGAGGTAGCTCCGGTGCGGTGGTGAAGCGCGACCGTCGTCTTCGTCGTCGTCGTCCGTCCGCATGAGGTGAAACGGTGGGGAAAGAGACGAGGCGAGGCGATTCGAGGGTTGGCGGCGAATTAGGGATTTGAGCAATCTGGGCGCGGAAGGGGACGGTGGAGAAGGGAGATTTTGCAGGGCTGGAATTGGGGCCGCCAGATATTTCAATCCGAAACGTGGAAGCGCGAACTTATATTGCCGTCGTCCTTTTTTTGGGTGGGAAGGGGGTGGGTGGCTGGGTGCTACGCGTCCGTCCGACACACGCGACCACCCCGACAGGACTATGCTTCGGTGCCTTAAGGCACCTGCCTTTCTGTCCATGACATGTGGGCCCAACAAGGTTGCTTGGCCCACATGTCGATCCGCAAAAGGCGATTGCCTTTAAGGCACCGCAAAGCGTCCACCCGACACGACCACAGTGCACTGGTGCGCCTACATTTGAGAATGCAAACGAATCTTCTTTCATTTGCAAAAGAATCTATATGTATTACCATGGCCGTGTTTTCCTTGCAGTAATTAGTCATTCGAAACGAGATACTCCATCCGTTCACTTTTGTAAGTCATTTCAGACAACTTAAAATGAATTGTTTTGCACGTTGTCTGAAATGTCTTCAAGGTCTTATAAAAGTGAACAAAGGGAGTACTATAAATTAATTAATGAGGAGTTATTTGAAAAAAATCGAAACGGTACCCACGCTAACGTGGATTAGAGTGTGTGTCACATAATTAGTTATTTGAATTAGAGTGTGTGTCACGTAGTTAGATTTTTTTAATTAGAGTGTGTGTCACGTAGCTATCTCAAATTCTAACGTGGATTTCGCATTTCACTGTATCCACGCTACTTTTTTAATACATATTCATATGTATATGATGAACACCATGGTAGTGAGAAAACTTTTGGATGGATTCAAACATATGACCTACAAAATAGCACAACAAATTGTGTCAATGTCAACTTTTGAAACTTAGTATGGCATGAATTGAAATAATTACCCGTATGCCTGGTCCTCGGTTCAAATCTTACAATGTACACGAATTGAAACATCGATATTAAGTCTCATACTATGTACATTCAAATGTTGTTTTTAGCCCCCCCCAAGACAAACGCTACATACTTCCTGTATCGGTCAATCTTCCTCTCCTAACCACCTTAGGAAGCTATCGGTCTCCAAAACACGTTCATTCTTTCTCTCCATGTTTCGATCTCTAAGTCTCTCAACTACACAACCCCTTTTTCCACTCTATTACCAAATGTATTTACCTCACACACCCGCCATTGCACCCCAAGCTGAGCTCTCTCTCTCCCCCCTCTCCCTCTCACCCTCTCGCGCTAAATACATGCATTGCCTAACTAGCCCCCAACCTCTAAATGCGCCATAAGCACGTTGTATATCTAGGTCATCCCTCGAGACTGTCTCACTCTTTCTTCCGCACGGCGGGCCACACTCTCTCAATCTCGCTCTCTTTATCTGAGTCTCGTTTAACCTCGTTTTCTTTCACACACAAATGATATATCTCCCTCTTCGGGCCTCGATCGACACACTCTATACTCTCTCACGCAGATTGTCTATCTAGGTCAGTCCATCCAAGCCGCCGCCACTCTTTCGACCTCATGGTGGGCCACGCTCACTCTCTCTCTCTCTCTCTCTCTCTCTCTCTCTCTCTGTGTGTGTGTGTGTGTGTGTGTGTGTATGTCTCGGTTGACCTCGCTCTTTCTCGGACAAAAATGATATATCACCATGTTTGAGCCCAATTCGACCTATTCACATTGTATACTCTCTCATGCACATCGTCTATCTGGGTCACTCTCTCCAACCCGTCTCACTCTTTCGATCGCACGACGACACTATGTGATCGGTTGACCTTGCTTCCTCCCACGCACAAAATATATCTACACGTCTATGACTGGATCATCTCTCAAGCTCTATCTTACAGACCTCACCCTTGCCAAAAGCTCAATCGGACAAGATCTCTCCAGATCATATATATTTGTTCAATGAATGTCGGACCACACTCACTTTGTCTCTCTATCTATATGTCTCTTGATTGACCTCGCTTTCTCACACCGTATCTTCCACGCGTTGAAGCTACTACCTCTCCATCCCTCGCATAAGCCGGAGCTATTTACATTGCGAGGGCACTCCAACCTTGGATTAATTTGTGTAGGCATTTATTCCGGTCGGTTTAGATTATATTTTTGTAGCATTACAACTACTCCAAACGTCGTTGCAACCCACGCAACTCCCCTAGTTGATTTCCCTCTGGCTCGGTCATCGCTCTCTCGCACGTCCTTTCTCGCCTTCAACGTCGCACCATGGTATTATTGAAAAAACTATGTTGTTATCTTTAATTATTATAAATAACCTACAAAACTACACACCAATAGTCCACTTGGGATGGAACAAATTTCGACCCACAAATTAAAGTGCTACAAACTACACACCGAGGGGCCCAAATGTCATGAAACAAATTTGGACCCATATACAAATTAAAAAATAAAGGATGAGGATCGAACATGCGACCGGGCCTTCAAGCCGCACGTCAATAGGCAACATACGTAGAATAGCAATGTTTGTTGTACCCCCTTTGTTCACATAATGTTTTTATATTACCACAGCCTAATTAATGGATAACATGTAATATTATTTTTAGTACTATTCGGTTTCACTTACTGGTGGGTTCCATGTGTCCTCTCTCTCTCTCTCTCCTCCCCTTCTGCGTTTAGACGCACGGGCAAACATGAAGAACTTGTGGGCAATGTTGCCGTTGACCATATCTGGACGCGTTCACAAGTCACGGCACCAGTTTCACGTACTATCAGCACTAGTCATTGTGTACGTGCAATGCACGTTAATTTGGAAGTATATGAAGTGCATGCGGATATTAACTAATAGGATATTATTTGCGTGTTGTCATGTGATTAGCACTATTTTTGGCATGAAATTAACTGCACGCTAAACGTGTTGGCGCTTCGACATTGAAGCAGTCTAGGTCGTTGGATGACAAGGAATACATGTGGCTTGATGACGTTTTATATTTAATTTGATACGGCTCTAGCAGAACATTCAATCGATCAAACCATACATTTCGTCCAGTCTGACTCCGACTTTAAAACGACGATCGATATAAAATAAACGGAAATGATAAACATTCGGATTTTAAGCATGTCAATCCGAACGTTTTTCATGGCAAATTTAGATTACGCGGCGGCGGCGTCTCGCGGTGCCGTGCTCTGTGTGTCGTCGGGCCACTGACCGACGGCGAAGGCAACGTCTTGCGCCGTTGTTGGCGTACTCCTGGACGTTGGCCTAGCTTCAAGGAAGGCCAAAATGTTCTGGACTTTGGAGCGAGTCAACTGGCGGGAGGAGGCGACTGACGTTGGTGCAAGGAAGCGGTCGACGGCGGCCATCCATGCCGGCGAGGGGAGCACCGCACCAGCGAGGACAAGCGCTGTCAACGGCGCGGACGGAGACATTCGTGTGCACGGGCACGCAGACAGCGGTAGCATGTCGATGCATGCGTGGCGCATGCACCTTTGGCAGTGCACGGGCACCGCTGACGCCATGCGCTGGCTGCCAGACGCGCAGCGCATGCGGGCAGGTGCACGGGCGCGTGAAAGTCGATGGGGACCTCGTGGAACCCCGTGGCATCAAGCTCGGTGACAATGTGCGGCTCCCAGCCCATCAATGCCACGGGGATGGGCGTTGGCGCGATCGGGCGGCAGGGAGGCGAGCAGGAGGCGAGGGGCGGTAGCGTCTTCCCGCAAGGCCGATTCAAGCTTCGTCCCAAAGCGCCTTATGTTCTTGAGACTCCGGCTGGGTGTCTTCCTCAGGAAACTGGAACACTAAGGGCAGACCATCGTGATGCGGCATGGCGTACGTTTAGGTCAGGCTAGTTGAAGGTAGATGACAGGAGAATCGGAGAGGAAGAGAGAGAATTGTAGCGATACGGGTAGTGCGGGGTTGATTTTAAACTCCGGCGCTGGTGACATTAAAAGTGGGAGCAGTTGGGACGACGGTGGGCGGCGGAGCCTGGTCAAAGGGCTCGCCTCCCGGTGAGTCTGCACAGTGATGCTGCTCGCATGCCTCCTGACGGCCGGCGGCGATGCGCTCGCACGCCTCCCGTCGACTCACACGCTTGCTGGGACGGCACCTGCCGATGAGAAGCGAGGACTCGTGGCGGCACGTAAACGCCCACGGTTTCAATAGTGAAAGCGTTCGCCTTAACGTGATAGGTCTTTGTTCCAAAATACCTAGGCTCTTCATTTGTGCAACTTGTCATAAGCAGCTTGTCTCGAATTGAAGAAAAAACTTACGAAGTAATATTTGTGCCATATCACGTGACCATGCTCAGTTTCAACAATTTATGCTCACTTTTGGATTTTCTGAAATTTAAGATCCAGGATTCGAAACAGTATCGTAACCTACATCATGCAATAAATTTTCAAGCCGTACATCTGTCCGGTTGTATTTCTTAAGAAAGGATTTGGTCAAACAGTTTGCTTAGTTAGACTTCAGACAAGTTATATATGTAGAGTAAGAGGATAATCCCTCCGTACCAGTGCATTGCCTGATATATTAACTCAAGTACTAGGCACGAACAAATGGGCTCAATTCTGTGCTCATCCTGGTGTAGTAGTAGTAGTACTAGGCAATGCAGTTGACGGGTGACCTTGACGAGCGGCGACCGATGGAATTGAACCGTGCTCGGCACGGTAGGTAACGTGGTTCATCGGTAGTCATTATGGACCGGGGACATGAGGGGAATTTCCTAGGGCTGGAATTCTGGCCGCCAGATATTTCGACTTGAAACGCCGAGGATCGACTGGTTGGGGTTGCCTAATGTGCATACCACGCACGCCACCGAAGGACACGAGCCCGATTTTTTTTAGGATCAACACGAGCCAAGGTCTGGCTGGTACGCCGTTGGGTCCTACCATTCGAGAATATGAAAGGAACCTTTTAAATTGCTGAACAAATATATGTGTATTACAATACTCGTATTTTCCTTGCAAATGCTAATCTCAGCATGGTAATTGATTTATGACGAGTTGTTGAATTAGAGTGAGTTTGTGATATAGTGATCTCAACGTGGATTTCACATTTCATGGTATCCCTAGTAAGTTTTCCAATGTAGATTCAAATTTAAAAGATGAACAATACGGAGGTGAGAAAACTTTGTATGTATCAAGCATATGACCACACACACACACACACACAGAGAGAGACACACACGCACGAACACAACAACAATCCAATAAGTATAGTGCATCTATTTTTCCAAACCATGCATGTATGACACGAATTAAAAAATACTCCTTCTATTCCTAAATACTAGTATTTTAGAGAGTTCAACAAGTGACTACATACGGAGCAAAATGAGTGAATCTAGACTCTAAAATATGTCTATATACATCCGTATGTGCAGTCCATTTGAAGCCTCTAAAAGACTAATATTTAGGAATGAAGGGAGTAAAATGTAAGACATCCATGGTCCTCGGTTCAATATTTAAAATGAACATGAAACTGAAACATGAATATTAAGTCTAGTACTACGATGCAGCATAAATGTTGTGTTTAGGCGGAGCTATGATTGTCGAGGTCAACCCCTCGACCTTAGATAAAATTGTGGAGCTCTGTTTAGGGTTATTTAGATTATGTTTGTCCCCACCCTCCCAACCACCGATTGGTTGTGCACCCCCACCCCTCCTCCCGGAGAATATCATGTGCCCCATACCTTAGATGCTATATGCCGATATGAGTTTCTTGGAGCTTGTAGATCTGAGATATAGCAGCTCACATGATGTGTCTTAATATTTTTGCAGGAAACCTTGATGAGATTGAGAATTGCACACAATTTGTACAAAAACTACTTAGATGCCCTTTGATCCCATATCCAACGACCTCGAAGCTCGTACCACCGTAGCATCTAAGATGAAGGAGGACATCATATTCTCCTGTATGTAAGAATATCATGTGCTACCACACCTTAGATGCTTTGGTGATACAAGCTCTTCGGAGGCGTTGGATTTGTGACCCAACACCTCCTCGGTGGTTCGAATGGTTTTTTGCAGAAAAGCCCCAAAAGAGTTCGGCCACTGCTTACAAGCACAAAGACTGCTCAAATGCCATTGGATCTCAGATCAAACGACCTCCAAGCTCGTATCACCGTAGCATCCAAGCTGCGATAGCACCTTATGTTTTCTCGCACGGGAGAGTATGAGGTGCTCCCGCACCGTAGATTCTATGGTGATACGAGTTCAGTGAGATCTAACGGCCCATAGTAGGAGGTTTGAATGTTTTTGCAATATATGGCTGATAGAGTTTGGGAAATGCGCAGAAAGTACAAGTACTATGCATGTGCCATCTGATCACTGATCATACGACTTAGATTCTCATATCACCGTAACGGGTAATTAAGCTACGGGGAGCACCTAATATGAGCACCGGGGGTGTTGGGGATATAACTACTGAATATAAACCGCCCTGAAGGGGCCGGTTTACCCTCGTCCATAATTAGGGCCCACGAAGGCATGAGGCCCGGAGCCCAGAGGCGGAGTAGGGTCCATAAATGTAAACCGCCTTAGTCATGTAACTTGTCTTTGTAAGATAAGAGAAAGAAGAGACCGAGCGGACACTTGTATGAGCCGGCCTCGGGACTCATGTGACCGGCCAAGGCGTCAACCCGTGTATATAAGGGGACGACCCGGCGGCGGTTTAGGGACGAACAATTCGAGGCTTAGGCGAAGCTATTGCTCCCTAGTCGCCAAATCACATCAATCCCATCACAAACTAGGCGTGGCTTTTACCTTCATCGAAGGGCGAACTAGTATAACTCCCGTGTCTTTGTGTCCGCTTTAACCCCTCTAAGTTAACCCGTACGATGGCCCTGCGACTAAGTCCTTTCACGAGGACATCTGCCATGACAATTCCACGACAGTTGGCGCCCGCCGTGGGGCTATCGCATGATGGTTTGATGATCTTAGAGGGCAAGTTCGAAGGACTCAAAGGCTATGCTGTGGGCCGGATGACTAAGAGTCGTCGCGGCAAGCTCTACATTGACGATACAGACCGGGGCCCCGAGGCCGGCTCGATTGAGTACGGGTACCGGGTCCCCTTTGGTGGCATACACGTGTTCATCGGCAAGATCGGTGAGCCAGGGCCTGGGCCGGACATCTGCACCGACCTCGTAGATACGGCTCAGCGGGCGAAGAAGAATCCTGCCCTAGCTAAACCGGCTGTTAAGCGTGCTTTCGTGGGAGTCATCCACGGAGGAGACTGTGAGGGCAGATCAGCATCTGGCGGCGAAACCGTTGTCTACTCTGATGACGAGTCGTCGACCGGAGAAACCGAGTCTCTGTACCAGTTGCAAGATGGCCAGATCGGGGGCTGTTCCGACGGTGAGAGTATTCCGGACCCCTTTGATCTGCCCAACCGGGTTGGAATCTTCATGGCCGGTACACAAGCGACGCTTCACTCTTCGACCGCGGCGCCCATGGTCGCCGGTTCAGCAGCGGTGATGGCAGCCGGGGAAGGAGGCCCTGTGCGCCCGCCGGCTCAAGTTTTATCAGAGCTATTCGACGCATTGGCTGTGCTCATGGCAGAGGCTAATCCGGCGGATCAAGACCTGCACAACACGGAGATTGCAAAGGTGAAGGAACAAATCACTAAGGCTAAAGCGGATCTGGCAGCCGCGACGTGAGATGGCGGCGAACGGGCGCTTTGGATGCGCAGCTTATAGGCTCATCTTTGGATCGAAGCGCGTCACATGAAGTCATGAAAAGAAAGTACAGATCCCGTTTGCCTTCGGTTTTCGAGGGAAGAGACCTCTTCAATACCCCAGGGGCAGGGACCAGTAATCCGCCGCCGGTGGTGAACCGGCCGGAAGCACCTGGGACGGGCGCGACGGTTGGAGGCGATTCCAATCGAAGGCGATTCACCGCAGGCGGTAGAAACACGCCGGGCAAAAGAGCTCCTCAGGACGGCCCTGGCTCAACAGGAAGCGTATTCATACGATCGGGATCGGATCCACTCCACCCCGCCCAAGCCGAGTTATAGCCGACGCAGCGAAGCGAACCGGCCGTATCAAGCAATGCTTGGCCAGTCCGCCTCGCGGCAACAACCCGGCGGGTGGCTTCGAAAATGCTCAAGTGGTGGTTGGACCGGGCCAGGTCACGTAGGGAGGCCGAGTTAGCAGCACAACATGAGGATCATCAGCTCACGCCGGTTCGACCGACCATCTTCGAACCTGGGGTCACGTCTGGATCTTTGGGGGTGCCTTGCCTCGTCCCCGCTTTACGCAATGTACGTTTGCCCAAGGACTTCAAAGGGCCACGCAAGGTGCCCAATTATACCGCCGATTTGGCTCGAGCGTGGATAGAAAGCTATGAGATGGCCATGGAGATGCTGGATGTGGATGAAGCTGCGTGTGCGAAGTATTTCACCATGATGTTAGAAGGTACGGCCCGTACTTGGTTGAAGAACTTGCCGCCCAACTCAATCAGTTCATGGACCCGATTCGCGGACCCGGTTCATTCAAAATTTCAAAGACACTGTAAACAACCCATGTCTGTGGTGGATTTGGCGGCTTGTGTCGAGCAGAGGAGAATCCACAACCCATTGGGTGCGCCGCGTTTGAATTTTTACATTCTTGAGCGGATCAACCACGATTCCGCGATCTTAACCCTAGAAGGCAACCGCCGGTTCAAACCGTTAAAGTTGAAGCTGGAGTCGCATGAAGCGTTTTGCAATGACATGGGCACTCTCATGGGCGTTTTAGTAAAGTATGCTGATTACGATAGTACCAAGGATCCCGAGTCCGAGGAGGATGACGAAATAGGGAAGGGAAAACAGAACAGCAACTCCGGAGGCCAGCAAGATCGACCGGCGGGTAATGGAGGAAACAAGCGTAAGGCAACGGTAACATGGGCTTCGTAGCCAACACCAACGCCTGGGACAAGGGTCAACGGCGCAAGGGTAAGCAATCAAACCGGGCGGTCGCCAAATCACAATCCGGATCGTTTGAATTATCTATTGAATCAACCCCGTCCGAAGCATGGGACGAAGGAGGCACCAAAGAAACCACCTCTGGAAGGATTGTTACATTATGCAGGAGTTCAAAAGTTCTAATGCTTTCCGGTATGATCAAGGGCCCGGGCGGCGGTTCGTGGTCCGCCCGGTTACGGTGGAGGAAATTCCGGCCCGAGGTTCGGTGGTAATCCGGCGGGCGTAACAATCGTAACAATCGAGAACCAAGGTGGTTACAATCAACAACAGCAGCAATCGGGTTATCAAAGTAATCCGAAGCGGTTGAACGGTGGATGATACCATGTCTTTACCACCAACTTGGACAAGCGAGACCGAAAACTTGAAGCGGGCGGTCGATGTTGTTGAACCGCCGCACCGCATTACCTACGCTGGTCGAGCAGCCTATTGTATGGAGCGAGAGGATCATCCTCCCGGGTTTACAATCCGGGTCAGCTAACCCTAGTGGTGGCACCTCTGGTGGGAGGATACAAGTTTACCAAGGTGCTTATGGATGGAGGGAGCAGCATCAACATCCTGTACTACGAGACCTTCCGACGTATGGGGTTAACGGATAAGCATCTCAGGCCTTCCAAAGACGGTGTTTCACGGTGTGGTGCACAGCAAGTCGGCATACCGGTCGGTAAGATAGCTCTGGAGGTGGCCTTTGGGGATGAACATGACTCCAGATCGGAAACGTTGACGTTTGAAGTGGTGAAAATTCAGAGCCCTTACCACGCCCTATTTGGGCGGCTGGCTTATGCTAAGTTTATGGCACGGCCTTGTTATGTCTATTTGCAGCTAAAAATGCCGGGTCACAAAGGGACGATAACGGTTCATGGGAGCCGCAGGATCGCTTTGGAGTGCGAGGAAGGTGATGCGGCTTACGCAGAGTCGGTTTGTGCGACTGAAGAGCTAAAGTATTATAAAGACAATGTTGATCCGGCGGATATGACCCGTTGAAGAAGCCAACTACGAGCACGATCCGGATTTGAAGTTTAAATCGGCGGTTGAGACTAAACTTGTTGATTTTGTGCCCGGCGATTCGTCCAAGTAGTTCACCGTCAGTGCTAACTTGGATCCTAAATAGGAAAGCGCGCTCATCGAGTTCATCCGTGAGAATCGGGACATTTTTGCATGGAAGCCTTCTGACATGCTGTGTACCGAGGAACTCGTGAGCACACTCTTAATGTTGATCCCAAATGCAGACCGGTAAGCAGTTTCTTCGCCCGGTTTAACGAGGAAAGGCGCAAGGCCATTGGAGAGGAGGTTGCCAGGCTCTTAGCGGCAGGGTTTATCGTTGAAGTTTTCCATCCAGAGTGGCTTGCTAATCCGGTGTTGGTCCTTAAGAAGAATGGCACTTGGCGCATGTGTGGATTATACAGATCTTAACAAGGCTTGTCCGGCAGATCCTTCGCCCTCCCCGCATTGATCAGATTATTGATGCTACGGTGGGTTGTGAGCGTTTGAGCTTTTTGGATGCGTATTCGGATATCATCGATTAAGATGGCGGTTAAGGACCAGGAGAAGACGGCGTTTATCACTCCTTTTGGAGCCTTCTGCTATGTATCTATGCCTTTTGGGCTCAAGAGCACCCAAGCAACTTATCAGCGTTGCGTACAGAATTGCTTGCACGAACAGATCGGCCAGAACGTGCATGCTTATGTGGATGATATTGTGGTTAAGTCAAGGAAGAAGGAGGCGTTGATTGAGGATCTAAAAGAAACTTTTGACAACTTGCGGGTGTACAGGATGATGCTTAACCCGCCAAATGTGTCTTGATTGTTCGGCGGAGCAAGTTATTGGGTTTTCTTGTGTCCAACAGGGGGATTGAAGCTAATCCGGAGAAAATTACGGCTATCACCTCCTTGGCTAAGCCAAAGTGCATCAATGATGTCCAGCGTTTGGCGGGTCGGATTGCCGCGCTAAGCCGGTTTATCAGCCGCCTCGGAGAGAAGGCCATTCCTTTGTACCGAATCTTTGAAGAAGACGGATCAGTTTATGCAGAGTTCACCGCCGATGAAGCATTGGAGGATTTAAAGCGGCGGTTGGCCAACCCGCTGTTCTCGCCGCTCCCATTGACAAAGAGCCGCTTACGCTATATGTTGCTTTGCTAATGCGGGCGATTAAGCGTAGCCATTGTGGTAGAGCGGAAGGAGGCGAGGAAGGACTATCCGGTTCAACGCCGGTTTATTACATCAGCGAGGTGCTCATTGAGTCTAAGCAGAGACATCCGCATTGGCAGAAGCTGGTATATGGAGTTTTTATGGCAAGCCGGAAGCTGAAGCAATATTTTCAAGGGCATCCCATCACGGTGGTCAGTTCAGCTCCCTTGGGAGATATCATACAGAACCGAGAAGCAACTGGGCGGATTGCTAAGTGGGCCATAGAACTTGGGCCGCACGGTTTACTGGTATGTACCTCAGACGGCGGTAAAATCCTGCACTTGTGGATTTCATTAATGATTGACGGAGTTGCAAGCGCTGAAGAAAAGCCGGATCATACCTATTGGACCATCCACTTTGACGGGTCGAGCAATTGGAGGGCTCGAAATTTGGAGTTGTGTTGACTTCCCCACGAGGTGAAAAAGTTTTGTTACGTCCTCCGCTTAATGTTCCCTTGTACTAACAATGCATTTGAGTATGAAGCTTTGCTCCATGGTCTCCGGATGGCTAAGGAGATGAATCTAAGCCGGGTTAAGTGCTTTGGTGACTCGGACTTGGTGGCCCAAAGAAGTATCAGTGTACTTGGGATTCCAAGGATCCACTCATGGCTGCATATCGTCGGGAGGTGGATATTGTTGCGGGTCACTTTAAAGGATATCGTGGACCATGTGGATCGTCGGAAGAACAGGCGGCGGATGCTTTAAGCGGCTGGGCTCTCAACGCATAAACCGGTCCCGCCCAATGTCTTCCTTGATGTCTTGCACAATCCGTCGGTCAAGCTTCCCGATGAAGTAGATTTGGCTATTCGATCCGGAGGCTCGGTTGGTGGCAGCCTTGCATGTCATTCGGATTGGGCGCTCCTTATTTGGCATACATGACCCGGGCGAGTTACGGGAAGATGAGGCGTTGGCCCGGCTGTAGTTCGGCGGTCTAAGTCTATGACCATTGTTAATGGTGAGTTGCATCATTGCGATTAAGGTGTCGAGGCGTTTCAGCGTTGTGTCCCCGAGGAAGGCTGTGAGATATTGCGTGAGATCCATGAAGGGATCGTGGTCACCACGCCGGTTCAAAATCCTTGGTGGCCAAAGCGTTCCGCCATGGTTTTTATTGGTTGTTGCCCATCTTGATGCGGAGGATCCGTCGAGCGATGTGATGGTTGCGGAAGTTTTCTAGGCGTGCTCACATACCGGCGCAGAATTGAGGATGATTCCAATTACTTGGCCGTTTGCGACTTGGGGCTGGACATGGTGGGGCCTTTTAAAAGGTCCAAGGACAAGAAAACACACTTGCCGGGTAGCAGTTGACAAATTTACAAAGTGGGTCGAGGCGAGCACATTAGCAAGTGTGATGCGCCACCACGGCGGTTGATTCATAAAAAGGGTGATCTTCCGGTTTGGATTTCCACACAGTATCATCACGGATAATGGCACCAATTTGTCCAAGGGTGCCATGAAGGAGTTTTGTGAACGTGAGCACATCCGGCTTGACGTTTCTTCAGTGGCCCACCCGCAGTCCAATGGTCAAGCAGAACGAGCTAATCAGGAGATCTTGAGAGGTATCAAACCCGGCTTATGGTCCCTTTACGAGGACGCCGGGCTGTTGGGTAGAAGAGCTACCATCTGTGATATGGAGTATAAATACTACCCCTAACAGATCCACTGGATACACACCGTTCTTTATGGTCTATGGAGCGGAGGCGGTCCTTCCCAGCGATATCCGTCATGACTCACCTCGCGTGGCAGCCTATGTTGAGGCAGATAACGAGGCTGCACGGCAGGACGCTTTGGATCGACTTGATGAAGAGCGAGATATGGCGGCTGCTCGTTCGGGCGATTTACCAAAGCAGGATCTTCGTCGGTATCACGGTCGTGGTCAAAACCGTAACCTTTCGGGAAGGAGACTTGGTGCTTGGCTCATTCAAGACCGCATAGATATGCACAAGCTATCCCCACCTTGGGAAGGGCCTTTTGTGGTCAGCAAGAATCTGCACAACGGGTCATACTATCTCGATTGATGTTCGAGAGCGTAAATACTCACGCATCGCCGAAGAGGAGACCAACAGGCCATGGAACATAGCTCATCTTGACCTTATTATACCGAGCCATCGGCTCTACTTATGTACATATTATGACAATGTATATATTATGAATAAAAGCAATAAACCGGAGCCTCGGCTAAAGCGGGTATCCGCTCAGAAAAATCCGGTTTGGGTACATGGAGTTGTTGTCTCAAAGCAGCCTCGGTTTATCCCTTGATCTTGCTTTTGAAGTTTTTATGTCATCTGGGGGCTTGGTCGTGTCCGAACCAATGCAACACCTTTTGATGGGCGAAAGCCACCAGATCACTTGGGGACATGACCACATCTGAACCAGTCACGCCTCTTGGTCGGCCTAAGGTCATAGAGTCACTTGGGGGCTTGGTCGAACCCGAACCATTGCCACGCCACTTGATTGGCATAATGCCACGGTTTCGGTTGAGGACCTGGCTGACTTGAACCATAGCTACACCTTATTGGGAGCTTGGTCGTGTCCGACCATGGTAACGCCATCTGATCGGCTCAGTAAAGCCTCTTTTGGCAAACATTTTTATCATTGCCTATGCTCCTCTATTGCTCTTATAAGCATCATTTAAATCGGTTCAACCAGTCCATTGGCGAATTTGGTTTATTATTTAATCCGGTGATAACTTTTCCGGTTTGTTTTTTTCCTGTTGAACATCCCATTATGGAGTAACAGGGGGCTTAACATGACCCGGCATGGTTTACCTGGTAAACCGGCATTCTAAAGCTAGGAGCTGTTGTCTCCTTGGGCGGTAATGGTTTATGCAACCTCCGCTTCAAGGGTTGGCTCAGCCAACTGCATGCCCGGACAATGGCGGGTATTTTTGTATCACAAAGTTTTGATCATATACATCAATATTTTCTTATATAAGTATATAAAGCGTCACAAGCGGTATTTGGCGACACAAGCCGCCGTGGCGCTTTAAGAATTTGTGATTGCGAGGCAAAATAAATTGAAGGTTTCAATTCTTCAATCCAAAGTATCAGCACCTCCGCCGAAGGTTCTGGGCCGAGGGCATAAAGGCATGTTCAAAAACAAAGTGCGGCTATTCTATTACAAAGCCTTCCAAGGCCGGTATTTCGCATGGCGTTATGACTAGCGACTTCGATGCATCACCCGGCTTGACGGATTAAGCTTCCTCGCCGGGTTGGCGTGAGGAAGAGGCGTCTGGCGTCGGTTCAACTTCTTCCTCTTCATCACCCAAAGGCGGAAGTCATTGGTAGACCGGTCAATCCGGTTTAAGGCACGAAGATGACCTCTTCACTTATAAGCTCGGTCGGATCAACGCGTCGAGGGCATAAGTGTGCTTACGGATTGGAGGAACAAGGCTCTGCACTTCGGAATGACAAACTCCATCCGCTTGTTGTTCACATCGTAGAAAGAGCGGTGAACCGCCAGTTAACCTGCTGCCGATTGACTCGCCCGGTGAACGCATCTCCTTTGTTATTCGTTTCAGGGCGTCATTATCAAAGGCTTCGCCGTTCTCTTGAGCACTGGGGAAACCCTTGGCTATGTCAGCCGGATCAAGGTCCGCTATCCATGCCTTGGCGCGAGTTAGAAACCCGATGAGGTGCCCGGCCGGGCGCGGAGCGTTTCAACTCTTCAAGCTGTGCGGAATCATGGATAGCCGGTCCGGTGTATCTTTGATCAAGGACGGAGCTGTGTTGTCGTGCGATGTGGCACATATGACTCATTGGCGCCGTATACTGTTGCTCAATCAGCGTAAGCGGCCTTGAGCTTCTTCCGCACATCGAGCCCGGATGAGCAATACGCTTCCTGTGCGGTTTGCAAACTCAGGTTAAACTGGCGGAAATATCAAAACAGTGGTAATCAGTGCAAAATCTCTTACCAAAGATGGCAGAGGTCATGGCGTTAATCTGGCGCTTTAGTCTGGTAAGCTCTTCTGTCACCGGTTTAAGAGTCGTTTCAGCATCTTCCGCCCATTTTTTCAAACCGGCCTTCTCGATGTCCCAGTTGGCCTGCTCGGATTTATACCACTCCTTGAGTTGTTCCATAGTGGCCAAGGCGGTTTTCAATTCATCCTTGGCCTTGGTGGTTTCTGCTTGTTGAGTCTCCAGTTAGCACGAAGGTCCTTGAGTTGTACGGTTTCTTTGGTATATCTCACTCGATAACAAATGGAGCACGTTAGTTGTTTCATTATAAAGTCCCAAGCTCAATACAAATATTCAACTTGGCACTTGGGGGCTAATGGCTAGTTGATCTCGATTTGCTATGGGGATACAAAAATTAAATTCGGTTTAACTATGCTAAGTTGAACTGCCCTTATGAACTACTGACCTTTGAAGCTTAAGGCGTATGGGTTCTATACAAAGTTAAGTGCGGTTTAATTATGCTAAGTTGAACCGACCCTTGGGGGCTACTACACAAAGAAAAGTACAAGAGAGGCATAACTCCTTACCTCATAGCGTTCCTTCATACAATTTACCAGACCGGCTTCGAAGTCACAACTTGTGTAGAGTCGGTTCAGAAAGCCGGAGTGAAGTTCTTGGGCAGAGAGGTTGTCATAAGCTGACAGATCAGTTTTCCCCTTCTCTTTACTCATGGTAGTAGACTCTTCCTTGGTCTTTGTGTTTTGCTAAAGCGACCGGTTGGCTAGGGGTTGTGTAGCCAGTGCCCGTCACTATAACGTCATCATTTTTGGCCGGGCTGGCCAGATTGGCGGTCTTCTTTGGGCTTGGTGTTTTCATACTCTGGCTCGGCGGTTCAACAATTACGACCCGCTCTGTGGCCGGACTCGGTGGAGCAGGATGTGAGGTTTCCACTTGGGCATCCGGCTCAATTTCTGGCGGATCAGCGTTGTCGTCTTGGTTCAACCCGGCAGAGCTATTTTTATCGACTTCAGGATTTTCGCCATGCTTTGCTCGGATCTTCTCCGGATCAACATCCGCAGAGGATCAAGGGTTTTCGCTTTTTACTCAAGCGAGCCTTGGTGCTGCAATGTTCGTAATTAGAGTAAGATAAACCGACCAACGAAAATATAAACCGAATTGGCTTGGCAGAAGTATGGTGCTTACCCCGCAGCAACTTTAAGCGGAGGCAGTTGAGTGGTTGATGAACCGCCAGATGAGTTGGAAGAGGCCTGATAATTGGTCGACGGATTGAGAAGACATCGGAAGAAACCTTTCAAAGGATAACGCTTTTCGGAGAACAAATCACCTCACGGGCCCGCTTCCGGGTTGGTGTATCTGGTAAACCGGACGATGTAATTTGTTGACCATCGTGCGGGTCAGTCTGGCGCTCTTCAACTGTGTCTTCAAGGAAAGGTTTGGATTCAAATGAGCACAGGAATGAGATTTTTTCACTTTCCGGACTGTGCGGCGAATTCTTTTAACCGACACGAGATCGGATTCGGAAGAAAGAAAGATTACCTCAACAGGGTCGGCATGAATGGCTTCAGCATCATCCTGGGAGTTAAAATTGTCAGTAAAAGGAAGAATAAAAAGGGACAAGATAAATCAAGCTTTACCTCGGCTTCCGAATCTTCGTCTTCCGCGGATCGTAAGACTTCGGCGGTTTTCCTCTTGCCAGCCTTCTTGGTGGTCTTGGACTTTACACGCGAGCCCGGGCGGTTTGGTCCGCTTCCAGAAGGAGCTGTTAGCCTGAGAGGTAACAAGGATTAATACATATCAATAAGGCATTAATGTCAGAAAAGCGGTGAGCAGAGCCTTACCACAGGCGGTTTGTTGGCAACACAGAATGGGGCAACCCGGTTTGGCTGCAGACAGAGATCAGTTCATCAAGCATCCTCTTCACTGTCTCTGTGACTTCAAGCTCAGTTATTGGTAGCTCGTGACGTCTTTGAGGGTCTTGGACGCTGCCGGTGTATTCGATGCATCAATCCGGGCGGCGGCTTAATGGCAAGATGCCCCAAGAAACCCAACATCGCACAAGGTCCACACGGTTAAGCCATTGGCCATTAGAGCCCGGAGTTTGATAATTTGAGGCGCAAAATTCTTCCGTTCTGCGGCGGTCAAGCATGAAGGCAACGGGTGATGGTTGCTAAGCCGGTGAGGGCGGTAACCCGGCAAAGGATTCTCGTTGTTAGGAGCAGTATTTCGGTAGTAGAACCAGGTTTGGTTCCAATCTTTCGGATGGCTATGGTGTTTGGCGTGAGGAAAGTCTACTTCCTTCCTTTTACGGATTGAAACGCCGCCCAGACTCCGTGTTAGGACCATCCGAAAATTTCTGTACGGGCGGTTCAAGTGAAAGAAATCCGGAACAGCTCCACAGATGGTTCTTCTTGAAGATAGACTTCACGTAAAACTTGGAAATTGCATATATTTGACACGAGTTGGACCAATATCCTGTGGATGGAGTTGAAAACTTGCAAGGACATCCGGAAGAATTTTGATCCGGCGGCAGAATCCGGTCTAAGTCTTTGCATAAACACAATTACTTCTCCTTGCGGATCGGGAGGGCATTCGGCATCCGAAACCCGCCAGTGGAGGACATTTTTGGAAGCTAAAGCGCCAGTGGTGACGCATCCGTTGAGTTGCGTCTCAGTGATCTTGGACCGGACCCAATTGCAAGCTGAGAATTGTTTGGCCATTCCGAAGACTAAACTGTGAAAGGAAAGGTGAAAACGATTCACCGTTAACGGTTCGTAACACATAATATAATGTTAAACCGGCAATTGCAGCCAGTTTCCAATTCCGGTTTAGCGAGGACTAATGGAGTATGACGGATTAGCTATCAAAAGTCAAACCGCCCAAAGAGACAGAACTGGAAAATCTGCTAAGTGTGGATGTAAACAGGTTTCACATGCGAATGGAGGTAATTTGGATCTACCGAAGATTGATGAAAAAAATTCTGCGACCTATACAAGCCTTATAAAGGGCAGGAAGGCTCGTATGCGTTCTAAACAAGAGGGTGCGAACAAAAGAAAGGTGTACAAAGAATTAAAGCGGCGGCGAGCGATCGGCTGCCAGAGATGTATACTACGATTGAATAATACGGCCATGGCGAGAGCAGGTATGAGGAAACTAGGATGAACGCCTATGAACTACGAGATGAACAGCAGGAACCTTCAGATGCGGATCTAGGGCTTGAAGAGGGCCTTACCCGATGCGCAGAACAGCGGAGGAGCGCCGAGAGCCTCTGGTACAATCAGGTTGATGCAGTGACACGGCATCGACGCCGGGCGTTCGAAGGTCGGAGGCGACGGCGGAGCTTGAGCTGGAGCGTCGGGAAGAAGAAGCCGGAAGAAGAAAGAAGAGAAAGGGCCCGCCGGTCTATTTATAAAGAAACGGAGTAATTGACAAGCGCGAGAATCGAGGAGTTAAAAGCGGCGGACGGCGCAATGATACGCCTCGATTTCGGGATAGTATTAAATGAAGAGAATCTTCTTTGTTTGGGTTTCTTTATTAAGGATGACGTCAAAGGCGCCCGTTCGTGGTCGGAGGATGACGTCACGGCGGTTCAAGCGAGATGGCGGTTTACGAAATATGAAGGGAGATTCAGAGTTTCCTAAGATGTTGAAGATTAACATGAACCGTTCAAGTCAATCTGGGGCCTAATGTTGGGGATATAACTACTGAATATAAACCGCCCTGAAGGGGCCGGTTTACCCTCGTCCATAATTAGGGCCCACGAAGGCATGAGGCCCGGAGCCCAGAGGCGGATTAGGGTCCATAAATGTAAACCGCCTTAATCATGTAACTTGTCTTTGTAAGATAAGAGAAAGAAGAGACCGAGCGGACACTTGTATGAGCCGGCCTCGGGACTCATGAGACCGCCGCAAGGCCAACCCGTGTATATAAGGGGCGACCAGTGGCGGTTTAGGGACGGACAATTCGAGGCTTAGGCGGCTATTGCTCCCTAGTCGCCGAAATCACATCAATCCCATCACATACTAGTCGTTTGCTTTTACCTTCATCGAAGGGGCCGAACTAGTATAACTCTCGTGTCTTTGTGTCCGCTTTAACCCCTCTAAGTTAACCCGTACGATGGCCCTGCGACTAAGTCCTTTCACGAGGACATCTGCCGTGACAATTCCACGACAGGGGGGCCGTTGGATCGAAGATGCAGCGGCATACACGAGGCCTGAATGTTTTATTTGCAAAAAAACCTTTGGAGAGTTTGGAAATTGCGCATAATTACAAAGACTACTCCCGAGCCATTGGATCTCACTTCCAACGGTGTAAAACTCGTATCACCATAGTATCTAAGCTGCGGGGTGGATGTGATATTCTATGTCATTTGTCATTTTTGTTCGTAAACTTGCAAAATACGTGTAACTCGTGCCGCTACTTATCTAACCGCAAAGTGTTTGTTCAAAAACCATCCTACACTGAAATATCGGAACAACACGGGGTCCCACTTGTCATTAATCAAATTTGGACCTAAAACTAACAAATCTGAAAGACGAGATTCGAATCGGCAACCTGGACTACAAAGCGTAAGTCGATAGCTTTGAAAAAACGAACGGTTGTTGGCTTTGTCCCATAACTTGATTTTATACATTACTTGCGTGGAGTAGAGTAGAGGGAGTGCCTCGTCAACACGTGCATGACCGTTGTCTCACTTACTGGTGGGTCCCAGGTCTGCGATCTCAATCTCTCTTCTCTCCATTGTCTAACCTTTGCACGGCCACACACGAAGAGCAGCGCTAGCTTGCCGTGGTGTTATTACAACTAAAAAAAGCTTGGAAAATAGAAGAATCGCCTAGAACAAGAGACGTTGTGGCTGGTCGAGACGGAGCTAACCACATCTATCCTTCATGCCACGTTTGCATGATGAAGTTGTGTGGCTAGTGGGGTGTTTTCGACTGACTGGCTGGGTCCCGAGGTCGAACCATAGGTACTACGTCTGATACAATATATTTTTACACGCACATTTTTCCTCCGTGTCGAGACGTGGCACACCCTACCTGTGGTTTCGGGGTCCTCCCGGTGGTGCACGCATATATTCTTCCCGATGTGGGACACCCTACCGCGTTTTACGGGTCCTCCTCGGTCGTAGCGCCGAAGCAAGTAAATGAGTCGTCAAATCACGAAAGACCACCTTTCCCGCCGAGTACATCAGTGAAGCACGGTGGCTAGCTAGTTGGGCTAGTTCAACCGATTAGCTAGGCCGCCGCCACATTTGTTTTTCACCCCTTTTTTATCTACTTGCCGGCATGTAAATTTAAATATCCACCGTGGTGTTGCTCTGGTGTTTGGGTGCGACAGGATTTTTAATTTTTTGATTGACGGAGCAAAGCGCGCAGGATTTTAAATTTTTGATTGACGGGAGCAGGCGTGGCAGCAATTAGTCACGATGACTCCGCTGTAAAACCCTTGCTCCTCGATGTGAGAAGTCGCCGATCGGTGTTTTACCATGGTGAAAACCAAAAGATTCCACGCTCCCTCTACCTTCCCGTAGATTGCATTGCCTTTCAGCCATATCGCCCCCTTTGCTTCCTCTCCCCATTGCTTCTACCTGGTGCCATGGCGATGCAGCAGATCACGGAGTCCGAGGTGAGGCGCCTGACACAGGAGCTCCATGCCAAGGATGCGGAGCTGAGGGCCAAGGACGTGGAGCTCCGTGAACTCAAGGTGGAGAGGAGTGCCATGCTCCTCCGTTATGTCTGGGAGTTCACGGAGCTTCAAAAGCGGCAGGCGTCCACCACAAAGATGCTCGAGGCGTCGGCGGCGTTGCTTGCGAAGCGGGAGATATGATAGGCCGCCGTCAGGGAGCCGGGCCGAGCGCGAAGCGGGCCGATCGTGACGAGGTCCAGGATCGCCTCAGCCACTTGGTGAACCAAGTTGCCACGCACGTGTTGCGGCTGCGCGATGCCTACCGTCATGCCAGCGCGACGATACCGGCCGTCGGGTTAAACTCGTTCGACCACCCGGTCGACTTCAACGAGCCGCGGCTTCCTGACCTGGACTCCTTCTTCACCTATATCTCCGAGGAGCTGAGTTGTCTCCGCGTGATGGTGGGGGCTGGGCTGGACAAGGAGGGGTTGCAGGCTGCCGTCGCCGTTGCCGGGCGAATCCTTTCAGGGCTCCGTCACCGGAATCCATTCGTGCCATTGGACGCCGTCTTTGACGAGCTGGCTCCCATCGACCGGGAGCGGGCTCTGCGGGCGGTTGCACCCTGCATCACCAACGTCGTGCGCCTCGAGAAGCAGAGGGACTTCGGTGGTGTTTAGGCGCCCTCTGCATGGGCATGTCCATGTCTCGGCCAACATGACCGTTGGATCAAACTCGAGATGGTGCAAATCGATCCTTTGTAGCACAAAGCGTGTGGGTGTGTTTGGTTGCATTCTCATCTCAATATAGTTGTTTCCTCTTCGTGTATTTTTGTCAACCTACTAGTGTGGACTCCTGCACCCTTCATGCACTCTGCCAAACACCCAAAAGTGGGTCGAGAAGGGAGCTTTTTCTCCCATCCCGTGCACCCTTCATACACCCTGCCTAACACTATTCGTGCTTCATATGGTTCATGTTTTGATGAGTACTTGTAGCATCGTACTCTCCGTCTTGTTGTGGACCTAGTTCTGTTAACATTGATCTCACTGCTCATTCTCGACTGCATAAATGAAAAAGCGGTACTATGTTACATATAGGAGTAGTTGACATGCGCACAACATCATTTGTTATCGTCATATCTTACTACACTAGCAACAAGATTGTGTAGTACTGACGTATGAACCACTGCACGTGCCTAGTAGTAGGAGCACTGTGTATGTTCAAGTGGCTGCCGTGTTTCGCACTCCTCCGTTGTAAGAGTGGAAACACTTGTTGTAATCGTTTTTTTCTTCAGAATGAAAAACAGTGGACACGTTCTACCGTGCGGATCCTCCTCCAGCCATGCACTAAATTACTCACTTTCACGACGTAGGGACAGCCAAGACTGGGTCCACCACCATGCACTAAATTACTCCGTAGTAGAGTGACGGTAGACTACCCCGATCGAACCGCCGCAATAATGCCCAATGAGCCATCAAATCACAAAACCCCTCCTTTCCAAAGATAAGTTGGACGGACGAAGCAACCATCATTTCACTCTTCTCTCAGCTTCCTCTCTTGAAGAAAACCCCCACTCGCTTCGCTTCTCCCTCATCGCGTTCCTCCTTTCACTCTTCTCTCTCGACTTCCTCTCTTGGATGGGCCTTGGAGCACCGGCCGACGTGATGTCTATGGCTCTGGCCAAAACCGTCGAGGCTCATGGTACGAAGAAGCGCAAGCACCCGCCGAGACTATCGCAGACAAGCTCAAAGCCATCGCCTGTCCAAGCCCCTCTCCGGGATCCCTCATTAAGCAAGTCCAGTAATGTCTCTTGTTGAAGATCTTTTCTCGATCTTGATCGTGTTTTTCATCTAACACGCAGTACTAATCTTTGGTAGTACAACTTTCGGGTGATCTTGCATGTGATTTTAGTGTGCCAAATGACGGTTCTAAATTCCTCTTTTGACCAAAACATGCGAGAGGTTGACACTGATTTCTTATAGATTACTTTCAACTACTCCCTCTGTCCCAAATTTATTGTCTTAGATTTGTCTAGATCCAGATGTATCTGACTTGATACATCCGGATCTAGACAAATCTAAGACAAGAATTTTGGGACGGAGGGAGTATTTTATGAACATCAATGCTACCTTTTAAGAGGGTATATTTGCCTCAGTAACTTGTGTTATGGATATTGCATGTAATCCCTCTGCTCTCATGCCTTTTGAAGACATGTTCTAGTGTCTTTGTTCACTCATTTCTGTATGTATATGTAGTCATATATGGAGTATAATATCGAAAAACATCTTATATTTCCGAGCGGAGGTAGTAATAAAATATGGTTTCTGCTTGAATTAGAACCAGGTCCGCGGTGGAGATGAAGTTCTCAAAGTCATGCCGTGTGAACTGGAAGACCTGATGATGAGTTCTCTTCTTTGAACTATCCAAATTCTTTGTGTCCTTGTCGCCACGTGTCCTGAACTAGTGTTTTCTGTAGCATTGTTGTCGAGCGTGTTCTCGAGGCTGTACTTGACCACAACAATTTCTGGTTGTGCCTTCGATTCTGAAGGGTGTGGTTCTTGTAAAGCTTCCCAACAAATCTGATGCGGCCTATCTTCATCATCATGTTTATGAGTGGAAAGACCACTGTTAGGTTCTACAAGGTTGACAAGATGGTGATGGTGCATGTAGACATCTCACACGAAGTCCATGGCCTAGTCGGGTTATGCGGGTTTCATCCCGTAGGTCGGTGGCAAGAAATAGTCTGCAGAGTTTAGTTAGTGCAACTTTGCTTGTCTGTAGTAAGTACTATTGTTCGATTACTTGATTTGTGTTTGTGAACCTGTATTGTTTATTAGTATTGCCGCTTTTGGTGTGTGGTCGATCCACGAGAACGGTCTATGTTAATGTCTGTCCACTCAATTGATCTGTATATTTTGAAGTATCCGGATCATATTTTTGTGAGGACGGTTTATCAATTATGGTTACACTCCAATATCTGTATGCATTACGGGGTTTATCGCACCCACCAGGATTTCCAGTCCATGGATGTTAGGTCCATACGATTTGTCACGACCTTTGACCGTCACCTTGTGGGAGTAGGCGGGGCCCTGCATGCCATGCGTAGTTGGATGATCAATCTTACATTTAGTACTTCAACATAGTGATTTCCTGGTAAGGATTCGCTCGTGTCACATCAAGTAAATCTTATTGATTTACCGCTCTAAATCTTATTGATTTAATGTCATGTTTTCTTTCTTTTCCTGCAATTTTATGATGCAGGTTTTGCCATGTGACATTCATCACAGAATAAACCGTTTGGTTTGCTCTATGATGGCTATTTTTGCAGGTTTCATTCTTATGTCATGTCAGTAATGAAGTCACTGCCCATCACTTATATTACTGGAAAAAATTGGATCAGTCTGTTATCTAAGTACAAGCTGAATCCCTATGAGGAACTGCAGTTTGGTTTAACAAAAACGCCACAATTAGTCCTTCTCGCGTTTAAAAGAAATGAAGAAAAAAACTGGATCATGGTCACGGATCCTAGTCAAGTTAGAAAGCTGATCATAGCAGACCAGACACGATCGCCACTGTCTCGCACAGATCGATCACCGGCTGTTTGCTCTAATCGATCGGCGGCAGCTTCGATCCGATCCAAGCGAGGATTGGGCACCGACCACGTCGGTGGTCGATCGATCTAGGAGGATCGGGCATCGACACCGCACCTGCTCCGACACCGCACCAGCTCTACAAGGAGCACCATCTCCGGCAGCGATGGCGGCTTCCTGCACCAACACTTGCACTTGCATCTGCTTCCGGCCCGTGCGGTTGCACCGCAACAGAACTAGGCTGCGATTCGCACTTCATATACCAAAGTCCTTACAAAAACCGACATGTCCACCTTCTTGGTAAGCATTGGCCGCCCAAGTGCTTCGTTCTTTTTTCTTTCAATGTTGTTTCACATGATTCACTGTGTTGATCTAACTGTTTGAGTATGTCTTCTTGTTTGCAAACAGAGAATTCCTAGAGCAACGAGGGAGTCGTTCAAAAATCTGGGCGACCGCGGCCAAGTCCTTATTACGCACAAAAAAAATGAATACTCCCCCTGCCAGCTGGAACCCAGCATAGTGGGAGGTTGACTTGTGGGCCTACCAAGTTGATGGGGATGGAGGGCTTTGTCAACTTAGTCAATATGAACGATTCTAGCTCCGATTACCGTCCATGTTCATCCAACGACAGTAGTGCTTCTTCAACCTCTGGTCTTCTTGCTCCAAATTACCAAACCAGCGCCCGGTCATGTCGTGTGCTCCGCCTCCTGTGGCCGGGCTGTGATGCCGTGGAGGCCTCACCGCCTACCACTCCCACCGGCGGGGCATCCCTCTACTCACCCACACCCCTGTTATTCTCATGGCGACGGCCTCACACCGCAGCCGAACCAGTGAACCCTCGTACTCCTCTCCGCATGGGCATCCACTGCCGCGTCTTCCCCGGCTCCGCGTCGTCCCCTTCCTAGGCCTCATCGTCGTCCACCGCCTTGGTGCTCTCGGCGCGGCGTGGTCAATGTGCTCAACAACCGACTTCCATTAGAAGAGTACTATACGTGGAGAGGCTGATAGTTGGGTCCACGGCCACATCCCAGTTTTTTTGTGATTTGCCAAGTAAGTCGCTTTGTCAGGCCTGTTGGGCTGCAAATCTTTCAAGACGAGGAGAGTTTCATTCGGCTGGCCGAGAAAATGGCCTATCAGTAATGAGAAATGGGCAAGACATTTTAAAACACATCAAACCGCAATTAGTTTCAAATTTCTTTTTTCATTTCGAGATTTTAAATTGCATTGATTTTTATGCGTGGACAATTTTTGGATTTTATATTGATATACATTTATTTTTAAAATCAGTTTGGATGTGACTCGAAATTTCGGGATTAAAAGCAGTTCGGACCGCACCGAAATATGCAAAATTTCGTATAGTTTTTTAACCGTGGCCACAATATGGGCTGTAATGCTAACAAAAAAAATATGGGCTCCAAAAAAACCTTAAGAATTAGCAAATGGGATGTAAATTATTAGAAATAATGGCAGATGGGTTGTATGATATTTTCCACAGATTTGAGGCTTTCCTAAAAAGTTTGGCCTTTAGCAAGGATCGTTGGATGTCCATCCAACGGCCGTCGTCTTTTCAATCTCTGCTCTTCCTGCTCGGCCGCTCAAACAAGCGCCGGCGGATCGCTGCTCTCTCCTCCCCATGCGGTCTTTGCCGCCTTGAGCCTCACCGCCCAGTACTCCCATCGTTGGCCTAGCCATCCCTCTACTCACCCACACCAGCTGTTATTCTCTGGCGACGGCAGACGAACCAGTAAACCATCATACAGTCGTACTCCCCTCCGCGTGGGAAACAACTGCCAAGTCTTCCCTACCTCCGTGTCGTTGCCTTCCTAGGCCTCGCCGTCGTCCACCGCCCTGGTGCTCTTGGCGCGGCCTTGTCAACGTGGTCAACGACCGACATGCATCTGTAGTGGACTGTACATGGAGAGGCTGACAACTGGGTCCATGGCCGCACGCAAGGAAATGCCTCCTTATTACGCATAAAATAATGATTCCTCCACCTGACATCTGGGACCCACCGACAGGGCCTCTGTATTTTGTGAAAAAAGCGTTACACTTGGCCGACTTGGACCCACCAGCTATATCTTCGCATGCAAGGAAGTGCCTCCTTATTACGCAGAAAAACATGAATACTCCCCCTGCTAGCTGGGACCCAGTATAATGGCAGGCTGACTTGTGGGCCTACTAAGTTGACCGGGATGGAGAGCTTTGTCAACTTAGTCAATATGCACGATTCTAGCTCCAGTGACCGTAGTGCTTCTTCAACCTCTGGTCTTCTTGCTCCAGCCGCCAAACCAGCGCCGGTCGTGCCTCGTGCTCCTGCCTCCCGTGGCCGGCTGCGATGCGGCGGAGGCCTCACCGACCCCTACTACTCCCACCGCTGGCCAGGCCATCCCTCTACTCACCCACACCCCGTGTTATTCTGCGGCGACGACAGCCTCACACCACAGCGAACCAGTGAACCCTCATACTCCTCTACGCGTGGGCATCCACTGCCACGTCTTCCCCGACTCCGCGTCGTCCCCTTCCTAGGTCTTGCCGTCGTCCACCGCCCTAGTGCTCTTGGCGCGGCGTGGTCAACGTGGTCAAGGAACGGCTTCCATCGGGCGTGGACTATACGTGGAGAGGCTGACAGCTGGGTCCACGGCCGCAGCAAGGAAGTGCCTCCTTATTATGCACAAAATAATTATTCCTCCACCTGACAGCGGGGACCCACCGGACGGGCCACCGTATTTCGTGAAAAAAACGTTTCCCCTGACTGCTGGGACCCACCAGCTATATCTTTGCACTCAAGGAAGTGCGTCCGGGCAAAAAAACGATTCGCCCCCCTGACTGCTGGGACCCACTACATACATCTTGCGAGCAAGGAAGTGCACAGCGGTCGGGACCCACCTGGTCAAGCGCACGTAGCATTGTCATCCTGGTCGCGAACGTGTATGTACATACTTGGTCGATGTAGAGGCGCCGCACGCGTCGTAGTAGAGGCGCCAAGACGTAGCATGTACACGTACGTACAACGGCCAGTGTACAAGAAAGAAAATACGACCACGTACGTACATACGGGCAAGGTCTCGAACGCCTACTCGCGCATACGTACGGCCAGGGCTCGTGTACATGGCTGGGTGGGAACGGAGAAACAACATCGTCGTCGTGTTCATTGGGAGCCAACCGGCTGGGTCGGAACGGAATGCGTCGTCGTGTTCATCGGGAGCGCTTGGACGGAACAGCCAATGGAAACGAGGCCTGGCGTACCGCAGAACGGAGGAAACGGCCTTGTGTTCGACCGGCCACGTTTGAAACGGGATCCTGTTCATCGGGAGGGGTCTAGCGTACCGCAAAACGGAGGAAACGGACCTCCTACGGTCGAAACGGGGGTCCTGTTGATCGGGAGGGGTGTGGCGTACCGCAAAACGAAGGAAACGGACTTGTATTGGAGCGCTACGGTCGAAACGGGGGTCCTGTTCATCGGAAGGGGTGTGGCGTACCGCAAAACGGGACTCCACGGGATACTGTTCATCTCCACCGTCGACCCCCTCCAGCCTCCACGGGCTACTATTCATCCACCGTCGACCTCCTGCAGCCTCCACCGCGATCGCTCATCCACGGGCTCTGTTCATCCATCCTCCACCGCGTGCTACTCCACCGGCTATTGTTCAACCAAAGACTCTCCACGGGCTCTGTTCAACCACCCTCCACGGGCTCTGTTCATCCAGCCCTCCACCGTCTCATCGCTCATCCAGCCCTCCACGGGTCCTGTTCATCCAACCCCAACCGGCTCGTCGATCGGGTCCTGTTCATCCAGAGGCAACACCACGGGTCTGTTCATCCACCCCCACCGAACTGTTCATCCAAACCCCCAAAGAACACTCACTGTTCATCCAGAGGCGGCATCGATCGGCTTCGGTTAGCGGCGATGGCGAAGAATCGCTCGATCGGGTTCGATTAACCATCGATGGATCGCCGGGTTCGATACGCAGCGTAGCAGCAATCTGTCGCTCCGGTTGATTAGAGCCCAACGCCTACGCTCGGGTTGATTAGAGCCCAACGCCGCACTCGCACGCCAGCAGCGTGCGTGTATGAGAGAAACGCAGCGCCGCTCGGCCCGACCACCCACCGTAACAGGAACACCCGATATTTTCCTGCGCCCTCGCGCTACCACGGTTTTTTCCGTCATGGACGGCCCAAAGAATGTCATGCAGTTGCGTCTCCGGACCGCGCAGGACGAAAAGCCCATTTTCCGTCATGATTTTTTTGTCATAGAAGTAGGAGCCCACCACATCTATGATGATACCGGGTTTTGTCTCAGTTATCGTCATAGAAGTGTCATAAGTATGACAGGAAAAAAATTCGTTCGGCCCAAAATGTCACAGATGTGTCTTTTTTTGTAGTGGCTGTTGTGGGCAATGATGGAGTCAGAGTTGCCGGATCAAGTCAACCGCAACAAGTGGGCGCCCTTCAGATCTCAGAGGTTAGTCCCACCTTATGGCGGCGAGGTGGATGTGGTGTTGGGATGCCGACATCAAGGACAAGTGTGCTTCCATAGTGATCTCCGGCGAGGAGGAGGAAGCGTCGCAGAGGATGCAGAAGAAGAAGATGGTGGTGGTGTTGATACGTCTCCAACGTATCTAGGATTATTTATTGTTCCATGCTATTATATTATCCATCTAGGATGTTTTAGATGCATTCATATGCTATTTTATATGATTTTTGGGACTAACCTATTAACCTAGAGCCCAGTGCCAGTTTTTGTTTTTTTCCTTGTTTTTTAATTTTACGGAAAAGGAGTATCAAACGGATTCCAATTGACGTGCCAATTTTTGACGATTTTTTATGGACCAAAAGAAGCCCACAAAGTATAGGAGATGGACCAGAAGAGTCCCGAGGCACCCACGAGGGTGGGGGCGCGCCCTACCCCCGGGGCGCGCCCCCTACCTCGTGGCCGCCTCGGAGACCCCCCTGACTTGTTCCCGACGCCAAAAATCCCTATAAATATAGAAACCCCCAAAAATAAACCTAGATCGGGAGTTCCACCGCCGCAAGCCTCTCTAGCCACCAAAAACCAATCGGGACCCTATTTTGGCACCCTGCCGGAGGGGGGGAATCATCACCGGTGGCCATCTTCATCATCCCGGCGCTCTCCACGACGAGAAGGGAGTAGTTCACCCTCGGGGCTGAGGGTATGTACCAGTAGCTATGTGTTTGATCTCTCTCTCGTGTTCTTGATTTGGCACGATCTTGATGTATCGCCAGCTTTGCTATTATAGTTGGATCTTATGATGTTTCTCCCCTCTACTCTCTTGTAATGGATTGAGTTTTCCTTTGAAGTTATCTTATCGGATTGAGTCTTTAAGGATTTGAGAACACTTGATGTATGTCTTGCATGTGCTTATCTGTGGTGACAATGGGATATTCAGTGATCTACTTGATGTATGTTTTGGTGATCAACTTGCGGGTTCGATGACCTTGTGAACTTATGCATAGGGGTTGGCACACGTTTTCGTCTTGACTCTCCGGTAGAAACTTTGGGGCACTCTTTGAAGTTCTTTGTGTTGGTTGAATAGATGAATCTGAGATTGTGTGATGCATATTGTATAATCATACCCACGGATACTTGTGGTGACATTGGAGTATCTAGGTGACATTAGGGTTTTGGTTGATTTGTATCTTAAGGTGTTATTCTAGTACAAACTCTATGATAGATCGAACGGAAAGAATAGCTTTATGTTATTTTACTACGGACTCTTGAATAGATTGATCAGAAAGGATAACTTTGAGGTGGTTTCGTATCCTACAATAATCTCTTCGTTTGTTCTCCGCTATTAGTGACTTTGGAGTGACTCTTTGTTGCATGTTGAGGATAGTTATATGATCCAGTTACGTTATTATTGTTGAGAGAACTTGCACTAGTGAAAGTATGAACCCTCACTACAAGAAATATGTCAACTAGTGACCTTTTGTCAGTGACCCTGGAATAATTGGTCATAAATTTATGACCATTTTAGACCAATAGGTCAAAAGCTGTTGGGGGGGGCTCCAAACCCTAACCTATAGCGACCATTCTGGTCAGAAAGGTCATAATGTCATTACAGGAAATGGTCATAAAGCGGGAAGCACTGTCCACTGCCTCACGCCTAGCTGATAACGACCAATATAACATGGTCACTACACTTGATTTTGAATGAATTAGGATGATTAGGCAGCCACCTCAAGAACCTCGCTTATGTGTCACTGTCTAGGTGTCATTTTTAGTTAAATATTAATATTCAACAACAGACGGGGCACACACTGACATGCAGGACCCATTTGACAGGAGGGGCCGAGTGCTTAATTCGCCCAAAAAATGTGCGCTAGCGGGGACTCGAACCCACGACCTCGCGCTTGCTTCGCTCGTTCGGTACCGCTGGGCTAGAGAGGGATTGTTGCTCTGGTATGGGAACTTATCTATACATTATATAAAACCACACCTCTCTCCTATCAGTGACAAGTGGGGTCTTCTGACCAGGTGGCATCGAACAGAGCAACACTGACAGGCGGGAACCATTTGACAGGTGGGTGAGCCACTGATAGGTGGGTGAGCGAGCATTTAATTCCCTAAAAAATGTGCGCTTTAATTCCTAAAAAATGTGCGCTAGCGGGGACTCGAACCCACGACCTCGTGCTGTTTAACTTGTTCGCTACCACTGGGCTAGAGAGGGATTCTTTGCCCATCTAGCGGAATGGCTCAGATATTATATAGAACATCGGTTGTCTCTTGCCAAATCTAAGTCATTGACAAGTGGGACCTATTCGAGGATCGGACAAAGCCAACACTTAGCCAATAATTTCTAGGTCTTCCGAGCCTGTGGCGTGGCTGTGGGCGGGGGCCGGCCAGCGACCAGCGAGGCGGGCGACCGGTGGTGAAGGGGCGAGGCAGCCTCGCCCGCTTGACCTTGCCCACGGCCTCGCCACAGTTGACCTCGCCCACGGCCTCGCCGCAGGTGACCTTGCCCATGGCCTCGCCTCTCGCCTTGTCCACGAAAGGAAATCGGCGGGGGCGGGGGCGGGGCCGGCTGCGGAAGCAACCGGCGGGGGTGGAGGCGGTCTTGGTGCCAAGTGACCAGCCAGGGCGTGGGCGACCTGCGGTGGTGGGGGCGTGAGGAGCAGCCCACGCAAGGATAGGCTCGCCGAGCATGGGGGACTCGCCGCCGCCACAAGCAGACCTCACCCACGTATGCACTCCTCTCCTCCCCCCCTCTCCTCTCCCTCTCTCCTCTCTGTTGATGTCATTTATTTGATGTAGATCTGTTAGGAGAATCTCCACACACACACACACTGATTTGATGTAGGTTTGTTGTAATCATGGAAAAATCTCTTGGAAATGGCATTGATGAATTTGCTAGAAATTGTGAAGAGAATTTCTGTTGATGAAATTGTTAGGAGAATTGCTGTTGATGAAATTGTTAAGAATTCTTTTGGAATTTAGTCAATTCATAGTGGTGAATTATGTTGTCAGCTATCAATAGAACAGAGCTCTCTGTTCTATTTTGTCCAAGAGTAAATTGCGTTGATGAAATTGATGTTGTTCTTTCCCTGAAACGGGATCCTAAAATTGCTGTTGCTCTCCGTTCTAAATTCCTGATTTATTTTGTCCATGAGTAAATAATGAATCTTTGAGTAAATAGGATCGTGATCCATTTGGTGATTCATGCCATGAGTAAATAATGAATGCTGATTTATTTTGTCCACCAAGTTGGACTAAAGTAGTGAGAAATTGGAAATAGCTGAATGTTGTGGTTAGGGAGTTAGCATATAAAGTTGGGTGCCATTACTTCCATCCATTTTCATTAATTAATGTTCATGCACTTAGATTGATTTGCTAAGTTGCAACAATTTGTTGTCTTTGGCAGATGGATGTGCTGGATTAGAAAAGGAGTTAGAAAGTTTTCAAAAGAACATATGAAAGGAGTTGATGATTTCATGGCATTTGTTCGGGCAAATTTTTCCAATGATGCTCACATTCTTTGCCCATGCTGCGAATGCCTCAACCGTCCAAGAATGGCTCAAGGAAGAGTGGAAGATCATCTGCTTCTTAATGGGATGTCCAACACATATGATAGATGGATATATCATGGAGAACCTTTGGACAGTCAACCTCAACATTTTGAAGCTAATACAGAGGCCCCTTATATGATGGGTGGTGGTGATGTTGGCATTGATTTCATGGAAAAGGTTTTGCGAGATAATGTTGTTTTGGAGGAAGAGGATGGGCATGAAGATGATAGGATTCCTGACCTATTGAAGGATTTGTACGATGTCAAGATCGTCTTGATGAATGTAAGTCGTTGTTTGCCGAGGTGTTAGGGGAGGCGGTTGCTGACTCATGAAGGGGTAAATTTTCAAGATTTACCTTCACCGTGAAGTTACTCCACATCAAGTCTTTCTACCGGATTAGCAATGCCGCATTCAACGCAATACTCGATCTTTTGAGCTTGCAATTCCACGATAGTTGTGTTCCCAGATCTTATGATGAAGCATTGAGCATAATCCGCAGTCAAGGTTAGGTTATGTGTCAATACATGTGTGCCCAAATAATTGTGTCTTGTTTCTAAGGATTTAGCAAAGCATGACAACTGTCCAAAATGCAATGCATCTAGGTGGAAAGATGCTGATGGGAAGAAGTCAATACCGGAGAAGGTACTGAGGCACTTTCCCTTGATACCAAGGCTGCAGCGGATGTTCATCTCGAAGAAATCATCGTGAGGTACAGTGGCACAAGTCAAGCGGCAACCTGTGGACAATGAGTCGAGCCATCCAAATGGACGGAGAGGCATGGAAAGAGTTTGACCGTATACATATAGATTTTGCTGCAGATCCAAGGAACATAAAACTTGGCATTGCCACAGTATGGGTTTAATCCGTTTGGGAACATGAGCACGCCTTATAGCATGTGGCCGCTTTTTGTGGTGCCGTACAACCTGCCACCATGGGCATGCATGGATCAGTCCAACTTCATGATGTCATTGCTTATCCCGGGTCCAGAGTCTCCAGGAAAGGATTTTGATGTCTTTATGGAGCCCCTCGTAGAAGAACTACTCCAGCTCTGGATTGGTGTACCTACATACGATGCCTTGAGTCCAGAAGAAAAGTTCAATCTACGTGCTGCAATCATATGGTCCATCCATGATTTCCTGGCTCTGCACACTCTGTCTGGGAGGATCACAATGGGTTATCAGGCTTGTGTCCATTGTGACAAAGACCCTTGCTCAAAGAGAATAAGGAGCAAGATCTGCTATGTTGGGCACCGCCGCTTTCTTCCCCGAAACCATCGCTGGCGAAGAAGCAAAGATTTTAATGGTGAGAATGAAACCCGTGACAAGCCAGTTGAATTCACTAAAGAAGAGCTGGAGCAGCAACTTGAAAAGGTGAAAGATGTGAGACCAGAAAGTCTGGCGAAGAAAAGAAAGCGTGAGGAAGGTCAATGTTGGGACCGGAGGTATTGTTTGTGGGACCTGCCATATCGGGCTGATATGAAATTAAGGCATAATCTCGATGTAATGCACATTGAGAAAAACATATGCGAGAATCGCTAGGGACGTTTCAACATTGAAGGGAAGACAAAGGACACGGTTAGTTCTAGGCTTGATTTGGAGGACATGGGCATAAGAGAAGATTTGCATCTACAAAGACAATGAAGATGAAGATTCATTTGAAATGCCACGAGCATGGTATACAATGAGTAAAGAACAAAAGCTTGCATTCTGTGAATTCCTAAGAGCGGTGAAATTTCCAGATGGTTATCTTTGCTAACCTAGCAAAGTGTGTTACTTGATGGATTCAAGCTTTCAAGATCGAAAACTCATGATTGTCACATCCTCCTCCAAAGGATTTTACCGGCGGGCCTCCGAGGAATCATGGACAAGGATATATATGAAGCGGTTGCTGAGCTGGGAAATTTCTTTAGAGAATTGTGCTGCAAAACACTCAAGTTAACTGTCCTGGAAAGACTTGAAAAAGAAATCCCAATTATTCTTTGCAAGCTCGAGAAGATTTTCCTCCGACTTTCTTCACCGTGATGGTCCATTTGGCGGTGCACTTACCAAAAGAGGCAATGCTTAGAGGCCCTGTGCAATACGGTTGGATGTACCAAATCGAAAGAAGGCTGCTTACTTGTAAGCCTTATGTGCGAAACACGGCAAGACCTGAAGGTTCTATTGTCAAGCATATGTCGCTGATTGTGAGTGCTTGACTTTTTGCTCTAGATACTTTGGCGATGTGGAAACAAGATGGAACCGCCGGGCAGAAATAGAGAGCGGTTTGATTCGCAAAGTGGTGATGTCTCTGTTTTCAACCATGGTGTGAACTTTCTTGGAGCCTCACAATACTTGGAGGCTGGTGATGAGTATGACAAGATGGTTTGGTTTGTGCTCAGCAATTGCGCCGAGGTTCTACCATATATCGAGTATGTTATATCTTGTGCACTCGTTATATATTTTTTGCTTAGTTGGCACCAGCCTAATGTTTTAATTCACATGTTTTGTTGGCATTGCAGGAAATGCAAGGAAGAGTTAAATCAGGAAGAAAGCAATATCCATGTTGATAAAAGGGTTGCCAAGGGGTTTGCTAAGTGGTTTAAGAATCATGTGAGATCTTTAGCCACATGTTTTATGTTTTCTCGTGTTATTCACCAATTCTTAAATACCATTGTTTGCTAAATGGTTTATTTGTGCAGATTGGAAAGTTGCATGAGGAGAAGAAGGCGATGATGATCTATTTGCTTTGGCATGCTTATCGGATAAGCGAGTGAGAGTGTATTGACATGCATTCTTTGTCGACGTGTCCGTACCACACCGTTGACCGCGAGGAAAAAAGGAAGACATGTAATAGTGGAATCGTCCTTTGAGGGGTCACATGATCGTGAGATCATTGACTTCTATGGTCGATTGAGAAGCATCGTGAGAGTTGCAAAGACAACTCTAGTGGAGGCATCCATCGCTCGGTTGTCTTATTTCATTGTGGATCGGTTTGAGCTTGGTAGCAAGAAGAAGACAGACTCTTTTGTCAAATATGATGGCCACTTCAAAAGCATCAACATGCAAGGTGCTTTGGTATAAGAGTGATCCCTTTATTCTAACAACACAAGCAACAATGGTGTTTTATCTGCGAGACACTCTTTTGCACGGAAAATGACGAGTTGTGCAAAACTTTGAGCACGTACACTTGTGGAGTGTGACTGAAATGAAGTGGAAAAGGGCCCGGTGATGGTGGACTAACATACCAAGATGATGACTCTACGGAAGTTCCGTTGCAAGCTGATGATGACTATGGAAGTTCCGGTGCAAAGCAGAGTGCGAAGGGACCGGGAACGTGTGATCGTTGGTGCTGCAACAGTTGAAGGCATCAAGAAAAGAAGAAAGGTGGTAGCGGATGAACATGAGAGCGAAGATGAGGAAAACCGGACTGATCATACCATGCTGCAATATTGTAGTGATGATGAGGAAAACAGGAGTGGGAATAGAGTTCGCTGTTTTCGTATCGACGGCGATGAGTAGCGAATGGACATGAAGGTTATACTATTAGTGCATGTTCCTTGTTTTGATTGGTGATCAACCTTCTCTGTAGTTTTTGTTGATGTGATCCTGTTGTAGTTTTTCTACTACAATTCTCTCTAGGTAGCAAAATGCATGAGACTTTGGTGATGAAGAGGCAGATGGTGAAGATACAATGCAAAATATGGTGCCATTTTGGTGCCATTTTGGCTGATGGTGAAGATACAATGCATTAAAACTCTGGTGCCATTTTGGCTGATACTTTGGTGCCATTTTGGTGGCATTTTTTGCTGTTTTGGCTGATGTTGTTTTGGTCTTTGTTTTGGTGCCATTTTGGATGGCTGCAGTGATCGTTTTGGTGCTGTTTTAATGCTTGAAGATTGATCTCTTAATATGGTTGCAGTGATCATTAATTTTAGAGCAAAATATGGCTGTTATTTTTTGTTTTGTTTCGTAAATAGGAGAAACCAAAGGGCCCACGTCTCCCCTCGAGTTTTCGAGGGCTAAAGGGCACGACGTTTGAGTTTTCGAGGCAACTCCCCACGTCTCCCCTCCACTGGCAACTCCCCACGACGCAGAGGGGGTTTTCTTCCAGTCCAGGTAACTCCCCTCCTATTCCATTGCCGCTCCATCTTCCTCCCTCTGCCTCCCTCCTCATTCCATTGCCGCTCCATCTTCCTCCCTCTACCTCCCTCTGCCTCCACCATCAAGCAACTCCTCTCGCCTCTAGCATCGCCGCCAGAGGGCAATGGCGGAGGAATGTGGAGCAACTCCCTCCGTCTGCCAAGAGAATGACGGAGGCATCATGGAGCAACTCCTCCGTTCGCCAAGCATCACCGCAGTGAGGCGTCGGCAAGGAGCCGCTGGTGGTCGACGACGACGTTCCGTCCCCGTGCGTAAGGTGACTACACCGTGCCGCTCAAGGTTGATATCCACTGAAGGAGAAGCCGGATGTCGTATGCACCAATCCGCATTTAAGCCGACAAGAGGATCCGCGAGATTAGGAGGAGGCTCGGCGGCATGCTTTCTCGGTCGATCGGCGTTGATGTCGAGTATACCAGGAAGACGAACCTCCGCAAATGGCTGCGATTCTGCGATTATGCGTGGAGGATCTCGTCTGGTATACCACATCACCGCTGACAACCAAATGGTAAAAACATCCGATTACGAAGTTTCAAGTTCAAGTTTCTGTCTAATTAGTAGTTTACGAAGTTTCAAGTAGATGCAATAGTTCAAGTTCTAAAGTAGATGCAATACTAGTTACGAAGTTCAAGTTTTACGTCTAATTAGTAGTTTGAAGTTTCAAGTTTACAAGTAGATGCAATAGTTACGAAGTTACGAAGTAGATGCAATACTACTTAAAATTATGAAGTTTCTATCTAATTAGTAGTTTCAAGTTTTTGAAGTAGATGAATTTGATGCACCAGTTAATTTGATGCAGGCCCAAGGAACTCCGCCTGGCCTCTGCAGGAGAAGAAGTCAGACACCTTTGTTGGCTTCTCCATTGGAGGTGACAAGGAGAAGCTGAAGTTGTCAGTTTGGAGATCAACCCCGACAAGTTAAATCGACATGCAGCCATAAATGGAGAGTTCCAAACAATGGAAAGAAGTGGCAGTCTTTGGCTGAGTTTGCAGCCAGCCTCATCCACTCATCCTACAAGGAAATGAAGCAGAAGATCAACAAGAAATTAGACCACAAACTATGGGGGGACAACCCACTGCCAAACAACCTCATCGAGTACGCCGCGAAAGATGCGTACGTCACCTATGAGGCATGGAAGAAAATCGAAACCATCAAAGAAGGTTTGAAGCAATGGCAAGAGGCGGAGGATCATTGGGATGACCCCTACTACTGGGGATATTGAGTTGTTTGTGGTATTATGTGTCTCCGTTTGTAGTTATGTGGTTGAACAAGTTTGCTTTTGTTATGTTGAACAAGTTTGCTTTTGTAATGATGAACAAGTTTGCTTTTGTTATGTAGTTATGTGATTGTTATGATGCTGGTGCAGAAATGAAAAAACACTTATGGTTGTGATGTGATGCAAAATCCTTCAAGTTTTGGTGATCATTTAGTTCAAGTTTTGGTCAGATCATACAGAATGTTGTCTAGAAGCTTTTGTGATCATTTAGTAGTTTTTTTGAATTGAAGATGCTATTTGAACTGAATTTTGCTTCAACTGAACCCATTTCATTGTGAGCAAAAAATATGCGCCAATGGGACTCGAACCCACGACTGCGGCGCTTGTTTCACTCGTTTCTACCATCGGGCTAGGACGAGACTATTAGTATTCCACTCTATGCCAACCCTTTTGAATATATCAAACTAGTCAAGTATCAAGCACACACCTCAGCGACAAGTGGGCCACTCAACCCACTCATCACAGAATCGACAATGATTTGCACGGCTCAAAACCTAGCCATAGACGGCCAGCGATTTAAATCGGCCGGTTTTGTAAACACCGTAAAAATTCAAAAAATCAAAAAATGGGAGACCTCCGCGTCACATCATCAAATGTGGCCTACCAACTAGCGAAAATACTAAACTTGCAATACCGGCGTTTTCTTGAAAAAGTGTTCTAAAAAACGACCTACCATGAACGAAGATTCATGGCTTTCAAGCCAAACTAGTAATGATATGGCCGCATATGTTGAATAGTTTCTGCTAATATGCCCAAATTTGGCGCATGCCTCCGTCTTGTGATGGCAAACAATGTTGCCAAAGCGAGGTTCCAACTTGTTTAACAAGAAAAACCGTTTTTCATTTTTTGAATGCTAAAGACATGTGTTTTTCGTGAAGCGGCTACAAGGAGGGTCACCCCAAACGGCGCCATTCCATGTCTATCTCAAAGTAGACCCTATTTTACGGACAGTCGCCAAAAAGCGTGCATTTCTGACCCTCGTAGCTACTCCCGGCAATTCAGACCACCTTCGGCCAATTCAGCTGGAACCGGCTGGAATTTGAACTGCGGGTCCTCCATAGCTTGCCCGTTATTTTTGCCAAAAATGCTTTTTAGCTTCACGGTAGGCATTTCATCACAGAATCGACAATGATTGGCACGGCTCAAACCCTAGCCACAGACGGTCATGACGAAATCGGCCGGTTTTTGAAAACACCGTAAAAAATTCAAAAAAATCAAAAAAATGGGAGACCTCCGCGTCACATCATCAAATGTGGCCTACCAACTAGCGAAAATACTAAACTTGCAATACCGGCGTTTTCTTGAAAAAGTGTTCTCAAAAACGACCTACCATGAACGAAGATTCATGGCTTTCAAGCCAAACTAGTAATGATATGGCCGCATATGTTGAATAGTTTCTGCTAATATGCCCAAATTTGTTGCATGCCTCCGTCTTGTGATGGCAAACAATGTTGCCAACGCGAGGTTCCAACTTGTTTAACAAGAAAAACCGTTTTTCATTTTTTTTGAATGCTAAAGACATGTGTTTTTCGTGAAGCGGCTACAAGGAGGGTCACCCCAAACGGCGCCATTCCATGTCTATCTCAAAGTAGACCCTATTTTACGGACAGTCGCCAAAAAGCGTGCATTTCTGACCCTCGTAGCTACTCCGGCAATTGAGACCACCTTCGCCAATTCAAATTTGGGAATTTGGAATTTGAACTGCGGTCCTCCATAGCTTGCCCGTTATTTTTGCCAAAAATGCTTTTTAGCTTCACGGTAGGCATTTCATCACAGAATCGACAACAGATTGGCACGGCTCAAACCCTAGCCACAGACGGTCAACATGACGAAATCGGCCGGTTTTTGAAAACACCGTAAAAAATTCAAAAAAATCAAAAAATATGGGAGACCTCCGCTTCACATCATCAAATGTGGCCTACCAACTAGCAAAAATACTAAACTTGCAATACAAATGTTTTCTTGAAAAAGTGTTCTAAAAACGACCTACCATGAACGAAGATTCATGGCTTTCAAGCCAAACTAGCAATGATATGGCCGCATCCGATGAATAGTTTCTGATAATATGCCCAAATTTGGCGCTTGCCTCCGTCTTGTGATGGCAAACAATGTTGACAAAGCGAGGTTCCAACTTGTTTAATAAGAAAAACCGTTTTTCATTTTTTGAATGCTAAAGACATGCGTTTTTCGTGAAGCGGCTCCAAGGAGGGTCACCCCAAACGGCGCCATTCCATGTCTATCTCAAAGTAGACCCTATTTTACGAACGGTTGCCAAAAAGCGTGCATTTCCGACGCTCGTAGCTACTCCCGGAAATTCAGACCACCTTCGGCCGATTCAGCTGGAACCGGCTGGAATTTGAACTGCGGGTCCTCCATAGCTTGCCCGTTATTTTTGCCAAAAATGCTTTTTAGCTTCACAGGTAGGCATTTCATCACAGAATCGACAACAGATTGGCATGGCTCAAACCTAGCCACGGACGGCCGCCGCGACGAAATCGACCGGTTTTTGGAAACACCGTAAAAAAATAAAAAAAAATCAAAAAAATGGGAGACGTCCGCGTCACATCATCAAATGTGGCCTACCAACTAGCAAACATACTAAACTTGCAATACAAATGTTTTCTTGAGCTACTCGGTATGATTTTAACCATGATTTCTACAAAGTTTACAAAAAACCCTATTTTTTCTGCCTCAAAACCTCTAAAAACTGGTGAAAATTTCCCTCCCACCCCACAAAAATTTCCCTCCTAGCACCAAATTTTCCCTCCCACCACTTCTCTCCCACTACCATTCGGGACCCACCACCCCTCTCCCACTAAACACGCGGGATCCTCCCCTCCCACTCCCCTCCCACTCCCCAAAATTTCCCCATTCCATTCCCCTCCCCGACGAACCCTAGCTTGTCCCCACTCCCTCCCCTGCTCTGCGCCGCCTCGCCGCCCCACTCCCTCCCCTCCTCCGCGCCGCCCCGCTGCCCCACTCCCTCCCCTGCTCCGTGCCGCCATGCCGCGTCGCGCCGCCCTCCCCGACGACGAATCCCCTACACGGCTAAATCGCCCGCATTGACAATATCGACGATGATGGCAGCTACATCGACTACATCGACGACGACAGCGGCTACATCGACTACATCGACAACGGCGGCGGCTACATCGACGACGACCACCGCTGCATCATCAACATCATCCGCCCCTAGGTACTTCTCCATCTCCCCTCTATATTCGGTGGATCCATCTCCCTTCCTCTGCTTGATCCATCTCCCCTCTGGTTCGGTGGATCTTCTAGGGTTAGGATCTCCGTCTGGTTCATGGGGTTAGGGTTCATGGGGTCAGGGTTAGGTTTCATGGGGTTCGTGGGGATGATCTCCCTATGGTTCATGGCTAGAACATGATGGGGTTAGGGTTCTTGTTGCACGCCATTGCAGCAGATGTTGTAGGGGTTTGCATGGTTTCATTGTACCAAAGCCCATCCCGATTGTTCAAGTAGAAGACTTCTTTTATGTTGTGCCCATGGGGTTTGTAGCAGTGTTCTTCTTTTATGATATGTGCATGAAGCTTGTGTTCTTCTTTCCAAAGGAACAAGAGAATGCTTAGTACTTTCGTGGTATTGGAATTCCTGGTGTGTTAAGGCAAGATGACTAGTTTTAATATATACCATATTGGTGCTAGATAAATTTTGGTGTTTTAATACAAAAGGTTGATTCTAATTGTCGAAATGTCTCAATTTGTGTTCTTCTAGTCTGTAGCCATGTTTGGTGTGTAGAGGCAACATAATCAATAGTTGAGTATAGTTTTTCATCTCGCTTTTGTACTTACAGAAGTATAGTTGTTTCATGCTTTACCAAAGGGCAACATCTAGTTGTTTGAAGGTCCTCATGATATACTCTTCTAAATTGCCTGCATAAGCATGATTTCAAGGCCTACTATTATTGTTAACACTGCTTGCTTCTTTATTCATCAACTGTTGGGCAATCAGTTGCTCAGTCTGAGTGCATAAGCTTGCCTCCATTAGGGAAAACAATTGAGTAATTCATTTGCTTATAGATGATTGCAGGTACATGGATAAAATTGCAAGTTAAAACATAAAAGTAATTGTTGTAAATAGTTGTTTTTGCTAATCCACATTACTGAAGTATAATTTGTGTGCACTATATTTGTATCCAACTATATATAATTGTAATACATGTGAGTTTTGTTCTTGTCTCTGGTACCACAACCTTAATTCACTTAGCTTGATGTAGTTTGCTTCACATATATTATCGCTAATGCATTGCTTCACATATATAGTTTGCTTCAATTCAGTTGCTTGCTAGCATACATATGGTTAGGGTTTGCATCAACATTACTACTAGCACTTTGCTTGCTTGTTGTGTACTTTATATGAGGCACTAGGAAGATTTCTTGATGTACATTACTACCTCCTGCTTGATGTAGTGAAGATATTAAGAGATGCTTCATATCTTTCCAAAGTGTACATGCATGCTTGTTTAGTGCACTTACATGTTTGCTTAATTAGTAACACTAGATCACTGTATTGTTGATCCATCAAGTTTGTTTCACATGTATTACATGTATGTGCATGATGGTCCAAATGCTTTCCTTTATTGATACAAGTGCATCATTTTACTTTATCCCTGTTGTATCTGATTGTTGTTTATTCTATTTTGCAAGCACCACCTCAAGATCATCCATGGCAAGGATGACAAGGTCAAACGTGAGGCCAACTGTTGGTATGCAACTTGCTCCTTGTGGTTATACTGTCAGTTTCATTAAATCTGTGTCTTAATATGCAAAGTGAAATGTATTGCTTTGCAATCTGAATAAAGTCGGGCTTAATTGTGCACTGTGTCGTTAGTCTTCCTTACCTGAATAACTAGGATTAAATGATAATACAATTTCATAATATATGTTTGGCTGTCTGTCCATGCATTCCAAACATTCACCTAATAATTACGTTTCCTTTATCATGCAAAGAAGAGCCTCTCACCGAGTATGAGAAGGTTAGGGCTAGAAATATCATGAGGAACAATCGGATGTTCCAGTCCCTTGGCATCGGTGCAATAGCGTCGATGATTAGGAAAACAAATGATGTACAAGAAGGTAGAAGTGATGAGGTTCAAGAAGGTAGTGGAGTTATCAATGATGACCCGGTACAATCCTAAGGAGGATGAAGTTATTGATGGAGAGGAAGTGGATGATGTTGTAGTGAGCAAGACCTAAGGTGCAAACTCTGTCTTGCTTGGAGGGCTGGGGTTCTTTTATGCTATGTTATTCCTTGTGCTCACATATTTCTCTTGTGATCTAATGCTTTTTCCGTCTTTGTTTATACGAGGCAATCAAGGAATCTAGGACGAAGAGGCCCGGTGTTAAGAAGACAACAACAAGAAGAAGAAGAGCTCGTAAACATCTGCCGCAGTGCCTCCGGGGAAGGGTGATGGCCCCAACTCCGGGACAAAAAAGAGGATTACGGAACACGATGAACCTGCCCTTGATAGAGTCACAAGGCAGAAAGCAAAGATGGCGACTGTGACGGACCATCAGGAAAGTCTGCTGCGCATGGACTCTGAGACCTCGGTGCAAATGGGTGATGAGTTGCCGCCCATGGATGAAGGAACCACTCTCAGCATGGATGGAAGTGGCACTGTCTGCCTAGATGAAGGAGGAACCATCTGCATTGATGAAGCGAGACCTCGTCCACCTCAGACCTCACATTGCACCTTCTATTGACAGAATCTTTGTCATCAATGAAGAAGAACAAAGACTTATTGTGCTTCAATCGAGCAAGTTGACCTTTGCAATGCTATATTTTACTAGTGTATTTTCCAAATGGAATGATCATGTATGCTTTTGTCGATTCCTGCATTTGTCGATTTGTATTCTAATTTATGAGTTCAATTTCATTTTCAGATGCAATGACTACCAAGACTAGACTTAGAAAGGGCAAAGCGCTAGAGAGGATCACCAAGTCGCTTGGTAGCAAGGTGCCTATCCAAATTGCCGAAGGGATGAAGCATCCAGAGAAGCCTCTGCAGTCAACAAAGCTTGCTTCTGAGTGTGGACTCGTTGCAAGAAGCCATCTTCCGGTTCTTCCTCACTTCAAGCTATACAAAAAAATGCTAGTCTACTGGAGAACTACATTGGGAAGTTGTTGTAAGATACTTGTTTCATAGTTAATGTGCTATCTATTTTCTGTTACACCTATGCATGATCACTAATATTGTTCCTACCTTGTTTGCTGTCTTGGTAGGCAAATTTTGAGATGAACACGGACTCGGAGACCATCAAGACCGCGTGCAAAGATATTCTGAGAAAAATTCAAAGAATGTACGCATCATCGATCAAGAAGAAGTATTTTGATACGGTAGTCATAAATAAAGTCGACATCAAGTCTCCTAGACCGATCCGGATTTGATGGTGAATGGCAAGCTACGGTGGAGATGTGGTCTACCCCAAGACACAAGGTTTGTCTCTGCTTTGTTTGATGCTTTATGTTCTACACATGATATGCTAGTGCTAGATCATGCTGACAGTATGCTTTTTTGTAGGGAACCTGTATGTCAAACAAGATGAATCGAGAAAAAGTCGTGTACAATCAGAGAACTGGTTCCAGGCACTACACAACACACATTTTTGCCACTGTGAGAACTTTTCTCTAGAGACCTTACCGTTTGATACTCGTTGGATAACATTTCTGATTCTTCTTTGAATAACATTTTGATTTTTGTTGAAAAACATTTCGTAAAGAAGAGCGTAAGGGTGAGGAGCTGTCTGCGATTGACTTGTTTAAGGCCACCCACAACAAAGAAGAAGCACGGGTTTTCGGAGCCAGTCAAGACTGCTATAGTAAGTCACTCCATGCTTTGTCCATGCCCTGTTTGATTCACAGCCAGCTTTGATGCTGTTTGATGCTTTGATGATTTGATGTTGTTTGACTCATAGCCAGTTCCATGCTTATAGTTCCATGCTAGGCTTAATAAAGATATTAGAACAGCTTAATGAAGATAGTTCCATGCTGTTTGATTCACACACGCTGTGTTCCATGCTTTGATGTTGTTTGATAATTCAACAAAGATATCGAACTTCTTTGTAGCTATTTGTTGCATTTTTTATGACATGATGAAATTTGATCTGAATGTTAGTCGGGAAGCCATCTTATATAAAACCACCATTCTAGGCTTAATGAAGCGATCATATTGTTCCAATTGCATGTCTCGTGTCACTAGTCATCATCTTCTTGTATAGATTTTGTGTCTTTGGTTTGGTTACTTCAAATAATCCATTTGTGTGCTGGTTTGGTTTCTCCACTAATGCCTATCATTTTCCTCCATGTGCTAGCTTGAGATGGAAAAAAATGAAGGACGCGCCTTACCGGAAGGTGAAGAGCCAAAGTCTCATCGTTCAAATTGTCGAAGAAGTCTTTGTTGAAATCTGTCAAGCAAAGCACATTCCTCACGAATGTTGGGCTCGATCATCTAGGAACAACTCCATAAAGCAAGCTGTTGAAGTGTTTGCTCATGTTAAGTGACCTTGAGCAGAAGCCGGAGAGGTCCGAGCTTCAAGTTGAACTGGTGCAAGAAGAATCGACGACAATCAAGATGAAGGCGAAAGAATCAAGTCTGCACGCGACAAGGAACTTGAGGTCAACTGCAAGAAGTCTCAAAAAAGGAAGAGAAGTTAGCCCACTTGATGGCTCTCTTTGGAGCTAAGGTAGTTTGATGGTTGTGCTGTGAACCTCTTTGTCTTTGAGCTAAGGTTGTTGCATTTTGAACCTGTGAACTGAGCTGAAATGAGTAGAGTCGTTGCATTTTGTTGCATTTTGCTGTTTAAACTAGAGCACCTGTGAACCTGTGAAGTTATGTGATCTTGTGAACCTGTGAAGTTATGTGGATCATTTTGTTTATTTTCTGTGAAGTTATGTGGATCACTTGTGCACCTTGGCCTTTCTGTTTATAGTTATGCAAAATGAGAACTTGGGATCTAAAAAGGCCAAGGCCCAAACAAGAATTAGACCAAAAAGGCTTGGGCCTAAAAAAAGAAATGGTTGTAAGAAAAAAAATTATAAAAGGCTGCATAGCAGAAAATAAAAAGGCCAAGGCCCAAATTTGAACTAGACCAAAAAGGCTGTGGCCCAAAACAATAGTAAACTATAAAAAAAATTCATCAGAAAAAGGCTCCATTCCCAAAAAATAAAAGGCCAAATTATTGGGTCAGGCCCATACACATAAGCAAAATAAAGAGAAAAAAAACTTAAACGGGCCGAATTATTGGGCTTGGCCCATGTAGACGCCTGAAATGGACTGGGCTGATTCTCTTTTATGACATTTTCATTTGGTCATAATTCTGCCACGTCAGCTTGCCACGGTGGATCTGACGTGGTGTGGTCGGATTGCTAGTGACCAAAATAATTGGTCATAAAATCTACGACCTTTTTTTGGTCATAAACGCCTACGACCATTCCAGAAGAAAGGTCGCTATAGTCAGTTAACGACGGCCAGCTTTTGACCTTATGATTTTGGTCACAAAAAGGTCACAAATTGAAAACAGTGACCATTTAGTGACTAATAGTGGTGGTCACAAGTTGACATATTTCTTGTAGTGCCTAGGCCTTGTTTCCTAGCATTGCAATACCGTTTACGCTCACTTTTATCACTTGCTACCTTGTTGTTTTTACATTTTCATATGTGAGTGTGGAGCAGAGAGAGAATAGTGTAAAGGGTGGTGAAGATCAAGAGATGACGAAAGCTTCCAATACTCAATAGAACTCCAAGACCCAGAAAGGGGAACGCTCGCAGAGTGGTAATTTGCAGAAGAAAATGGCCCAGAGAGGGGGGGCAGGAGACGACACAAGAATGGATGATGTTGGTTGGATCTCTGGCAGTGCAGATTCCTAACATGGCACTGCAACAACAATGGTTTGCAATCTGCGGCGGGGAAGGAGGAGAGGGGTCCAGTCAAGGGGAGGAATCCCGCAACAGAATGTGGGTATGGGAGTGTTACCCCATTTCATATCTTACTCTAAAGGACTAGACACTAAGACTAGCAACTTAACATGACGATGCAACCGCAAATTCAACAAAAATACTTAGATTGCTTCAGGTATGATGATCTAGCCCCCCAAAATATGTGTTGCTTTTTCGTGGACTGTAGATATGAGAAACATATGCGATCTAGACTATAAAAAACTGGAAAACCTCACCAAGCAACCTGAAAATATGATACCACTTGATAGAGATGAAGGTGCCCGTCTTTCGATGAGAACTATCGTTTTTGGTGGAAGTCGGCTTTAACGATTCGACTATGAACATGTGAAGATGTCGCGCCTTAGCAATCGTTAAACCAACTCCTAGAGGTTATTGATCACGCTGGAGCATGATCAACTTGACCTCGAGGGTCTATTTCTTGCAGGCAAATGGAGAACAAACAAGAAACTGATATTGCAATCTGGATATTGTGCATTTAAGAGGAAAACTTTAGTGGGGTTCTGAAACGTCTTGGCCTAGTCGTTGGACACCAACAAAGTACATGCCCTGCAATGTGGCAAACTTTAATCGAAACAAAACATAAGTCTAATCGGTGCCTTAAGGGTTGTATTTGTAGGGGAAAAGAGAGGGGATTTCCTCCACCCTTGACAAGGTGGGACTAAAATACCTCTTGAGTCGTTCCCCTACAATACGGACTCTAAAAATAACCTATGAAGTATTATTTCGAAATTACATGGGTTTTCCCCAAAAATAAGGTGGCGCAACACCTATATTAAGCTATGAACGGAATTTATGATAGTTCATCTTGTATATTTCGTCCATGTCCTTGTATGTCATCATGACGGCTTCAAAGTGCTGAAAACTCCACTAGAAACCCCGTTTTTGTTCCCCCTTGCGCGCACCATCATCTTCATGCTTGATCATGCTCCCACATTCATCCTTTTTGTCTATGCTAGGCCCTTTATTCGTAAGCAAAACAAATGTATTCAATTTAGACAACATCATATTCTCATGAGCATTAGAATCATTATACAAAATACGAATGTACCTGGTAATTTAATTGGCATGCGCGAGCTCTAGTAATCGGTCCAGTAGGTGTAGCAGCAAAGGTTGTGCGTGTACCGGTATTAGTGATGTCCTCATCAATTGTCGTATCGAATTACTCACACATGATGGTCGGTTCGCAAGAAGAAATCATCAAATAAGATACACAGTTGAATGCTTTATTGAAAATATGTCTCACAATGGTTGCCGGATGCAATACACAATTACAAACTGTGAAAACTTGGAGGGAAAGATGTTGTAGTGATTGTGGTGGCTATGGCGATGAGATGAGAAATGGCGGCGGCTAGGGCTAGAAGATGACTTTTTTCTTTTGTTTTTGTCGCTCTCCTTGTTCTCTCCATTGTGAGTCTGGTGTTGACCCCTTTATAATTGTTGGAGGGTTGGACCTTTTGGAGTCGCCAACACTTGGTACGAGCGCTGGTGTGAGTGCATGCGCTCGTACCAGACACCCGCCTTATATTCTTGATAGGTCGCCGCATCTCCAATTTCCTTCATCCCTTTTACGATTTTCTTGTTTCATTCTATGGGGTGATTTGTCTTCATATTTGGCCTCTTTTCTTGAGGAAACAAACTAAAAAAGATTTTGTGATCACTCGCATTCATTAGTCAACGAAGTGATTTTCTCGGGATTTTCAAGATTATCCTGTTTAAGCAACTATGTGATGAGCGTAAAAATATCACTCATTAGTAATGCAAACTCTTTTTAATTGTTGCACGATGGAGGTTAAATTATTGAATAATTTGCGTGCACGAACATGTTCTAAGTTAATCACAAGACTCCAAAGGGAAATACTTAATTAGCAAGATTTTTCAAAATTTAACGTAGTCCAATTGGCACCCTATATGTGCATGATCCTCTAGTCGGTAAAGATTTTAGCATGAGAAAGATAGACCATCTACCCCTCACAATGTGCATGCATATAAATGTATGATATTATAAGTAAAGCACCTTGGTAAACCATAAATAAGTGTTAATTAAGATGATCATACGAGCTTTACTGTCACGGTCACTCATCAGATTTCATCATTGTTACCCAGTTGCTCCAGTGAATAATTTCCGGAACATAATAAACGAGTGTAACGAGGACCATATACAAGGAGTTATATTATGCAAGGGAAAACAACAATGCAAAGAAGAAGGAAAAATATTTTTGGATTTTCCGGTTAACAAAAATAAAGCAACCTATATACAAGAGAGAAGAAAGCGAGTGAAAAACACTTCAAAAACAAAGAAGAACCAAAAATAACAACTGATAAACCAAATAATAACCAAGAGAAACCTTTTTGGAAATTATATTTTGTTTTTACACCAGGATAAAAAGCAAGGAAAAAGCACAGGAATAAAAAAGAACCAAAAAATATCAAGAAGGACCAAGAAGAAAAACAACCGAGAAAAAGAGCAAAGCAATTCTTTTTGTATTTTTGAAAGGCATAAGAAGAAAGAAGAAAACAATAATAGTAAGTTTTTTTTTATAATTTTCTTAAACATTTAGAACAGCAAGAACAACCAAATAAACACAAGAAGCATAAATATTTTTCTTATTTTCAAAAGATCACAAGTCAAACCAAAAAGAACAAGAGAAGAATGAATGAAATGTTTTTGGACTTCTCTTTTAAAGGAAACATAAGAAGCAACTAAGAACCAAATAAAAACGAAAAAGGCAAGCAAAGCCAAAAGCAAAGAAATAATGAAATATTTTTGGTAACTTTTAAGTTCAAGAATGAAAATAAAGAAAGAAAATCAGTAGCAATATAAATCATTTTTTACAATGAAACATGTAGGCTGAATAGACCAACAAACTATCAAACATTTAAGAAGGGAATTTTGGGTCCATTGAATACATTTTTAGGGTTTTAGCCCTTTATTTAATGTTGAGGCTTTTAAATTCCTCAATTCAAATTTCTTTGAACTTAGACATGATGCATGGATGCTTCTAATGCATCTGTTTACACTATTTATTCTAGGGTTGTGACACAAACGAAAAACACAAGTTCACCAAAGGATAAAACATATAAGATTTATCAATGATGACAGAAAATGGAGGCATACGTACTCCCCCAAGGCTGGCTTTTGTCCAACGCTTGGCAATCTCACTGTCTTGGACCGCCGGGGTAGTAGAACAATAGAGGTGGTTGATATGCCGCGTGCTGAGCCACTTGTTGGTCTAGTTGCTCCTCCTCGTAATATTCTGTCACGTCCGTGTTATTCACGTTCCATCTTCCCTAGTTTGAACATGAAAGAAAAAAGTGCAAGGAAGTGGCAATGTCCAAGAGCTATTGTCTCTGTTAGTAACAATAGTATATCATAAGGTCCTCTCACATCTTCAAATTTTTAAGTAGTGATGATTTTTCAATGTGGTGATTTATCCAAATATTTAGAACACGGTGCTTCATAATTATTTATGGTGTCAAGCGCATTCAACCGCACACAAAGTGGCAATAACACCACAACAAAGATTATAAGTCCCACTATCAGAAAGAGCATGCACAAAAAATTCATATTAAGTTACCCTTGGCGCTAAACCGAAGGTAAACGTTGCACGTAAGAATACGGAGATCATGCATGTTGATAGCGAGGTGGCATTTAGGTTGCACATAAGAATATAGTAGGATCGTAGGTGACGGTTCATGGTAAATGAGATGGTGGAGATCGGAGAGTCCTGATGTGTGGGCTTTAAGAATGATTCATTTGTTACAATGTTTGCAATGACGAGCAAGAGACAAGGGACAGAGGATCATTCTACCTCATCGCATTGCGTCAGGACATCAAATTGCCCGAAACGTTGTTCAAATGCCTATTAAAGACAAATCCTATCACGTCACAAAGATAGGAGAGCCAAATTTAACTTTGGCATTTAGGGGGCTAATTTGGACGAATTTCGAGCCAAAAGCACGGTAGTATGCGTCACATATTGCTTAACCTTTTTTTAGGGGTACATATATTGCTTAACCAAGGAAACAAATCTTCAATCAAAGAAATAATAAAAAGGGAAGTTTATAAAAAGAGGGAAGAAAGGAAAAGGCCCAAAAGCAGCCCATAGAGGCATTGACACAGCCGTTTGAAAATGAAAGAGAAAAGTCGGAAGAAGAAAAAGAAAAGGCGAAACCTCCCGCGAGACCGAGAAGAAAAAGCCGGCTGGTGGTGGTGGTGGGAGGCGCGCGCGGGTGGGGTGGGCGTCGTGGGCGGTGGCAGCACAAACAAGCAAACCTTCCAATTTACTCCTCCCCACCTTCCCATCCTCCGTCCTCCTCCTCCTTCCCCCCTTCCCCAAATCTCAAAATTCCCGATTCCCGTTCCGACCCTCCTGCGCCGTACCAAAGCTCACGAGCACACGCCACGTGATTCCGATCCTGCTAGAGGAATCCCGAGGCTCGGCTTTGCCGGCATGCGGCGGGGCGGCGGCGCTGCGACGGCCGTTGCGGCGGAGGCGGAGGCGGAGGGTGACGCGGGGGCGCGGTTCCGCGGCGTGCGGAAGCGGCCGTGGGGCCGGTACGCGGCGGAGATCCGCGACCCGGCCAAGAAGGCGCGGGTATGGCTCGGCACCTTCGACTCCGCCGAGGACGCCGCCCGCGCGTACGACGCCGCCGCGCGCATGCTGCGCGGGCCCAAGGCCAAGACCAACTTCCCCCTCTCCCTCCCCCATCACCACCAACTGCCGCCCAGCTACTCGCCCTACCCCGCCGCCGCCGCCGCCGCCGCGGCAGCGGCCAGGCCAGCCTGCAGCAGCCTGAGCTCCACCGTCGAGTCCTTCGGCGGCCCGCGGGCGCGGCCGGTGCTCCCGCCGCGGCCTCCGCCGCCGCCGATCCTCGACGGCGACTGCCATAGCGACTGCGGGTCCTCGGCCTCGGTGGTGGACGACGATTGCGCCGACGCCGCCGCCTCGCCATCCTGCGGTCTCCTGCTCCCGTTCGACCTGAATCTGCCCCCGGAGTTTGGCGGCGTTGCATGTAACGACGATGACGAGATGAAGCTGACGGCGCTGCGGCTCTGAAGTCAGAATCACCGGCTGGTGGTTAGAGAAAAAGGATAAGGAGAAAAATATTTGGTTCTTCCCTTCTCTCCATAGCCAGCACGATCCACCTCCACGTTGTTGCTGCTGCTGTTTACGTGCTCTGTTGATGATTAATATGGCCTGATCTACGAATCGGCCTGCTTGCTGCCGCTGGTAGCGGTGATTATTGCCGACTACCGCCGGCAGCTCGCTGTGGTTGTTGTAATATAGCAACGTTTTACTTGCTTCCTCTTGTGAGGAAGTAGACACCTAAAGTAACTTATTTTCTTTTTTAGCCACATGTGTTACTGTTACTCATTTAGGCTCAATTGTTTCGAATTGAGAACAATGGAAAACAAAGTTTTGTTTATGAGAATGATACTGGGTGCTTAAATGCTAGAAAGTTCCGAGCTAAAGGTTGTTGTGTTAGAGGGATGACCTTGATCTTAATTTCAACCTTGGTACAACCTTCTACCTGAATACCCCCATTATTCTCCGAGTACTGTAAATAGACTAACCTTACCATGGTTCTCATAATGCTTATGTTGCTAACATGTGATTTCTTCTGACATGTAGTTTTGGTTCTTAAATCAAGTCTCACACTGATGTAGATGTCTGTCAGAAAAAGAGAAGTTTACTTTGGCTGCTCAAGATGATGGGATGTTTGTCCTATTCTAATTCATATAAAGTAAGTTCACAAACTAATTTGTTCTGGACACCTTCAGCTATGATTAATGCCTTTGGCATAATTTATGCCGAATCATTAGCATGTATAATTGGGCATACTCATGAGCTGAAATCAACAGACAACACAACTGATCATGATGACACAAGATGCTAACAAGATCAGTTCTGATAATTAGCAAAGTTATGCAAACAGCAAACTGTGATGGAGTAACATGAAAGTAAAAGGATTTTGAATATACTCTTGTATCAGTAGATTTTTTGTTTCTGTTTGATGTATGCTAACGAGATTATATTTGATTGCTTTACTGGTTGTGAGGCCTACCCACAAACCTCACATTTCTTGGCCTTTTGCATATTGCTGGTGCAGCAATGGTGATCCACCTGATTCTATTACGTATATCTTGTTACATTCATGTGAGCAAATATCTATCTACTTAGGGCATTATTTGTAATTAAAGGATAGAAGGAACTTTTATTAGCTTATTAAGCCTACCCACAAACCTCACATTTCTTGCAACTTGCATATGGCTGGCGCAGCAATGGTGATCAAACATCTATCTACTCAGGGCTTCATTTATAATTAGAGAATAGAAGGAACTTTTATTAGCTTAATATAATAATCACATTGTCTTTGTTGTACAGTGATTTATTTGTATGTGGTGACAGAGTTCCACATGAATGGTAATTTGACTACCGTATTACATGCATAGCACTCTTTGTGATATTACCATTAGGATAAGTTGATTTTCTTATGGAAGACATTTGGAACTCCACGTTCTTCTGGATATTCCAGTTTCCTATTTTTTGCATCCATCAGGACAAATTGGATGACCATTCAGATGGTAAATTTATGATAGCAGGTGCATAGGGTTTGCCTATAAATATATGCTTGGATACATACAAGAATGCACTGCATCCTTTCCTTTAGTAAACGTGTTGATGTTTTAGTTGACGTGGAATTTTTTCCGGGTGTCTTCTAGAAAACATGCTCTGCAAATTTTTATTGTAACATATCTGATTATGCAAGCGGTTGATCTTTATTCACAAGTAATTTTCATGCTATTCTCCTAGCAGCAGTGACGGACCATGGTGCGCCACAGTCAAGCGTGCTCAGTTGCTAAGTATGTGCTTCTTGTCTTTTTCCAGTCATATACTTTCTACAGTTGATGCTTATAAGGTGGATTGAAATTCCTTATTGTGCTATTAGTTTGGCAAATTCTATGGTATCATGAAATTTATATTATTACATGTCGTCATGCAATTTGACCTTGTCGCATGTCGCATCACGTCTTTATAGTACTGTATTTGTGAACAGGCATTAAGAAAAATAATTCAGAATCATGCGAGACACCTCCCGATATGCGCAACATTATACGGTTATTACTCCTATATTGGAAGCTTAGGGGTTTCAACGGCAAAATATTTACAGTGTACTTTGTTATTCCTTTCTTCATGTTTGGTACATTCAGCAATGGGATACTTACCTAACCAACCTCAAGTATTGAAGAAAGGTGATGTTTTGAAGCTTAACAGTGCCAGCAACAGCTTTGTGAATTACTCTAACCAAGTAACAGTGCCAGCAACAAAGCAGTGGACGTCCGTTGCATCTTCGAGTGATCTGTGCCTGGACAGCAGGGTTTGGAGCCAACTAAGGTACATGTGGGATGTTGCCAATTTGTGAGTGCTTCTTTTCTAGCTGTCAACAATTGCACAAAGGCTATTTATTTTTAGTAGTGAACACGGTACTCTAATATGCTAATGCTGCTGAGCGATGTTTAATTCTCTAAAAATGGGGTGTTGTTAGGAATATAGTATCTGGAGATATCGTTGGATTGACTTGCTTATTTGCTATGCTGTTAGTACTTGGCAGCCCAATCCTCTGTTAGCCGGACTCCCTCGTTATACTTTAGGACATCAGGGCGCATCCTAATATCACCGACATTCTAGCAGACACACTGCTAGTTACTCCCTCTGTCCCATAATATAAGACCGTTTTTGACACTACACTAGTATAAAAAACGTTCTTATATTGTGGGACGGAGGGAGTACAATGGTAGCCAGAACTTTTTTTTTACTGCCAGATTCAAGTTCACTTATAGCCAATTCTACGAGGACGGCGAAAACCCTCGGACAATCAATTTCCTAACTTGCAGTGCTCTTCCTTGAACCATCTCTCTTGTGGCAGGAGTATCTGTCGGGAGGAGGACCGGATGCATAACAAGAAAAGAAATAATAGTAGTGGTGCATGTGTGCAAACAATCTGTAAAGCTGGGTGTTCCTATGCTCAAAGCCCATATCTCAGATGCATGCCCATTGGAATAGCCCATCACCAGGATGAAATTATTCATTTAGTGCAGTTCCCCTTTCCTCTCTTATTCCAACTTCACATCCTAACCTCCAAAAGGAAGGGAGAAGCAAACTCGACCTGGTGTCTGTTGATCATTTTATCGATGCGTTTTTCAGTGAAAGCGGAGATGGGGCAAGTGTGAAGAGTCACCATTGCCCTATTTATCTTATATCCCTATCCTAAACTAACACTTGATGAGGATTAGTTAAGCAAAGTATACCATGTCATTCTCATTTTCTCATATGAGTTTCTATTTGATTGTAGAAGGGAAAAAGTGTAATGTGGAATATCTGGTAGGTTATAATTAAAAACCAAAATTTGATACTGTTGATGAGTATTACTGTTCATGGGATGAATAAGATATTGCTCTCTTTGGATTAAGTTTCTTGAGAAAACACTAAAAATCCGGTGACCTCCGTATCTGGCTCATCTCAATCTTGTCATTCAGAAGATTTGTGAATTTGTAATAATTGTTATTTGGATCATGCTTGATATTTTCACAGTAATTTTACGCGGAGACTCTGGATAATCCATATAATATATTACTTCTCACCGCGTGCAAATTCCTTGGGTGCATGTGTTCACATGGCTGCTCTTATTTTCTCTTGGGGGCATCTACGTTCTCTCTCCAATCTAAATCTCTCGGGGCATGCAATATGATTGCTGGTCTCACATGCATCTGATTTGTGTATAATTTGATCTGCTACTATTGTTGATGGCACTTGTTCCACCAGCCTCGACCACTGACTGAGCACCTGTTTTTTCTGATAATGCACACAAGCAGGTTGTGGGGTGTATTCTCGCACTCTACATCTGGTATTTTCTTTGTATTTGGTATCATGAAGTATTGAGCGGCAATGGTCATGGTGATGACCATTTCCTATTGTGTCTTTCATGTCTGCAAAAGAAGATGTTCGAAGTTTGAACCAGGCGCCCTTGAAATGCTTGTAGTTTTAGTTTGTACTTTGATTCTCATGTTCAGCAGTGTTGCAATTCACGTTCGTCTTTTTTATTTACGGGCCTTCTTTAAAAGCAGGGGAAATTGAGATGCCTATCGTTGTTGTCGAATGATGCCCGCCATGTTATTTCAAAATACGTTAGATCTATATATTTTTTCTAGTAAAACGTAAAGGTAGCTGGTAGTAAGCACTTGCTAGCCACCAAAGGTACCCCAAATTTTGCGCGCACAGCAGCACCATTTCCCGTGATAATATGTACGCTTGTGCAGCGTTAGCGGGCACTACTAACTAATATTGACATGTTATCGCGGCATCTGCTCCGACATTGCTGCCATTAATCTACAAAAATGGTGATCTTTTGATTAGATTCTTCCTTGTTGACTAAATTATTGGTCTGCTCCTTTGTTTCAGCTGCCCCAGATCCTGCGCGCTCGGTGTCTGCTGATGAGCATGCAAGGCAAGGGTCTCCCATGTGATGTGCCTGATGCCGCGCACAATTCCGTGTGCTAATCGGCTGACAGAGACGGTGGTGATTGTGTTTGTGGATTGCAGGGCTGGACTTGTTTCTGGGCGCAATAAAGCTTTGGTCATGGCTCCGCTTCCAGCCCATGTTGAGGTTCTCGGTGCCCCTCGGTGCGTCTTTCTTCTCTCCATCGTCCGTCCATCTCTCACTTTCCGATTGTGTCGCCATTAATGCGTCAGCTGTTTGATGAAATGTGAGCCAGCTAATAGCGGGCCTCTGCACGCCGTGCCGGCTGCTGCAGTCTTGCTGTGCCGAAAGGGGTACCGCTCTGCTGCCTTGCACATAAATTTCTCGACGGTTCGCTTACGTTTCCTTTTTTTCTTTGCTTGATTGATAATAATGCGCTGCAAGTATAATGCGTGTTGTTAAAGCCTAGTCATGTCTTGGGGAAGTTTTGATCTATCTAAATCTTGTCCTCATTCGTCCTTTCTCCACAGTAGCAAGCAAGCTACTTTGGTCCGAGTGATCAATTCCATGTAACACAAATTTGCTGCTGTTATCTACAGCTCACACTAAACAAAAGATGGAGAAGCAAGAACAGATTCGGTTGAAAACATAAGCCTGTCATACGATGTTGGTTGCCAACCTGAAAAAAAAAACAAATCTCCAAGGAACAACTCAACTCAACAGAGACACAATTGTATACATAGTACTCCCTCTGTCCCAAAATTCTTGTCTTAAATTTGTCTAGATACGGATGTATCTAATACTAAAACGTGATTTGATACATCCGTATTTAAACAAATTTAAGACAAGAATTTTGAGACAGAGGGATTATTACAATAACAAAGTAAATGGCGTATGGGTAGATGATTGCGGTTTGTTTTCCTGCCTTGACCAGGTCAACCCGGTCGAGGATGGATGATAATGGCAACTCGGGCGAGAAGGATTCATTTAAGAAGCGGCCATGGCCGCAACTACCAACGTCCTCTCCCCTCCCCTGTGGTTAAGTTAGGTGGGAGATTAGGTTTTTAAGCTTTGAGCTGTTCCTTTGGCACCATCCTCCTTGCTTTCCAGTGTCCCCCTCCATAAAAAGCACAGCACATTCCAACTGCCACCTTGCTCCGCCGCGTTCCGTCGCCTCACAGCTGTGTGTGCTGTCCCGTGAACTCTTCCGTTCTGTTGTGCGCTTCCCTTTAATTAGGCCGCTGTCAGTTCCAGCAGGCTTCTGAAACTCCAATCATAAGAACCATCCTGCCCCTTCCATCGCTCCTGCCTGCCTCCCTCCCTTCGGGCTCCCTCTCTCCTCCTCGTTTCCTCTCGTCAATTGTGATCGAGAGGGGAGCGAGAGAGAGAGAAAAAGAGTGGGGAGGAGAAAGAAGCATCGCAAGAGGTTCTCTTTGATCAGTTAGTTCATCGCCGGGCGTCATAACCATTTCTTAATGGCCGTGAGTACCTATCTCACTACGTTTACATCTCCCCTTTTGTGGTTACTGATGCTTTTACTGCCTATACTCAGTGCATGCACGCATGATTTCGACACTGTTATGGCCGCTTGATCATGCATTTGTTTTGTTTTTATAATTTTGGCTCATGGTTGCTGCGTTTGCATGATTGTGATCAGTAGGGGAGTAGTATGTACACGTATGGCCGTATGGAATTGACCATGGTTGGGCATGGAACGACGATGGATCATGGGGCGGTGCCGCCGTCCCCATGTGCGAGCATCAAGTTGGCAACACATGGTTATTGTTAGGCAGCAGCAGACAAGGAGTTAGGGCTCACGGATCTGGGCATGATATGGAGGGCTGGGGCACATGGCATGCTCCGTCCTCAGATCCATCTAGCACGATCGTTTTCAGTCTCTCTTGGCATGAGCGGAAGGATTCTTCAGAATGAGGAAAAGGAGACCGAGCTTTTGCTTTGCTTGGGATGGACGATTGATTGTTTAGATTAGAATTAGACGTCCAAGCCACTCCTCTCATGCCTACTGGACATCCGGTGCATTTGGCACTGCCCAGGTCTAGTTTGGTGTTTAGGCCCTATTTGGTTTCAAATAAGTCACCAACTTATAAGTCGAAAAGTGCAAAAAGTGACTTATTTTACCAAACGGACCCAATTTATAAGTCACCCCAACTTATAAGGCCATGCTTGGATCCAAGGGACTATTTTTAGTCTGACTAAAACTAGTCTCTTTTAGAGGCTAAAGTTTCAATCACCCCTGACTAAAGAGAGGCTAGAACTAGTCTTGAGACTAAAACTTTTTAGTCATGGGAACCCTACTAAAATATGGATTAGTCCTCTCTCTCTTCATTTAACTCCTCTTCTTTAACACATGCGAGTTCGGGATTGGAGGGTTTGGAGGATAATAAATGCTCATTAACTCATTTTAGTCTATTTAGTATTTGTATCCAAGCATGGGTGAGGCTAGCAAGTTTTAGTCCCACTACTTTTAGTCATGGGACTAAAACGTATCCAAGCACCCTCTAAGTCATAAGTTGCTTCACCCTAACTTAAAACTTATAAGTCACCCCCTTTTACATGGGTTCCATCATCTTTACATAAAAAACAAGGTGGAAAGATGTGCTCAGGTGACTTATAAGTCAGATGGCAATCAAACGGACGTGACTTATAAGTCACTGATTTTAAGTCACCTAACTTATAAGTCAGGTGATTTATTGGAACCAAACAGACCCTTATTACCCGCTAGCTAGCTGTCGTTGGGTTTGACATATCTGTAATGTGACAACTGACGACGCGAGCAGCACTAGCATAGCATGGTGTTGGTTTTGCTTTCCGACGACGCGTACGTTGGTTGGCGTTAGCTGGGAGCTTGGTGACATATTACGTACTTCCTCCGTTTCAAAATAGATGACTCAATTTTGTACTAACATTAGTACAAAATTGGATCATCTATTTTAGAACAGTGGGAGTAGGTGTCAGGCTGGTTGTAATGAGAGTATTATAGGTAGTATTATGCATGCCAACTAGGCAACTTTGATGAGGTAGCATAAAATTAAATGAAGTAAGAGAGGATTGAGTATCATATCAGACTAGCCACGATGGAGAGTAAGATACACTAGTAACATACACATATTTCTAGACTATGTTACTACCTTCATAGTGGGTAGTAACATAAGTGTGGTACCATGCAAAGCTTCATTTATTATGTTATAGACTCATATTGCATTGGAACATGTGATGTTACGGTAACTAGCTAAGTTACTACAACTCCCTCTCTCCTCATTAACTCATTGCCACGTAAGCAAATTTGCTGAGTTGGACTCGATGTTACTGCTGAAGTTACTCCCATTGTAGCTAGTCTCATGATACCGTATCATAATAAATGCTACATTAGTACTCATATCATGAGTATTATAAGGAGTATGTGTCATGCATGGTAATAAATAAAGTCATCTATGGTACTACTATAATAGTATGCATTAAGGAGGTAGTATCATATACTAGTATCATATGCATGATACTAACTTATGATACTACCCATTACAAGCGGCCTCATACTTAAATTTTCCTCCTCATCTTTAAGCGCCGCTAATTACAACCTGGATCTTATTAAGGTTTGACCTGGTCTGAATTTTTAACCAACGAGGAAATGTCCAAGTAAATGAAAAATGAGGTCAAAATTAGATTAATTTGTATTTGTAAAATTATACTATCGGATTATTAAGATTTTGACGTGGTGCGTGTGCGTGCAGGGGAAAGGGCCGGTGGTTCCCAAGTTCGGGTCGTGGGATGCCGAGAACATCGGCTACACCGTCTTCTTCGAGAAGGTGCGCGAGAACAAGGCCGCGCCCGTGCCGGGCACGGCGGCGCCCCCGGCTGCGCCAGCGCCCAGGGGCCACGACGACCAAGAGTTCGACCCCTACGAGTACTACGAGAACCTCAGCCGGAACGTGCCCTCGCGCCCGCCCAGCTCGCACGGCCACGGCCACGCGGCCCCGGCGCAGCAGCACTACGACCACCTCGGTAGTAACGTGCCCTCGCGGCCTCCGAGCTCGCACGGCCACGGCCACCCGTCGCCGGCGCAGCACTACCCCGCGCAGCACGGCCACGGGGGCTACCACCGGCGGAACGGGAGCAACGGCAGCAGCGCCGCATCCGAGGTCAGCAGCCGCGCCAGCAAGTTCTCGCCGCCCAGGCCGTACCAGCCGCACTACGGCAACAGCGGCGGCAGCTACCACCAGCCCCAGCAGCAGCAGCAGCAGCAGGCCGCCGGCGCGTACGCCGCCCCGGTGCCGAGGCACCACCAGCAAGCGGCGCCGGCGCCGAGGGTCGCCGCATCCCCGCCGCGCCACGCGCCCCCGCCGGCGAACGAGCGGCGCCCGGGCCAGGGCGCGCCACCGCAGGCCCGTGCCGCCAAGGCCCCGTCGGCCGTGCCCAAGTTCGGCGTGTGGGACGAGCAGAACGCGAACGCGGCGGCGCAGGGCTTCACGGTGCAGTTCGAGAAGGTGAAGCGGCACCGGGAGGTCGCCAAGGCCGCCGCGCCGGACGTGCCGCCGGTCGCGAAGCGGCAGCTCTCGCCGGATCGGGTGGTGCCCACGTGGGGCCACCCGCGAAGGAAGCCCAAGAAATCCTTCGTGTCGAAGGTACGTACGCGTGTACAGTTTGACGCCGACGCTGCTACTACTTGCTGTTCACCGCATTTTTGACTCACTGTAAATAAAATCTCTTTGTTTTGTGCAGGTCTACGGGTGCCTGTTCCCAGTGGTCAGACAGTGACGGGGCAGCTGGTTGATAATATTAATCCGACCGTAGTGGCTGCTGCTTTTGCTCTTATATACGTATTTTCTGGAAGGAACCCAGTAGTGTACACAGTATTTCATTTGTTCATTCGTTGTTGGTTATGAGTAATATACATACTCCTGGTATTAATAAATCATGGCAAGATAAAAGCACCTGGCGTATACGTATTTTACGTGCCAAACTCTGTGTATCCAGTGTGTATCGGTGTATGCATTTGAGACATCCAAATGCGTAGAACGTGCACGTGTTACTAGAACTAATGTAATCTGGTGCGTATGAGTGCGATAAGGGATGAACAAAAGGGCGTGGTTGTTCTTTGTTTGGAGCATTACACAAACCATAATAAGGCATCCATTTTATTGCCGTTAGTTCTTTCATTCTTTGCTTAAGTGGTTTTGGTATAACAAATATCAGCTGAAGTGAGTTCTTTCATCGGATAAATATTTTTGAAATGGGTATATTCATCCAAAATACTTGCTGAAATGAGTATCTTCATGTCTAAAGACTTGCTGAAATGTGTTCTTTTAGAGCAACTCGAGCAGCGCCCGACCCGTTTAGATCGCGTGTATGCATTTGGGTCGGCTTGAGCAGAAAAAATCATTGTGGCCGACCCAAGCAGACGGCGTCCGCTTGCCGACCCATTTCCGACCCAATTTTGGGCCTCATTTGTGTCGGCCGGACATGCGCGACGCGCGCCTACTCCTCCCCCTGGCCCGTCAATCGGTGGCAAAACGACCAACATTTCCCTCCAATTTCCCAAAACCTCCCGTCCGCTCGCTCGCGCCGGTTTCGTCTCCCTCGCCTTGTCCGGCCTCACCCCACCCCCTCCGGCAAAGGCAAGCTCTGCGCCCCCCGCAAGACCGCTGCGCCGCCCAAGAAGAAGAAGAAGAAGAAGAAGCTGACGCCCGAGGAGCGGGCCGTGAAGTCGGCCAAGAGGAAGGGCCGGAGGCACGCCACAGACGCAAGGGACGAAGCAGCGGCCATCGCCGCCCTCACCGTCGCCGCATAGCACGAGGAAACCAATGCCCTGTAACGCCCCGGGAATCTTGCTACAGTAATCCCCCCTAATGATGCCTTGTCGTCATGCTTTCCTAAGCCAAAATGCCACTTGTCCAATAATCAAGTCCAACTCAATTCAAATTGCAAGTCAATTATTTGCATCTTCAAATGAGCCAGAAAAATAGTTCACAATGTGAAAATTATTCTCTAAGTATTTGTCATGATGAAACCTACCTCTGTTGGATTCCAAAAATGCTCCTGGAAATTATTTGAGTGGTCTAGCAACAATTAAATTGGGCTTTTCAATTTCTAAAAGTGTGTAAACATTTCCAAATGCTCAAAACAGATTTTGTGCAACTTCACAATATTGCAAAGTATTTATTGTGGCATGTGGCACATTTTACAAGAGTCATTTGGTGCTCGGATTAATTGCAAAGCAGTAACTTTTTGATTTCCAAAAAAAAGGAAAAAGGAAAAGGTGAGGAGAGAAAAGAAGACCTCCCAGCTCCCCATGGGCCTAGGCCTAGCGCACCCCAAGCCGGCCCACCCAACTGGATAACCTCCCCCTCACCCCGAAACCCTACCCACGATTCCCCACTCCCCCCCACGAACTGGATCGGGACGATTCCCCACTCCCCCACATCGGATCAGGCAGCGTGGCGCCCCGTCCCCGACGCTCATTGTCCCCGTCGCCGCTCACGCCCACTGGCCCCCGCCTCGCCTTCCTCCACTCCTTCCCTCTCAGGCTGGATCCGGAGATCCCATCACCCCTGACCCCGCCTCCGACCCGCCTCTCACTGGCCGACTACTATCACCGCCGCCCAAGTCGCCACACCCGGCCAGCCTCGACTCGACACCATCACGCTCGCTACCTCGTCTCCCGAGCCCACTGCCCCTACGCTCCAGGAGCCCTCACCGATCTCCCCACTCGCCTCCTCTCTTTCCCTCGTCGCGGTTTCATGGCCGTCGCCGCTGACCGGCTCCTGCTCATTGCTCCATGCCGCTCTGTTGCCTTGCTTGTTCGTGGCCTGACGTCACTCCTCCATCATGGCCTGCTGGCCAGGTCCAGCCGGGCTCACCGCCCGCCATGGCCCCGGCAGACCTCGGCCGACGCCTTGTGCGTTCGTGCGTGCCACTACAGGAGGCGGTTGTGCCTTTGCTAGTGGGCCAACCCAACTAGATTAGGAGGGCCTAATTAACTCATTTAACTTAACCTTTTACTAACCCAAAGCACTTACATGTGGGTCCTCCCGCTAATAAAGCGTGGCTAAATAAGTTTACTAAAAGCTGTGTCAATGACATGTGGCCCTCTGGGTAATATAAAAGGTTTAATTTAACTCTAGTTAAAACACGGCTCTATGACATGTAGGCCTGAATCGTTCACCTTTGACGATCAACTGTTGACTCCTCGGTCAGCAGTTGACCTAACCCACCTGTCATACTCTAAGGCTAGCTGCTGTTGTGTGTAAAAGGGTTTGCACTGTTTTGGATAATTCAAATTAAATTAAATCCAGTAATTTTAGAATATTGTTTAAACTTTGAAAATTTATAGAAATTAAACCATTCCTCGGATGAAAATGTTTTCTATATAAAAGTTGCTCAGAAAAATCCAACGAATCCGAATATGCGGTCCGTTCACCTGTCACATGCCTCTAGCATGCTGAACATGAAACTTTCCCCCCTCCGGTCATCTGTATGACACAGGTCCGGAACCGGGAAAACATTCCCGGTTGAATTTCCCCATCTCCTATATCATGTAGCCTTACGTTAGATCACACCCGCATGACTTATTGCCATGTTATGCTTTGTGATGCTATGCCCCTTTATATTTCTTGTTTCTTTCCCTCTTCTCTCGGTAGAACCGAGACCGATGCCGCCCACATGATCTACTACTTCGACGACTACCCCTCCTTGCCAGAGCAACCAGGCAAGCCCCCCCTTTGATCATCCCGATATCGCCCATTCCATTCTCTCATGCTTTCATTAGATTTTGCTACTGTTATTGTTTGCTCCTATTCTGATGCATAGCCTGTTTATTGTAACCTGCTATTTTTACCTACCTGCTTATCCTAAACTGCTTAGTATAGGTTGGTTAGAGACCCATCAGTGACCCCCCCCCCACTTGACTCGATTGCCCCGCTGGATTATCAGAAGACCCGGTCAACGGGATCGAAGACCAGGACCTGACACCTCACGTCACATCACGCCCCTTCGTTGCTCGACTCTGCAGTGTTACTATTGAGTGCCGAGGGTGAGACCTCTCTGACGCCGATGTTAACCCTGTAGTGTAGCTATTCAGTCGTGGTCATCGAGGGTGATTTCCTCCTTAACCACTTCCGATACGGCTCTGTCATGCAACCCCTCAAGTGTGAACCTCGAGGGTGGATCCTCTTACGTTCACCTTGATGATTACATCGAGTGGAATTCACCGGGGGTGATTCCTCGGGTTTTCCCCTTGATGTTTGGACACCACGGATACTTGGATTTTACCACCGTTACTTGGAAAGACGAATTGACTCGAGGGGTACCAGCGAGCTTAATTGCGAGTGATGTGGAGTCGGGTTGACACGGAGGGTGCCAGCGAGATAACTACGAGGCGTGGCGGGCATTCCTAGCCCTTGCCACAAGTCCTCGAGGCAGCAACGGGTCACATCTTTCGTGAGTCTCGCTTGTTACCGCTGCGTACCTAATCCACTACGATTTGGATATTTGATCCGAGGGCCTTTGGCACGATAGCACTAACCATCACGTGGGCATAGTATGGGCGTTACTGCGTCGTATACATCAGCCGAAGCTTAATAGACGTCGGCTGACGGCGGCCTTGGCGCCGGGTTGGACTGCGTGGCGCTGCCTTGTTGAAGGAGGTAGCTAGGTCTGCTCACCGGCCGCCCGCATAGCGTCACGAGGAGTTCGGGGAGATGGCCCATGACCCCACAGGGGCATAGGTTTAGTCCGCGTCTGGCCTCTCTATTAAGCCTAGGTCGGGTTGCGGCGTATTGTTTGGCGAGGCGGGCATGACCACAGAAAGTGTGTTCGGCCGGAGTTAAGCGGCGTGGTGGGTAAGTTGGTGCACCCTGCAGGGAAGAAAACATCTATCGATAGCCTGTCCTCTGATAACGGACACTTGGAGTTGTATCCCGATCGATACAACTAGAACTGGATACTTGAGATGAGACATGGATATGAGCAATGGATTGCGATGAGAATTTGATTGTGATGATAACTGGATAGTATGGCTCTGGGATGCCTTTCACGCAGGGAGTCGAGAAAGGATCTCTGGCCGAGGTTGATAACACTACTACTACTTTACGTTATGCTACTCTACTCCCTCCTGTTCTTTGCAAGATGGTGGTTTCGGAAGATGCTAGTCTTTGGTAGGACTAGGCCTTCTCTCTATTACGGCATTTCTGCGGCCAGTTCACATATACTGACCTTCCTTTGATAATGTTGCATATGTAGTGTAGATCCTTGCTTGCAGTACTTTGGATGAGTACTCACGGTTGCTTTGCTCCCCTTTTCCCCTTTCTTCTTCTTCTTTACGGTTGAGGCAACCAGATGAGGGAACCAGGAGCGGATGCCACCGCCGATGCCTACTACTACGTGGAGGTCGCCGATGACCAGGAGTAGTTAGGAGGCTTCCAGGCAGGAGGTCTTGCCTTTTCGATCGATGTTGCTTTTGTGCTAGTCTTCTTAAGGCAAACTTGTCTAACTCATGTCTGTACTCAGATATTGTTGCTTCCGCTGACTCTTGTGTTTTCGAGCGTATGTATTCGAGCCCTCGAGGGCCCTGGCTTGTAACATAAAGCTTGTATTATTTTATTTTATGTCTAGAGTTGTGTTGTGATATCTTCCCGTGAGTCCTTGATCTTGATCGTACACATTTGCGTGTATAATTAGTGTACGATTGAATCGTGGGCGTCACAAGTTGGTATCAGAGCCGACTGCCCGTAGGTAGCCCCCTTTCCAACTCCTTGGCCGAAGTTGAGTCTAGTCACTGAAAAACTTTTACTAACATTGGCTGTGTGTCTTACGGGCCCACGTCACCATTGGGTGGTATTAGGATCTTTTATTCCTCGTCTATACTCTGGGACTCTGATCTCTCTTTCATTCGGTTAAACAATTTTGCTAACTCTAACATTAGGTTCTCGTAACTACTTCATCCCGGAGAGCCCTTTATTACAGATGATACTTTCTTTGCACTGTAAGATTCGAAGATACTCTCCGATGTTATCCCGATAACTTGTGCTCATCGCGTTTGCAATTCCCTACCACCGATAAGCCCCTATGACTAACTACATATCCTTGTCGCTCATACCTTCATCCCTAGTTGCTCTTGTTATTACAAGATGCCCTGAAATACTTGTCGTTGTTCCGAGAATCCTTTTGTGCCTAGTGCCTTGCAGTTCCTTGTCGCCTGAATACACCGACAAATTAATCCTCACACATATCGAGGATTTGTTTTCCCCAGTTGTTCATATGTTTCACAAAAGTCTTTGAAATACTATTCGATCTTCCGAAAATCCTCAGCAGCCTATTGTTGTTGAAATTCTTGTTAGCTTGCATTAGGATTAATTCCATATGTCTAGCAATATTCTTTAAAATTATTTGTGGCTGTCATTCTAATCCTATGGATTCAACGTGTGAGAAAATACTCGCAATCATCAATTAATCCTTGGAAATTTTCTTTCCGGCTTCGACATGGCTCCGGTTATGAGCTGGTTCTTGCCCAATCAAGACTTGATCGGGTGCATATTTAAGTCTATTCAACTTACTCATCTTTTGATCAGAGCCTCTGCTTCTGATCCTTCGACTTGAAATCATAACTCCTTTGTACTCAAGCATCGAATTATTCAGATGTTTCTATAATCCAATGCCTTTGCATTCCTTCCTTCTTCTGATTGAGTACTGATACTCACATCAGACCCATTAAGGACCGCTGAATCCTTTGTTGGATTATTATCCGGCAGTCTCCTTCATATTCAAAATTTTGTGCGCTCTTCCCCTGATACATATTGCCTTTGGTAAATTGTATCATCTGCTTTGACTCTGATACTCTGCTTTTGAACTCGTATCTTTTGCTTGGTTGATGGTTGTATAGATTCTTAAAAATGCCCCGATGGGTTGAACTTATGCCTTCCATAATCCGTGTGAACCCGAGAGTTCTCACGAGTCTTACTCTTCTGGTACTTCGCCAGATAAATCCTCGGCACAACATTTTCTCCGAAAAACGAGGAGTGAATGAAAGGTTATGCATTGAAGAAGTGGGAGTCGACCTTGAACTTTGTGTTCATGCCCATGGACCCGATGTAGAACTTATCATGGAAGCTGCTCGTAAAAATAATAATCCCCTTGTTATAAGTTCATCTCGTAACTATGTTTGGTCCTTTGCAACCGTGGTTCTGACCATGATTGTTCCCCTTTGATTCCATTTCTCGGACAAGTTAAAGCACTTGTCCTCTACCGATCAATGCATCTTTGCAACCTCTATCTTGACCTTCCTTGAGTATTACACTTGGTATCTCGAGAATAACAAAGAAGCTGTGTTGCTTCCTATGAGTCTTCATCTGTTATTGCTCCTCAGCAATTTCAGATTGCCCCGGGTTCCGAGTTATTAGTCACTCGAAAACACCGATAAGTGAATCGATTCCGCACTCTGATTCAATAAATCTAAGATATTTCCGTTGCTTATGAGTTTAATAATCCTTCAAGTCATTCCTAGCATGATCAACTATATCATTATCATGTCAACTTTTAACTGTGCTACCTGATCCTTCTTCCCGGAGCACAATTTTTGACGATGAGCTAAGCCTACATCGACTTTCCTCGTCATATCATTTTGTCTTGAATAGCAAGCTTAATTTCGAGTTTGTGTCGTACCCGTGGTTCCAATAACCTTTCGCTTCATCATTCCTTTGACTTGATGTCATAGCCGATCGATTACATCTTCATGAAATCTCTCGACAAATGTTTCGTGATCATCATCATCATTCCAAACTTTTCTAGAATATCAACCGGATTCATGATGAGAAATACCATCCTTGCCCCCTCGACGAATTGTTGTTGAGCCCGTGGGCCCCATCCTCATCTTTTCCTTGCTAAAATTGTATGACTTATTTTATAAGTTGTTCCGATGGATCCTTTGTGTATCCGAAGTTTGACCTTTTCCCGATGACCATGTCAACTCTATCCCAAAGCATGTGTGTGGTACTCCGATCATCAACAAGAACATTGGGAGCGCAATGCTAACTGTTCTTGATCATTTATCCAAACAACGTTGTATGGGTAAACCTCATAAATTCCTTGCCCCTTTGTCTAAACGGCTTAATACTTGGAGCCCTATCATGCTCTGCCTTTCCTTGGGAAAGTTATACTCTGACACTTGGGTATAAACTTCTTTCCTTTCCATTGGTCTGATTATCATAATAATCACATTTTCCTTTCCATTGTTTTGTTTCACCTTTCTTGTCATCTAACTTGTCTGAGCAGAGATAAATCCCTGCTTAAGTAAGCACCTCGGTGTACAACTCTGTTAGTAAGACCCTGTTACTATTGTTGATGACATTCCGATAACTACCGATGGACAAGAACTTTGCCTATTGGTCCGCCTCAGACATTACGGCAGGAAAATGGTTCTCTTCGTCCCTCGCCCTTGGTACCAACGCTTATTGCCAACATAATTGGCAGGCTATCCTCTAACCTGCCTTGCTATCATGGCCGTGCAAAATTTTAGCGCCTTCACCTTTCAACCCACATGGTGGGCCCATAACCACAGTTCCACGATCGAAACTCGACTCTCCTGTATATCTTTGATTCCAAAATATTCTTGCATTTGGCTTCAGATCATGTCACGAGCCACCCCGAGGATGATCTATTCCTGATGCTCTGAACCCCTTCTCACACTCTGTTCAGGTATCGACCGTCTGTCCATCCGCTTGAAACTTCTTATTGAACCTTCATAATTTGCTCTCGACGTTATTCTTAAATTTCAACTCTAGAGATACTTCTGTCACATTACCTGCTTTGTTCACCAGACAATTAAACCTATAAGGGTCGGTTCTCCCGAAGTTACTCTTTACTTCCGCACTTAAATCTCGGGACGAGATTTCTTATAGTGGAGGAGATTTGTAACGCCCCGAGAATCTTGCTACAGTAATCCCCCCTAATGATGCCTTGTCGTCATGCTTTCCTAAGCCAAAATGCCACTTGTCCAATAATCAAGTCCAACTCAATTCAAATTGCAAGTCAATTATTTGCATCTTCAAATGAGCCGTAAAAATAGTTCACAATGTGAAAAATATTCTCTAAGTATTTTTCATGATGAAACCTACCTCTGTTGGATTCCAAAATGCTCCTGAAATTATTTGAGTGGTCTAGCAACAATTAAATTGGGCTTTTCAATTTCTAAAAGTGTAAACATTTCCAAATGCTCAAAACAGATTTTGTGCAACTTCACAATATTGCATAGTATTTATTGTGTCATGTGGCACATTTTACAAGAGTCATTTGGTGCTCGGATTAATTGCAAAGCAGTAACTTTTTGATTTCCAAAAAAAGGAAAAAGGAAAAAGTGAGGAGAGAAAAGAAGACCTCCCAGCTCCCCATGGGCCTAGGCCCAGCGCACCCCAAGCCGGCCCACCCGACTGGATAACCTCCCCCTCACCCCGAAACCCTACCCACGATTCCCCACTCCCCCCAAGGACTGGATCGGGACGATTCCCCACTCCCCCCCCCCACGAACTGGATCGGGGCAGCCGGCGCCAGGTCCCCAAGCAGCCTTCATTGTCCCCGTCGCCCGCCGCCACTCGGCGCCCACCCAGGCGCCGCCTCGCCTTCCTCCACTCCGTCCCCTCTCTGTGCTGGATCCGGGAGATCCCCATCGCCCCTGACCCCGCCTCCGCCGACCCCGCCTCTCCCGCGCTGGCGCTGACCAGCGCCTATCACCGCCGCCCAAATCGCGCCACCCGGCGCCATGCTCGACACCGCCGCCCGTCGCTCGCTACCTCGTCTCCCCGAGCCCACCGCCGCGCCCCCTACGCTCCGCTGTGAGCCCCTCACCGATCCCCCCGTCTGCCCTCCTCTCTTTCCCGCGTCGCCGGGTTCATGGTCGTCGCCGCTGACCATGACTCCCTGCTCCACCTTCGCTCATTGGCTTTGTTGCCTTGCCGCTTGTTGTTTCGGCCTTGCCCGCCTTCCTCCTCCACCTTTCCCTTGGCCGGCTGCGCCCGGCTCACCCTGCCATGGCCCCGAGCAGACCTCTGGCCGCCGACGCCTTGTGCGTTCGTGCGTGCCCTGCCTGGGAGGCCGGTTGTGCCTCTGCTAGTGGGCCAACCCAACTAGATTAGGGGGGCCTAATTAACTCATTTAACTTAACCTTTTACTAACCCAGCACTTACATGTGGGTCCTCCTGCTAATAAAACGTGGCTAAATAAGTTTACTAAAACTGTGTCAATGACATGTGGCCCTCTGGGTAATATAAAAGGTTTAATTTAACTCTAGTTAAAACCTGGCTCTATGACATGTAGGCCCTGCAGAACTGTTCACCTTTGACGGTCAGCTGTTGACTCCTCGATCAACAGTTGACCTAACCACAATCATACTCTAAGGCTAGCTGCTTTGTTGTGTGTAAAAGGGTTTGCACTGTTTTGGATAATTCAAATTAAATTAAATCCAGTAATTTTAGAATATTGTTTAAACTTTGAAAATTTATAGAAATTAAACCATTCCTCGGATGAAAATGTTTTCTATATGAAAGTTGCTCAGAAAAATCCAACGAATACGAATATGCGGTCCGTTCATCTGTCACATGCCTCTAGCATGCTGAACATGGAACTTTCCCCCCTCCGGTCATCTTTATGACATAGGTCCGGAACCGGGAAAACATTCCCGGTTGAATTTCCCCTTCTCCTATATCATGTAGCCTTACGTTAGGTCACACCCGGCACAGCTTATTGCCATGTTATGCTTTGTGATGCTATGCACCTTTATATTTACTGTTTCTTCCCCTCTTCTCTTGGTAGAACCCGAGACCGATGTCACTGTGATCGACTACGTCGACGGCGACCCCCTCCTTGCCGAGCAACCGGGCAAGCCCCCCTTTGATCATCCCGATATCGCCCATTCCATTCTCTCATGCTTGCATTAGATTTTGCTACTGTTATTGTTTGCTCCTATTCTGATGCATAGCCTGTTTATTGTAACCTGCTATTTTTACCTACCTGCTTATCCTAAACTGCTTAGTATAGGTCGGTTAGAGACCCATCAGTGACCCCCCCACTTGACTCGACTGCCCCGCTGGATTATCAGAAGACCCGATCAACGGGATAGAAGACCAGGACCCAACACCTCACGTCACATCATGCCCCTTCGTTGCTCGACTCTGCAGTGTTACTATTGAGTGCCGAGGGTGAGACCTCTACAGCACTTCTGATGTTAACCTGTAGTGTAGCTATTCGGTCGTGGTCATCGAGGGTGATTTCCTCCTTAACCACTTCCGATACGGCTCTGTCGTGCAACCCCTCAAGTGTGAACCTCGAGGGTGGATCCTCTTACGTTCACCTTGATGATTACATCGAGTGGAATTCACCGGGGGTGATTCCTTGGGTTTCCCCCTTAATGTTTGGACACACGGTTACTTGGACTTTACCACTGTTACTTGGAAAGACGGGTCGACCACGAGGGTACCAGCGAGCTTAATTGCGAGTGATGTGGAGTCGGGTTGACCTGGAGGGTGCCCGTGAGATAATTACGAGGCGTGGCCGGGCATTCCTAGCCCTTGCCGCAAGTCCTCGAGACGGGGCAACGGGGTCACATCTTTCGTGAGTCTCTGCTTGTTACCATGCGTTCCTAATCCACTACGATTTGGATATTTGATCCGAGGGGCCTTTGGCCTGATAGCACTAACCATCACGTGGGCATAGTATGGGCGTTCTGCGTCGTATACATCAGCTGAAGCTTAATAGACATCAGCGACTGAGCGGCGCGCGCCGGGTTGGACTGCGTAAGCGCCTGCCTTGTTGAAGGAGGTAGCTAGGTCTGCTCACCGGCCGCCACGCATAGCGTGAGGAGTTCCCGGGGAGATGGCCCATGACCCACAGGGGCATAGATTTAGTCGTGGCGCTGGCCTCTCTATTAAGCCTAGGTCGGGTTGCGGTGTATTGTTTGGCGAGGCGGGCATGACCACGGAAAGTGTGTCCGGCGGAGTTAAGCGGCGTGGTGGGTAAGTTGGTGCACCCTGCAGTGAAGAAAACATCTATCGATAGCACGTCCTCTGATAGCGGACACTTGGAGTTGTATCCCGATCGATACAACTAGAATCGGATACTTGAGATGAGACATGGATATGAGCAATGGATTGCGATGAGAATTTGATTGTGATGATAACTGGATAGTATGGCTCTGGGATGCCTTTCTCGCAGGGAGTCGAGAAAGGATCTCTGGCCGAGGTTGATAACACTACTACTACTTTACGTTATGCTACTCTACTCCCTCCTGTTGCTGCAAGATGGTGTTGGGGAACGTAGTAATTTCAAAAAATTTCCTACGCACACGCAAGATCATGGTGATGGCATAGCAACGAGAGGGGAGAGTGTAACCACGTACCCTCGTAGACCGAAAGCGGAAGCGTTATGACAACGCGGTTGATGTAGTCATACGTCTTCATGATCCGACCGATCCAAGTGCCGAACGTACGGCACCTCCGTGTTCAGCACACGTTCAGCTCGATGGCGATCCCGGACTCCGATCCGGCAGGGTGTCGGGATGAGTTCCGTCGGCACGACGGGCGTGGTGGCGATGATGATGCTCTACCGGCGCAGGTTTCGCCTAAACTCCGCGACGATATGACCGAGGTGGAATATGGTGGAGGGGGCACCGCTACGGCTAAGGAACGATCTGTAGATCAACTTGTGTGTTCTAGGGTGCCCCCGCCCCGATATATAAAGGAGCAAGGGGTGCGGCGGCCCTAGGAGGAGGCGCGCGGAGGAGTCCTACTCCCACCGAGTAGGACTCCCCCCCTAGTTGGATTAGGACTTGGGGGAGGAAGAGGAAGGCGCCGCCCCTCTCCTGTCCTATTCGGACTAGGGGGCGCGCGGCCTGCCCTGGCCGGCCCTCCTCTTCTCCCTCATGGCCCACTAAGGCCCATTAACCCCCGGGAGGGTTCCAGTAAAATCCCGATTTCATCCGGAACTATTCCGAAGTCCAAACATAGGCTTCCAATATATCAATCTTTATGTCTCGACCATTTCGAGACTCCTCGTCATGTCCGTGATCACATCCGGGACTCCGAACAAACTTCGGTACATCAATACTCATAAAATTGTCATCGTAACGTTAAGCGTGCGGACCCTACGGTTCGAGAACTATGTAGACATGACCTAGAACTATTCTCGGTCAATAACCAATAGTGGAACCTGGATGTTCATATTGGTTCCTACATTTTCTACTGAAGATCTTTATCGGTCAAACCGCATAACAACATACGTTGTTCCCTTTGTCATCGGTATGTTACTTGCCCGAGATTCGATCGTCGGTATCCAATACCTAGTTCAACCTCGTTACCGGCAAGTCTCTTTACTCGTTTTGTAATACATCATTTCATAACTAACTCATTAGTTACAATGCTTGCAAGGCTTAGGTGATGAGTATTAACGAGAAGGCCCAGAGATACCTCTCCGACAATCGGAGTGACAAAACCTAATCTCGAATTATGCCAACTCAACATATACTTTTGGAGACTCCTGTAGAGTAGCTTTATAATCACCCAGTTACGTTGTGACGTTTGGTAGCACACAAAGTGTTCCTCCGGTAAACGGGAGTTGCATAATCTCATAGTTGCAGGAACTTTGCATAAGTCATGAAGAAAGCAATAGCAACATACTAAATGATCAAGTGCTAAGCTAACGGAATGGGTCAAGTCAATCACATCATTCTCCTAATGATGTGATCCCGTTAATCAAATGACAACTCATGTCTATGGTTAGGAAACATAACCATCTTCGATTAACGAGCTAGTCAAGTAGAGGCATACTAGTGACATTACATTTGTTTATGTATTCACACATGTATTATGTTTCCGGTTAATACAATTCTAGCATGAATAATAAACATTTATCATGATATAAGGAAATAAATAATAACTTTATTATTGCCTCTAGGGCATATTTTCTTCAGTCTCCCACTTGCACTAGAGTCAATAATCTAGATTACACAAGAATGATTCTCACACCCATGGAGTCTTGGTGCGATCATGTTTTGCTCGTGAGAGAGGCTTAGTCAATCTGTGCAACATTCAGATCCGTATGTATCTTGCAAATCTCTATGTCTCCCACTTGGACTTGGTCCCGAATGGAATTGAAGCGTCTCTTGATGTGCTTGGTCCTCTTGTGAAATCTGGATTCCTTTGCCAAGGCAATTGCACCAGTATTGTCAGAGAAGATCTTCATTGGTCCCGATGCACTAGGTATAACACCTAGATCGGAAATGAACTCCTTCATCCAGACTCCTTCATTTGCTGCTTCCGAAGCAGCTATGTACTCCGCTTCACATTTAGATCCCGCCACGACGCTTTGTTTAGAACTGCACCAACTTACAGCTCCACCTTTAATAAAAATACGTATCCGGTTTGCGATTTAGAATCGTCCGGATAAGTGTCAAAGCTTGCATCGACGTAACCCTTTACGACAAGCTCTTTGTCACCTCCATAAACGAGAAACATATCCTTAGTCCTTTTCGTGTATTTCAGGATATTCTTGACCGCTGTCCAAATGATCCACTCTGGATTACTTTGGTACCTCCTGCTAAGCTAATAGCAAGGCACACATCAGGTCTGGTACACAGCATTGCATACATGATAGAGCCTATGGCTGAAGCATAGGGAACTTCTTTCATTTTTCCTCTATCTTCTGCAGTGGTCGGGCATTGAGTCTGACTCAATCTTACACCTTGTAATACATGCAAGAACCCTTTCTTTGCCTGATCCATATTGAACTTTTTCAAGACTTTATCAAGGTATGTGCATTGTGAAAGTCCAATTAAGCGTCTTGATCTATCTCTATAGATCTTGATGCCCAATATGTAAGCAGCTTCATCGAGGTCCTTCATTGAAAAACTTTTATTCAAGTATCCTTTTATGCTATCCAGAAATTCTATATCATTTCCAATTAACAATATGTCGTCCACATATAATATTAGAAATGCTACAGAGCTCCCACTCACTTTCTTGTAAATATAGGCTTCTCCAAAAGTGCAGATAAAACCATATGCTTTGATCACACTATCAAAGCGTTTATTCCAACTCCGAGAGGCTTGCACCAGACCATAGATTGATCGTTGGAGCTTGCACACTTTTTTAGCTCCCTTAGGATCGACAAAACCTTCCGGTTGCATCATATACAACTCTTCTTCCAGAAATCCATTTAGAAATGCAGTTTTGACATCCATCTGCCATATTTCATAATCATAAAATGCGGCGATTGCTAACATGATTCGGACAGACTTAAGCATCGCTACGGGTGAGAAGGTCTCATCGTAGTCAACTCCTTGAACTTGTCGAAAACCTTTTGCAACAAGTCGAGCTTTATGTGATAACATTACCGTCGGTCGGTCTTCTTCTTGAAAATCCATTTATTCTCTATTGCTTGCCGACCATCGTGCAAGTCAACCAAAGTCCACACTTTGTTCTCATACATGGATCCCATCTCAGATTTCATGGCTTCAAGCCATTTTGTGGAATCTGGGCTCACCATCGCTTCTTCATAGTTCGTAGGTTCACCATGATCTAGTAGCATGACTTCGAATAGGATTACCGTACCACTCTGGTGCGGATTTTATTCTGGTTGATCTCTGATTCAAGAACAACTTGATTTGAAGTTTCATGATCATCATCATTAACTTCCTCACTAAGCTGGTGTAGGTGTCACGAGAACCGATTTACGTGATGGACTACTTTCCAATAAGGGAGCTGGTACTGTTACCTCATCAAGTTCTACTTTCCTCCCACTCACTTCTTTCGAGAGAAACTCCTTCTCTAGAAAGGATCCATTCTTAGCAACGAATGTCTTGCCTTCGGATCTGTGATAGAAGGTATACCCAACTGTCTCCTTTGGGTATCCTATGAAGACACATTTTTCCGATTTGGGTTCAAGCTTATCAGGTTGAAGCTTTTTCACATAAGCATCGCAACCCCAAACTTTCGAAGCGACAACTTTGGTTTCTTGCCAAACCATAGTTCATAAGGTGTCGTCTCAACGGATTTTGATGGTGTCCTATTTAACGTGAATGTGGCCGTCTCTAAAGCATAACCCCAAAAGCGATAGCGGTAAATCGGAAATAGACATCATAGATCGCACCATATCTAGTAAAGCACGATTCTGACGTTCGGACACACCATTACGCTGTGGTGTTCCGGTGGCGTGAGTTGCGAAACTATTCCGCATTGCTTCAAATGTAGACCAAACTCGTAACTCAAATATTCTCCTCCACGATCAGATCGTAGAAACTTTATTTTCTTGTTACGATGATTTTCAACTTCACTCTGAAATTCTTTGAACTTTTCAAATGTTTTAGATTTATGCTTCATCAAGTAGATATACCCGTATCTCGCTTAAATCATCCTGTGAAGGTGATAAAATAACGATATCCGCCACGAGCTTCAACATTCATCGGACCACATACATCTGTATGTATGATTTCCAACAAATCTGTTGCTCTCTCCATACAACCGGAGAACGGTGTTTTAGTCATCTTGCCCATGAGGCACGGTTCGCAAGTACCAAGTGATTCATAATAAAGTTGTTCCAAAAGTCTATATGTATGGAGTTTCTTCATGCGCTTTACACCGATATGACCTAAACGGCAGTGCCACAAATAAGTTGCACTATCATTATCAACTCTGCATCTTTTGGCTTCGACATTATGATTATGTGTACCACTACTGTCGAGATTCAATAAGAATAGACCACTCTTCAAGGGTGCATGACCATAAAAGATATTACTCATATAAATAGAACAACCATTATTCTCTGATTTAAATGAATAACCGTCTCGCATTAAACAAGATCTAGATATAATGTTCATGCTCAAGCTGGCACTAAATAACAATTATTTAGGTCTAAAACTAATCCCGAAGGTAGATATAGAGGTAGCGTGCCGACCGCGATCACATTGACTTTGGAACCATTTCCCACGCGCATCGTCACCTCGTCCTTTGCCAGTGCTCGCTTATTCCGTAGTCCCTATTTCGAGTTGCAAATATTAGCAATGAGAACCAAGATCAAATACCCAGGTGCTACTACGAGCTCTAGTAAGGTACACATCAATAACATGTATATCACATATACCTTTGTTCACTTTGCCATCCTTCTTATCCGCCAAATACTTGGGGCAATTCCGCTTCCAGTGACCAGCTTGCTTGCAGTAGAAGCACTCAGTTTCAGGCTTAGGTCCAGATTTGGGTTTCTTTTCTTGAGCAGCAACTTGCTTGCTGTTCTTCTTAAAGTTCCTTCTTCTTTCCTTTGCCTTTTCTTGAAACTAGTGGTCTTGTTGACCATCAACACTTGATGCTCCTTCTTGATTTCTACCTCCGCAGCTTTTAGCATTGCGAAGAGCTCGGAAGTGTCTTGTTCATCCCTTGCATATTATAGTTCATCACGAAGCTCTTGTAGCTTGGTGGCGATGATTGGAGAATTACATCAATGACACTATCATCCGGAAGATTAACTCCCAGTTGAATCAAGTGATTATTATACCCGGACATTTTGAGTATGTGCTCACTTGTGAACTATTCTCCTCCATCTTGCAGCTATAGAACTTATTGGAGACTTCATATCTCTCAATCCGGGCATTTGCTTGAAATATTAACTTCAACTCCTGGAACATCTCATATGCCCCATGACGTTCAAAACGTCGTTGAAGACCCGGTTCTAAGCCGTAAAGCATGGCACATTGAACTATGGAGTAGTCATCAGCTTTGCTCGCGAGACGTTCACAACTTCTCGGCGTTGCTCTCGCAGCACTGGCACCCAGCGGTGCTTCGGGGCGTAATTCTTCTGCAAAGCAATGAGGATAATCCTCAAATTCTGGACCCGATCCGTGTAATTGCTACCATCATATTTCAACTTTGCTTTCTCAAGGAACGCATTAAAATTCAACGGAACAACAAAGACGAGCCATCTATCTACAACAAACATAGATAAGCAAAATACTATCAGTGCTAAGTTCATGATAATTTTAAGTTCAATTAATCATATTATTTAAGAACTCCCACTTAGGCAGACATCTCTCTAGTCATCTAAGTGATCACGTGATCCAAATCAACTAAACCATAACCGATCATCACGTGAGATGGAGTAGTTTTCAATGGTGAACATCACTATGTTGATCATATCTACTATATGATTCACGCCGACCTTTCGGTCTCCGTGTTCGAGGCCATATCTGCATATGCTAGGCTCGTCAAGTTTAACTGAGTATTTCGGCGTGTGCAAAACTGGCTTGCACCCGTTGTAGATGGACGTAGAGCTTATCACACCCGATCATCACGTGGTGTCGGGCACTACGAACTTTTAGCAACGGTGCATACTCGGGAGAACACTTCTTGATAATTTTTAGTGAGAGATCATCTTAAAATGCTACCGTCAATCAAAGCAAGATAAGATGCATAAAGGATAAACATCACATGCAATCAATATAAGTGATATGATATGGCCATCATCATCTTGTGCTTGTGATCTCCATCTCCGAAGCACCATCATGATCACCATCGTCACCGGCGCGACACCTTGATCTCCATCGTAGCATCGTTGTCGTCTCGCCAACTATTGCTTCCTCGACTATCGCTACCGCTTAGTGACAAAGTAAAGCAATTACATGGCGTTTGCATATCATACAATAAGCGACAACCATATGGCTCCTGCCAGCTTGATAACTTGGTTACAAAACATGATCATCTCATACAATAAAATATAGCATCACGTCTTGACCATATCACATCACAACATGCCCTGCAAAAACAAGTTAGACGTCCTCTACTTTGTTGTTGCAAGTTTTACGTGGCTGCTACGGGCTGAGCAAGAACCGTTCTTACCTACGCATCAAAACCACAACGATAGTTTGTCAAGTTGGTGCTGTTTTAACCTTCGCAAGGACCGGGCGTATGCCACACTCAGTTCAACTAAAGTGAGAGAAAGCAGACACCCGCCAATCACCTTTAAGCAACGAGTGCTCGGGCGGTGAAACCAGTCTCGCGTAAGCGTCTGGCGTAATGTCGGTCCGGGCCGCTTCATCTCACAATACCGCTGAACCAAAGTATGACATGCTTTGGTAAGCGGTATGACTTATATCGCCCACAACTCACTTGTGTTCTACTCGTGCATATGACATCAACGCATAAAACCAGGCTCGGATGCCCTTTGTTGGGGAACGGAGTAATTTCAAAAAATTTCCTACGCACACGCAAGATCATGGTGATGGCATAGCAACGAGAGGGGAGAGTGTGTCCACGTACCCTCGTAGACCGAAAGCGAAATCGTTATGACAACGCGGTTGATGTAGTCGTACGTCTTCACGATCCGACCGATCCAAGTGCCGAACGTACGGCACCTCCGTGTTCAGCACACGTTCAGCTCGATGACGATCCCCGGACTCCGATCCAGCAGGTGTCGGGATGAGTTCCGTCGGACGACGGCGTGGTGGCGATGATGATGCTCTACCGGCGCGAGGCTTCGCCTAAACTCCGCGACAATATGACCGAGGTGGAATATGGTGGAGGGGCACCCGCACGGCTAAGGAACGATCCGTAGATCAAATTGTGTGTTCTAGGGTGCCCCCTGCCCCGTATATAAAGGAGCAAGGGGTGCGGCCGGCCCTAGGAGGAGGCGGAGGAGTCCTACTCCCACCGAGTAGGACTCCCCCTTTCCTAGTTGGATTAGGACTTGGGGGAGGGAAGAGGAAGGCGCCGCCCCTCTCCTGTCCTATTCGGACTAGGGGAGGGCGCGGCCTGCCTGGCCGGCCCTCCTCTTCTCCCTCATGGCCCACTAAGGCCCATTAACCCCGGGAGTGTTCGGTAACCCCGGTGTTCCGGTAAAATCCCGATTTCACCCGGAACTATTCCGAAGTCCAAACATAGGCTTCCAATATATCAATCTTTATGTCTCGACCATTTCGAGACTCCTCGTCATGTCCGTGATCACATCCGGGACTCCGAAAAAACTTAGGTACATCAATACTCATAAAATTGTCATCGTAACGTTAAGCGTGCGGACCCTACAGGTTCGAGAACTATGTAGACATGACCTAGAACTATTCTCGGTCAATAACCAATAGTGGAACCTGGATGTTCATATTGGTTCCTACATTTTCTACGAAGATCTTTATCGGTCAAACCGCATAACAACATACGTTGTTCCCTTTGTCATCAGTATGTTACTTGCCCGAGATTCGATCGTCGGTATCCAATACCTAGTTCAATCTCGTTACCGGCAAGTCTCTTTACTCGTTCCATACATCATTTCATAACTAACTCATTAGTTACAATGCTTGCAAGGCTTAGGTGATGAGTATTACCGAGAAGGCCCAGAGATACCTCTCCGACAATCGGAGTGACAAAACCTAATCTCGAATTATGCCAAATCAACATATACTTTTGGAGACACCTGTAGAGTACCTTTATAATCACCCAGTTATGTTGTGACGTTTGGTAGCACACAAAGTGTTCCTCCGAACGGAGTTGCATAATCTCATAGTTGCGGGAACTTTGTATAAGTCATGAAGAAAGCAATAGCAACATACTAAAGCGATCAAGTGCTAAGCTAACGGAATGGGTCAAGTCAATCACATCATTCTCCTAATGATTTGATCCCGTTAATCAAATGACAACTCATGTCTATGGTTAGGAAACATAACCATCTTTGATTAACGAGCTAGTCAAGTAGAGGCATACTAGTGACATTACATTTGTTTATGTATTCACACATGTATTATGTTTCCGGTTAATACAATTCTAGCATGAATAATAAACATTTATCATGATATAAGGAAATAAATAATAACTTTATTATTGCCTCTAGGGCATATTTCCTTCAGATGGTGGTTTCCAGAAGATGCTAGTCTTCGGTAGGACTAGGCCTTCTCTCTATTCTGGCATTTCTGCAGCCCAGTTCACATATACAGCCTTCCTTTGATAATGTTGTATATGTAGTGTAGATCCTTGCTTGCGAGTACTTTGGATGAGTACTCACGGTTGCTTTGCTCCCCCTTTTCCCCCTTTCTTCTTCTTTCCGGTTGAGGCGACCAGATGACGGAGCCAGGAGCCGATGCCACGGCGATGCTTACTACTACGTGGAGGTCGCCGATGACCGGGGAGTAGTTAGGAGGCTCCCAGGAAGGAGGCCTTGCCTTTTCGATCGATGTTGCTTTTGTGTTAGCCTTCTTAAGGCAAACTTGTCTAACTCATGTCTGTACTCAGATATTGTTGCTTCCGCTGACTCTTGTGTATTCGAGCTTATGTATTCAAGCCCTCGAGGCCCCTGGCTTGTAATATAAAGCTTGTATTATTTTATTTTGTGTCTAGAGTTGTGTTGTGATATCTTCCCGTGAGTCCTTGATCTTGATCGTACACATTTGCGTGTATGATTAGTGTACGATTGAATCGAGGGCGTCACACGCTCGAGTGGCGGCGGCAACGAGGGAGGCCCCAACTACCTAGGGGACGAAGCAACGGCAAGTCCTTCAACCTCTCCCATTGTTGGATGGTCATCAACGGGGATGAGAAGTTCAAGACGCAATATGTCGCCCTCATGGCGCGTGGGAGGAAGAAAGCTGTTGAGGAGGTTGGGGAGGGCAAAAAGTCACGACTGCAGGAGAAGACCAACTCCAAGAAGGAAGACAAGCGGGATGCAACGTCGATCGCCTTGCTTGCAACCGTGAAGGACATGATGAGTAAAAAGGACTCAAGGGAAGAGAAGCGCCGGAAAGACAAGGAAGAGCAAATGAATGCCTTCATGGAGATCCAAAGGAAGAGGCTCGAGATGGACACGGAAAAGCAAGACAATATGCTTCAGATGGAGGCGAAGAAGCAAGCCAAGATGCTCGAGATCGAGGCCACCAATGCCAAGACCAAGGCGGTAGAAGTGGCGCTCGAGAGCATGATGACGGGGGTCGAGATCATGAAGGTGGACCTCAACACCGTGTCACCAAGGAAGAGGCCATGGTTCGAGAAGATGTATGCCGACATGCTCAAGTTCGACGACGAGTGATCTATGGCGGCGAGCGCCATCCATTTTTTGTAGGGATTTTTATTTCTGTGCCGCTGGTTTGTTAGTTCTACTCATTCATCCTCATGCTCTTAACTTTTGCTCACTTTTCCCCACTCCCTTGCCCGAAACCCTCAGAACTGGTGACAGTGGACGTTGTCGTCGGGTCAATGGCTTGACTATTAACTCTGACGAGTGGGGCCATGTAGGGCCGAGTCCACATTTTAATCGTTACGTGCTAACGAGTGGGGCCGCAAAACTGACACCCACTGTAACCTGAATCAGATCGAGTCGCTTCCGCGCCGCCCCCTCCGCCGCCGTCGTGCCGCCTCCGCCGCATCTACCCTCTCTCCCCATCTAGGATTAGGAAGCGATGTCGGGGGAGCACCCCGTCCGGCCCATCGACCGTGGAGATGATTGGGTCGAATCAGAGGCAGATAATTCATGGATTCCACCTGGGTAAGCATCGTTTTCCTCTCAAATTGATTAGGAGATCCGTAAATTAGGTTGTATTTGACCACCGTTGGCGTGAATCAGCGCAATTTTTCTGAAATTTTTTGGCCTAACCGTGCCCTTTATTTCAACCGAATAGGGTTGATCCTGCACTTGCTTTTCGGTTGGCGGTTAGAATGGAAACTAGTGAGCTGCGTGGAACTAAACCGTATCTGATTTCTGGATTTTTCTATCCGAAAGTGGTAGAAACCAGCATTTCGTTCACAGATTTCTGCGAGGCACTCTGTTGTGAGTATTCGTGGAGCCCTGCCGATGCTGTTGAACTGAGATATTTCGACAGTACCGTCCCATTAACTTGTGATGAACATCTGGGATTGCTATTTAGTTTGAATGCTGACAGCCATTTCGGTAAAATCCTTATCGGTGTGCTTCAGGCACGCAAACAACGTACTCCAAAGGGGAAGGGTGTTCAGACATCATCTATTTACGCTAATAGCGGCGTCCTCGCACTCTTTGTAGGTCGAGACCAAGTAAACCTAGTGGTTCTGAAAGCCAGAACATGTCAGCTGCCGCTAATTCTGCCACTTCTCCTCTCCCTTCTACACCTGATGTAGAAGTAGATGCAGAGCCTGACGAGGAAGTGCCTCGACACGATGATGAGGATGAGATTCTATTCCCTGAACTGGTAGATAGAGTCAGTCAACAGGCAATGGAAGATGAATATCCAGAGGAGCCTAGCAGCCGTGCTAGATTTGATGACACTGACGATGAAGAGAGGGAGGACAACATCGACTCCTTAGTTTTACAAGAATATGATGGCGAGGACATGCCAACAATTGAGTGGAACAGGGAGAATCCTCAACTTACTCCAGGAACCATATTCGAGTCGATGGTGGACTGTCGTAATGCAGTGACTACATATTGCATTCTCACTGAAAACTCCTATGAGGTTGATAGGAGTGAGCCAGGAAGATTCACTGCTCATTGCCCTTATGATAGGTGTAGGTGGAGGTTGCATGCATCCACTATGCTAAAGAGCAAATTGATTCGGGTATTACAACTAAATCTTTTTTCTTCAGATTATTTATCCATTTGATATTCAGATAATGTGTGTTGTTTCTTAATTGTATTTGACATAATTTTTCATTTTGTTTCAGATAAAAAACAACCCACACGGGCACACTTGCCCACCTGGAGGGGGAGGGGGAAAGGACAAATCAAAGCTTGCAAAGACTAGGTGGGTGGTAGATGCAATCTTGGATTGGGTGAGGGAAACACCAACAATTGGTCCAACAACACTCCATGGGAAGCTATTTGAGAAGTACAAGATTAATATACCTTACATGAGGATTTTCTATGCTAAGGAAAGGGCTCTTGATAGGATTAATGGTCCATGGAATGAGAGTTTTCAGTTGCTTTACACCTTCAAAGCTCAAGTGAAGACGGCTAGTCCAGGGAGTGTTGTAGAGATTGACAAGCATACAGTTCAGTACAAATTAAAAGGGAAGACAGTGGAGAAGGAGTGCTTCAGGAGGGCTTTTGTTTGTTTCAAGGCTTGCTGGCAGGGGTTTCTGAATGGTTGTAGGCCCTATTTGGCTGTCGATGCAACTGCTTTGAATGGAAGATGGAGAGGCTAGCTAGCAACAGCTTCTGCAGTTGATGGACACAACTGACTGTTCCCAGTTGCATTTGGTGTGTTGGAGGCAGAGTCTGAGGAGAGTTGGGTCTGGTTTCTGCAGCAGTTGCACAACATTATAGGCACACCCTTAGGTTTAGTTATACACACGGATGCTTGCAAGGGTTTAGAGAGTGCAATAGAAATTGTATTCCCTAGAGTGGAACATAGGGAATGTATGCGACACCTAGCACGGAATTTTAAAAAGAAATTCAAAGGCAAAGTTTATGATGAGAACCTATGGCCAGCATCATACACATGCAGCTTGACGAAGCATGAGCACCATTTGAGAGCGTCGTATGCTCACAATCCTTTGGTGAAGGAGTACATGGATGAACATCATGGAAAGGTGTGGTCAAGAAGCAAATTCAATGAAATCTGCAAAGTAGACTATGTGACCAATAACCTCATTTGAGTATTTCAATGCAAAGTTCAAGTCAGTGAAAGGGCTTTTGTTGTGGCAAGCATTTGATAAGATCAGGCAGATGATCATGATAAAGATGGCTCTTCGTAAAAGAATCGCAGAAACACAATATGTTGGCCATCTTATGCTCCCATCTCTGATTAAGGCATTGCATGCCAAGGCAAGAGGACTAAGGATGAAATGCATTCGACTGTCAACATACGAGGCTGAGGTGACATACACTGACAGTAAAAATAGGGAATGGAGATATCCAGTGAACCTTGCAACTATGGAATGCAGCTGTAGGCAATGGCAGATCCGCAGGAAGCCGTGCATACATGCCCTACATCTCATGCCTGTTATTGGAGGTGAAGATGGTGAGGTTGAGCAGTATTGCTCTGAATATTTCTCTGTTGCCAAATTTAGGGATGCTTATGCTGAAAATGTGCCTGCACTCTTGGAAAAAGACCAATGGAACATAGTAGACCCAGGGTTCAAACTCCATTCTCCTGTACTGACTAGACCACCAGGAAGACCAAGGAAAAACAGGATAAGAGCTGGTGAAGAGGGTCGTGTAAAAAACAACATAAGTGCAAAAGATGTGGTATCCTAGGGCATATTGCTAGGCATTGTATTAATCCAGTTGATGCATCATTTGGAGAAGAGGAACAATGGGCAGCAGCAAATGCAGAGGAGAATGCAGCAGCAGAGGAGAATGCAGCAAGTTTAGAGGAGAATGAAGCAACTGAAGTAGCAGCTTGGTATGTGTGCAACCTTCCCTTTTTTGCATTTGTTCTCTTTTTTATCGATGGCTAAGCTTATTTCGGTTTGACCCAGCTCTAGGTTAATTAGAGGTACATGACAGAAAAGACCTAGAGAGGAAGAAACTTCGGTTGAACCATCATCTGATGCAGAATTTGAAACCATGGCTTATGAAGGTTTTGAAGCTATAAGAGAGGTGGAAGTTATTTTGTCTGAAGTTCCTTTAAGGATTAGTGAACCCACAGATGACCGTCAACTGGTCATCACTTGCTCGGTCAGTCAAAGGTCAACAAAACCGCCACCACCGGAAGTGAAGATCAGAAGCAACAAGACAAAGCTTTCAAAAGCACAAAATATCCGAGCTAGGGAAACCAGGAGCAAGACGGTTAACCCATACCGGAACACAAGGAGCAAGGCAAAGATTCGAATTTGAACTTAAATGCAAGTCATAAACTTTGAACTTTAAGGATTGGTAATAAGGATTCTGTCGTCAATTTGAACTACTGCGAAAACTTGTAAGGTGTGTAATAATTCTATTTGTAATTTGATGTGAAATTTGAGGTAGAATACAAAACTGAGGCAAAATTTGAATTTTAGGCAAACTATGAATTTAAACCAACACTTGAAGTCCATTGCCATGTGGTGCGAGTTGCAAAGTGTTAAACTATTATAAACGTTAAGTGATCAATCCGATCTCTTTTGCGTGGTAAAACTTGTATTCATCAGAAATGTGCTCCAAATGAGCTCCCAAGCTAGGGTAAACATCCCCATTTGTAATCAAGTTTTTTTTGAACCTACTCTAAATGAGCCAAATATTTTTTTATTAACACCTATTCAATCTATATAGTGTAGATTCGAAGTATCACTATTTATTGAATTAATCTTCATATTTTTACATTTTTTTGAAAAAATATACTTTAATAGAAAACCATTAAAAACACGTTTAAAATATGAAAATGGAAAACTAAGTTCAGATCCTTCTTATTCACTTTGAAATCAAGCTTTGGTGATTTTTTTAGTTTTCAAAAACCGAAAGGAACCCTACCTCCTCTCCTTGGTCTCTATGAAATGTTGTACGTGATAGCTCATATGTGTGAAGGTTTTTTCTTGAAAATGTTCATAGACAAAGTTTATGATTTTTTGTTGGTAACACGTTGCATAAGACAACATTGTGCGCAGGTTTTTTTTTTTAAATTAATGGTGCTCATTTGACCTCGATCGTGCTAGCTAGGTTTTTTTTGTAAATGTCCGGACACCTAGTTTAGTATTTTTCCTCGTTAGTGTGTCTTATAAAACGACGAACGGCGAAGGTTTCATATTGTTTTGATTTATTTTTGAAAATTAGTCATGCTCAGTCAAAGCCTTGAAAACCCCGTTGACCAGCTCAAAACCCCGCGGGGTTTCGCCTAACCCTAGCTCCGAACGCCAACCGTCCGATCATACCCTAGCACCAAGCGACAACCCTCAGATGTGGTCTTCTAGAAGGAATTCCGAGGGCAGGTTGCGTGTAGGCTCCGCGCCGTTGGATCACATGGACGGCTCCACATCGTTGGATCCTGGGGTGATCCACGAGAGTTGTTGGTTGTGCCTCCCCTTTCTTCTGCTGCTTATTCTGCGACGACGAGAGGATCCACTCCTCTGTTTCTTCTTCTCCGATGACGAGAGGAGCCACTCCTCTACTTCTTATTCTCCGGCGACTTTGGGCGATACGTCGAGCTCCACTTGAAGCTACTCGTGGACCCAAAGACGGTCCACTTCCCATGGAAGCGATGTCCTGATCGCCCATGCAGCAGCGCTCTTGTCTGGTTGACTTCGAAGGAGGTCAAGAATGGCAACTATGGGCGCGAGTTCGTGAAATGCTAGAGCAAGCCAGAGGGGCAGGTTAGATCTCATGATTTTTCTTTGATTTCTTTTTCTATTTGCTTTTAATTCTTTTTCCTTGGATCTGGGATTTAGGGTTCATGTTTTCGTTTTAGATCGTGAAGAAATGCACACATTTTGAATGGATGGATGACTACGTTAAGCGGATTCAATTCAATGGGGCCCAACCCAGGAGCTCAATCTGCCGTCAGCACCAACGAATTTGGTCTCTGAAAGTGTTGCTCTGACAGTTGGGGATGCAGATCTGAAGGGGGAATTAAAGAAGATGAACAAGAACTGGAAGTAGATGATTCAATTGAACAAGCAGGCGAATCTGATAGCTTTAGGATTTTATCCCTTATATTTTTGTATAATTGCTCTAGGATTTTCTTAGTTGCTAGTCATCACTCGTTAGAGATGTTATTAGTCTGGTGTCATGTGCTCTAGGATTTGGTTAAATTTGTGGATCATGTGCTCTAGGATTTGCTTAAATTTGTTGATCATGTGCTCTAAGATTTGCTTAAATTTATGGATCATGTGCTCTATGCTCTGTGTTGCTTAATTTGTGGATCATGTTAGTTTCGTCAGTTTTGTACACTTTCAGTTTCTTCAGTTTCGTCAGACAACACCGACCGTAGAAGAAAAAAAAACGTATTTCTAGGCCCAAATTGAAACTAAGCTCTGGTTGGACCGTCGCATTGCGTTGAGTGTCGAAGGCCCACAAAGATAAAATAGGCCTAGAAAATAGTGCATGCGCTAGCTCTGTTTTTTGCTTGATTATTGCCATGCCGAACAAAGATAGTGCATGATGGTAAATCGATTTATTGTCGGACTTGCCGATGTCAAATTCATTTGTACATATCGTGGCAATTTCCTTCTGTACATAGCCTACGGCACAACACTTTGATTTTTTGACATGTGGGTATTATGAACATGTTTTTGTTGTAAGAAAAATATTGTATACACGATTTTTTGTTTTTGTTATTAAGAGCATGTCAGATTTAATTATGTAGATCATCATATCCATCTGAAACCACGTCTAAAATAAAGTCTGGTGGCACCATTAGCCACCATATCCATCTAGAGAGCATGTGTAGGGCTCGGCTACCGCACCATATCCATCTAGAGAGCATGTCTAGGGCTCGGCTACTGCACCATATCCATCTACCGATATCTCACGTAGCAAGCATACATCCATAACATAGAAAATAGCAACCATAGCATAGTTCTTACATAAAACATAGGGTGCCCTAAAACATTTTTTGTGTGGGTGAAATAATGTATTACTCATCACGAAAGGTTCAAACAATCAATGGCAACTAGCTCTGTCGCTACCAAAGGCCCCGACCCTATCCAAGTCATAGTTCTGCCTTCTAAACGAGCAAACTTACCTAAGCTATCACTAATTTATTGCGTAGATAGATATATCCACCTCTTTTGCCTGGATCAACTTCACTGCAACAATGGAGTCAATCAGGATCATAACTGGAAGAGCTAACGACAAACCCTCCATACACGCACATAGTTCAGCTTCGAGGGTAGCCAACGACATACCATAAATATATAACACGTTGTACATAAAAGAGTTCATGGTACAGCCAACCACATAACATAAAAATATATAAAAAGCCCTAACGGGCAAGACAAGCTTCACGAGACCGGCCGGGCCTTCACCACCATCTTCACTGCGCCTTATCTTTAGTGCTCCTCCTCCATGCCATCCTCGCTGAGGTAGTAGGGGAGGCTGTGCATACCGTTGCGGGTGGGGAAGATGCTATCGAAGTCCGTGAAGATGTTGTAGGTGGTGAATGCGATGAACTTGCACCCACACCAAAACACCTTGCCGAGGAGGTAGTACTGTAGCGACCTGACCCAAAATCGGTCAAGTCTCTGTGTCTGTACCATCCCAAGATCATGCTGGTACTCACAGTACATCGATAAAGTAATCAAAGTTCAATCACACCTGAATTTTATTACACGATTCTCATATAGAGTCTTTATTACAAGGGAATAAATTCGGCTCAAGGCCAACTCATGAGAAATAAACTACTAATGCTGCGAGCGTAGAAGTAAAGCGAGTCCATCCGACTCCAAAGGGCAATCGCCAAGCGCGGGCGTAGCCTCACTCTGATCGGAATATACCTCGCAACATAAGATGTTGCAGCCATGTAGGTCAGCTTTTTGAATAAGCCGCAAGTCATGAAGAATAACAATAATAAAATTACTAACACTATATGCATTTTGGCTGTGGAGCTCTAAGTTTCATCATTTTGCGAAAAGCCAATTTTATCCTACTACAGTGGACTTGTTTGCAAATTACTACTAATTGTTGGTAGTTATTGAGATGGTTCCGCCAACCAGAATCTCGTTCCCAAATTATTAAGTCATAAACCCCTCAAATTAATTCATTAGTTTTAGTGTTGAGAATTCCGAATACTTCCAAGTTCCAGAGGCTCAAAATGTCCGTAACCGGGGACACGGCTAATCGATTAGATCTTTAACTCTGCAGAGGTTTGCGCACTTTCCCATAAGAATCATTCCCTCCTTTAAAGTCTTCGCACTTCATGGTGTTTGAAGACGGGACGAATGAAACAGAGTCTTCCAAAGAGTTCTTCAGCTCTGCCGGTACCCATCCAATCCTACCGTTCTTCTACATCTCGTAGTACCGTCCAGACAGCGTCACTACTAGGGTTGACCCAACCAGAGCCCATAATGGCTTGCGGCTGCACAGGTAAGCTTCCGGTCATGGGCCATCCATCCGTCTCTTCGTGGCTGGGTGAAGCTTTCCGCAAGATGTCATGGCACTTCTCCATGCATCCCGGCCAACCACTGGGTTCTCCAGGTGCCCGTCAACCGTCCTCCACCCGATAGTGAATTTCCGAAGTCCATCTTGATCATTGTAGTTCATGGGGTTGTCATCATCATTGACTCTCACATCTTGCTTATGAATTTCACTCAACCCAAAACCCGTCTACGTGCATAGCAAAGTAAACTACTTAAATCCGGGGTCATGGTAACAAGGGGATTGGTTCATCCTACCACATGATACTACTCAAGATTATAACTTCAAAATTTCAACTACTGCATGCATGGTGGGGTGGTGATAATTCTAATGCACAAAAACATAGGTATAGAAAATAACATGATCAAAACTTGCCTTCTTGATGATCCTCGTAAGCTAAAGATTAAGTAGTAGCAAGCTTCGCACTCCGGAAACTCTACCGAGACAAACAAATCACAATAAGCATATAGCAATAGGATCACATAACACAATAGCATAACAAAAGTAACATAACACACCAAAACAACCAAATCAAAATCCAAAGGGAAACTCAAAGAAAACCAACTCAAGTTTCCTACTTCAAACAATAACTAAAATAGTTTTATATAACAAAATTTTCTTAACATAACCTAATCATGGTTTTATGTTAACTAAACAGAAAATATTTCATTAAGCAACTAGGAGCAAGAAGAATTAAATAAAAATCTATTATGAAACTCCTATTAGGCCTAATTCAATTTCTATTAAGAAAATAAAATAAAATTTTTTATTTATTATAAATAAAAGTTCATCCTATAAAGTGACAGAAACTATCCTAGAATAATAAATCACATGTTAAAATAAATTTATTTACTAATTAAATTAATAGGAAAACAGTAGCTAGTTAATTAATTAGGATTAACAAGATTCTGCTTAAAACTATTTTTTATTAATCCTAAAATACCCAATTTAATTTCTATGGTTTGGCAATGTCAAAATAAAGTTGGGATAAAAAGAATCATCCAAAAATAATTTTTCTAACTCAAATTATAGCAGATTTACTATTCTGGCTAAAACTAAAATAAAGCAATTTAAAATAATTTTAACATAGCTAAATATATATTCCACAGAAACTATAGAAAATTTGCAAACCAACAAAAAAAGAATCACCTAAAAATAATAAACAGAATAAAAGATATGAATTTTTCAAAACAGGAACTATTCTGTTAAAACAGAAAATGAAATTAAAAGAAAAAAAGCCTAATGGGCCTAAACTGTGCACTGGGCGTAGAATAACCTAAACGGGCCTAGGGTTAAACTAAAACGGGCCGGCTCAAAAATAAAAACCTAACTAACTAAACCGTAAACGAACCGGTCGAACCGGGCGGTTTTATTTAAAAGAAATACCCCTTCGGGGGTTCTAATCTATACCGTCGATTTGAGATCGGACGGGGGAGGTGTTCTCCGGTGACTTACCGGAGCTCGGCGGCGGCGGCGGCGGCGGCGACGAGTGCGATGAGGGCTCCGGTCGTCGGGGAGGTCGGGGGAGTGGCCTGGGGGGTGCGGACGAGGTCGGGGAGTGGTCTGGTGGAGTCGGTGGGGGTCGGGAATGGCTAGGGCGGCGACGGCGACGAGAATGGCGGCGGCGGGGGACTCGGGGTCCGGTGAGCTTGGGAGAGAGGAGGAGGGTCCGGCGAGGCTAGGGGAATGGGGTGCGGAGGCCCGGCTTAAATAAGTGGGGCCTCGGCTAAGCTTGAGGCGATCGAGGCGGATCGGGATCCCGGATCCTTCGGGATCCGCGATCTGTGGCGCAAGCGTGGCGTGGGCGAGGTTGAAGATGGGGCGGGTCCACTGTCGATTGAGAGAGAGAGGGTGGAGCGGGCGGCATCGCCAAGGGTTTTCAGGCGAGGCGAGTGAGGCGCCGGCCATTGGGCCGGCTCGGTGGCCAGTGGGCCATTGGTGAGCCAGCTGGTGGGGGTTTGTTGGCTGGGCGAGAGGCTGGCGCGCCTAGGGGGGTTTCTAATTTTTTGAATTTATTTTTTAATAAAACAAAAACAGAAATAAAACAATAACTATAAATATTTTATATAGGGTATATATATACCAAAATGATCGGGAATATTCCTATCATTTGAACATTTTTCCAAAGGCAAAATCCAAACTTTATAAAAATCCATTTTTTCAAATTCAAATAAAATTGATTTGAATCCAAAACTTTGGCAATGTTTTTCCTCTGATATTTTTGGAGTGTCATGTTTACTCCTCTCATACTTTTGATCAAGCATTTATCAGGTATAGTTTTTGAAATGATTCCCACTTGCCAAAGTCTGAAATTCAAATTCAAAACTCAAAATTCTCTGAAACTTCAAATGGCATTCAAATTCAAACAGGATGCATAGGATGCTTAGCTATAATTGTAAAACATTCCAAATAGGAAATTTGGGATGTTACAAGTACGCATCGAATCTGTTGGTGAAGTTGGTGAGGAGCCCTATCGCCGGAGTGGTGGAGTTTGGACGCACTTCCAGCAGTCAGAACATCACTGGCGAGCCCGCCGGGAGGTGGGCGAAGCCCGCACCGAGGAACCACTAGGCAAACTCCTTTCCACCCCTCCAGCGTGAGAACGCCCACACGCGGAGCGTCGTCTCCACGACAAGATCGGCGGGATACCGCCTCTCCGGCATACTCGGTGGGAGCTGGAAGGTGGGGCTGTTGTACTGCATCCTCGCCTGGCTTTGAGAGTGCTCTGGGTTTGGGTGAAGAAGAGAAGGGGGCGGCACAAATGGATGTGTGGAGAATAGGTGGAGGCGTGGGTGGTATAAATAGAGAAAGGGGAAGGGAAGGGGAGTGGCACCGACCGCGCTTTGGATTTGGTACGTTCAAATGAGCGGTGTCGATCGATATGCCACTTTAATTTCCACGTTGAATAGATGTGAGTGGATCGAAAAGTTTGAACGATGCTATACATCGAGGAGACAAGCGTGCGAGATGAGAAGAACCAGCAGCAGCGACCGTCCCCGCGTCCGTGGCGGCTGAGGCCGGTCAGCGTCCGTGGCGGCTCGGGTGCAGAAAGAGGGGAGGTCAGCGCATCGTGGCGGCGGGCATTAGCGCATGCAGGCAGGCTAGCTACGTGCATGCATAGCAGGCTCATGTCGTTGCGGCACGCGCAGGGCCCAACAATCTAACCATGGCCCAACGGGCGAACAGCGGCACTGTCCGACGCGGCCCCAATTGTCAGGTCCAACGGGCGACACAGTCCAGCGCTGCCCCACTGGTCAGAGTTAACGGTCAAAGCACTGACCCGACGGCATCCGCCATTTGCGACCATTTATGATGGTTTCAGACAAGGGAGTGGGGAAAAGTAAGCAAAAGTTAAGAGCGTGGTGATCAATGAGTAGAGCTAAGGAACCAGGGGCATAGATGTAAATAACCCTTTTTTGTATGCCAGCAAGTGTGCTGGCATGACCACGATCGAGATGCCGTGGTCGAATTCCCGCCCCTTTTTGAGCCATCATGAACTATATGGTCTTTTTTTAAGGCTGGCATTGTATGTCGGCTGCTGGCATGGTGCCGGCATGAACTTTGAGCGACATCATGACTTCTGGTAAGATCTATGGCCACGGGCCTTTCAAATTTGTGCGTAGACATGAAATAGGTCGCGGGCTTTGGACGCAGGGCCGACCCAAAAGAAAAACAGGGCAGACATCGAGCGGGCGGTCGACCCAAACAGACGAAAAGCGGACAAAATCGATGTCCGTTTGGGTCGGTACGTTGGAGTCGCTCTTATGCCTTAACCAATGGGCTTCAAATTTTCTTCTAGAGTAGCTGCCCTTTAGGACTTCGGACCACGAATTGGCATACGTGGAGAGGGTGGGATACACAGTAGATTGGACGAACGAGAATGATCAAATTGTGAAATCCCACGTTTAACGAGGCATAGGGGTTGAGAGGGCTGGAAAGAGGCTTGGTTGTATACTATTCTAAAAATATTCAATGAAATTTATTTGCATTGCATATTAGCTGCTATATTATTATTTTTGTTTCTAATAGGCCCACAAAGATGTTGAACCCTTCCTTACATGACTATTGGTCATTATAGTCAGATTATGATTATGGACGAAGGAAGCATGGCTACACGGCAATATACCATAGACTCAAGTAAGTCTCTACCTCGCATGAAGATGATGGACGAAGGAAGCACGGCCACACAACAATATACAATAGACTCAAGTACGTCGCTACCTTGCATGAAGATGAGTGTTGGCTTCCAAAACTAAATGACCCAAAACTAATCCTTGTGTGGAAGAGGGGTTATAAGCAACCATAATGGCTTATAATGAAAGACTTGCTATTGCCATACCGAAGAATTTTAACAACTATGACATATCTATAAGGGCATCTCCAATGGAAGACGCTTAAGCAGACGCTTACAGAGAAAATAAATAAATGTTATTTAATTAAAAATCACCTAAGCTCTTTACGTCCCAACGCTAGACGCTAACCGCCATTGCCAAATATAATCACTAATCAAACAACCAACCCATCTCTATCGGGGGCGAAAAGGAACAGGCGGCCAATGCCAACCTTTGCGCCCATAGCATCCGACTCCAGGAATTCTGGGCTCAACCACCAATCGACGGGGAAATCGCTAGGAAATCAATCCTAGGGTCTCCCATTGGAGATGCCCTAAAGGGTTGTTTGGAGAACATGAAATAAATCTTCGGGTTGTTTGGATTTTATTGCTAATTACTAATCTACTATGCATATTTGGTTGACAACCCTCATATTGCAAGGAAGTTCAAAGCTTTGGAGAATGCTCAAAATATGTTGTGGGTTGCTCGGTGTTTGTAGCGTACATTTCCCGAAGCCGGAGATTGAAGATTGATTGCATATGTGGTGTTTGACTTGTGTTTTTGATAACAACCAAAAGACTGAACTATGGGTTGTATGGACTTGTTATTTTGGTTACAACCAAACATTGAACTATGGGTTTTATAATATGAGTTGTATGGACTCGTGATTCATATGGAATGTTGAACTCTGACATGAAATGAAATGACATTCAAGTTTTGTTCATCTTATGGAGTTACTGTTCTAATATGTTTTTGTAGTAATATGATGTCGAAGTTTTGTGGCAACTGCTTTTTTAGGATACATTAATAAGATTCAGTTATGGTGGAGAGTACAAAGTGTATACGGACTTATGAGAATACAAGAACAATATATCAAATTGAAGAGAAATCACTGAAGATTAAGAGATCTTCCTCCTCTCACCCTCGACACTAAGGCCAGACCTCTTGGACGCTTCACACTAGGATCAACTTAAACATGGAACCAGTCGGACGAAGCCAATCCACCATTGCTCTCTCTGTGCAAGCTCACATGGGGGGGGGGTGTATTTTGCACTGCCACACAATGAACCTGGCCGCAGCTTAAACGCACGACCGAGCCACCAGCACCACCGCATGGTGGTCTAGGCGTAGACTCACGTACGTCCACCCTCAGTAAAGCCAATTGGATGGTCCAAAAAACCTAATCCAACAAGAGGAACAAAGGATCAGACACCTTGAAGCAAGGCGGCGAAGATGTACCTTCTAGACCCAGCGCCGACCGTAAAAAGAAGATCATACACATTGAAGATGGACTTGGGAGGAGGTTTATTTCCGAGCACCGTCGCCACCACATCCATAGCTCGAGTGCTGCTGGATGACTCAACAACCCTAGCTATGAGGAGAACCCCAAATTACTACTACACCTACTCCTAGATCCGCACCACCCCTCTCCCGAATCCGTCGAGTCTAGATGGGAGGGGGGGAGGGGGGGTGGCGATGCGATGGGGGAGGTGGAGAAGGCAAGTAGCCTTTTTCTTTTTCTTTTCTCAGGAGCGAAACAAGAAAGACCTAGTAGAGTCTAAATGAAATTTCCACTTGTGACAACTACTTCAGACATTACAATTAAATGTCACCACACAGTAGTCTACGCATAGATCCGCGTCCATCCCCAACAAAAGTCGGCTGGATGATTCGAAAAACCTAATCCGACAAGGGGAACAAAAGGTCGAACGCTTTAAAGCAAGGCAATGAAGATGTACCTCCCAGATCCGGCGCCGGCCGCAAGAAGAAGAAGAAGATCATCACATTGAAGATAGATTTGGAAGAGGTTTAGTTCAAGCATCGTTGCCACCACATTAATGGCTGGATTGCCAGATAATTCAACAACCCTAACTACGAGCAGAAACTAAACTACTACTACAACTATACCCATCCCAGATCCGCACCACCCCTCCCCCGACTCTGTGTCTCCGTCAAAGCCGGGTGGAGGAGAGAGGAGCCTGGCGATGCAACGGGGGAGGTGGAGACGGCGAGTATCTTTTTTTTGCCCCTCAGGAGCAAAGCAAGGAAGACGTGAAGTGTGAACGAAATTTCTACTTGTGACAACTAGTCGGGCATTTTACAACTACAAAACGCATACAAAACAACAGTAACGACATCACTAGATCCAACCTTAACAATGTCGATTAACGTGGGTAAGTTCATCGTTTACATCTCCCAGCTATGCCGCGCATAGTACAATGACGAGCACTGAGATGTCGAAGCGGCTTAATTGCTATTTATGTCGATTCTCACACGTTAATTATTTTCCTCTCCGTTTAGTTCATACCAATCCAAGAGTTGAAGCGGAGTGTACGTACTAGGGGAGGCGCATGTCCGTCCAGGGGAGGCGCGCCTCCTGCTACGACTGGTGCAGCGACTTCACGTGCGCGCATGCCATCTTCGCCAGCGGGTTCGTCACCGCACCGGTCGCCGTCGTGCACTTCGTCAAGCGGCCCTACTCCGGCGCCACCATCTTGTTCGCAGGGTTCGCCGCGTTCTGCACTACCGTCAGCCTCATCCTCTGCTGCAAGTTCTACGCCGAGCTCAGCCGGCCGCCCTGGCCCCGGTGGCTGTCGTCGGCGTCCGCCGAAGCGCGCCATCTTGAACAGCAGGACGGCCGAGAGACGGAGGTGTCGTCGCACGAGCAGCTTCGCCACCCTGAGCAGGCCGTGATGGGGCGCGAGCGCGACCACCTGCGGGCCGGTCTCGTCCCGAGCTACGAGCACCCGGGGGGCGACGCCGAGTGCGCGGTGTGCCTCGGCGAGGTGGAGAAGGGAGAGGCGGTGCGGCGGATGCCGGTGTGCCTGCACGTGTTCCACACCGAGTGCATCGACCGGTGGCTGCGCTCGCACGCGACGTGCCCGATTTGCCGGAGCAGCGTCTTCACTCCGCCGGAAAGGCCACCGGAACTAGTGTTGAACGTCGAGTTGGCGCTCGTCTAGCTACCTTCAACGGGAACCAGTGGCTGGGGCGCCTTCATGTGGCGCCATTTGAGAAAAAAATTATGCGGACGTTTTCACTTAAAAAATACACAGAGTCCTTGTATCCGTTTAAGAAAACACTAGCAAAAATGTCCGTGCGTTACAACGAAAGAAGAAAACATATCATAATCCACCCCTTCTTGCCAATACGCACTTGTTTCTGTCCTTATAAAAAAATTGATGCAAGAATCAACAATAATGATGGAAATTCAGTAATGGGTATCAAAAAATAAGTGACATGCACATTTGAAGTTTTTCCCGTGCGTTGCAACAGGAGAAGAGAAACATATCACAAACCATCACTCCTCACCAATACACCTTGCATCCTTATATTCCTTTCTACCCTCATCACAATACCCCACATGTATTTTCCCTTATATTCCTTTCTACCCTCATCGACGGTGGCAGTGATGTCCACCTTGCATCATATTCTAGTTCCTGCTAAAAAAAACTGATGCAAGATCATAAGAGGTCAATTATAGTGAGGAAAATTCAGTAATGGGTATCCAAAAATAAATGACATGCACATTTGAAGTTTGTTTGCTTGATGCAACGAAATCTTCTGTTGCATGTGTATAACAATTTCTGACTTGCAGTCATATGTTTATCCAAAAACATATGTACATTGCATTTTCCTTGAACACTAAATTCAGGCTTTCAAGAGTAAGTAAATAATGGACGCAACAACTATTGGGCCGGCACCAAATCTTTTCTCTCTCCCTAGCCTCTAGAACCAGCCCACCAGGCCCAGCTGGGCCTCTAAAACCTAGCCTGATCCCTAACAAAACAACTCACATCACCTCCCCCCATCTCCATCACGCGCCGCCACCGCACACCCGCGCAGATATCACCTCGCGCCTCCTGAGCCTCGCCGGAGAGCTCTTCGCTCCGCCAAGCACACCTCCACGACCTCTGCCCGGCGTTCGCCCCGCCAAGCACACCTCCACGACCTCTGCCAGGCCTTCCCAAGTGAGCGACAGCGTCGCCTCCTATAGCCGTGGTGTCAGCCGGCGAGCTCTTCGCCCCACCAGCACCTCCCATCTGGCCGGCCGACCCGGGTGCCGGCTTCGCGCCTGTGTAGCCGCGGCGTCCGCCCACGAGAAAATTCCCTGCCTGCAGCTCCCCCCTGGCTGCTCCCCTGGTCGCCCGGCCTGAGTGCCGGCTTCGTCTCCTGCTGCCGCGGCTTCGGCCGGAGGGATCTTCCCCCCCGCCTGCACCTCTCCAACATCTGGTCGCGCCTCTGTAGGTGTGGCGTCGGCCGACGAGCAATTCCCCGCCTGCACCAACTTTGAGTCCCTTTTTGCCCTCCACTGACCCACCTCCATAGATCCCTTCCTCCTGCCGATCTCGTCCCGCCTTTGCGTGTGCTTTTCTCATGTGCTTTTGTTGATTCTTGAGGAGGCTGGTTGATGCTAGGGATAACCTAGACATATTTGAACTGGTGAAATTAGATTCACGGGAGCAAGGTGGGATTATTCAGTGTATTAGAGCATCTCCAACAGCAGCCCAACAAACTGCGCGCTAAAAATCAGAATACAGCGCTGGGTGAACCAGCTTTTGCACCCGACGGTGCGTTGGCTCCAGCGGCCGCCACAAAATAAAGTGTGCCCGAGCTGCTCCAGCAGGCGCGCTATATTTCATCTTTTTTCCTTGACGCCTAATATGCGAACTACGATTCGATACACATTTGGTTCCGATAGTACAAATATGGAGATAGTTTGTCACATAGCCTGCTTCTATCATACAAAATAGTGCGTAGATAGTTCATAGTCTTCTCCTACGACAGTTAGATAAAACGAAAAACTACTACTACTCGTCATTCTCCGACTCAGACTCTGCCTCGGTGATGTCCTCCTCCGACGTCTGAGCGTAGGCGTCAAGGAACCGCTCGTTGCTGGAGTCCCAGGATGACACATCTCCTAGCTTGATGTTGAATTTAGCGACCGCCTTCCGCGTTCGCTTGTCCTCGCGATAGGAGGCTCGCTCCTCCCTCATCTCCTTCCTCTCCGCCCTCCTCTCGGCGAAGAACTGTTCCTTGTTGATGATGTCTTGCGGGAAGCGTTGGCGCCACAGCGCCGTGGCTTCCTCGTCCATCTCGGCCAGGCTGAGACAGCGCTCCCGCCTCCGGTTCTCGCGACAATCCTTGTCGGTGATAAGCCACGGGGGAGGCGCCAACTCCTGTGCCCGCTCCCGTGTCGTCACGTCCGTGAAGTACATGTCCTAACGGGACCGCCGGAGGCGCCACGCCGCAGCGTCATACGCGCGGGCGCCATCTTGGGCGGTGTCAAAGGTTTCGAGGCCGAGGCGCACGCCGCCGCCCGACTGAATCTCGGCGGAGTAGGTGCCGGACGGACGCATGCGAACACCGCGGTAGCCCGAAGCTCCCCGGCTACGAGGCGGCGAGGCGGCATGGTGGTGCGGTGGTGGCGTGTCGGCGGCGAGGAGAGAAACCGGTAGAGGGAGCGACGAGAGAGCGACAGAGGGCGCTGCAATTTTATAGGCGCGCCGGACGTGGTGCGTCAAATCTAGCGCGCTTGCTGCGGCTTTTCCCCCCGCGCGCAATCGTTTCCCGCCTCCGCTGGAGCGCGCGAAAACGTCCCCCGCGCTAAAATGCCAGTTTACTTTACCGCGCGCGTGCATTTTTTGGCGCGGCTGTTGGAGATGCTCTTACTATATATTCAATTGTATATGCAGCCTACGACGGACACAATTGAGCATGGATGCAGGCGCAGCCGAGGCTCGGTTTAGCGAATCAGCCACGTACGGGAAAACAAAAATCAGACGCAGCAAAATAGATAGAGCGAAAATTTAGTATCACCTCAAATATGTTTTAAATTCAAACTGAAAGCGTATTATGACATGAGAAGAAAGCGTATTGTGACAGTGAACCCACGGAGTCAATCCGTGCTTTATTATTAGAGAAAGATCTCAAAAAAAATTCCCACCTTCATTTATAAAGAAGTACAAAAAATTACCACCGCAGCCTACTAGCGAGTGCCCTTGCATATCCCTCCATTTAAAAAATATCAAAGGTTCACACTTCCATCTAAAATAAATACATTTAAAAAATAATCCACACCTTCATAAAAAAAAATTCAAAAGATTTCTCACCGCGGCCAACCAGCTTGCGCCACATGGCATAGCTAGTTGGCCGCCCTTTATGCGTAGCTTAATGAGTTTAATTCCCCTTGCCAAAGATGACCAGCGTTTGTGATATAACCAGGGATTTGGTTACCAGGATTAACGCCCAGTAATCACATTTCTCGTTTTTTAACACAATACAAATGCAGATACTTATACATACGCACATACATTTAGGACACGTTTGATAGGCTGCGTACAGCCCAACCAGACACGGGCGGGATGAAAATGGGTCGTTTGCTTGCCAGCAAGCAGGCCTGAGTCGCATCGGCACCGACTTAAAGCACCCTAGAGCTTGACTCACTAGAAGAAGGGCTCGAATGGCCGTTTCCAGCGAGCCAGGCTGAGTCGGGTGAAAAACGAAGACGCGGCGTAGGGCACGGTGCAGGGGGGGGGGGGATCCGGTCGGAGATGGCGGGAGGGGAAAATCGGCCGAGGCAGGATGACGTGAAATATACCCTCACCACCCTTTTTACTCGCTCACCCTGGCTCTAGGACAAGCCCTCCTCTGTTATTCATACCGGCGGCGGCGATGAATCAGATCTGTAGCTGCAACGGCTGCGGCGACGGCGTTGGTGGCGGCATCAGGACTCCCCGGCAGCTGCTTCTCTCATCCTTCTTCGACTCCGTCCGGCCATCCTCGTCTCGGCCATGCCTCCCCTGACCCGAAGCTGGTAGCTACCCCTCCCTCTCCTCTGTTAGGTTGTTCGGTAGGAGCATTTAGGGTCGATTGCGCCATTGCTGATTGCATCATGGATGTCGCTTAGATTGTGAATGAACGGATGAAGCTTCTAGTTCAGGTAGCGATGCTGATATCTATGGTTCAGGCCTGGATTCTATTGGTCCATAAGAGAGCTGTTCGTCAGAATGATAAACCTCTTATCCGGTATGGTCCGATGTTAATCTGGGATCAGGAAAGGATAGTGAATCTGAACTACATCTACAACTTCAACGGTACGAAGGCTCTGTGGATGCTTCGAATGAAAAGAACACCTTTCGTCAGGCTTGTGTAGACGTTCAGGGGTAGGGGGCTGCTAGAAGATAGCATCCACATCACTATGGAAGAACAAGTAGCCATGTTCCTCCATGTTGTTGGTCATAACCAAAGGTTCAGGGTTTGTACACAACACCTTCAAGAGATCCATGGAGACCATCTCCAGGTACTTCAAGCAAGTGATGTATGTTGTTGGGGAGCTCAGAGGAGAGATGATCAGGTCACCAACCGGCCGAACTCCTACCAAGATTCACACTAGTATCCATACTTCAAGGTCAGCACTGACAGTATGTAGTTCATGCCTTGGTATGTTGTTATTGTTTTGTTGTGGCCATAACAACATCTTGTAATGCCATTCTAGGATTGCATTGGAGCAATAGATGATACTCATGTCACTGCCAATGCCGAGCTGCAACATGTAGAGGGAGGAAGCACTACACAAGACAGAATGTGCTAGCTGCTGTTGACTTTGATATGCAGTTCACATATGTGTTGGCTGGCTGGGAAGGATCAACACATGATGCTAACATTCTCAGTGACATCATGAGTCGTCATGATGGCATCAACATCCCCGATTGCAAGTTCTACCTAGGAGATGCTGGCTATACATGTCGGCCAGGTGTTCTACCACCCTTCAACAAAACCAGGTACCATCTGAATTAGTGCTCTGGTAGAAACTATCTTAGGACTCCTCGGGAACTGTTCAATATCAGATACTCCAGCCTCAGAGTTATTATTAAGAGGGCCTTTGGAGCTCTGAAGAACGGGTTTAAGATACTGGATCAGAAGCTATTCCACCCTTACCCTACCCAGGTCAAGCTTGTTCTTGCGTGTTGCATTACACACAACTAGATCCTGCAATGGGGAATTGATGAACTTGTGCCGGAGGAGGAAGATGTGACTCCTGATGAGGTGATCAGCTCCGGCCATGGTGTGGAGGCGTTCTACAACGAAGCATGGAAAAACAAAAGGTTGGAGTGGGATCAGACAATGCGGGATAACAGAGGTCGGACAACGAAGCATGGAAGAAGAAGAAGAATGCGAGCACCTTTGTCACTGACCGCAAATAAATCCAGAAAAATGCGAGCACTTCTGTCAACTCTAGGACTTGAACACTGGTGGACTGAAGATACCACTGTCCTTTTAATCATCCAATCACTGACCGCAAATAAATCCAGAAAAATGCGAGCACCTCTGTCAACTCTAGGACTTAAACGCTGGTGGACTGAAGAATGTGGTACCCCAAGGGATCGGTTTTTTATCTCATTGGATATTCAGACTCTGATTATGCTGGTGATCGTGTGGACTGCAAGTCAACATCTGGCACATGTCATTTCCTCGGAAGATCTTTGGTCTGTTGCTCCTCGAAGAAACAGAACTGCGTATCACTGTCTACTTCTAAAGCTGAGTACATTGCTGCTCATTCTTGCTTTGCTCAATTGCTATGGATGAAGCAAACTCTCAAGGACTACGGCGTCAACGTGAAGAATGTGCCTCTCTTCCTTGACAATGAGAGCGCCATCAAGATTGCTCACAACTCTGTTCAGCACTCGAAGACAAAGCACATTCAGATTCATCATCATTTTCTTCGTGATCATGTGTTGAAGGGCGACATTTCTATTGAGCATGCGAAGACTGAAGAACAGCTAGCCGATATCTTCACAAAGCCCTTGGATGAGAAGAGATTTAGCAAGTTGTGGTGTGAGCTAAATATCTTAGAATCTTCGAATGTTCTTTGAAAAGGACACTCATCCTAACACTTATGCAAAATTGATGACTTAGATGTGCAACACATGAAGAAAAGTTTTTCTTCAATCTAATGAAGACTAACACTCTAAGTGTGATGAAATTGACGAAGAATTTGATTCTCAGAACCCTACGACAATTGTAAGCGGTGTCTGAAATCATCATTCTTATACGGTGGGTCACGCCACCACCAAAAGTTGAAAATCTTCAATTTGAGTTTTTCCTTAGTTTTGAAATTCCTCAGTTGTTCAATTCTTCAACTTTGCATTGTCTTCATTGTTTCCGTCACCGCGTATTTCTTCAAGTTGCTTTTTCTGCTAAGTAAATGTGATCGGACCCTTCCCCCTCTATGCTATACTCAACCCAATCTTTTCACAAATTCTTCATGTGCGTTCTATTTGAAACTCGTTCAAAATCTTCACTTTGTCCTTGTCAGCTGAAGAATTTGCGAACGGACCTTTTATCTTATCTTATCTAAATTTTTGGCTTTGCCGCTCAAACCGCTCCACATTCCACGATAACACTTATCTATTCACCCACGATCTCACACGATCGCCACCTCTCAGTACGTGGGTGACACATGTCAAGCGAATGAGAAGGGTCAGGGGCACGTTCGTCCAATTTCTTCGGGCGAACAGTTTTTCAATACCCCTCTCCTTCCGCACTTCTCTTTTACTCCGCTCGACCTCACTCCAGCTCGATCTTCTCAAACCCTAGCACCGCCGCTACTTCATCGTCGTCGGTGAGGAAGAGCTTCACTGCCTGGACCGCGCCGCCGTCGTACTCGCGCCGGCTATGGATTTCTTCACTCCGCCGCCGCCGTAGCTATCTTCCTCAGCCGAGTTAGGGCGTGGAAGATCTGAACTGACAAACTTCACATCTACACTTCCTAGTTCGTCGTGTGTCACATCCTAGCTAGTTCATGCATTAGAGTGTTGCATCATGTTTACTTTTCCAGAAACTTGAAATGGGGATGACAGAACCCCCAGCACCCCCTCGAAACAACTAGGGTTTACTAAAATCTTTTTCAATGAACCTGAAGTGCCCTTCTAAAAAGTTCACCCTTTTTGTCTTGGGTTAGAACCTCTGACAAAATGGGTTCACATTTTCTAGGACACATAAGGTCATTGGATTAAATCATTACCTATTTGCATTTGGGCATTTAAATGCTATAAAATATTTTAAATGCCCAAATAATTCTGGAAATAAGTGTGGACTGTGGGAAATAATCTAAACAGAGCCCCTGATTATTTTCAGGATTTTTGAAAGTGCCTAACTATTTTTAATAAAGCCACACAGTTACAGAAAAATAGAAAAACAAAAACAGAATAAAGAGAGGGAGAGAAACCTACCTGGCAGCCCACTGGCCGGCCCAGCACTATGCTGCCCCGTGCCAGCCAGCTGCTTCCTCTCGCCAGAGCAAGCAGAGAGGTGACGCTGACGAGCCCGAGCTCGCCACGGCGCCACCTGCTTGCTGTCCGCGCCCGTGGACACCTGGGCGAGCCCCACGTAGATGCCCCGACCCCGCAGACACCTCACATGCCCCCTGCCTCTCTCCCTCGCCCTCTCCCGCCATGGCCGACGCTGCCGCGCCCGCACCACCGTGAAACCCGCGTCCGCCGTCGTCCCCGCGCCGCGCTGACTTGTCCACGAGCTCCGCCGTCGTGCGCAACGTCGAGCTAGCCGAGCCCCGAGCGCTCGCACGCTCTCCCTCATCTCCATCGAGCTCGTCTTCACCGAACACCGCCGCAGATCCCCCTCGCCGTATCTGCCGCATCAGCTCGTCCCCGACCGCGTCGTCTGCACCGTCGTGTTCGCCGTGAGCTGCTACTGAAAGCACAAGTGCTCCCTGGGTGATTTTGGTAATTAATGTCAACATATCTCTTGTTGGACTAACACTTTTACCTAGTATGTTTCAGACAAGTTCAACAAAGGAGTGGCATGGACTAGAGGATGTGGAACCCCTTCAACATGCTAAGGACAAAGGATTGGCTCAAGCTTGAAGATCAAGACTCTACATTTTATATTTTAGTGATCCAAGATCACATTGAGTCTATAGGAAAAGCCAATACTATCAAGAGGGGATGAGGTGTTGCTTAATGGCTTGCTTGCTCAAAGTGCTTAGTGATATGCTCCAAAGCCCTCAACTACTTTCCCACATCCACATATGTCCTAAACCCAAAGTCTAACTCGGCCCCACCGATTCTTTCTACCCGGCGCCATCGAGTTCAGATGTCATAGCCACTGCCACAAACCCTAGGCAAATCGGTTTCACCGATAGGGATGTCGGTCTCACCGAGATGGGATTGTAATCTCTCTGTGTATGTCCATTACCAAATTCAGTCTCACCGAATTTAAGTAATTGGTACTACCGAGATTACAATGCAAACTCTCTGGTTAACTTATTACCAATCGGTCACACCGAGTTTGTGTAATCGGTCTCACCGAGTTTGCCTGACCAACTCTCTGGTTAGCTTATTACCAAAATCGGTCTCACCGAGTTTGTATGTCGGTCTCACCGAGATTACGTTATGCCCTAACCCTAACCATATCGGTCCTACCAAGTTGCATGTCGGTCCCACCGAAAATCCTAACGGTCACTAGATTTGCTGAATCGGTCTGACCGAGTTTACCAATTCGGTCCCACCGAGTTTGGCAAGTTGTGTATAACGGTTAGATTTTGTGTGGAGGCTATATATACCCCTCCACCACTCTTCATTCGTGGAGAGAGCCATCAGAACGAACCTACACTTCCAACATCCATTTTCTGAGAGAGAACCACCTACTCATGTGTTGAGGCCAAGACATTCCATTCCTACCATATGAATCTTGATCTCTAGCCTTCCCCAAGTTGCTTTCCACTCAAATCTTCTTTCCACCAAATCCAAATCCTGTGAGAGAGAGAGTTGAGTGTTGGGGAGACTATCAATTGAAGCACAAGAGCAAGGAGTTCATCATCAACACACCATGTGTTACTTCTTGGAGAGTGGTGTCTCCTAGATTTGCTAGGTGTCACTTGGGATCCTCTAACAAGATTGTGGAGTTGAACCAAGGAGTTTGTAAGGGCAAGGAGATCGCCTACTTCGTGAAGATCTACCGCTAGTGAGGCATGTCCTTCGTGGGCGACGGCCATGGTGGGATAGACAAGGTTGCTTCTTCGTGGACCCTTCGTGGGTGGAGCCCTCCGTGGACTCACGCAACCGTTACCCTTCGTGGGTTGAAGTCTCCATCAACGTGGATGTACGATAGCACCACCTATCGGAACCACGACAAAAACATCCCTGTCTCCAATTGCGTTTGAATCCTCCAAACCCTTCCCTTTACATTCTTGCAAGTTGCATGCTTTACTTTCCGCTGCTCATATACTCGTTGCATGCTTGCTTGTTATGTATTGAGATTGTTAAACTTGTGCCTAAACTCCACTCCAACCTAAAGAAGTTAAAAACTGCAACTTTTGGTACTTAGTGTCTATTCACCCCCCCCTCTAGACACCTCTTCTCGATCCATTTTCAGCTACACCTCTCCATCCCTCCCATCCTTGCTCTCGCGCCTCGTAGCAACCGCACCAAGCTCGGCCGCACCCACCGCCGCAACCGCTCGTCGCCGTCGTGGCCACAACCACTTGGGCTTGATTCCGAGCACGTCACCATCTTCACCGCACTCGCAAGAGCCCAACGCACCACCCCACGCACCTCGCCGTGCCCCGTAGCCTCGGGTTCGACCTCGCCTGAACTCCGGCGACCGCCTAGGTCATCGCCGGCAACGTTCCCCGGCCACCCCGAGCTCCACCACTGCCACCAAACGACGTGGGTCGCTCCCAGCTACTCGTAGATGCCCTCCGCCGTCCATTTGGTCGTCGGAGGAGGAATCCCTTACCGCTCGCCGTCCACAGCTCTGCCGTGTGAGCCGGTCAACTCCGGCGAGTTTGACCCGGGTTGACCCCAGTTTGACCCCCTCTAGGTCTATGACAGGTGGGTCGACCCACCTGTTATTTAAACAAGGATTAGGATTAATCTAAATTAGTTAATCTATTGACCACGACACTTGGGACCCACAGTCGAGGTTGACTGGACCGCAACCGTTGACGGCAGCGTCACCCTGAAGCAATGCTCACGCATTAATTCAATTACTGGAATTATTCTTATACAGGAAATTCCAGAAAATAGTACAAACTTCAAAAATTCATATTAATTTGTAACTCCAAATGCAAAGATTTATATATGAAATTTGATCAGAAAAATTCAATCTTTCCATATGTACTGGTTTCATGCATGTCAGAACACTTTAACCTTTCTGTTTAGGTGAAACAAGCAAATGCACTAATATGACCTCTTATTTTGGGTTAGCATTTGAATCCTTGATTCAAGTGAACTCAAACTAATCTGTTCCAAGTTGCATTAGCCCAAACACACTCATTTTGCCATGTCATTGCATGCATCATATTGTTGCATATTGCCATGTGGTGATTGTGTTTAGATGTGTTCTTCGTGGTAGGTTCTGCCTCCGAGGATATTCACGAGTATCCAACCGAAGGGCAGTATTCCACAAACCCATCTTCTCGTTTCTGCTCTCATTTACTGCATTAAGACAACGCGTTTCAAACTGCTGTGTGTTGCGGTAGTTGGACCCACTTCCTCTGCATGACCTGTCATTGCCACAGTAACTAGATGAAACCCACTAGCATGTGTAGGAGTTGATTGAGCCATGTTTGTGTTTCCTACCATGCTATGCTTGCTATGCTTAGAGTCGTGTCAGGTCTGGCTCATCGGGGTGATGAACTAGAGTGAAAGGTTGTGTCGGTAATGAGAGTGAAGTGTTGAACATGATTTTGTGAAGGTATCGATGAGAGGCCATGTAGGAGTACATGGTGGGTTGTTTCATTGAGACCGTCCTTAAGAACTGAGATCTGTATGCGTGATTTAAGATTCAGCTACTACCACACATTGGGCCCTGAAATATGACCCCGCTCGACTTACTGACCCCTCTCGTCCTCTGTCCAGGAGTTGCAAGTAGTTTCTGGTGTTTGTAGTTGCTGGAGGCCGTCTTGTATTGACCTTAGGGGTGGGCTGTGATGCGGTAGGCTCATGGCCCGGTGTACCGAGTCGCCCATTTGGTGTCTCGGGAACCCTGCACACATCGTTTGGGGCCGTTGAGGACACCCCTGCCGGATTTCCTTGTGGATGGAATCCGAGTAGGCGATAAACCTGGACTAGAGACTTGTGTGGTTAGTTAGGTCGTGGTCTACACCCACGTCGGCTCTCGCTTGAAGTCTGCCGAGCACATGTCGTGTGCAGACGCTAAGTGGTGGAAACATGTGCGACGAAGTACACCCCTGCAGGGTATAAAACTATCCGAATAGCCGCGTCCGCGGTAAAGGACTACTTGGTCGCTTATGCAGTTCATAGACAAGTTAATGGTTACTACTAAAAGACTCAAGATAAGTGTGAGTACCGCAGATGGCCCCTTCGTAGGATGACGAGGGAGGATCCACGGTGGAGTATTGTGATGGTGATTAGTGGACTCGTGTGCGAAAACTATTTTACAAGTGGTGTCTCACAGGATAGCTTAGCCAAGAGTCAAAGCTGGCTTTCTGCAATAACTCCACTACCTTCTTGAGAATGTGCATGTATAGTAGGATCTGTTGTAAGACTTGATGAGTTCCTTTGTACTCATGTTGCTTTAATTACTGTTTTCAGATGACAACACCACCCCCTCCGATGGGTTCTATGTAGATCTCGACGTTGACGAGTGACTTGCCACCCAGGTGGTGATCTGAGCTTGTGAAGGGCCCTATGTAGATAGACAGGCTTCGTCAAGCCTTCTTTATTTCTAGTGTCTGTACTCAGACTAGTTGCTTCCGCATGTGCCTGTATGTTTGTATGACTTGAGTGTTGGGTCATGTGACCCCTATCTGTATGAACATGTTATGTATGGCTCTCCGGAGCCTTTAAATAAAGTACTTTGAGTTGTAGAGTTTTGTTCTGATGCCATGTTGTATTTACACATATCGAGCATATTGTGTGTATGATTGAAATGCTTGGTATGTGTGGGATCCGACAATCTAGTTGTTTATCCTTGGCAGCCTCTCTTATGGGGAAATGTAGTCTAGTGCTTCCATGAGCCATAGTAGTCCGCTTCTGACCGCTTCACCGAGTCCTGCTAGCCCAAAGACTCTTGCTCCGAACACTTGGTAGGCGGCATGTGTTTCAATTAGTTCCTGTATACATCCCTTGAAATGTCACGCGGTGACATCCGAAGTCCTGCCTAGCCTGCTACAGCCCGGGTTCCCGGAGTCCTGTTAGCCCAGTGCTACAGCCCGGATTCACACGCTGCTGACCGACATGCTCGATGTTGATTCATGTATGCCTGTCCCATAGATTAGTGCCGCTTTGGGTTCACGACTATCCATGTCGGTCCGGGTTCTCTGTCATATGGATGCTAGCAACACTATCATATATGTGTGCCAAAAGGCGCAAACGGTCCCGGGCCATGGTAAGGCGACACCCGTGGGAATACCGTGCGTGAGGCCGCAAAATGAATGAGGTGTTACCAGCTAGATCGATGTGATTTGGAATCGGGGTCCTGACAGCGTTGGCATCAGAGCCAGACTGTCGGTAGGTTCGTTGAGCCAAACTGGTCGATGTCAAGTCTAGAAATGCTTTAATTATATATAGGGGAATTGATTGTGGGAGGGAACGTAAGGCTCTTTTTACTCCTTTACCTTATGCCATCTGATCTGAGTCATTCTCTTCTCATTCTACGTGGGTTAAGGACTAGGCTTTCTTCTCTCTATCAGGTTCACGTGTTACTAATCCGTAGTAACTTATAGGATTGTTGGTTACAAACCCAGTTCAGTTTCTACTACTATTAGTATGTTACCGTTGAACCGTAACCTTGATATGATGTTGTTGAGTGTCTATGCAAACTGTTGTGAATGTCTCAAATCTTTTTACGAGCATTTACAGCCGTTATCTTGTCAATTTCTCCTAGAAAATTCTAATGCCTTTGCATTATTTAGGTGCTTTCGAGATGGCCACCCGTTCCCGAGAATCAAGTCGTTAAATGCGACTCGGTGCCTCGATGTACCTGGTCACACGGCCATGCTGGTCCGAGTGATGGTCGAGACAGGCTACCGATGGTATCCTGAGTATACCGTCGAGGAGCAGTTTAGAGATTTTAATTAGAGCCAATACCTTTGCACGGTCAGGATATACCCTTCCTATCCTGGAGCTACAGAACCCCTCCATTGCTCTTATGGACTTGGGGTTACCATCGAGATGTCCGTGCAGGACGCAACTTACTCGATGATGACTATCATACGAGCCAGAACTGCCTTGCTTCAGAACACTGATTTCCGCTATATGCCAAAGATCACTCCACAGGGCACAAGGGTACTATCAGGCTATTTACTATGACTCTACCCATGAGGATTCACTACTCCGCACAACCACCGAGATGCTTGAGGACAAGGACCGTGAGAATTGTGCCTTGCGAATGGAGCTCTGCAACGCTCGTTCTGACCACTGGGCCACTCTGACACGGTTTGCACCTGCCGTGCAGGCTGGGTATATGGACATGAGGGATTTGTACCCCGTGCGGTCTGGTCTGCCAGATTGTATGGACTGGCGTGATGTAGGAGGCATCACCCCTCCCCGTGGACCCCGTCTGCCACCGTTTGTTGGACCAAGGCCACATCCGAGTCCTTATGGACCGCAAGCTCCACAGGACCGACTGTTTCCAGATGATCATGTTCAGCTCCCAGGACATGGTGGTGATTTCCATGAAAATTACTACGGAGACGTCTGAGTTGGTAGTAGCTTCACTAGTATTGTAACATTTGTATTCTCCACAGTCCTGCGTGACTCGTGGGATACGACTTGGTGTGGATCACGTTCTGGAGGTGTAGAAAAATAATGTATAGGAGCTTGGAATGCCTTCGATGAGATGTATCGTCCTTCACCGTAGTTGTACTCTAGCCTGGGCTTGTACTAAACTATGTATGGTGTGTATGACCGTTGGTATATATATGGCAGTTTCTATATTACCATGTCATACGGATGAACTGAAGGAAATATGCCCTAGAGGCAATAATAAAGTTATTATTTATTTCCTTATATCATGATAAATGTTTATTATTCATGCTAGAATTGTATTAACCGGAAACATAATACATGTGTGAGTATATAGACAAACAAGATGTCACTAGTATGCCTCTACTTGACTAGCTTGTTAATCAAAGATGGTTATGTTTCCTAACCATGAACAAGGAGTTGTTATTTGATTAACAAGGTCACATCATTAGTAGAATGATCTGATTGACATGACCCATTCCGTTAGCTTAACACTTGATCGTTTAGTATGTTAATGCTTTCTTCATGACCCATACATATTCACGTAACTATGAGATTATGCAACTCCGTTTACGGAGGAACACTTTGGTACTACCAAAGCGTCACAACGTAAATGGGTGATTATAAAGGAGTACTACAGGTGTCTCCAAAGGTACTTGTTGGGTTGGCGTATTTGAGATTAGGTTTTGTCACTCCGATTGTCGGAGAGGTATCTCCGAGCCTTCTCGGTAATGCACATCACTTAAGCCTTGCAAGCATTACAACTAATAAGTTAGTTGTGAGATGATGTATTACGGAACGAGTAAAGAGACTTACGGTAGCTAGATTGAACTAGGTATTGGATACCGACGATCGAATCTCGGGTAAGTAACATACCGATGACAAAGGGAACAACGTATGTCGTTATGCGGTTTGACCGATAAAGATCTTCGTAGAATATGTAGGAACCAATATGGGCATCCAGGTTCCGCTATTGGTTATTGACCGAGAATGGTTCTAGGTCATGTCTACATAGTTCTCGAACCCGTAGGGTCCGCATACGCTTAACGCTTTGATGTGAGTTCATAATGAGTTTATAAGTATTGATGCACCGAAGTTTGTTCGAGTCCCGGATGTGATCACGGACATGACGAGGAGTCTCGAAATGGTCGATACATAAAGATTGATATATTGGAAGCCTACATTTGGACATCGGAAAGGTTCCGAGTGAAATCGAATTTCTTAGATGCAGGGAGGTTACCGAACCCCGGGAACTACATGGGCCATAGTGGGCCTTAGTGGAAAGGAGAGAGGGCCAGCCCTAGGTGGCGCCTTCCCCCTTCCCTAGTCCTATTAGGACTAGGAAAGGTGGGCCGCCCCCTCTCTCTCTTTCCCCTCAGGAATCCTAATCCAACTAGGATTGGAGGGAGTCCTACTCCCGGAGGAGTAGGACTCCTGCGCGCCTCCCCCTTGGGCCGGCCACCTCCCCTTGGCTCCTTTATATCTGAGGCGGGGGCACCCCATGACACACAAGTTGATCTACGGATCGTTCCTTAGCCGTGTGCGGTGCCCCCTCCACCATATTCCACTTGGTCATATCGTCGTAGAGCTTAGGCGAAGCCTGCGCGGAGAAGTCATATCGTCAGCGGAGCTTAGGCGAAGTCCTGCGTCGGTGGAGCATCAACATCGTCCTGCCCGTCGTCTTGTGGAACTCATCCCGACACTTTCTTTGGATCGGAGTCCGGGATCGTCATCGAGCTGAGCGTGTGCGAGAACTTCGGAGGTGCCGTGACGTTCGGTGCTTGGATCGGTCGGATCGTGAAGACGTCTGACTACATCAACCGCGTTGTTATAACGCTTCCGCTTTCGGTCTCACGAGTGCGTGGGCGGACACTCTCCCCTCTCGTTGATATGCCCTCACCATGGTCTTGCGTGATAGTAGGAAATTTTTTGAAATTACTGCGTACCCCAACAGTGGCATACTAGCCTGGTATTATGCGTTGATGTAATAGGCACGAGAAGAACACAAGTTAGATGTGGACGATACAAGTCATACCGCCTACCAAAGCATGTCATACTTTGGTTCAGCGGTATTGTTGGGCGAGACGATCCGGACCAACCTTACGCCAGACGCTTTACGCGAGACCGGTTCCCTCGGCGTGCTTTGCACATAGATGGCTTCTGGAAGACCTGTCTCTCCAACTTTAGTTGAACCGAGTGTGGCTACGCCCGGTCCTTGAGAAGGTTAAAAGCGGAGTCTATTTGACAAACTATCGTTGTGGTTACGATGCGTAGGTAAGAACGGTTCTTGCTCAGGCCGTAGCAGCCACGTAAAACTTGCAACAACAAAGTAGAGGACGTCTAACTTGTTTTTGCAGGGCATGTTGTGATGTGATATGGTCAAGACGTGATGCTATATTTTATTGTATGAGATGATCATGTTTTGTAACCGAGTTATCGGCAATCGGCGAGAGCCATATGGTTGTCGCTTTATTGTATGCAATGCAATCGCGATGTAATGCTTTACTTTATTACTAAGCGGTAGTGATAGTCGTGGAAGCATAAGATTGGCGAGACGACAACGATGCTACGATGGAGATCAAGGTGTCGCGCCGGTGACGAGGGTGATCATGACGGTGCTTCGGCGATGGAGATCACAAGCACAAGATGATGATGGCCATATCATATCACTTATATTGATTGCATGTGATGTTTATCCTTTATGCATCTTATCTTGCTTTGATTGACGGTAGCATTATAAGATGATCTCTCACTAAAATTATCAAGAAGTGTTCTCCCGAGTATGCACCGTTGCGAAAGTTCTTCGTCTTTGAGACACCACGTGATGATCGGGTGTGATAGGCTCTACGTTCAAATACAACGGGTGCAAAACAGTTGCACACGCAGAATACTCGAGGTTAAACTTGACGAGCCTAGCATATAACAGATATGGCCTCGGAACACGAGAGACCGGAAAGGTCGAAAGCGTGAATCATATAGTAGATATGATCAACATAGTGATGTTCACCATTGAAACTACTCCATCTCACGTGATGATCGGACATGGTTTAGTTGATTTGGATCACGTGATCACTTAGATGACTAGAGAGATGTCTGTCTAAGTGGGAGGTTTTTAATATGATTAATCAAACTTAAATTTATCATGAACTTAGTACACGATAGTATTTTGCTTGTCTATGTTTGATGTAGATAGATGGCTCGTCTTTGTTGTTCCGTTGAATTTTAATGCGTTCCTTGAGAAAGCAAAGTTGAAAGATGATGGTAGCAATTACGGATTGGGTCCGTAACACGAGGATTATCCTCATTGCTGCACGTAAAATGGCGTCCTGGAAGCACCGGGTAGCGAACTGCTGCGAGATCTTTGAGCGAAGTTATGAGCGTCTGGCAAAGCGGTGATGACTACTCTATAGTTCGATGTGCCATGCTTTACGGCTTAGAACCGGGTCTTCAACGACGTTTTGAGCGTCATGGAGCATATGAGATGTTCCAGGAGTTGAAGTTAATATTTCAAGCAAATGCCCGGATTGAGAGATATGAAGTCTCCAATAAGTTCTATAGCTGCAAGATGGAAGAGAATAGTTACGTCGGTGAGCACATACTCAAAATGTCCGGGTATAACAATCACTTAATTCAGCTGGGAGTTAATCTTCCGGATGATGTCATTGACAGAATTCTCCAATCATCGCCACCAAGCTACAAGAGCTTCGTGATGAACTATAATATGCAAGGGATGACTAAGACAATTCCTGAGCTCTTCAGCGATCTTTGAAAGCTGCGGAGGTAGAAATCAAGAAAGAGCATCAAGTGTTGATAGTCAGCAAGACCACTAGTTTCAAGAAAAAGGGCAAAGGGAAGAAGAAGGGAAACTTCAAAAAGAACAGCAAGAAAGTTGCTGATCAAGAGAAGAAACCCAAGTCTGGACCTAAGCCCTAAATCGAGTGTTTTTACTGCAAGCGACCTACACTTTGGAAGCGGAATTGCCCCAAGTATTTGGCGGATAAAAGGATGGCAAGGTGAACAAAGGTATATGTGATATACATGTTATTGATGTGTACCTTACTAATACTCGCAGAGTACACAGGTATTTGATACTGGTTACATTGCTAATATTTGCAACTCGAATCGGGAACTACGGATTAAGCGAAGATTGGCTAAGGACGAGGTGACGATCTTGGCGTTGGAAATGGTTCCAAAGTCGATGTGATCGCAATGGCACACTACCTCTACATCTACCTTCGGGATTAGTTTTAGACCTAAATAATTGTTATTTGGTGCCGGCGTTGAGCATGAACATTATATCTGGATCTTGTTTATTGCAGACGGTTATTCATTTAAATCGAGAGAATAATGGTTGTTCTATTTATATGAGTAATATCTTTTATGGTCATGCACCCTTGAAGAATGGTCTATTCTTGTTGAATCTCGACAGTAGTGATACACATATTCATAATGTTGAAGCCAAAAGATGCAGAGTTGATAATGATAGTGCAACTTATTTGTGGCCTTTGCCGTTTAGGTCATATCGGTGTAAAACGCATGAAGAAACTCCATCTTGATGGGCTTCGGAATCACTTGATTATGAATCACTTGGTACTTGCGAACCGTGCCTCATGGGCAAGATGACCAAAACGCCGTTCTCCGGAACTATGGAGCGTGCAACCGATTTGTTGGAAATCATACATACCGATGTTTGTGGTCCAATGAATGTTGAGGCACGCCGGGTATCGTTATTTTCTCACCTTCACAGATGATTTGAGCAGATATGGGTATATCTACTTAATGAAACACAAATCTGAAACATTTGAAAAGTTCAAAGAATTTCAGAGTGAAGTGGAAAATCATCGTAACAAGAAAATAAAGTTTCTACGATCTGATCGTGGAGGAGAATATTTGAGTTACGAGTTTGGTTTACATTTGAAACAATGTGGAATAGTTTCACAACTCACGCCACCCGGAACACCACAGAGAAATGGTGTGTCCGAACGTCGTAATCGTACTTTACTAGATATGGTGCGATCTATGATGTCGATTTCCGATTTACCGCTATCGTTTTGGGGTTATGCTTTAGAGACGGCCGCATTCACGTTGAATAGGACACCGTCAAAATCCGTTGAGACGACGCCTTATGAACTATGGTTTGGCAAGAAACCAAAGTTGTCGTTTCTTAAAGTTTGGGGCTGCGATGCTTATGTAAAGAAACTTCAACCAGATAAGCTCGAACCCAAATCGGAAAAATGTGTCTTCATAGGATACCCAAAGGAGACTGTTGGGTACACCTTCTATCACAGATCTGAAGGCAAGATTTTTGTTGCTAAATTTGGATCCTTTCTAGAGAAAGAATTTCTCTCGAAAGAAGTGAGTGGGAGGAAAGTAGAACTTGATGAGATAATCAGATCTGCTCCCTTATTGGAAAGTAGTTCATCACAAGAAATGGTTCTGTGACAACTACACCAATTAGTGAGGAAACTAATGATGATGATCATGAAGTTTCAGATCAAGTTACTACTGAACCTCGTAGGTCAACCAGAGTAAAATACGCACTGCAGTGGTACGGTAATACTATTCTGGAAGTCATGTTACTTGACCATGACGAACCTACAAACTATGAAGAAGCAATGGTGAGCCCAGATTCCGCAAAATGGCTGGAAGCCATGAAATCTGAGATGGGATCCATGTATGAGAACAAAGTATGGACTTTGATTGACTTGCCCGATGATCGGCAAGCCATTGAAAATAAGTGGATCTTTAAGAAGAAGACTGACGCCGATGGTAATGTAACTGTCTACAAAGCTCGACTTGTTGCAAAAGGTTTTCGACAAGTTCAAGGGGTTGACTACGATGAGACTTTCTCACCCGTAGCGATGCTTAAGTCTGTCCGAATCATGTTAGCAATTGCCGCATTTTATGATTATGAAATTTGGCAAATGGATGTAAAACCGCATTCTTGAATGGATTTCTAGAAGAAGAGTTGTATATGATGCAACCAGAAGGTTTTGTCGATCCAAAAGGTGCTAACAAAGTGTGCAAGCTCCAACGATCAATTTATGGTCCGTGCAAGCCTCTCGGAGTTGGAATAAAGCGTTTTGATAGTGTGATCAAAGCATATGGGTTTGTATGCACTTTTGGAGAAGCCTGTATTTACAAGAAAGTGAGTGGGAGCTCAGTAGCATTTACGATATTATATGTGGACGACATATTATTAATTGGAAATGATATAGAATTTCTAGATGGCATAAAAGGATACTTGAATAAAAGTTTTTCAATGAAAGACCTCGGTGAAGCTGCTTACATATTGGGCATCAAGATCTATAGAGATAGATCAAGACGTTTAATTGGACTTTCACAAAGCACATACCTTGATAAAATTTTGAAAAAGTTCAAAATGGATCGTGCAAAGAAAGGTTTTTGCCTGTATTGCAAGGTGTAAGATTGAGTAAGACTCAATGCCCGACCACAAGCAGAAGATAGAGAGAAAATGAAAGATGTTCCCTATGCTTCAGCCATAGGCTCTATCATGTATGCAATGCTGTGTACCGGACTGACGTATGCTTAGCTATAAGCTTGGCAGGAAGGTACCAAAGTAATCCAGGAATGGATCATCGGACAGCGGTCAAGAACATCCCGAAATACGAAAAGGACTAAGGATATGTTTCTCGTATATGGAGGTGACAAAGAGCTAGTCGTAAATGGTTACGTCGACGAAGCTTTGACACCGATCCGGACGATTCTAAATCGCAAACCGGATACGTGTTTTTATTAAACGGTGGAGCTGTCGGTTGGTGCAGTTCTAAACAAAGCGTCGTGGCGGGATCTACATGTGAAGCGGAGTACATAGCTGCTTGAAGCGACAAATGAAGGAGTGCGGATGAAAGAGTTCATTTCCGATCTAGGTGTCATACCTAGTGCATCGGGACCGATGAAGATCTTCCGTGACAATCATCGTGCAATTGCCTTGGCAAAGGAATCCAGATTTCACAAGAGGACCAAGCACATCAAGAGACGCTTCAATTCCATTCGGGACCAAGTCCAAGTGGGAGACATAGAAATTTGCAAAATACATACGGATCTGAATGTTGCGGACCCGTTGACTAAGCCTCTTCCACGAGCAAAACATGATCAGCACCAAGACTCCATGGGTGTTAGGATCATTACTTTGTAATCTAGATTATTGACTCTAGTGCAAGTGGGAGATCAAGGAAATATGCCCTAGAGGCAATAATAAAGTTATTATTTATTTCCTTATATCATGATAAATGTTTATTATTCATGCTAGAATTGTATTAACCGAAACATAATACATGTGTGAGTATATAGACAAACAAGATGTCACTAGTATGCCTCTACTTGACTAGCTTGTTAATCAAAGATGGTTATGTTTCCTAACCATGAACAAGGAGTTGTTATTTGATTAACAAGGTCACATCATTAGTAGAATGATCTGATTGACATGACCCATTCCGTTAGCTTAACACTTGATCGCTTAGTATGTTAATGCTTTCTTCATGACCCATACATATTCACCTGTAACTATGAGATTATGCAACTCCCGTTCTGGAGGAACACTTTGGGTACTACCAAACGTCACAACGTAAATGGGTGATTATAAAGGAGTACTACAGGTGTCTCCAAAGGTACTTGTTGGGTTGGCGTATTTCGAGATTAGGTTTTGTCACTCCGATTGTCGGAGAGGTATCTCCAGGCCTTCTCGGTAATGCACATCACTTAAGCCTTGCAAGCATTACAACTAATAAGTTAGTTGTGAGATGATGTATTACGGACCGAGTAAAGAGACTTACCGGTAACGAGATTGAACTAGGTATTGGATACCGACGATCGAATCTCGGGTAAGTAACATACCGATGACAAAGGGAACAACGTATGTCGTTATGCGGTTTGACCGATAAAGATCTTCGTAGAATATGTAGGAACCAATATGGGCATCCAGGTTCCGCTATTGGTTATTGACCGAGAATGGTTCTAGGTCATGTCTACATAGTTCTCGAACCCGTAGGGTCCGCACGCTTAACGCTTCGATGACAGTTCATAATGAGTTTATAAGTATTGATGCACCGAAGTTTGTTCGAGTCCCGGATGTGATCACGGACATGACGAGGAGTCTCGAAATGGTCGAGACATAAAGATTGATATATTGGAAGCCTACATTTGGACATCGGAAAGGTTCCGAGTGAAATCGGGAATTTACCGGAGTACCGGGAGGTTACCGGAACCCCCCGGGAACTACATGGGCCATAGTGGGCCTTAGTGGAAAGGAGAGAGGGCCAGCCCTAGGTGGCCGCGCGCCCCCCCCCCCGGCCCCGAGTCCGATTAGGACTAGGAAAGGTGGGCCGGCCCCCGCGCGCGCTTTCCCCCGCCGGGAATCCTAATCCAACAAGGAGTGGAGGGGGAATCCTACTCCCGGAGGTAGTAGGAGTCCTTGGTTCGCCTCCCCCCTTGGGCCGGCCACCTCCCCTTGGCTCCTTTTATATCACAGGCAGGGGCACCCCATGACACACAAGTTGATCTACGGATCGTTCCTTAGCCGTGTGCGGTGCCCCTCCACCATATTCCACTTCGGTCATATCGTCAGAGAGCTTAGGCGAAGCCTGCGCCGGAGAAGTCATATCGTCACGGAGCTTAGGCGAAGTCCTGCGTCGGTGGAGCATCAACATCGTCACCACGCCGTCGTCTTGACGGAACTCATCCCCGACACTTTGCTGGATCGGAGTCCGGGATCGCCATCGAGCTGAGCGTGTGCGAGAACTTCGGAGGTGCCGTCGTTCGGTGCTTGGATCGGTCGGATCGTGAAGACGACGACTACATCAACCGCGTTGTTATAACGCTTCCGCTTTCGGTCTCACGAGGTGCGTGGACGGACACTCTCCCCTCTCGTTGCTATGCCATCACCATGGTCTTGCGTGATCGTAGGAAAATTTTTGAAATTACTGCGTTCCCCAACATGAACATCTCTGCATTCCGTGTTATCCATTACATTCCGCACTTCCTTGCCAAGATTTTGCCATCCTGGTCTAAACCGTTGTCTTGTTTTCCTAGGATGGTCAACACCCGCAACAACCCTGCTGTCCAGGCGCTAGGGATGAAAATCTGCCTCAACCGCCTTCTCTGGCCGAAGTTATGCTGGAGGCGGAAAGAAACAAGCGTGAGACTAACCGCTTGATGGAACGGATTGAGCAGAATACTGCACGCCATCAGAGGAATGACTTGGTGTCAATCAATGACTTTGTCAAGTTGTACCCACCGAAGTTTAACCATTCCATCGAGCCCCTTGATGCGGATGATTTGCTTTGCAGCATCACCCATAAGCTACGCTCTGCCAACATAGCCGAAGCTGATAAGGTTACCTTTGCTGCCTATCACCTCGAAGGCCCTGCCAGCCTTTGGTGGGAAAACTTTGAGGCTATGCGCCCGGCCGGCCAAATCACTTCTTGGGCTGAATTCAGTGAGGCTTTCCATGAGCATCACATCCCGGAAGGTCTCATGGATCGTAAGAGGGAAGAGTTCTGCAATTTCACCCAAGGTAGACTGACTGTGGATGCATACAGCCATGAGTTTGGAAATCTGGCACGTTATGCTCCTGAAGAGGTATCCACCGACGCCAAGAAGCAGGCAAGGTTCCGCAAGGGACTAAGCCCCGAGCTTCGCCGTGATCTCTGTCTGCACGAGTGCACCTCCTTCCAGAAGTTGGTGAATAAGGCCATCAGTGCTGAGACAGGTCAGACTGACTATGACGGTTCACACAAGCACTCCCATGACTTTGGTTCTTCATCCGACTCTGGACCTCAGAAGCGCCGGGTCTGGATTCCAAACACAGCTCTGCCACCCAGGTTCACTTCGAGGCCATCCTTTGAGGCGCCTCGCCCCAACCAGCAGTTTGCACCGCCCAAGGTCTATGGTGGCCCAGCTGCTAATGCTGATCCACGCCCCAATGTTGTGACATGCTTCAAGTGTGGAGAGACGGGTCACTATCTGCGCGAGCGTCCCCAGAACAACCCCAATCAGCTTGGAAAGTCCGTTGGCCGTGGTAAACCAGCGGCAAAGACTTACTACGCCAAGCCAGCCACCACTGCACGTGGCCATGTCAACTATGTCTCGGCTGAGGAGACTCATGATGATTCCAGTGTCGTCCTTGGTACGCTCCTTGTTAATTGCCATCCAAAGAATCGTTCTTTTTCGATCTTTGGAGCATCTCATTCATTTATTTCGAGAGCTATGCTCGATTGCACAACACCACATTTAGTGACATGCCCACCTCCATGGAAATTCAAACTCCACGGTTCTAGATGGCAAACCTCTAGAATAAGTCATGGAAATGAAATTCTTGTCGACAGATTGGTCTACCTTGCATCACTGATAGCTCTCAAATCCTCGGACATAAACATCATCTTGGGTATGGACTGGATGTCAGCCCATTATGCTAAGATTGATTGCTCTACTAGAACTGTTCACCTCACCCATCCATCGGGCAAGACAGTCAATGTTTTGACCCGAGTGTCTAAGCGTCGGCTCTACTCCCTAAATGCCAACCCTCTTCCAGACCTTGAAGATATCCCGGTAGTCCGTGACTTTCTGGATGTCTTTCCAGAAGAACTGCCAGGTGTTCCACCTGACAGGGATGTCGAGTTCGTGATAGACCTTGTTCCACGAACCGTTCCAATCTCTAGAAGACCCTATAAGATGGCACCCCTACAACTAGCCGAGCTTAAGAAACAACTCGACGAGTCCTTGAAAAAGGGTTTCATCCGTCCTAGTTCTTCTCCATGGGCTTGCCCCGTCCTCTTCGTCAAGAAGAAGGGTGGAACGGATCGGATGGTTGTAGATTACCGACCTGTCAACTTGGTCACTATCAAGAACAAGTATACGCTCCCCAGGATCAACACTCTGTATGGTCAGCTCGCTGGATCCTCAGTCTTTTCTAAAATGGATTTGAGGTTGGGCTACCATAAAATCAAAATCAAGAACGGGGACATTCCTAAAATGGCCTTTGTTACTCGTTATGGCCAATACGAGTACACCGTCATGTCCTTCGGGTTAACCAAATGCCCCAGCCACCTTCTCTCGGTTAATGAACTCGATCTTCATGGAGTATTTGGATAAATTCGTCATGGTATACCTCGATGATGTACTCATCTACTCCAAGAATGAGGAAGAACATGTCGAGCATCTAAGGCTAGTATTGATGAAACTTCGAGAGCATAGCCTTTATGCCAAATTCTCCAAGTGTGAATTTTGGTTGCCAGAAGTGACCTATCTAGGCCACGTAATCTCTGGTAAGGGTATTGCTGTCAATCCCAAGCGAGTTCAAGCCGTCCTTGATTGGACTCCACCTGAATTGGTCAAGCAAGTTCGGAGTTTCCTTGGCTTAGCGAGCTACTATCGCCGCTTCGTCGAGAATTTATCCAAGGTTGCTAAACCTCTAATTGAACTCCTCAAGAAAGATAAAAAGTTCGAGTGGACCCCACAGTGCGATTTCAGCTTTCAGGAACTGAAAAGACGCCTGATATCTGCTCCCGTACTCACACCACCAGATTTTGTAAAGACTTTGTTATCTATTGCGACGCCTCACGACAAGGACTAGGTTGCATTCTCATGCAAGATCGTCATGTGATTGCCTACGCTTCTCGACAGTTGCGTCCACATGAGGATAACTATACCTCACATGATGTAGAGCTTGCAACATAGTCCATGCACTCAAAACCTGGCGACATTACCTTCTTGGTAATCGTTGCGAAATTTACACCGATCACCAAAGTCTGAAATACATCTTCACCCAACAGGATTTGAATCTCAGGCAAAGACGTTGGGTCGAGTTGCTCATAAATTACGACTTAGGAATAACTTACACCCCGGGCAAAGCCAATGTCATGGCTGATGCGCTAAGTCGTACATCTTATTGTAACAACCTAATGTTACAACAAAGTCAACCACTTCTCCACGAGGAATTTCGTAAGCTTAACCTTCACATTGTTCCTCGACGATTCCTATCCACCCTGGTGGCGAAACCTAACCTTACGGATCAAATCATAGCTGCCCAGAAGCATGATAAGGGCATATCTTGGATCAAGGAAAACATCGCTAGCGGAGTTGCTAAATGTTTTTCCATGGATGAGCGAGGTGTTGTCTTCTTTGAGAACCGCTTGGTGGTTCCCAAGAAACAACATCTACGGCGATTGGTCCTTAAGGAAGCTCATGAATCCCCTCTCACCATTCATCCCGGTAGTACTAAAATGTATCAAGACCTACGCCAGAGATTTTGGTGGACTAGGATGAAGAGAGAAATCGCTCAATACATTGCTAGGTGCGACGTCTGTCGTCGTGTTAAAGCAGAGCATCAACGGCCCGCTGGCACCCTTCAACCTTTGGCTATTCCTGAATGGAAATGGGATAAGATCGGTATGGATTTCATCACCGGATTTCCCAGGACCAAGAGAGGGAATAATGCTATCTTCGTTGTTATCGATCGTCTTTCCAAAGTAGCCCATTTCCTACCTGTTCGTGAGAGTATAACCGCTGGCCAGCTAGCCGACTTGTACATCTCCCGAATAGTGTCTCTTCATGGTGTTCCATTGGATATTAACTCAGACCGTGGAAGTCTTTTCACCTCTCGATTTTGGGAAAGTTTCCAAAATGCTATGGGAACTCGTCTCTCCTTTAGCACTGCCTTCCACCCTCAATCAAGTGGTCAAGTAGAACGAGTCAATCAAATTCTGGAGGATATGCTCCGAAGCTTCATCATCTCTTTTGGTATGGATTGGGAGAAATGCCTTCCATTCGCCGAAGTTCGCTTATAACAATAGTTATCAAGCTAGCTTGGCCAAAGCTCCTTCGAAGTTCTCTATGGACGAAAATGTCGAACGCCTCTTAACCGGGTCGTAAACCGGGAAAGACAACTCTTTGGCCCAGATATGATTCAGGAAGCAGAAGAGCAGGTTCGCATTATTCGTGAGAAATTGAAAATAGACCAATCTCATCAAAAGAGCCAATATGACCGCAAACATAAGCTCATGACTTATGAAGTCGGCGAGAAGGCTTACCTTCGGGTTACTCCTTTGAAGGGAACCCATCGTTTCGGTATCAAAGGCAAATTGGATCCTCGTTACATTGGACCCTTTCGCATTCTTGCCAAACGAGGAGAAGTTGCCTACCAATTGGAACTACCTGCATCTCTCCGTAGTTCATGATGTCTTCCACGTTTCTCAACTCAGGCGTTGCTTCTCGGATCCTATCCATGGAGTGGACCACGAAACTCTTGATCTCCAAGATAATCTCACATATCGGGAATATCCCGTTCGCATCCTTGATCAAGCCGAGCGTACCACTCGACGCCAGAATATCAAGTTTCTCAAGGTTCAATGGTCACACCATTCCGAGCAAGAAGCTACTTGGGAAAGGGAGGATCACTCTTCGACTTGATTACCCCACCTTCTTCCCAACGGATACTAAATCTCGGGACAAGATTCTTTTGAGTGGGGATGAGTTGTCACATCCTAGCTAGTTCATGCATTAGAGTGTTGCGTCATGTTTACTTTTCCAAAAACTTGAAATGGGGATGACAGAACCCCCAGCACCCCGTGGAAACAACTAGGGTTTACTAAAATCTTTTTCAATGAACCTGGAATGCCCTTCTAAAAAGTCCACCCTTTTTGTCTTGGGTTACAACCTCTGACAAAATGGGTTCACATTTTCTAGGACACATAAGGTCATTGGATTAAATCATTACCTATTTGCATTTGGGCATTTAAATGCTATAAAATATTTTAAATGCCCAAATAATTCTGGAAATAAGTGTGGGCTGTTGGAAATAATCTGAACAGAGCCCCTGATTATTTTCAGGATTTTTGAAAGTGCCTAACTATTTTTAATAAAGCCACATAGTTACAGAAAAATAGAAAAACAAAAACATAATAAAGAGAGGGAGAGAAACCTACCTGGCAGCCCACTGGCCGGCCCAGCACTGTGCTGGCCCGTGCCAGCCAGCTGCTTCCTCTCGCCAGAGCAGGCAGAGAGGTGACGCCGACGAGCGCGAGCTCTCCATGGCGCCACCTGCTTGCCGCCCGCGCCCGTGGACACCTGGGCGAGCCCCACGTCGCTGCCCCGACCCCGCAGACACCTCACACGCCCCCTGCCTCTCTCCCGCCAAGGCCGACGCTGCCGCGCCCGCGCCACCGTGACACCCGCGGCTGACGTCGTCCCCGCGCCACGCTGACTTGTCCACGAGCTCCGTCGTCGTCCGCAACGTCGAGCTAGCCGAGCCCCGAGCGCTCGCGCACTCTCCCTCGTCTCCATCGAGCTCGTCTTCACCGAATGCCGCCGCAGATCCCCCTCGCCGTATCCGCCGCACCAGCTCGTCCCCGACCGCGTCGTCTGCATCGCCGTGTTCGCCGTGAGCTGCTACACCTCTCCATCCCTCCCGTCCTTGCTCTCGCGCCTCGTAGCAACTGCACCGAGCTCGGCCGCACCCGCCGCCGTCACCGCACGTCGCCGTCGTGGCCACATCCACTTGGGCTTGATCTCGAGCACGTCACCATCTTCACCGCAATCGCAGGAGCCCAACGCACCACCCCACGCGCCTCGCCGTGCCCTATAGCCTCGGGTTCGACCTCGCCCGAACTCCGGCGACCGCCAAGGTCGTCGCCGGCGACGTTCCCGGCCACCCCAAGCTCCACCACTGCCACCAAACGATGTGGGTCGCTCCCAGTTACTCGTAGATGCCCTCCGTCATCCATTTGGACGTCGGAGGAGGAATCCCGCACCGCTCCGCCGTCCCTGGCTTTGCCGGCAATGAGCCCCGGGTCAACTTCGGCGAGTTTGACCCGGGTTGACCCCAGTTTGACCCCCTCTAGGTCTATGACAGGTGGGACCCGCCTGTTATTTAAACAAGGATTAGGATTAATCTAAATTAGTTAATCTATTGACCCTGACACGCGGGACCCACATGTCAGGTTGACCTGGACCACTCCATTGACCGCTGACGTCACCCTGACGCAATGCTGACGCATTAATTCAAGTACTGGAATTATTCTTATACAGGATATTCCAGAAAATAGTACAAACTTCAAAAATTCATAGAAATTAATCTGTAACTCCAAATGCAAAGATTTATATATGAAATTTGATCAGAAAAATTCAATCTTTCCATCTGTACTGGTTTCATGCATGTCAGAACACTTTAACCTTGCTTGTTCGGTGAAACAAGCAAATGCACTAATATGACCTCTTATTTTGGGTTAGCATTTGAATCCTTGATTCAAATGAACTCAAACTAATCTGTTCCAAGTTGCATTAGCCCAAACACACTCATTTTGCCATGTGATTGCATGCATCATATTGTTGCATACTGCCATGTGGTGATTGTGTTTCGATGTGTTCTTCATGGTAGGTTCTGCCTCTGAGGATATTCACGAGTATCCAACCGAAGGGCAGTATTCCACTACCACTCCGTCAGGCAAGCAACCCATTGATCATTTCGATACAAACCCATCTTCTTGCTTCTCGCTTCTCACATCGCATTAAGACAACGTGTTTCAAACTGTTGTGTGTTGCGGTAGTTGAACGCACTTCCTCTCTGCATGACCTGTCATTGCCACAAGAATTAGATGAAACCCACTAGCATGTGTAGGAGTTGATTGAGCCATGTTTGTGTTTCCTACCATGCTATGCTTGCTATGCTTAGAGTCGTGTCGTCCGCTCATCGGGGTGATGAACTAGAGTGAAAGGTTGTGTCGGTAATGAGAGTGAAGTGTTGAACATAATTTGGTAAAGGTATCGATTAGAGGCCATGTAGGAGTACATGGTGGGTTATTTCATTGAGACCGTCCTTAAGAACTGAGATCTGTATGCGTGATTTAAGATTCAGCTACTACCACACATTGGGCCCTGAAATATGACCCCGCTCGACATACTGACCCCTCTCGTCCTCTGTCCAAGAGTTGCAAGTAGTTTCTGGTGTTTGTAGTTGATGGAGGCCGTGCGCAGCGCTGACCTTAGGGGTGGGCTGTGATGCGGTAGGCTCGTGGCCCGGTGTACCGAGTCGCCAGTTTGGTGTCTCAGGAACCCTGCACACATCGTTTGGGGCTGTTGAGGACACCCCGACCGGATTTCCTTGCGGATGGATCCCGAATAGGCGATAAACCTGGACTAGAGACTTGTGTGGTTAGTTAGGTCGTGGTCTACACCCACGTCGGCTCTCGCTTGAAGTCTGCCGAGCACATGTCGTGTGCAGACGCTAAGTGGTGGAAACATGTGTGACGAAGCACACCCCGCAGGGTATAAAACTAGTCGAATAGCTGCGTCCATGATAAAGGACTACTTGGTCGCTTATGCAGTTCATAGACAAGTTAATGGTTACTACTAAAAGACTCAAGATAAGTGTGAGTATCATGGATGGCCCCTTCAGAGGATGACGAGGGAGGATCCACGGTGGAGTATTGTGATGGTGATTAGTGGACTGCAGTGTGCGAAAACTATTTTACAAGTGGTGTCTCATTGGATAGCTTAGCCAAGAGTCAAACTGGCTTGCTGCAATAACTCCACTACCTTCTTGAGAATGTGCATGTATAGTAGGATCTGTTGTAAGACTTATTGAGTACCTTTGTACTCATGTTGCTTTAATTACTGTTTTCAGATGACAACACCGCCCCCTCCGATGGGTTCTATGTAGATCTCGACGTTGACGAGTGACTTGCCACCCAGGTGGTGATCTGAGCTTGTGAAGGCCCCTAGGTAGATAGACAGGCTTCGTCAAGCCTTCTTTCTTTCTAGTGTCTGTACTCAGACTAGTTGCTTCCGCATGTGCTTGTATGTTTGTATGACTTGAGTGTCGGGTCATGTGACCCCTATCTATATGAACATATTATGTATGGCTCTCCGGAGCCTTTAAATAAAGTACTTTTGAGTTGTAGAGTTTTGTTGTGATGCCATGTTGTATTTACGCATATCGAGCATATTGTGTGTATGATTGAATTGCTTGGTATGTGTGGGATCCGACAATCTAGTTGTTTATCCTTGGCAGCCTCTCTTATGGGGAAATGTAGTCTAGTGCTTCCATGAGCCATAGTAGTCCGCTACAGCCCGGTTCACCGGAGTCCTACTAGCCCAAAGACTACCGCTCCGGAACACTTGACTGGCCGGCATGTGTTTCACTTTGTTCGTGGTTCCGTCCTTCGGGAAATGTCACGCGGTGACATCCGAGTCCTGCCTAGCTCACAGCTCGGGTTCCCGGAGTCCTGTTAGCCCAGTTACAGCCCGGATTCACACGTCAATCGACATGCTCGATGTTGATTCATGTATGCCTGTCCCCATAGGTTAGTGCCGCTTTGGATTCACGACTAGCCATGTCGGCCCGGTTCTCTCATTCATATGGATGCTAGCGACACTATCATATACGTGTGCCAAAAGGCGCAAACGGTCCCGGGCCATGGTAAGGCGACACCCGTGGGAATACCGTGCGTGAGGCCGCAAAGTGATATGAGGTGTTACCGGCTAGATCGATGTGATTTGGAATCGGGGTCCTGACAGCGTGTTCTTCGTCCAGGGTAATTAAAAGTTACTTTTACTACCCTCTTTGATTCAAATGATTTCTACAAAATCTTCAAAGGTGTTTTTCTTCAAATCCTCACACACTAAAACACCTCACACGTCATCTGTTCTTGATTTGTTTCTCTAAACAATATATTTCTTCATGATTCCTCAATTGTGTGGATTTTTGATCTGTACAACTCTGGAACCTAAGACAAAGAACGCTTAGTGAAATTCTTCAAGACTCATCTGGTCAAATTCCTCAAACTTGTTGTTTTTGCAAAACCTTCTGCGAACGCATATGACCTCTCCAAATTCCTCGCAACTATACTCTGTTCACAAGTACTCATGTCCGCTGCTGAATCACTAGGTTCTCATCAACTTAACTCATTTGCAGCGTTCCTCGAAGAAAAGTTGCACACCTCTTCAAAAAATTCAGTTGTTCATATTCCTCATCTGAAGAAAATGGCTGACGGTAAGAAGCCACAGAAAGGAGGAAAAAGGCCTGAGGTCAACACAATGTTTGAAATCCCTGATGACATTTATGCTGGGTACTGCACACCCCGTGAGGAGGACAAAAATAAGCGCAAGGTGCTCATTCAAAAGATTGAGAGGAGATGGGCAAGAGAGTGGAGGGAGTATAGATATGTTACTCCCAAATACATGAAGAAATTCGGTATTACCCCTCCATGCTCAAGACCTCCATTGGCACCTGGCCAAGTAGCTGATCCCACCAGCCTCAAGCGCGGTGAGGACTATCCTGAAGAATGGACCAAGCGCCAGGCCAAATTGGCCAAACAGGCAAAAGAAGCAGTAAGGAAATTTAATGAAGACTCTGCTACTGCTGCTACCACTGTTGAGGCCTCTGCAAGCAAGCCGAAGAAGGTCATGGCAAAGAAGCCTGCTCATAAGCCAAGTGCTTCACCCTCAAATGCCCTCACGGCCAGATTCTTCAAAGCCCTCACGGCCAACTCCTCAAGCTGCTCCCGCTCCTCCAAAGTCCTCAGCTCCTTCGCCAAAGTCCTCAGTTGCTCCGACCAAATCCTCTGCACATGTGCATCTCGCCACGTGCCAAAGGACACCAGGCATCTTTATTGCCTCAGGAGCTTCTGGTAGTTCCTCAACTGCACCAAATTCTTCAACTCGCCCCTCTCTGCTGAAGACAAAGGCCACTGCTGGACGTGGCTCTCGCCCAAGTCCTCACAAGAAACAGGTCGCCTTCCAAGTGCCGTCTGATGAAGACGAAGCTGATGATGAAGAACTTGCCAAAATCATCAGAGACAGGCAGCTCAAGGCCGCTAGAGCCAAAGGCACAAATGTGCCTCTTCTTTTGGATCCCAAGTTGATGCTTGATTACATTGATCTCCGCGAAGGACCCCAACACTCCTATGCCTGATTTCAAGCTGACTCGGCCAAAGTCATATGTCATCGCCTTCATCCAAGAAGAAAAGCGGAAGTTTGAAAAGGCTGCAGATCAAGAAAGCGCAAAGACAAGAAGGAGCGCTTCCTGAAGAAAAACATTGTCTCTATGACAACTAAAGAACTTGTCACTATTCAATCAGAGATCAAGAAACTCAATGATGAATTTGACGTATACCGTGCTGACTGGCTTGGAGCCAAAGTCAGATTTGTGAAATTGACTGAAAAGTTCACTTCCAATGTTGCAGCCCCAACGCAACAAGAAAATCCTCAGGCTGAAGCATCTGCTCAGCCGACTGAAGAAAATGCCAGCACCGCTGATGACATTCAGGCTGCTGAAGAAACTCAAAGTACCAGGGCTGATGACTGCATTCCAGCCGCTGAAGAAATTGCCGAGCGACCACTAGCGCTATACCAAGAAATCAAGAAGTCGTGGCAATTGCATCGATTGTGCTCAAGAATTTGAACCAAATTCCTCTGCTCCTCCTGCGCCTACACCAACTCTGATCCTTCCATCTGCAACCGATGTGAAGAAAACCAAGGCTGCAGAGCGTGCAACAGTGAAGAAAAGGAAGGCATCAACTTCATCGGATTCTTCAGCTCCGAAGAAGATGAAGCCATTGACCAGCTCTTTTGCAAATCCTATTGATGCTATTCCAGTTTCATCCATGCCATCTAAGGACCTTGTTCCTTTTGATGAAGAATATGTGATTCCAAGTGAATCTGATGATGACATTCCTTCTGTTGCTTCGTCAGAGCATTTGGATGAAGAAATTGAAGCGGATGCAATCCCTTTAACCCCACAAGTCTCATAGCCCATGCCTCAGTTCACTGCTGAAGAGGCTGGCGTTGAAGAACAAGAAGAAGATGAAGAAGTGGACATTGGGTGTACAACACCAGTGCTGAATGATGACTTTTGGGAAAGTCAGCACCCCAACTCTCCTCTGTTCACACCACTTCAACAAATTCCTCAGTGCCTTGCCAACACTGAAGTACAAATGGGATCTGAAGAACCTTGCGCAACTCCTTCTGTGCATGAAGAGATTCCAGCCACTAGTGCTGAAGAAAATGTAAATGAAGAATTGAAGACCCAGACTGCTACTGAAGAAGAAGCTAAAATTCCTCAGCCTGTGGAACCTGAGATTGCGATTCCTGAGGTAGTAATGCAATTGACTGATACTCCTCAGCCCAAGCCAAAGGTTCCATTCTCGAAGAAGCAAAAATTCAAGGCTGATGACTTCTTCGGCGAGCACGTGTTCTTCACTGACTATAATCCTTATGACTCTGCTCGTCTTAGAAGGAAGCGCTTCTGGACAGCCAGCCAGGCCAATTTCTATTCTTCACTGCTCTTCAACAAGGATAAAGTCTTCGACCACGAGCACATTCCTCATGTGGACATGGAATCCCTGCCGTGCTTCTCTCTTGTCCTCGGTGTGCTTCATGACGCAGGCCTCCTCAACTTTTGCTCTGACATTGTAGATTGGAATGAAGAGCTTATTCTTCAGTTCTACGCAACACTGCATGTCACAGGTGACGCTGACGATATCAATACTTGGGTGTTGGACTGGATGACTGAAAACACTCATTATAAAGCACCGGCCTCTGAATTGCTTCATGCCCTGCCAATCAGTCCTCCACCTGAAGGAGCTCGTTGCCTGTACCAAGAGCCTGAACTCACTGCCCATTATATGCAAGTTCTTATGAAGCCTCTGAAGCCTGGTCAAGCCCCAAGGACCAAATTCCTCGTGAGGGAATTGCTCTATGTGCCCAGAACTGTCTATCGCATTCTGATGAAGACAATGAGTCCTATCAAGGGCCACGACTCGTCTGATGAAGAAGTCGTTGGCATCATGAAGAATCTGCTATTCAACATCATGCATGGCATCCCTGTCAACTATCACGATTTCTTCATGAGGATTCTGGCAAATGTTGCACTCTCTCCGTTTGAGTTGAAGCCTTATGCTCCTTGGATTATGAGATTCCTCAGAACAAGGTCTTCACTCAACTACAAGGCTGATTTTTAGAATCACCTCAGCTACTTGCCTCCAATTGAAGTCCTCAAGCGGACATATTTCTCAACTGATGAGAAGGGCAAGGCACCAGCTATTATTGATGAAGGCATTCGTCCATTGGATGGTCAGTTTCGCAAAGCTGCATCTTATTCCACCAATGATGACTCTGCCACTCATGATTCGGCTGCTAATGCATCCAAGCCAAATCCTCAAGCCATAGGCCCAAGAGTGATGACTGACTGTGAGCTGCTTCTTAGTCTTCACCAGAAGGTGGATCGAAACCGTAAATGGGTTAAGCGTCAGTTTGGTTCTATTCTTCACAACATGACTGCTACACATAATGCAGTGAAGAGAAACCATTACTACCTCCATGAAGTCTTCGGTTGCACCTGGGCTATTCTGTCACATGTATATGGTGAAGAAGATCTGAAGCAAATGGGTCTCAAGGAGGACTTTGGCTGGTCTGCACCTCCACCGAAGAAATACAAGAAGGTCAAGGTTCCTTCCTTGGTGGCCAGCTCCTGTTCCTCATCACGCGACACCGATGAGTATGAAGACTTGGACGACACTGCGGTAGGCCCTACAACAACAAACGACCCCAACAACGCTGGCGCTCCTCCTTCAACATGATAGTCTTTAGGGGCGTTAGTCCTCATTTTTCGATCCTTTTGGTCATTCGATGACAAAGCGGGAGAAATTTGAGTTAGTCTTCAAGCAGGTCTACCTATATGGGCGTTTTTTGCTAAGTTACAACTCTCGTTCTTCTGATGACTTTGATGGATCGAGTTGTAAACTTAAACTCTATGGTGGTCTGATACTTTTGTTGTGTCCTTCTGCATGCTTATTCCTCGTTAATGTTAATGCACGCATGCTGAATTACATCAGTCACCATATTTCATCATGCATTTCAAATTCTTCATATTTTATGTCAAATGCGTGTATGAATTACAAGATATATGGGGAGATCTCCATGATTCTACTCTTCAAGTGTGCATTGCTTCAAAAGCAAATTCCTCACCATGCACATCTTCAGGGGGAGTTCTTCTATATCTTGCAATCAAATTCCTCATTATCAGTATTTACACTTCATATGATTATCCCCATTCAAAACTTAACCTATATTGTCATCAATCACCAAAAAGGGGGAGATTGTAAGTGCATCTAGTGCCCCTTAGTGATTTTGGTGTATTTAAGACTTATAGGTTAAGGGACTAATGTGTTTATGAGTGTACACAGGTCTATAAGTCTATGAGGAGTTTGATATTTACAGAGAAAGTCGACCCCTAAAAATGAAGTTCTTTGACTGAAGACTTTGGATTTCTGAAGACTTTGAAAGTGAAGAAATTGTTGTGACCTTGAAGACTAGGTATCCATTCGAGGAACATGAAGCGTGAAGACTTTTGTTTTGTAGTTTCATTTTCTCTTTCTTGAGTCATAGGAAACACCGTACTGTTAAAGGGGGTCGAGGAAATACTAAGGAAAAATTTCCAAGTGATGCTCAACTCAAAATCCTACACCTACCAATCCCTTCGAGTGAAGCCATTGGAAATCTCATATAGTTCAGTCATATTCTTGATGTGAGACGAAGTTCTTCTGGTCTCTGAGGAATTTGTTCTGACTGAGGAGTTAGGAATTCGCAAGTGCGGATTACCTACACAGCGAGGAACATGATAGCCCTGAGGAATTTGATACTCAAATTTTCGACCGTTGATGTGCTGTGCGCCAACTGTTCCAAAATATCTACCCACCTAACGGTCATATAATTGAAGGGCATTTATGTCTTATCATGTCGGGCTGCTCCCTAGGCTATAAATAGTCGCCCCCTACAATCACTAGCTGGTTGGCTGCTCCGAGAGAAACTGACAGTTGTCATTTGAGAGCATCCCATCCTCCGAGGACTTTGAGCGAAAATAATCAAGTGAGGAAAACCCAAACCCAAACATCTACAAACCCAAGTGATTGAGCATCACTGAAGAGATTGATCTTGCATAGATCCGACGCTAGTTACCTAAGGTCGACGAGCTCGTTGTATCTCCAGTGGGAAATTACGGGCACACGTGAACTCTAGAAAATGTTGTCTAATTTTCATTTCAATCCCGCATACAGTTTTTGGTTGTTTGAGAATAAAGAGAGTAGACACAAGGTAGGATATTAATTGGAAGTCTGATTTATCTATCTTTGATCTTCTTGAAATGTCACTGTTGAAAAAGTTACCGATGCATGCTTCCAAAATAAAAAATTCAAGTGAAGAGGACGGTACAAATGATAAGTTCCCTTTTAAGTTGTGAATCCCTATGATGAAACTTGTGAAGACTCACTTTTGAAATTAGAAATAAGAAGTGTTAATACTACATGTTTCCTAATTAGGAAGAAAATAGTTGCCAAACTCATCATTGATAGCATTATTGACTTGTTTGGAGAGCTCAGTAATCGTCATATGTAGCTTTTTTAACAATAGAACATATGTTGATATCTAGGATTTGATAGATATATTGTGATGTTAGACCTATTGTGCGGTCCTCATCCTCGCCCCCTCCTCATGCCCCAATCCAGACTCCGCCCCTGGTAGTGACCTAACATGTAGGGCCATGGATCAAGTTGAGGCACGACCCAACCTCTCTCTCGATCCTTTCCAAACCCTACCTGCCGCCAACCCTCTCTCGCATATATATATATATATATATATATATATATATATATATATATATATATTTATATATATATATATATATATATATATCTTCCATCTCATCCCCCCACCACCTTTCTTCTCCACGAGACTGAAGGCCCGAGCCACCCGCATCGGTGCAAACCACTTCTCGCCAGCCACCACTGAAGATGGGGCTCCATCATTCTTCTCCCCACCACTGATAGACCCTTCCCAAGATTCTCCGTCAACGCATCTATCTCGCGCCTCCCCAGTTGTGTCAAGCGCAACGATGCTCTGACTCCTCATCAGTTGTTCATCGTCTGTGCCTGGACCGTCCTGCATATCATGGTGGCAGCGTTATCCCAAGCTCTGCATCGACTACTCATCACCCGCACTGACTAGCCTGTGTGCAACACGGCATCATGACCACCTCCCTAAGCTCCCCTTTGTAGGCTACCTACTTGTGAATATTGTCACAACTCACGGGGATGGGGCAGAAATCCCCATGGGAAAATATAGCTGGTTGGTAAAGGGGACGAGCGAAAACCTGCCCCAAGAGCGGGGACAAGGACGGGTGTGGCGAGTACAAGGATCACATGGTAATACCATATGGGTTTGCCATTCTGACTCCACCTCATGCTCACATCATCAATTCATCACATTTCATTGCTAAATTCATATTTTCAAAAATGTTTATCTCATAAAAAGACAGTTCGATTCAGGATCCATCTTCATCGCTGAGTTCATCTTGACGAGGCTTTAAAACAAGATCCCATGTTAGCATGTTCCAATGAATTTTTTTCGTCGCCACTAGTTGCGAAATTATGCCACATAGTTGCCATCTTGACATTGAATAGTTTCCACGATGTTTGTGCAATGTTACCAGGTAATAGTTTCTTATGTTTATGGAAATTCTGCAATGTTACACAGAGTCATATTATTTTTATTTTATTGACAACGGTGATAAATATGGTCATGATATTATGCAAATGGATAGCTCATGATGTTACTGAAAGGACACCCACCCCTAGTAAGGTTTTGATGTTAGTGAGAATAGTGATTAGACGACTAACTCTGTTTCAAACATGTTTGAGTCTACACATCTATGAAAATAAAACATATTCTAGGTTCGCAACCTCCCAAGCTAAAAGGACAAAAGAAGACGACATGCCAAATTTGCACCGACGATTTATCATTTTGAGTCGCAGGTACACCACACTATAAAGAGGAGATGCACCTTGGATCAAGTGGGGGAATCACTGAAACTTTTATAGCCAAATACACCCACATCCTATGAGAGAAAGAGCACGAATATTTACACTTAGTTTGCCTTAGTTTTGACAGTCAGGACCAAGCCGGAGTATCCGACCTATGTTGGACTATCCGACATATCGGACTATCTTACGTAGTGTCTGGCCTTGGGTCCGACTTTGTCCAATGCTCCGGATAAGGCCAGACACTGGGTTGAGAACTAGCCCAGACTATCCAACAAATCAAAATGTCCAACTTAGGTCTGACTGTCTGACTTTTTTGGGTTTTGTGCATAACAGGCAGATATTTGTGACTACTATATATAAACCACCCTTCTTCTCCAAAGGAGGTTGAGTGGATGACGACTTCATTCCTCTTTCCTCCATTGATTCAAAGCTTGCACCTTTGATTCCTCCTTCTCTAGCCAATCAATCCACACCATATTTTAGAGAGACGATGAGAACACCCGATCTACAAATCGATCCAAGAAAAACTCAAGTTCGTTGATTCCCCATGAGATCCTAGCAAACATTTTTACTCGCGGGTTTGTGGGAAACCCTAGATGGTTGGTGTTACCCGGGAGCTTCCAAGTCATGTGAGTGTGGCCCGGGCTCATTTGTGACTGTTTGGAGATTCCACATGAGATCCTAGCAAATCTTTTTACTCGTGGGTTTGTGGGAAAACCTAGATGGTTGGTGTTACCCGGGAGCTTCCAAGTCATGTGATTGTGGCCCGGCTCGTTTGTGAGTGTTTGGAGCTCGCCCCAAGAGCTAACCCTAGTGGTAGGGAACCTAAGCATTCATTGCTTGTGGTTCTCGAAGAAGGTGAGACATTCGTTGTCGTGGGAGCATTCGTTGTTCCCCACTCTCCAACAAAGATTAGCACGCCCTCAAGTGTGCAAACTTTGGATTACATCCTCGTCACCACTTTCAGTTGTCTCTTAACCCTAGCTTTACTTGTTGGTTTACTTGCTTGTGTATTACCTTGTGTAGCTTACTAGCTTATTGTAACACATCATATAGGGTTGTATCACCTAGTTGCATTTCTAAAGAACTTATATTTCTGCTCTTGACTCTAAAAAGCAACTAAAAAAAGAATTTAATTTGGTAGTCGCCTATTTGAAGCCCCCCTCTCTAGTCTGACATTATCTCCATCTTTGATCCTCCAGTTGCATCTCCAAATTCAACCATTTATGTGGTGACATTTATTTTGGGTACTGGGGTCCGTAAAGATCTCTAACTCGATTACCCTAAACCTCTATCGACACAGACTGAAAATTCCAAATTCCAGATAGAAATCAGGTCAAAATCGGAGCAACACATAGCTTTCGTCGTATTACGCAAACCTCGTTTAGAAAAGGAGACATTTCACTAAAAGCCTCGTCTCCTACACTTCAATGAGAGGTATATTTTTTTTTGAACGGTCACCGGGGGGGGGGGGGGGAGATTCCCCACCTGAATATATTGCTCAATGAGAGGTATATGTGCAGCAAACTAGAGTAGAAGAGCGTTTTGGTTTTAACATGCCTAAAAAGGCATAAGGTTGACACACAAGAATGGCTCCAAATGATTTTTGCAAAGACCAAAAGGAACACCGCTGCCAGTATATTCATGTACTGACCCGTCCCATAATATAAGACGTTTTTGAAAGCTAATATAGCTTGCAAAAACGTCTTACATTATGGGACAGAGGGAGTAGCTTTTATGTGACACATGGAATTTACAGTATTTATGTCTTTGCTCACATGTATCCTGCAAGGACTATAATGCAGGGGTTTCAGTAAGGGACAGGGATACGAACTGAAGGTGGACCAGATCTCATGTCCTCAAGAATAAGGTGGAAAAGTGTTTGAGCAATTGGGCCTTCATCACCTGTGAAGGAACATGGAAAGCAATCGGCATTTCGTAGATGTTGGAGTTTGCAGTAAACCATGAATGTTTTAAAGAAATTGACATAATTAAAACTAGCTAACTGAATTTTAACTTTTTAAGAAAGGAATTCTTCTTACCGGAGCCAATCATCTGATCATCCCACTGAACAACAGGTTTGACAAGAATTCCACTCCCAATGAGCATCATTTCATCGGCCTCCTTCCCTTCCTGGACACTCACATTCCTTGAAGATATCCCACTGAGCATTCCATTCTCCACTAGCTGCTCTGCAAGGGCCAGAACCCGTTTTGCCGTGCATCCACTCAGGATCTTGTCGAAGCGGGGCATGAGAAGCTCCTTGTTCAGTGTCACAAAGCCAACATTCATGTTTGAACCCTCAGCGACGAAACCCTCATCATCCAACCAGATGCCGGTAAACCCACCATTTTCCTCACCTTCCAGCTTGGTGAGTGCATTCGGAAGGTAGTTTACATTCTTCATGACCGCAAACTGTGGAGACTTTACCGGTATGGATGATGTGATCACTTTGCAGCCCGATGGTTCTGGCAAAGATGGACTTTCAATGACAACAGCGTAGAGAGCTGGGTTTCTACAGCCAGATGAAGATAACTGGAAGTCCCCAGGTCCAGCAGACAACCAGTACCTGAGTGATCCTTGAGAACATTTTGATGCACACACAGTTTGAATAAGTACGCTTCGAATTGTTGAACGGTCAAATGGCAATGGGATTTTGGCCATCTGTGCAGAATTCAGGAAGCGGCTGATATGCTGTTCTAACTCATAAAGGTGACTGCCAGTAATATGGAAAGAAAAAAAAGTTAAGTAATTGATACTGATGAAGTTTGGACCATTACTTAAAAGAAATTGAGTAAGAAGAATAAACCATTGTTCACTTGCCAAATTCACACACAACTGCATGCATGTGCGTCGACAAGAAGAAACTTACAAACTTTTTTTTTGCGGGGTACAAACTTACAAACTTTAATATATATACTAAGAGTAAATGACGGGTTAAGCAGAAAAAAGAGAGGCATCTTAGAAATTCATGCTAGTTAGAAGCAGATTTCTTACCCATCCATAATAGCAGCAGTATCAAAAACACCATGTCCTCTATGGACCATGTGATCATCAATCGGTATCACCATTGCTGAGGGATCTGTGGTAATTCCACCAAAAATACTAGAGTACATGGCCAGGTAATTTTGACTTCTAGCACCAGATGCTTGGAACGCATCAAGCCGTTCTGCAATCTATAGCAAAAAAAAGTTCATTTTTTCGTAAGTTTGTGTTGTGGCACCACGTTTCAAGAGAAGATCCTACTTTCATCAATCGCTTCGTCAATACATCTTAGACAAATATTAAACTGATGGGAATAAAAAAATCTAATGCAGTTTAGATGCATAATTCATGTTTCCCGTTTTTTCTATACAATCTGATAAAGAAGTATAGAACTTAAGAAATGCTCCAAGGCAGTCTCTACTTTCATGTAAGTACTAGGGTATGCCTTGAAGGAAAACTTCTGACTGGAAACTTGCCAAATTGAACCCAATGGCAATCCCCAAATGTCTTTCTATAACTCTGCATATTGTTTACTAATCAAGAAAGCTAAGTGAAGATGAAACAGTGCTTTGAGGTTGCCAAATATACTGTGGTTGCAACAAACAGCTCTGAAGAACTTCAATGCAGAATAGTGTCCATCTAGCGCATGCTAACAGTGTAATGTATAGTGTAGACAATTGTGCGCTAACAAAAGCATTAACTACGACGAGTGCAAGAGTAATGAGAACAAGTAGGACAGTTTGTTTCGAAAAGATGAAAGCATCAAACTTCCATGTTTTGCAAATGCCAGCAAAAGATTCCAATTAAACTATAGCAGACAAGACAAGAGACAAAGAAGTCCACCTCAGAGAAAGACAAGAGAGGGACATCAATTGGATTGACAATTGTGCCGGCCGGTGCTGCAGAACAAAGTAGCTGTTTAGTTTAATATTATTGCAAAAGGGACTGCTAAGAGTAGTGTTGGTCTCGATACACACAACGGATTTCATGTATGTGAGAGCAGAGAGCTGAGAATTATGATATTTCCAAAAGTATCTAAATACAACTAGAGATACCTAATAAAAGGTATCAAAGGGTGAAACACGACCATTTGTGTTCAACTCAGCTGGTGTTAAATATATGCTGTTATTTCAAGCCCAACAAAATCAAGATGTAAGGAATAGGAAATTATCACTAATTTATAGAAATACAGTTTTTTGGGGGGGAATTTTAGAGATACAGTTAATTACAGATTCCCATGTTTGACTAGAGGAACTGGCCTCACATTGCATCAGCCTATCGTGAAGGATCATCATGAAACAGAGTCACTAAAACGAACAACACATATCCTGATCAACATGAGCTCACGATACAACAAAACTACACATAAACGCAACACATATCCAGTCAAAAAAAAAATCCAGTCTTGGTTGATGGTTGATGAAAATTCAGGTGGGCAATTTTCTCTGTCCCCGGTGACGCTTAACAAAAAAGTACCTTCGCAGACTTAAACTAGTTCATCTTACCAGGAGAAACTTTCATTAGACATGTACTGTCACTTAAAATACTCACATTATTGTAGAAAGGTAAGCCCAATTCAGATCAATGATCCATTACACATGAAAAAGAGTTCCAATTCAGCAACCTTTATCAGCCCGAACAATATATGTTAACTCGTATAGAAAGGAAACAGACTCAAAATCCAGGGCACTTCAGGCAAACTTGGAACGGAACTAATGTTCGTAAATCATGACTGATGAAAGGATATGGCACTCTTTAAGTTCGGGCGAACAAAATGCATGACTGAACAAATTCACTGGGCCACGGGAAAGCAAGGCTGGAAAAATGTTTAGTCCTTCTCTGGCACCAACGAGACGGCAGCCGCACGAAGCCGATCAGCACGGAGCTGGGCACACCCCGACTGTAACGATGCAGGAAGAACGAAAGGACAGAAGCGAGAAACTGCACGCTACAAACCTGCCCGATTGGAGCTCGCGGCGGCTCTAGCCACCGCCGCCCTCCACGAAGGAAGCCCTGCCGGCGCGATGGCTCGGCCCGATGACGGCGCGATTTTCTTCAAAGCGAGGAACGGCCGATGCGAAGGGGAGACGCGGTGGCCGGCGGCAGCAGGCGGGGCGGAGGGGTGGGCCATCGGAGGAGAATTGGGCAGAGGTGGAAGTGCAACCGTAGGCTATCAGCGACTCGGCACTTCGTCAGAGACCATTCTGTTTTATGCACAAGTTGGGGGCCGTTGTAACCTGGGACCTGGGTGGTCGCACCTCATATGATTATTTGAATCATGGCTGTATAATGAATATCAAAATAATAAAAATTACATCCAAATCCGTAGACCACCTAACGACGATTTACCAAGATCGAAGCGAGCGAAGGCGCCGCCGTCATCGCCTTCATCACGGAGTCGGGCACAACTTGTTGTAATAGACAGTCGGGAAATCGTCGTATAAGGCCCGTGAGGACCAACGCACGGAACAAAGAACCGCCCGAGATGAAAAATAGCGTAGATCAGAAAGATTCAATCCAAAGACACACGAATGTAAACGAACAACAACGATAAATCCGCCGGAGACACACCTTCACACACCCACCAACGATGCTAGACGCCCCACCGGAAAGGGGGCTAGGCGGGGAGACCTCATATGATTATTTGGATTATTCAATTCACATGACTATGCAATTATAAAAAATGTCACTAATGAACTTATAGGTCCCGCTTTAATTTTCTCTACAAGAGTAAACCTCTAAAATCCCATATACTTGTGCTTTTATCCACGGTTATTATTTGTTCTAGAATGCAAATATTTTATTTACACTATCTGCTCATTACTTGCTGCAGCTAGCAAAACTACAACCACGAAGTCAATTTCTTGGACGCTCCTTGGTAAGTTGGTCCTAGAAGAAACAAAATTGTGTTGCTCTCTCCACCGCCGAAGCTGAATACATTGCAACCGCCACTTGTGCAACTCAATTGCTATGGATGAGGCAAACTTTGAAGGATTACGGTATCACCTATAGAAATGTGCCTCTTCTATGTGATAATGAAAGTGCCATCAACATTGCTGAGAATCCCAAAGATCATACCCGAACCAAGCACATTGATATTAGGTATCATTTCTTAAGAGATCATGTGGAAAAGGGTGACATTGATATTGCTCATGTTGATACAGATATGCAACTTGCAGACATTTTCACCAAGCCATTGGATGAAGCAAAGGTTTTGTCAACTTAGGCGTGAACTTGGTATCTTGAAGATTGACAACATTATGTAAAATCTAGTACCCATCCATGCATTCACTTCATGTCCTGTTTAGATGTAAGCATATATTTAGGGGGAGACACTCAACTCATGAGTACTCTCACCCTGTATAATGCATAAGAAAAAAAACACTCTCAAAGTTACCATGTTCTTCGAACTACGGTACTTTAAATGATGGAGTAGTGTTAGTGATCCCAAGGACATTATCTTCGCGGCTTCACGACACCTATACTCACACATGGTGGCCAAAAGGCCACCGACTCTTCTTAAAGGAAAGGCGGTCCAATCATGTTTAGGGGTCTTAACATGTGTGCCTTGTTGCTCACCATGTGGTATTTTACATGTCTGATTGCCCATAGTATTTTGTCATATACCCATTCTTGTATTTTGGTTCCTCTAGGTTTTCTTGTGCTATTTGCCAAAAACTTTTGCCACCAGTCGTCCAACGGTTATCGGACATCCGATGACTCACAGCCTCCCGGTCGTCCAACGTCACTCGGTTGTCCGGTTGTTGTACAGAAATCGTGCACATCCCAAAACCATTCCCCAGGTCTCGGACGTCTGTGGTTCTCCAGTCGTCCGTCGCCTGGTGCATCCACCAGTGCGCGGACGTCCAACCGCGGTCGGTCGCATGACGTAGTTTGCAGCCCACATATATATCGTCGGGTCGGGTTTGAGCGGTTGCCCTATCCAGTCTTTTCCCCTCTCCTCGTCTGCGTCCGCCGCCGAGCCGCCAGGAGGGCGATTTCGCCCTCGTCGTCGCCCGGGGGGCTGCCGCTTTGCCGCGCCCCCAGCCTCTTCTTCTCGCCTTGTCCTGATCTGGTACCTTCCTCTGCCTGTTCCTCGGCTATCTCTCTCGTCTCCGTCACTTGCACGGACTCACGGTAGTGATCCCCTTTCTCTCTTGGTTAATCCCTCAGGTGAGGTTCGTCTCACGATGGTAAAATTCAAGCACACCGCTCGCAAGGATGTTGCGGTTCCTCTGCCAGCGCCTCTTGTCGTGGTGGTTCCGATGACTCTCAGGAGGAGTTGCGTCCTCGCAAGTGTGCTGGGAAACATGCCATGATCGAGGAGTCCTCCTCTGCCGAGGGCTCTGACTATGAAGAAGATATGGAGGAGGAGGAGCGTGGTGTGCGTGTGACGTTTTCGTCCCGCCCCCGCGGTTCTCGAAGGGCCACTCACATGCTTGCTCCTCCTCTCGATCAGCCGCATGCCTATGGTCGTCACATACCCCTTGAGGCTCCTCAACTTCATGGACGTATCCTCAAGGATTTCACCAAAGTGCCCAAGCCTGCATATCTTAAGTTTCGGCGTGATGTTAATCAATTCGAGGTGTTGGAAATATGCCCTAGAGGCAATAATAAATTAGTTATTATTATTATATCTCCTTGTTCATGATAATCGTTTATTATCCATGCTATAGTTGTATTGATAGGAAACTCAGATACATGTGTGGGTATATAGACAACACCATGTCCCTAGTAAGCCTCTAGTTGACTAGCTCGTTGATCAATAGATGGTTACGGTTTCCTGACCATGGACATTGGATGTCGTTGATAACGGGATCACATCGTTAGGAGAATGATGTGATGGACAAGACCCAATCCTAAGCCTAGCACAAAGATCGTGTAGTTCATATGCTAAAGCTTTTCTAATGATAAGTATCATTTCCTTAGACCATGAGATTGTGCAACTCCCGGATATCGTAGGAATGCTTTGGGTGTACCAAACGTCACAACGAATCGGGTGGCTATAAAGGTGCACTACGGGTATCTCCGAAAGTGTCTGCATTGGGTTGGCACGAATCGAGACTGGATTTGTCACTCCGTGTGACGGAGAGGTATCTCTGGGCCCACTCGGTAGGACATCATCATAATGTGCACAATGTGACCAAGGGGTTGATCACGGGATGATGTGTTACGGAACGAGTAAAGAGACTTGCCGCAATCTAGATTGAACAAGGTATCGGCATACCGACGATCGAATCTCGGGCAAGTACAATAGCGCCAGACAAAGGGAATTGCATACGGGATTGCTTGAATCCTTGACATCGCGGTTCATCCGATGAGATCATCGTGGAACATGTGGGAGCCAACATGGGTATCCAGATCCCGCTGTTGGTTATTGACCGGTGTGGCGACCCGACCCGAATGGATCAAGTCTATGTGCTCAGTGTCATCCCTGGATCAGTAATGCTGACACCACACAGTATTTCGAAGGATTTATAACAGAGTAGCAATCACACACTTATTACAATCGAATGTCTCAAAAAAGAACTTAATAAAATAAATATGGCTTAAGGCCATCTAATACGATAACAAATGAAGGCTTGGAAGAATAAGCGAGTCCATCAACTCCAACAGCATCATCGAGTATAGAACCACGACCTAAGCACCTTAATCGTCGTTCTAAAAGTCTGCAACATGAAATGTTGCAGCCAAAACGGGTCAAGACATGGAATATGCCGCAATGTAACACATAGAGAATAATGGAATGATAAGCCTATACTACATGCATATATGGCTGGTGGAAAGCTCTACGGTTACAGCTTTTTGCATAAAGCCAATTTTTCCCTACCGCAAAGGAATAAATTTATTTAACTATTATGGTGGTTGTGAAACATTGAGAATGGTTGATGATTCTCAATCCCAATTAAAAAGTACTCATTAACCCAACAATATTAATTAGAAGTAACATGATGAGATTCACATGATATCCAGGTACTAGATACTCAAAATTGTCCATAACCGGGGACACGGCTAACCATGATTAGTTTATACACTCTGCAGAGGTTTGCACACTTTTCCCCACAAGACTCGATCGCCTCCGTTTGGTTTCTCGCACTACATGGTGTTTGAGAAACGGATGACCGAGACATAGTTTTTCAGAAGCGCTAGCACCTTACATGTGGGTAGACCGTACCAACCTACATCCCCTACATCAGCTAGCCTACCCGTAAGAGTTCGCACAACTTAATCAACTATGCGAGAGCCCATAATGGCTTGTGGCTGCACACGGAAGTTTCTAGTTTGAAAATAATCTCATGATCCCTTTGGGCCTGGGTGGCGGTCCGAAGAAATACAGGCAAGTCCTGATAGAAACCAGGTGCCTCAATCCACCCAGATGTGTGTTTAAGTTGTCACCTTAAATAAAACATTAAATAACAATCTCACATCTGTCATGGAATACACTCACCCAATCCACGTCTACTGGCATAGCATGGCATAATAAGCAAACGTAGAAGTAACTCCCAAGGGTTTATAATAAAACAGGTAATAGGTACTACCTCATCTACTTCCCATCCCACAGTTTAATTAGATCCTAATCATGCAAGTGTTTGAGGAATAGATCTAATGCATAAAACTGGGTATGAGAAGAGTATGATCAAAGTGTTACTTGCCTTGCTGATGATCCGCGAAATCTAGAGATTCGAAGTAACAAGCGGCGCACTCCGGGTATTCTATCGTAGACAAACAAACAAGCATACAATAAGTACTCATCTAATGCACAGATAAAACTCGAATAGATCTAACCAGATTGTTCAACTTAAGAACTCCGGTTTGCAAAAAGAATCAAATCAAACGAAGCAACGACAGTCAAACGGCGAAAGAAAACAGCTTCGTTTTACTAATCTGGATCTAGGTCAAATTTTACAGATGCAAGAACCTCTTTAAGTAGATTATTCGGAAAGAAGGTTTCGAGACGAAACTACAGGCGCTTGAATCGCCTGATTCCGATAAACGAACGAAAAGTTATACTAAAACGAAAATCGGATCTGGAATCGCGATTAGAAAAATCGCACATTAAATCCGAGAAAAAGAAAAATACGACGAACAGATTCGAACGGAAAAAGAAAAAAAATAATAAAAAAATAAACAAAATAAAAAAACCGAAAAAAACCGAAGAAAACCGATCGGTTATTTTTTAAATTGGCACGGAATTCGAGGCGCGGCGAACCTCGTAAGGCGCGCTGCTCCGGCGGGTCGGCGGCGGCGGCGGCGAACTCCGGCGGGCTCGGGTGGGCTGGGGTGGCGGCTCGGGTGGGCTGGGGCTCCCGGGGCGGCCGCTATTTAAAGGCGCCCCCGAGCGGAGTCCCGCTCGGGTACGGCCCTATAAGGCGGTTCGTTTTTTTTAAATAAAACATTACGCGTAGAAAAAAAATCAAAAGAAGTATCAAACGGACTCCAAAAATCTCGAAATAAATTTTCCCCGGTTTCTAAAATCAAGCTGGATTTAATGAATATTTATTTGGGGCCTAGATGCAATTTTGAAAAACGCACATTTATCATAAATTCAAATAAAAAGGCGAAAAACTCCAAAATAAAATCTTATTTGATTTTATTATTAAATCTTCATTATTTCTTTATTTTGGGAAAGTCATTTTATTCCCTCTCGCATATTTTTGTAATAGAAATAATTGAAGATAAAATAATTAAAATCAACGATCCTATTTTCAAAATTTGAGAAAACTCAAATATGAAAATAACAAAATCCCCAACTTCTCTCCGAGGGTCCTTGAGTTGTGTAGAATTTTCTAGGATCGAGCAAAATGCAAAGAAAATGCAATGAAAAATATGATATGCAATGATGCTCTATGTATAACATTCCAAATTGAAAATTTGGGATGTTACAACCGGAGAACGTCTCGGTCATGTCTGCATGGTTCCCGAACCCGTAGGGTCTACAAACTTAAGGTTCGGTGACGCTAGAGTTGTTATAAGAAATAGTATGTGGTTACCGAAGGTTGTTCGGAGTCCCGGATGAGATCCCGGACATGACGAGGAGCTCCAGAATGGTCCGGAGGTGAAGATCGGTATATTGGTCGAAGGGTATTGGAGTTCGGAATTGTTCCGGGTACTGTGTGATGACCAGCGTGTCCTAAGGGGGGTTTCAGAGGCCCCGCAAGCTTTGGGGGCCTTATGGGCCAAGGGAGAGGGCACATCAGCCCACTAAGGGGCTGAGCGCCCTCCCACCCCATCTCACGTAACTGGAGAGGCGGGGCGCCACCCCTAGGGCAGCCACCCCTCCCGGCTTGGGGGGCAAGTTTCCTAGGGGGTGGGGGCGCCAAAACCCATCTAGGGTTTCCCCTATGGCCGCCGCCCCTCCCCTAGGGAACCCTAGGGCGCCGCCCCCGCCGCCCGTCCCCCGATATATAGTGAGAGAGAGAGGGCAGCCGCACCCGTCCCCAGTGCAGCCCTCTCCTCCTCCAACACCTCCTCCTCCGTGGTGCTTGGCGAAGCCTCACGGAGAACCACGAGCTCCATCACCACCATGTCGCCGTGATGTCGGAGTTCTTCCTCAACTTCTCCTCTCCTTGCTTTGGATCAAGAAGGAGGAGACGTCCCCCGGCTGTACGTGTGTTGAACGCGGAGGCACCGTTGTTCGGTGCTTAGATCGTAATCAACCGCGATCTGAATCGCTGCGTGTCTGACTCCTTCATCCGCGTTCTTGTAACGCTTCCGCTTAGCGATCTTCAAGGGTATGAAGATGCTCATCCTCTCCCTCTCTTGTTGCTAGAATCTCCATAGATTGATCTTGGTGTTGCGTAGAAAATTTTGAATTTCTCGCCACGCTCCCCAACAAAGTGGCATCATGAGCTAGGTCTATCGTAGTTTCTATGCACGAGTAGAACACAAGTTGTTGTGGGCGTTGATTTTGTTCAATATGCTTACCGTTACTAGTCCAATCTCGTTTCGACGGTATTGTGGGATGAAGCGGCCGGACCGACCTTACACGTACACTTACGTGAGACAGGTTCCACCGGCCGACATGCACTTGTTGCATAAGGTGGCTAGCGGGTGCCGATCTCCCACTTTAGTCGGATCGGATTCGATGAAAAGGGTCCTTATGAAGGGTAAATTGCAATTGACATATCACGTGTGGTTTTTGCGTAGGTAAGAAACGTTCTTGCTAGAAACCCATAGCAGCCACGTAAAACATGCAAACAACAATTAGAGGACGTCTAACTTGTTTTTGCGAGTGGTATGCTATGTGATGTGATATGGCCAAAAGAATGTGATGAATGATATGTGATGTATGAGATTGATCATGTTCTTGTAATAGGAATCACGACTTGCATGTCGATGAGTATGACAAACGGCAGGAGCCATAGGAGTTGTCTTTATTTATTGTATGACATGCGTGTCATCGAATAACGCCATGTAATTACTTTACTTCATTGCTAAACCGTTAGCCATAGTAGTAGAAGTAATAGTTGGCGAGACAACCTCATGGAGACACGATGATGGAGATCATGATGATGGGGATCATGGTGTCATGCCGGTGACGATGATGATCACGGAGCCCCGAAGATGGAGATCAAAAGGAGCAAAATGATATTGGCCATATCATGTCACTTTTTGATTGCATGTGATGTTTATCATGTTTATGCATCTTATTTGCTTAGAAAGACGGTAGTAAATAAGATGATCCATCATTAAAATTTCAAGAAAGTGTTCCCCCTAACTGTGCACCGTTGCGAAAGATCGTTGTTTCGAAGCACCACGTGATGATCGGGTGTGATAGATTCTAACGTTCACATACAACGGGTGTAAGACAGATTTATACACGCGAAACACTTAGGTTGACTTGACGAGCCTAGCATGTACAGACATGGCCTCGGAACACAAGAGACCGAAAGGTCGAGCATGAGTCGTATGGTAGATACGATCAACATGAAGATGTTTACCGATGATGACTAGTCCGTCTCACGTGATGATCGGACACGACCTAGTTGACTCGGATCATGTAATCACTTAGATGACTAAGAGGGATGTCTATCTGAGTGGGAGTTCAAAAGATGAACTTAATTATCCTGAACATAGTCAAAAGGTCTTTGCAAATTATGTCGTAAGCTCGCACTTTAGTTCTGCTGTTTAGATATGTTCCTAGAGAAAATTTAGTTGAAAGTTGATAGTAGCGATTATGCGGACTAGGTCCAAACCGAGGATTGTCCTCGTTGCTTCGTAGAAGGCTTATGTCCTTAATGCACCGCTCGGTGTCTTTGAACCTCGAACGTCGTCTCTGGATGTTGCGAACATCTGACATACACGTTTTGATAACTACGTGATAGTTCAGTAATGTTAAAAGGTTTAGAGTTGAGGCACCGAAGATGATTTCGAAACGTCGCGAAACATATGAGATGTTTCGAGGGCTGAAATTGGGATTTCAAGCTCGTGCCCACGTCAAGAGGTATAAGACCTCCGACGAGTCTCTTAGCCCGCAAACTAAGGGAGACAAGCTCAATCGTTGAGTTTGTGCTCAGATTGTCTGAGTACAACAATCACTTGAATCAAGTGGGAGTTAATCTACCAGATGAGATAGTGATGTTTCTCCAAAGACATTGCCACCAAGCTACTAGAGCTTCGTGATGAACTATAACATAACAGGGATAGATATGATGATCCTTGAGCTATTCGCAATGTTCGACACCGCGAATGTAGAAATCAAGAAGGAGCATCAATTATTGATGGTTAATGAAACCACTAGTTTCAAGAAGGGCAAGGGCAAAAAGGGGTACTTCATGAAACGACAAATCAGTTGCCGCTCCAGTGAAGAAACCCAGGGTTGAACCCAAACCCGAGACTAAGTGCTTCTGTAATGAGGGAACGGACACTGAAGCAGAACTACCCTAGATACTTGGTAGATGAGAAGGCTGGCAAGGTCGATAGAAGTATATTGGATATACATTATGTTAATGTGTACTTTACTAGTACTCCTAGTAGCACCAGGGTATTAGATACCGGTTCGGTTGCTAGCTAAAGGTGAGCTGACGATATGTGTTGGAAGTGTTTCCAAGGTTGATGTGATCAAGCATCGCACGCTCCCTCTACCATCGAGATTGGTGTGAAACCTAAATAATTGTTATTTGGTGTTTATGCGTTGAGCATAGACATGATTGGATTATGTCTATCGCAATACGGTTATTCATTTAAGGAGAATAATGGTTACTCTGTTTATTTGAATAATACCTTCAATGGTCTTGCACCTAAAAGGAATGGTTTATTGAATCTCGATCGTAGTGATACACATTTTCATGCCAAAAGATATAAGATAGTAATGATAGTACCACTTACTTGTGACAATCGCCATGTAAGTCATATTGGTGTAAACGCATGAAGAAGCTCCATGTTGATGGATCTTTGGACTCACTCATTTTTGAAAAGTTTGAGACATGCGAACCATGTCTATTGGTGTATACGCATGAAGAAACTCCATGCAGATGGATCGTTTGGACTCACTTGATTTTGAATCACTTGAGATATGAAAATCATACCACATGGGCAAGATGACCGAAAAGCCTCGTTTTCAAGAAGATGGAACAAGATAGCAACTTGTTGGAAGTAACACATTTTGATGTGTGCAGTCCAATGAGTGCTTTGAGGCATGCAAAGGAATATCGTTATGTTCTTACTTCACAGATGATTTGAGTTGATGTTGAGTATATTTACTTGATGAAACACAAGTCTGAATTATTGAAAGGTTCAAGTAATTTCAGAGTGAAGTTGAAGATCTTCGTGACAAGAGGATAAAACATATGTGATATGATCATAGAGATGGATATCCTGAGTTCTGAGCTTTGGCACGGAATTAAGACATTGTGGAAATTGTTTCACAATTAATACCGCCTGGAACACCATAGTGTCCGAACATCATAGTTGCACCCTATTGGATATGGTGCGTACCATGATGTCTCTTATCGAATTACCACTATCGTTCATGGGTTAGGCATTAGAGACAACCGAACTCACTTTAATAGGGTACCATGTAATTCCGTTGAGACGACACCGTTTGAACTATGGTTTGGAGAAACCTAAGTTGTCGTTTCTTAAAAAGTTTGGGGCTGCGACGCTTATGTGAAAAAGTTTCAGGTTGATAAGCTCGAACCCAAAGCGGATAAATGCATCTTCATAGGACACCCAAAAACAGTTGGGTATACCTCCTATTTCAGACCCGGAAGCAAAAGTGACTGTTTCTAGAAACGGGTCCTTTCTCGAGAAAAAGTTTCTCTCGAAAGAATTGAGTGGGAGGATGGTGGAGACTTGATGACGTTATTGAACCATCACTTCAACCAAGATGTAGCAGAGCACGTGAAGTTGTTCTGTGGCACCTACATCAATTGAAGTGGAAGTTGATGATGGTGATCATGAAACTTCGGATCAAGTCACTACCGAACCTCGTAGGGTGACAAGGATGCGTACTACTTCAGAGTGGTATAGTAATCATGTCTTGAAGGTCATGTTGTTAGACAACAATGAACCTACGAGCTATGGAGAAGCGATGGTGGGCCCGGATTCCGACAAATGGCTCGAGGCCATAAAATCCGAGAGAGGATCCATGTATAAAAACAAAGTGTAGACTTTGAAAGAACTTCTTGATGGTCGTAAGGCTATTGGGTACAGATGGATTTTAAAAGGAAGCCAGACAATGATGGTAAGTATCACCATTAAGAAAGCTCGACTTGTCGTTAAGATGTTTTCCGACAAGATTCAAGGAGTTGACTACGGTGAAGCTTTCTCACTCATAGCGATGCTAAGAGTCTGTTGGAATTGGATTAGCGATTCTTGCATTATTTATGAAATCTTGCAGATAGGATGTCAAAAATTGTTTTCTCGACAATTTTCTTGAGGAAAGGTTGTATGTGATACAACCATAAAGGTTTTGACAATCCTGAAAGACGCTAACAAGTATGCAAAGCTCCAGCAATCCTTCTAAGGACTGGAGTAAGCATCTCGGAGTTGGAATGTACGCTTTGATGAGATGATCAAAGATTTTGGGTTTATACAAAGTTTATGAGAAACTTGTAAGTGAGTGGGAGCACTATAGAATTTCTGATGAGTATATGTTGTTGACATATTGTTGATCAGAAATGATGTAGAATTTCTAGAAAGCATATAGGGTTATTTGAAAAGTGTTTTTCAATAGAAAACCTGGATTAAGCTGCTTGAACATTGAGCATCAAGATCTATGAGGATAGATCAAAAACCGCTAAATGGTACTTTCAAATGAGCACATACCTTGACATGATCTTGAAGGTGTTCAAGATGGATCAGTCAAAGAAGGGGTTCTTGCCTGAGTTGTAAGGTATGAAGTTAAGAGTTAAAGCTCGACCACGGCAGAAGATAGAGAAAGGACGAAGGTCATCCCCTATGCTTCAGACGTAGGCTTTATAGTATGCTATGCTATGTACCGCACCGGAAGTGTGCCTTGCCATGAGTCAGTCAAGGGGTACAAGAATGATCCAGGAATGGATCATTGGACAAAGGTCAAAATTGTCCTTGGAGTAAATAAGGACATGTTTCTCGATTATGGAGGTGATAAAGTGTTCGGCGAGGGTTACGTCAATGCAAGCTTTAACACCTATCCGAGTGACTCTGAGTAGCAAACCGGATACGTATAGTGGAGCAACCATTTGGAATAGCTTCAAGTGGAGCGTGGAAGCATCTTTTACAATATGACCTAGAGATTAGCGAAGTGCATACGGATCTGAATGTTGCAGACCCGTTGACTAAAACCTCTCTCACAAGAAAAACATGATCAAACCCCATAACTCATTGAGTCTTAATCACATGATGATGTGAACTAGTTTAGTGACACTAGTAAAGTCTTTGGATGTTGGTCACATGGCAATGTGACCTATGGTTGTTAATCACATGGCGATGTGAACTAGATTATTGACTCTAGTGCAAGTGGGAGACTGTTGGAAATATGCCCTAGAGGCAATAATAAATTAGTTATTATTATTATATCTCCTTGTTCATGATAATCGTTTATTATCCATGCTATAATTGTATTGATAGGAAACTCAGATACATGTGTGGGTATATAGACAACACCATGTCCCTAGTAAGCCTCTAGTTGACTAGCTCGTTGATCAATAGACGGTTACGGTTTCCTGACCATGGACATTGGATGTCGTTGATAACGGGATCACATCGTTAGGAGAATGATGTGATGGACAAGACCCAATCCTAAGCCTAGCACAAAGATCGTGTAGTTCATATGCTAAAGCTTTTCTAATGTTAAGTACTCCCTCCATTTTTATTTAGTTCGCATATTAGCTTTGGTCAAAGTCAAGCTTTACAAACTTTGACCAAGTTTATAAACAAAAATATTAAGATATACAATAACAAATCAACAATATTAGATTTATTATTGAATGTACTTTCACATCGTATAGATTTATTATGATAAATGTCTATATTATTTTCTATAAACTTGGTCAAACTTTACGAAGTTTGACTTCAGTCAACTCTAATATGCAGAGTAAATAAAAACGGAGGGAGTATCATTTCCTTAGACCATGAGATTGTGCAACTCCCGGATACCGTAGGAATGCTTTGGGTGTACCAAACGTCACAACGTAACTGGGTGGCTATAAAGGTGCACTACGGGTATCTCCGAAAGTGTCTGTTGGGTTGTACGAATCGAGGCTGGATTTGTCACTCCGTGTGTGACGGAGAGGTATCTCTGGGCCCGCTCGGTAGGACATCATCATAATGTGCGCAATGTGACCAAGGGGTTGATCACGGGATGATGTGTTACGGAACGAGTAAAGAGACTTGCCGGTAACGAGATTGAACAAGGTATAGGCATACCGACGATCGAATCTCGGGCAAGTACAATACCGCCAGACAAAGGGAATTGCATACGGGATTGCTTGAATCCTTGACATCGCGGTTCATCCGATGAGATCATGGTGGAACATGTGGGAGCCAACATGGGTATCCAGATCCCGCTGTTGGTTATTGACCGGAGAACGTCTCGGTCATGTCTGCATGGTTCCCGAACCCGTAGGGTCTACACACTTAAGGTTCGGTGACGCTAGAGTTATTATGGGAAATAGTATGTGGTTACCGAAGGTTGTTCGGAGTCCCGGATGAGATCCCGGGCATGACGAGGAGCTCCAGAATGGTCCGGAGGTGAAGATCAGTATATTGGTCGAAGGGTATTGGAGTCCGGAATTGTTCCGGGGGTACCAGGTGATGACCAACGTGTCCGGAAGGGGTTTCGGAGGCCCCGGCAAGCTTTGGGGGGCCTTATGGGCCAAGGGGAGAGGGCACATCAGCCCACTAAGGGGCTGAGCGCCCTCCCACCCCATCTCACGTAACACGGAGAGGTGGGGCGCCACCCCTAGGGCAGCCACCCCTCCCGGCTCGGGGGGCAAGTTTCCTAGGGGGTGGGGGCGCCAAAACCCATCTAGGGTTTCCCCTATGGCCGCCGCCCCTCCCTTGGGAACCCTAGGGCGCCTCCCCCTCCTCCCTTCCCCCTATATATAGTGTGAGAGAGAGAGGGCAGCCGCACCCTTCCCCTGGCGCAGCCCTCTCCCTCCTCCAACACCTCCTCCTCCTCCGTAGTGCTTGGCGAAGCCCTGCCGGAGAACCACGAGCTCCATCACCACCATGTCGTCGTGATGTCGGAGTTCTCCCTCAACTTCTCCTCTCCCCTTGCTGGATCAAGAAGGAGGAGACGTCCCTGGGCTGTACGTGTGTTGAATGCGGAGGCACCGTTGTTCGGTGCTTAGATCGGAATCAACCGCGATCTGAATCACTTTGAGTCTGACTCCTTCATCCGCGTTCTTGTAATGCTTCCGCTTAGCGATCTTCAAGGGTATGAAGATGCTCATCCTCTCCCTCTCTTGTTGCTAGAATCTCCATAGATTGATCTTGGTGTTGCGTAGAAAATTTTGAATTTCTGCTACGTTCCCCAACACGAGGTGGTTCAAGACTCTCTCGATCAACGCTTTCGCACAAATGTTCAGGCAAATATTTACACTTCTGTTGTCCTTCCAAAGGGTCTCTCTCTGCACCACTTCATTGACTTGGCTCATATTCGGAAACATCCCGTGAAGTATCCGGGTGCCATTGAGCTCATTGAGTCATCCGGTCTTGCTGCTCCATTCGCATACCAGCATGATTTCAATCAGGCTGCTATCCATCAGTTTTATGCCACCTGCTTCTTTGCTCCTAACAAGACCATCACCTGGATGACCTCTGACACCGAACTCACTGCCACTTATGCTCAATTTGTCGCTGCTCTTGGGTTTCCAGACAGTGCATTCAAGATCCATAAAGAGGACCCAAATCACAAACCCAAAGCAGTTGAGGCGTGTTGTTGGGGAACGTAGTAATTTCAAAAAATTTCCTACGCACACGCAAGATCATGGTGATGGCATAGCAACGAGAGGAGAGTGTATGTCCACGTACCCTCGTGAGACCGTGGCGGGCGTTATAACAACGCGGTTGATGTAGTCGTCGTCTTCATGATCCGACCGATCCAAGTACCGAGCATACGGCACCTCCGAGTTCAACACACGTACAGCTCGATGGCGATCCCGGGCTCCGATCCGAGCAAAGCGTCGGGGATGAGTTTCACAAGACGACGGCGTGGTGGCGATGATGATGCTCCACCGACGCGGGGCTTCGCCTAAGCTCATGACGATATGACTTTACGGTGCGGGGCTTCGCCTAAGCTCCATAGCGATATGACGAAGTGGAATATGGTGGAGGGGGGGGCATCGCATACGGCTAAGGAACGATCCAGAGATCAACTTGTGTGTCATGGGTTGCCCCTGCCCGTATATAAAGGAGCAAGGGGTGCGTCGACCCTAGGAGGAGGCGCGGAGGAGTCCTACTCCCACCGGGAGTAGGACTCCCCCTTTCCTAGTTGGATTAGGACTTGGGGGAGGGAAGAGGAAGAGGCGCCGCCTCTCTCCTTGTCCTATTCGGACTAGGGGAGGGGGCGCGGCCTGCCTGGCCGCCCTCCTCTTCTCCCTTATGGCCCATTAAGGCCCATTGACCCCCAGGGAGGTTCAGTAACCCGGTGTTCGGTAAAATCCGATTTCACCGGAACCTTTCCGAAGTCCAAACATAGGCTTCCAATATATCGATCTTTATGTATCGACCATTTCGAGACTCCTCGTCATGTCCGTGATCACATCCGGGACTCCGAACAAACTTCGGTACATCAAAACTTATAAACTCATAATAAATTTCATCGTAACGTTAAGCGTGCGGACCCTACGGGTTCGAGAACTATGTAGACATGACCTAGAACTATTCTCGTTCAATAAACAAAAGCGGGACCTGGATGCCCATATTGGCTCCTACATATTCTACGAAGATCTTTATAGGTCAAACCGCATAACAACATACGTTGTTCCCTTTGTCATCGGTATGTTACTTGCCCGAGATTCGATCGTCGGTATCCAATACCTAGTTCAATCTTGTCACCGGCAAGTCTCTTTACTCGCTCAGTAATGCATCATCCCGTAACCAACTCATTGGTCACATTGCTTGCAAGGCTTATAATGATGTGCATTACCGAGAGGGCTCAGAGATACCTCTCCGAGCAATCGGAGTGACAAAACCTAATCTCAAACACGCCAACTCAACATGTACCTTCTGGAGACACCTGTAGTACTCCTTTATAATCACCCGATTACGTTGTGGCGTTTGGTAGTACCCAAAGTGTTCCTCCGGTAAACGGGAGTTGCATAATCTCATAGTTACGTGAACATGTATAAGTCATGAAGAAAGCAATAGCAACATACTAAAGCGATCAAGTGCTAAGCTAACGGAATGGGTCAAGTCAATCACATCATTCTCCTAATGATGTGATCCCGTTAATCAAATGACAACTCTTTTGTCCATGGCTAGGAAACATAACCATCTACGATAAGCAGGCTAGTCAAGTAGAGGCATACTAGTGACACTATGTTTGTCTATGTATTCACACATGTATTATGTTTCCGGTTAATACAATTCTAGCATGAATAATAAACATTTATCATGAAATAAGGAAATAAATAATAACTTTATTATTGTCTCTAGGGCATATTTCCTTCAGTCTCCCACTTGCACTAGAGTCAATAATCTAGTTCACATCGCCGTGTGATTTAACACCAATATTCATATCTGTATATGATTAACACCCATAGTTCACATCATCATGTGACCAACATCCAAAGGGTTTACTAGAGTCAATAATCTAGTTCACATCGCTATGTGATTAACACCCAAAGAGTACTAAGGTGTGATCATGTTTTGCTCGTGAGAGAAGCTTAGTCAACGGGTCTGTCACATTCGAGCCGTTTGTATTTTGCAAATATTTTATGTCCACAATGCTCTGCACGGAGCTACTCTAGCTAATTGCTCCCACTTTCAATATGTATCCAGGTTGAGACTTAGAGTCATCTGGATCAGTGTAAAAGTTTGCACTGATGTAACTTCTACAACAAACTCTTTTATCACCTCCATAATCGAGAAACATCTCCTTAGTCCTTACTAAGGATATTCTTGACCAATGTCCAAAGGATCTAGTCCTAGATCACTATTGTACTCCCTTGCCAAATACAGAGCAAGGTATATAATAGGTCTGGTACATAGCATAGCATACTTTATAGAACCTATGACTGAGGCATAGGGAATGACTTTTCATTCTCTTTCTATTTTCTGCTGTGGTCGGGATTTGAGTCTTACTCAATTTCATACCTTTGCAACACAGGCAAGAACTCTTTCTTTGACTGTTCCATTTTGAACTATTTCAAAATCTTGCCAAGGTATGTACTCATTGAAAAACTTATCAAGCGTCTTGATCTATCTCAATAGATCTTGATGCTCAATATGTAAGTAGCTTTTTCTGAGGTTTTTCTTTTAAAGAACTCCTTTAAAACACTCCTTTTATGCTTTGCGGAAAAATTCTACATCATTTCGATCAACAATATGTCACTCACATATACTAATCGGAAAAGGCTGTAGTGCTCCCACTCACTTTATTGTAAATACAGGCTTCATCGTAAGTCCATATAAAACTATATGCTTTGATCAACTTATCAAAGCGTATATTCCAACTCCGAGATGCTTGCACCAGTCCATAGATGGATCATTGAGCTTGCACATTTTGTTAGCACCTTTAGGATTGACAAAACCTTACAGTTGCATCATATACAACTCTTCTTTAACAAATCCATTAAGGAATGCAGTTTTTACATCCATTTGCCAGATTTCATAAAATGTGGCAATTGCTAACATGATTCAGACAGACTTAAGCATCGATACGAGTGAGAAAATCTCATCGTATTCAACACCTTGAACTTGTTAAAAACATTTCGCAACAAGTCGAGCTTGGTAGATAGTAATACTACTATCAGTGTCCGTCTTCCCCTTGAAGATCCATTCATTTAACATGGCTTGCTGATCATCGAGCAAGTCAATCAAAGTCCATACTTTGTTCTCTTACATGGATCATATCTCAGATTTTATGGCCTCGAGCTATTTCGCGGAATCTGGGCTCATCATCGCTTCCTCATAGTTTGTAGGTTCACCATGATCTAGTAGCATGACTTCCAGAATAGGATTACCGTACCACTCTGGTGCGGATTTTATTCTGGTTGATCTCTGAGTTCGGTGACAACTTGATCTGAAGTTTCATGATCATTATCATTAACTTCCTTGCTAACTGGTGTAGGTGTCACAGAAACCGATTTCTGTGATGAACTACTTTCCAATAAGGGAGCTGGTACTGTTACCTCATCAAGTTCTACTTTCCTCCCACTCACTTCTTTCGAGAGAAACTCCTTCTCTAGAAAGGATCCATTTTTAGCAACGAATATCTTGCCTTCGGATCTGTGATAGAAGGTATGCCCAACTATTTCCTTTGGGTATTCTATGAAGACGCACTTCTCCGATTTGGGTTCGAGCTTATCAGGATGAAACTTTTTCACATAAGCATCGCAGCCCCAAACTTTAAGAAACGTCAACTTGGGTTTCTTGCTAAACCACAGTTCATATGTTGTCGTCCCAACGGATTTAGATGGTGCCCTTTTAATGTGAATGCAGTTGTCTCTAATGCATAACCCCAAAACTATATTGGTAAATCAGTAAGAGACATCATAGATCACACTATTGAAGGAAATATGCCCTAGAGGCAATAATAAAGTTATTATTTATTTCCTTATATCATGATAAATGTTTATTATTCATGCTAGAATTGTATTAACCGGAAACATAATACATGTGTGAATACATAGACAAACATATAGTCACTAGTAAGCCTCTACTAGACTAGCTCATTAATCAAAGATGGTTATGTTTCCTAACCATAGACATGTGTTGTCATTTGATTAATGGGATCACCTCATTAGAAGAATGATGTGATTGACATGACCCATTCCGTTAGCTTAGCACTTGATCGTTTAGTATATTGCTATTGCTTTCTTCATGACTTATACATGTTCCTGTAACTATGAGATTATGCAACTCCCGTTTACGGAGGAACACTTTGGGTACTACCAAACGTCACAACGTAATCGGGTGATTATAAAGGAGTACTACAGGTGTCTCCAAAGGTACTTGTTGGGTTGGCGTATTTCGAGATTAGGTTTTGTCACTCCGATTGTGGGAGAGGTATCTCTGGGCCTTCTCGGTAATACACATCACATAAGCCTTGCAAGCATTACAACTAATGAGTTAGTTGTGAGATGATGTATTACGGAACGAGTAAAGAGACTTACCAAGAATGTGAGATTGAACTAGGTATTGGATACCGACGATCGAATCTCGGGTAAGTAACATACCGATGACAAAGGGAACAACGTATGTTGTTATGCGGTCTGACCGATAAAGATCTTCGTGAAAATGTAGGAACCAATATGGGCATCCAGGTCCCGCTATTGGTTATTGACCGAGATGTGTCTCGGTCATGTCTACATTGTTCTCGAACCGTAGGGTCCGCACGCTTAAAGTTTCGATGGACGGTTATATTATGAGTTTGTGTATTTTGATGTACCGAAGGAGTTCGGAGTCCCGGATGTGATCACGGACATGACGAGGAGTCTCGAAATGATCGAGACATAAAGATTGATATATTGGACGGCTATATTCGGACACGGAAAGGTTCGGAAGTTTAGGAGAAAGACGGAGTGCCGAGGGTTACCGGAACCCCCGGAAGTAATGGGCCTTAGTGGGCCAAGAGGGGAGAGAGAGGGCTGCGCCCGGTGGTGGCGCTTCCCCATGGGGAGTCCGAATTGGACAGGAGGAGGCGGCCCCTTCCTCTCCCTCTCCTCTCTTTCCTTCCCCTTCCTCCTTCCTAGTTGGACTAGGAAGGGAGTCCTACTCCCACTAGGAGGAGGACTCCCCCTCCTGGCGCACCTCCTAGGGCCGGCCGGCCCTCCCCTTGCTCCTTTATATACGGCGGGGGGCACCCTAGGACACACAAGTTGATCCTTGAGATCGTTCCTTAGCCGTGTCGGTGCCCCCTCCACCATATTCCACCTCGGTCATATCATAGCGGTGCTTAGGCGAAGCCCTGCGTCGGTAGAACATCAAGATCGTCCACCACGCCCGTCGTCTTGTGGAACTCCCTCTCCCGGAGCTTTGCTGGATCGGAGCCCGAGGAGGCGTCATCGAGCTGAGCGTGTGCCAAGAACTCGGAGGCGCCGAGTAACGGGCGTTGGGATCGGCTGGATCATGAGGAGAACGTCGACTACTTCCTCTACGTTGTGATCGACTCGGGCGCCGGAGTAACGGCGCTGGGATCGGCTGGATCGCGAGGAGAACGTCTGACTACTTCCTCTACGTTGTGATCGCTTCCGCTTTGGTCTACGAGGGTACGTAGACAACACTCTCCCCTCTCGTTGCTATGCATCACCATGATCTTGCGTGTGCGTAGGAAAATTTTTGAAATTACTGCGTTCCCCAACAGTGGCATCCGAGCCTGGTTTTATGCGTTGATGTCATATGCACGAGTAGAACACAAGTGAGTTGTGGGCGATACAAGTCATACTGCCTACCAGCATGTCATACTTTGGTTCAGCGGTATTGTGAGATGAAGCGGCCCGGACCGACATTACGCGTACGCTTACGCCGAGACTGGTTTCACCGTTCACGAGCACTTTCGTGCTTAAAGGTGGCTGGCGGGTGTCTGTCTCTCTCACTTTAGTTGAACCGAGTGTGGCTACGCCCGGTCCTTGAGAAGGTTAAAAGCGGAGTCTATTTGTGAAGTATCGTTGTGGTCTTGATGCGTAGGTGAGATTGGTTCTTGCTTAAGCCCGTAGCAGCCACGTAAAATTTGCAACAACAAAGTAGAGGACGTCTAACTTGTTTTTGCGGGGCATGTTGTGATGTGATATGGTCAAGACGTGATGCTATATTTTATTGTATGAGATGATCATGTTTTGTAACCGAAGTTATCGGCAACTGGTGGAGCCATATGGTTGTCGCTTTATTGTATGAAATGCAAGCATACTGTAATTGCTTTACTTTATCTCTAAGCGGTAGCGATAGTCGTAGAAGCAATAGATGGCGTAAACGACAACGATGCTACGATGGAGATCAAGGTGTCGGCGCCGGTGACGATGGTGATCACGACGGTGCCTTGAGATGGAGATCACAAGCACGAGATGATGATGGCCATATCATATCACTTATATTGATTGCATGTGATGTTTATCCTTTATGCATCTTATTTTGCTTTGATTGTGGTAGCATTATAAGATGATCTCTCACTAAAATTATCAAGAAGTGTTCTCCCTGAGTATGCACCGTTGCGAAAGTTCTTCGTGCTGAGACACCACGTGATGATCGGGTGTGATAGGCTCTACGTTCAAATACAACGGGTGCCAAACAGTTGCACACGCAGAATACTTACGTTAAACTTGACGAGCCTAGCATATAACAGATATGGCCTCGGAACACGGAGACCGAAAGGTCGAACGTGAATCATATAGTAGATATGATCAACATAGTGATGTTCACCATTGAAACTACTCCATCTCACGTGATGATCGGACATGGTTTAGTTAATTTGGATCACGTAATCACTTAGATGACTAGAGAGATGTCTGTCTAAGTGGGAGTTTTTAATATGATTAATTAAAACTTAAATTTATCATGAACTTAGTACATGATAGTATTTTGCTTGTCTATGTTTCTTGTAGATAGATGGCTCGTCTTTGTTGTTCCGTTGAATTTTAATGCGTTCCTTGAGAAAGCAAAGTTGAAAGATGATGGTAGCAATTACGGACTGGAGTGCAAGAACTTGAGGATTATCCTCATTGCTGCACGGAAGAATTACGTCTGGAAGCACCGCTAGGTGCCGAACTCTTCTTGCAGGAGCAACGCCCGGAAGTTGTGAGCGTCTGGCGAGCAAAGCTGATGACTACTCGATAGTTCGATTGTGCCATGCTTTACGGCTTAGAACCGGGTCTTCAACGACGTTTTGAGCGTCATGGAGCATATGAGATGTTCCAGGAGTTGAAGTTAATATTTCAAGCAAATGCCGGATTGAGAGATATGAAGTCTCCAATAAGTTCTATAGCTGCAAAATGGAGGAGAATAGTTACAAGGTGTACATATACTCAAAATGTCTGGGTATAATAACCACTTGATTCAACTGGGGTTACTCTTCCGGATGATAGTGTCATTGACAGAATTCTCCAATCACTGCCACCAAGCTACAAGAGCTTCGTGATGAACTATAATATGCAAAGGATGACCAAAACAATTCCGAGCTCTTAGCAATGCTAAAAGTCAGCGGAGGTAGAAATCAAGAAAGAGCATCAAGTGTTGATGGTCAACAAGACCACTAGTTTCAAGAAAAAAGGGCAAAGGAAAGAAGAAGGGGAACTTCAAAAGTAACAGCAAGAAAGTTGCTGCTCAAGAGAAGAAACCCAATTCCGGGCCTAAGCCCAAACCGAAAGTGTTTTAACCGCAAGCAAATCGGACCTTTGAAGCGGAACTGCCCCAAGTATTTGGCGGATAAGAAGGATGGCAAGGTGATCAAAGGTATATGTGATATACATGTTATTGATGTGTACCTTACTAATACTCGCAGTAGTACACGGTATTTGATACGTGGTTACATTGCTAATATTTGCAACTCGAAGCAGGAACTACGGATTGCGAAGATTGGCTAAGGGCGAGGTGACGATGCGCGTGGGAAATGGTTCCAAAGTCGATGTGATCGCGGTCGCACGCTACCTCTACATCTACCATCGGGATTAGTTTTAGACCTAAATAATTGTTATTTGGTGCCGGCGTTGAGCATGAACATTATATCTGGATCTTGTTTGATGCGAGACGGTTATTCATTTAAGACAGAGAATAATGGTTGTTCTATTTACATGAATAATATCTTTTATGGTCATGCACCCTTGAAGAATGGTCTATTTTTATTGAATCTCGATAGTAGTAATACACATATTCATAGTGTTGAAACCAAAAGATACAGAGTTGATAATGATAATGCAACTTATTTGTGGCACTTTGCCGTTTGGGTCATATCGATTGTAAAAGCATGAAGAAACTCCATCTTGATGGGCTTCGGAATCACTTGATTATGAATCATTTGATACTTGCGAACCATGCCTCATGGGCAAGATGACTAAAACGCCGTTCTCCGGAAGTATGGAGCGAGCAACTGATTTGTTGGAAATCATACATACTGATGTTTGTGGTCCAATGAATGTTGAGGCACACGGCGGGTATCGTTATTTTCTCACCTTCACAGATGATTTGAGCGAGATATGGGTATATCTACTCAATGAAACACAAATCTTAAACATTTGAAAAGTACAAAGAATTTCAGAGTGAAGTGGAAAATCATCGTAACAAGAAAATAAAGTTTCTACGATCTGATCGTGGAGGAGAATATTTGAGTAACGAGTTTGGTTTACATTTGAAACAATGTGGAATAGTTTCGCAACTCACGCCATACCGGAACACCACGGAGAAATGGTGTGTCCGAACGTCAGAATCGTACTTTACTTGATATGGTGCGATCTATGATGTCTCTTCTTGATTTACCGCTATCGTTTTGGGGATATGCTTTAGAGACGGCCGCATTCACGTTAAATAGGGCACCATCTAAATCCGTTGAGACGACACCGTATGAACTGTGGTTTGGCAAGAAACCAAAGTTGTCGTTTCTTAAAGTTTGGGGCTGCGATGCTTATGTAAAGAAACTTCAACCAGATAAGCTCGAACCCAAATCGGAGAAATGTGTCTTCATAGGATACCCAAAGGAGACTGTTGGGTACACCTTCTATCACAGATCTGAAGGCAAGATTTTCGTTGCTAAATTCGGATCCTTTCTAGAGAAGGAGTTTCTCTCGAAAGAAGTGAGTGGGAGGAAAGTAGAACTTGATGAGATAAGCAGTATCTGCTCCCTTATTGGAAAGTAGTTCATCACAAGAAAGCGGTTCTGTAACAACTACACCAATTGGTGAGGAAACTAATGATGTTGATCATGAAACTTGAGATCAAGTTACTCTTGAACTTCAGTGGGTCAAGCGAGAATAAAATACGCACCGAAAGTGGTACGGTAATCCTATTCGAAGTCATGTTACTTGACCATGGCGAACCTACAAACTATGAAGAAGCGATGGTGAGCCCAGATTCGCGAAATGGCTGGAAGCCATGAAATCTGAGATGGGATCCATGTATGAGAACAAAGTATGGACTTTGGTTGACTTGCCCAATGATCGGCAAGCCATTGAGAATAAATGGATCTTTAAGAAGAAGACCGACACGATGGTAATATAACTGTCTACAAAGCTCGACTTGTTGCAAAAGGTTTTCGACAAGTTCAAGGGGTTGACTATGATGAGACTTTCTCACCAGAAGCGATGCTTAAGTCTCCGTCCGAATCATGTTAGCAATTGCCGCATTTTATGATTATGAAATTTGGCAAATGGATGTAAAAACTGCATTCTTGAATGGATTTCTAGAAAAAGAGTTGTATATGATGCAACCAGAAGGTTTTGCTTATCCAAAAGGTGCTAACAAAGTGTGCAAGCTCCAGCGATCAATTTATGGTGCAGTGCAAGCCTCTCGGAGTTGGAATAAACGTTTTGATAGTGTGATCAAAGCATATGGTTTTATCTGAGACTTTTGGAGAAGCTTTGTATTTACAAGAAAGTGAGTGGGAGCTCAGTAGCATTTCGATATTTTATGTGGACGACATATTATTGATTGGAAATGATATAGAATTTCTGGATAGCATAAAAGGATACTTGAATAAAAGTTTTTCAATGAAAGACCTCGGTGAAGCTGCTTACATATTGGGCATCAAGATCTATAGAGATAGATCAAGACGCTTAATTGGACTTTCACAAAGCACATACCTTGATAAAGTTTTGAAGAAATTCAAAATGGATCGAGCAAAGAAAGGTTTTTACGTATTACAAGGTGTAAGATTGAGTCGGACTCAATGCCCGACCACAAAGAAAAGATAGAGAGAAAATGAAAGATGTTCCCTATGCTTCAGCCATAGGCTCTATCATGTATGCAATGCTTTGTGTACCGGACTGACGTATGCTTAGGCATAAGCTTGGCAGGAAGGTACCAAAGTAATCCAGAGTGGATCCTTTGGACAGCGGTCAAGAACATCCTGAAATACACGAAAAGGACTAAGGATATGTTTCTCGTATATGGAGGTGACAAAGAGCTAGTCGTAAATGGTTACGTCGATGCAAGCTTTGACACTGATCCGGACGATTCTAAATCGCAAACCGGATCGTGTTTTTGTTAAGCGGTGGAGCTGTCGGTTGGTGCAGTTCTAAACAAAGCGTCGTGGCGGGATCTACATGTGAAGCGGAGTACATAGCTGCTTCGGAAGCAGCAAATGAAGGAGTCTGGATGAAAGAGTTGATTTCCGATCTAGGTGTCATACCTAGTGCATCGGGACCAATGAAGATCTTCTTTGACAATCTTTGGTGCAATTGCCTTGGCAAAGGAATCCAGATTTCACAAGAGGACCAAGCATATCAAAAGACGCTTCAACTCCATTCGGGACCAAGTCCAAGTGGGAGACATAGAGATTTGCAAAATACATACGGATCTGAATGTTGCGCACCCATTGACTAAGCCTCTTCCACGAGCAAAACATGATCGGCACCAAGACTCCATGGGTGTTAGAATCATTACTTTGTGTAATCTAGATTATTGACTCTAGTGCAAGTGGGAGACTGAAGGAAATATGCCCTAGAGGCAATAATAAAGTTATTATTTATTTCCTTATATCATGATAAATGTTTATTATTCATGCTAGAATTGTATTAACCGGAAACATAATACATGTGTGAATACATAGACAAACATATAGTCACTAGTAAGCCTCTACTAGACTAGCTCATTAATCAAAGATGGTTATGTTTCCTAACCATAGACATGTGTTGTCATTTGATTAATGGGATCACCTCATTAGAAGAATGATGTGATTGACATGACCCATTCCGTTAGCTTAGCACTTGATCGTTTAGTATATTGCTATTGCTTTCTTCATGACTTATACATGTTCCTGTAACTATGAGATTATGCAACTCCGTTTACGGAGGAACACTTTGGTACTACCAAACGTCACAACGTAATCGGGTGATTATAAAGGAGTACTACAGGTGTCTCCAAAGGTACTTGTTGGGTTGGCGTATTTGAGATTAGGTTTTGTCACTCCGATTGTCGAGAGGTATCTGGGCCTTCTCGGTAATACACATCACATAAGCCTTGCAAGCATTACAACTAATGAGTTAGTTGTGAGATGATGTATTACGGACGAGTAAAGAGACTTACCAAGAATCTAGATTGAACTAGGTATTGGATACCGACGATCGAATCTCGGGTAAGTAACATACCGATGACAAAGGGAACAACGTATGTTGTTATGCGGTCTGACCGATAAAGATCTTCGTAGAAAATGTAGGAACCAATATGGGCATCCAGGTCCCGCTATTGGTTATTGACCCGGAGATGTGTCTCGGTCATGTCTACATTGTTCTCGAACCGTAGGGTCCGCACGCTTAAAGTTTCGATGACGGTTATATTATGAGTTTGTGTATTTTGATGTACCGAAGGAGTTGAGTCCCGGATGTGATCACGGACATGACGAGGAGTCTCGAAATGATCGAGACATAAAGATTGATATATTGGACGGCTATATTCGGACACCGGAAAGGTTCGGAAGTTTCCGGAGAAAGACGGAGTGCCGAGGGGTTACCGGAACCCCCCGGGAAGTAATGGGCCCTAGTGGGCCAAGAGGGAGAGAGAGAGGGCTGCGCCCGGTGGTGGCGCGCCCCCCATGGGGAGTCCGACTGGACAAGGAGGCGCGGCCCCTTCCCTCTCCCTCTCCTCTCTTTCCTTCCCCTTCCTCCTTCCTAGTTGGACTAGGAAAGGGAGTCCTACTCCCACTAGGAGGAGGACTCCCCCCTCCCTTGGCGCACCTCCTAGGGCCGGCCGGCCCTCCCCCTTGCTCCTTTATATACGGGGGCAGGGGGCACCCTAGGACACACAAGTTGATCCTTGAGATCGTTCCTTAGCCGTGTGCGGTGCCCCCCTCCACCATATTCCACCTCGGTCATATCGTAGCGGTGCTTAGGCGAAGCCCTGCGTCGGTAGAACATCAAGATCGTCCTGCCACGCCGTCGTCTTGTGGAACTCCCTCTCCCGGAGCTTTGCTGATCGGAGCCCGAGGAGCGTCATCGAGCTGAGCGTGTGCCAAGAACTCGGAGGCACCGGAGTAACGGCTGGGATCGGCTGGATCGCGCGGAGAACGTCTGACTACTTCCTCTACGTTGTGATCGACTCGAGGCCGGAGTAACGCGCTGGGATTGGCTGGATCGCGAGGAAAGCGTCTGACTACTTCCTCTACGTTGTGATCGCTTCCGCTTTGGTCTACGAGGGTACATAGACAATACTCTCCCCTCTCGTTGCTATGCATCACCATGATCTTGCGTGTGCGTAGGAAATTTTTTGAAATTACTACGTTCCCCAACAACTATATCCAATAAAGTGCGGTTACGACGTTCGGACACACCATAACGTTGTGGTGTTCCAGGTGGCGTGAGCTGTGAAACTATTCCACATTGTTTTAATTGAAGACCAAACTCGTAACTCAAATATTCCTCTCCATGATCGGATCGCGAAACTTTATTTTCTTGTTACGATGATTTTCCACTTCACTCTAAAATTATTTGAACCTTTCAACTATTTCAGACTTATGTTTCATCAAGTAGATATACCCATATCTGCTCAAATCATCTTGTGAAGGTCGAGAAAATAACGATACTTGCCACGAGCCTTCATACTCATTGGTCGCATACATCGGTATGTATTATTTCCAATAAGTCGGTAGCTCGTTCCATTGTTCAAGAACGGAGTTTTAGTCATCTTGCCCAAAAGGCACGGTTCGCAAGCATCAAATGATTCATAACCAAGTGATTCCGAAAATCCATCTTTATGGAGTTTGTTCATGCGCTTTACACCGATATGACCCAAACGGTAGTGCCACAAATAAGTTGCACTATCATTATTAACTTTGCATCTTTTGGCCTCAATATTATGAATATGTGTATCACTACGATCGAGATCCAACAAACTATTTTCATTGGGTGTATGACCAAAGAAGGTTTTATTCATGTAAACAGAACAACAATTATTCTCTGATTTTAAATGAATAGCCGTATTGCAATAAACATGATCAAATCATATTCATGCTCAACGCATAAGCGCCAAATAACATTTATTTAGGTTTAACACTAATCCCGAAAATATAGGGAGTGTGCGATGATGATCATATCAATCTTGGAACTACTTCCAACACTCATCGTCACTTTCCCTTCAACTAGTCTATGTTTGATTCTGTAACTCCTGTTTGAGTTACTAATCTTAGCAACCGAACAAGTATCAAATACTCGGGGCTACTATAAACACTAGTAATGCACACATCGATGTCTGTATATCAAATATACCCTTGTTCACTTTGCCATCCTTCTTATCCACCAAATATTCAGGGCATTTCCGCTTCCAGTGACCATTTCCTTTGCAGTGTAAACACTCAGTTTCAGGCTATGGTCCAGCTTTGGGCTTCTTCGCAGGAGTGACAACTTGCTTGTCTTTCCACTTGAAGTTCCCTTTCTCTTGACACTAGTGGTCCTGTCAATCATCAACACTTGATGGTCTTTTCTTGATTTCTACCTTCGTCGATTTCAACATCACGAAGAGCTCGGGAATCGTTTTCGTCATCCCTTGCATACTATAGTTCATCACGAAGTTCTAGTAACTTAGTGATGGTGACTAGAGAATTCTGTCAATCACTATCTTATCTGGAGGATTAACTCCCACTTGATTCAAGCGATTGAAGTACCCAGACAATCTGAGCACTTGCTCACTAGTTGAGAGATTCTCCTCCATCCTTTAGCTATAGAACTTGTTGGAGACTTCATATCTCTCAACTCGGGTATTTGCTTGAAATATTAACTTCAATTCCTGGAACATCTCATATGGTCCATGACGTTCAAAACGTCTTTGAAGTCCCGATTCTAAGCCGTTAAATATGGTGCACTAAACTATCAAGTAGTCATCATATTGAGCTATCCAAACGTTCATAACGCCGCATACGCTCCTGCAATAGGTCTGTCACCTAGCGGTGCATTAAGGACATAATTCTTCTGTGCAGCAATGAGGATAAACCTCATATCACGGATCCAATCCGCATCATTGCTACTAACATTTTTCAAACATAATTTTCTCTAGGAACATATAAACATATGAAAGCAACAACGCGAGCTATTGATCTACAACATAATTTGCAAAATACTACCAGGACTAAGTTCATGATAAATTTAAGTTCAATTAATCATATTACTTAAGAACTCCCACTTAGACGGACATCTCTCGAGTCATCTAAGTGATCACGTGATCCAAATCAACTAAACCATAACCGATCATCACGTGAGATGGAGTAGTTTTCAATGGTGAACATCACTATGTTGATCATATCTACTATATGATTCACGCTCGACCTTTCGGTCTCCGTGTTCCGAGGCCATATCCGCATATGCTAGGCTCGTCAAGTTTAACCTGAGTATTCGCGTGTGCAAAACTGTCTTGCACCCGTTGTAGATGGACGTAGAGCTTATCACACCCGATCATCACGTGGTGTCTGGGCACTCTGAACTTTTAGCAACGGTGCATACTCGAGAGAACACTTCTTGATAATTTTAGTGAGAGATCATCTTATAATGCTACCGTCAATCAAAGCAAGATAAGATGCATAAAGGATAAACATCACATGCAATCAATATAAGTGATATGATATGGCCATCATCATCTTGTGCTTGTGATCTCCATCTCAAGCACCGTCATGATCACCATTGTCACCGTAGCGACACCTTGATCTCCATCGTAGCATCGTTGTCGTCTCGCCAACTGTTGCTTCTCGACTATCATCGCTACGCTTAGTGATAAAGTAAAGCAATTACATGGCTTTTGCATTTCATACAATAAGCGACAACCATATGGCTCCTGCCGATTGCCGATAACTTCGGTTACAAAACATGATCATCTCATACAATAAAATATAGCATCACGTCTTGACCATATCACATCACAACATGCCCCTGCAAAAACAAGTTAGACGTCCTCTACTTTGTTGTTGCAAGTTTTACGTGGCTGCTACGGGCTGAGCAAGAACCGTTCTTACCTACGCATCAAAACCACAACGATAGTTTGTCAAGTTGGTGCTGTTTTAACCTTCGCAAGGACCGGGCGTAGCCACACTCAGTTCAACTAAAGTGAGAGAAGCAGACACCCGCGGTCACCTTTAAGCAACGAGTGCTCGAGCGGTGAAACCAATCTCGCGTAAGCGTCTGGCACGTAATGTCGGTCTGGGCCGCTTCATCTCACAATACCGCTGAACCAAAGTATGACATGCTGGTAAGCAGTATGACTTATATCGCCCACAACTCACTTGTGTTCTACTCGTGCATATGACATCAACCATAAAACCAGGCTCTGATGCCACTGTTGGGGAACGTAATAATTTCAAAAAATTTCCTACGCACACGCAAGATCATGGTGATGGCATAGCAACGAGAGGGGAGAGTGTATGTCCACGTACCCTCGTGGACCGTAAGCGGAAGCGTTATAACAACGCGGTTGATGTAGTCGTACGTCTTCATGATCCGACCGATCCAAGTACCGAACGCACGACACCTCCGAGTTCAAAGACACGCGTTCAGCTCGATGGCGATCCCGGGCTCCGATCCAGCAAAGCGTCGGGGATGAGTTTCAGACGACGCGGCGGCGTGGTAGCGATGATGATGCTCCACCGACGCAGGGCTTCGCCTAAGCCCCGCGACGATATGACTTTACGGTGCAGGGCTTCGCGTAAGCTCATAGCGATATGACCGAAGTGGAATATGGTGGAGGGGGCACCGCACACGGCTAAGGAACGATCCGTAGATCAACTTGTGTGTCATGGGGTGCCCCCTGCCCCGTATATAAAGGAGCAAGGGGTGCGGCCGGCCCTAGGAGGAGGCGGCGGAGGAGTCCTACTCCCACCGGGAGTAGGACTCCCCCTTCCTAGTTGGATTAGGACTTGGGGAGGGAAGAGGAAGAGGCGCCGCCTCTCCTTGTCCTATTCGGACTAGGGGGGAGGGGGCGCGCGGCCTGCCCTGGCCGGCCCTCCTCTTCTCCCTTATGGCCCATTAAGGCCCATTGACCCCCACGGAGGGTTCCGGTAACCCCCCGGTGTTCCGGTAAAATCCCGATTTCACCCGGAACCTTTCCGAAGTCCAAACATAGGCTTCCAATATATCGATCTTTATGTCTCGACCATTTCGAGACTCCTCGTCATGTCCGTGATCACATCCGGACTCGAACAAACTTCGGTACATCAAAACTTATAAACTCATAATAAACTGTCATCATAACGTTAAGCGTGCGGACCCTACGGGTTCGAGAACTATGTAGACATGACCTAGAACTATTCTTGGTCAATAACCAATAGCGGGACCTGGATGCCCATATTGGCTCCTACATATTCTACGAAGATCTTTATCGGTCAAACCGCGCATAACAACATACGTTGTTCCCTTTGTCATCGGTATGTTACTTTCCGAGATTCGATCGTCGGTATCCAATACCTAGTTCAATCTCGTCACCGCAAGTCTCTTTACTCGTTACGTAATGCATCATCCCGTAACCAACTCATTGGTCACATTGCTTGCAAGGCTTATAATGATGTGCATTACCGAGAGGGCCCAGAGATACCTCTCCGACAATCGGAGTGACAAAACCTAATCTCGAAATACGCCAACTCAACATGTACCTTGGGAGACACCTGTAGTACTCCTTTATAATCACCCCGTTATGTTGTGACGTTTGGTAGTACCCAAAGTGTTCCTCCGGTAAACGGGAGTTGCATAATCTCATAGTTACAGGAACATGTATAAGTCATGAAGAAAGCAATAGCAACATACTAAACGATCAAGTGCTAAGCTAACGGAATGGGTCAAGTCAATCACATCATTCTCCTAATGATGTGATCCCGTTAATCAAATGAAAACTCTTTTGTCCATGGCTAGGAAACATAACCATCTCTGATAAACGAGCTAGTCAAGTAGAGGCATACTAGTGACACTATGTTTGTCTATGTATTCACACATGTATTATGTTTCCGGTTAATACAATTCTAGCATGAATAATAAACATTTATCATGAAATAAGGAAATAAATAATAACTTTATTATTGTCTCTAGGGCATATTTCCTTCACGTGTGGCTATCTTCTTAAGGAACTTGATGAACTTACTAAGGAGGAAAAGATGAAGGATTTGAATCAGGTTTCTATTTGGAGATCACCCTACTACATCATCTACCAATGTATCATCCGTACCATCTATACTAATATGGGTGACCGGGGATCTTGCAATAGTTATTGCATTGATCTTATGTCTCGTCTCCACGAGTCTCCCAAAGGCAAGATCAATGTGCCTCATTTCCTATGGCATGAAATCCGTCTTGCTAGCTTTCAGTATAAGCGTGCCTTTCTTCATGCTCCATTCATTCAGGCTCTTATTGAGAGTGTGGCTCCATTCTCTCTTGTCCACACCCATGTGCGTGAGAAGTGGATTATTCCTCCTCACATGGCCAATGATTTTGCTCCCAAGGGTACCTCCAAGTCTGCCCCTGCTTGTAGGTCTGCTGCTCGGTCTCACCCTACTACTGCCAGCTCTGCGTCCTTTGGGTGTTTTGCTCGTTTTATCGGCAAAGATCACTCTACCATGATGAAGGCATTCTCCTTCAACTGCACTCACAACCACGATGTCGTCACTCGCTTGATCACTTCCAAGAATGCCTTGAAGTCTCGTCTTCGTGACTCTGGTGCTACTGATGTGAGTGACGATGAGCGTCTTTCGGCGGCTCCTCCTTCAGACTTTACCTTTCCTTCGGGGCCTGAGTGGGCTGATTTCCTCGACGATGCTGGTGGTAGTGGAGCTCCTATTGATGATGATGATGACCTTTGACTATCTATGGGTCCTATCTGTCCCTTTTTAAGTAGTTGTTGCCAAGGGGGAGATCTAGTACTAGATATCTATGTTGAACCATTATGCTTTATGCTCTGTGTGGGTGTATGACATTATATCTATGACTTATGTTGTAATGATGAACCACTATGTCCTATGCCACTATTGAAGGAAATATGCCCTAGAGGCAATAATAAAGTTATTATTTATTTCCTTATTTCATGATAAATGTTTATTATTCATGCTAGAATTGTATTAACCGGAAACATAATACTTGTGTGAATACATAGACAAACAGAGCGTCACTAGTATGCCTCTACTTGACTAGCTCGTTGATCAAAGATGGTTATGTTTCCTAGCCATAGACATGAGTTGTCATTTGATTAACGGGGTCACATCATTAGGAGAATGATGTGATTGACTTGACCCATTCCATTAGCTTAGCACTTGATCGTTTAGTATTCTGCTATTGCTTTCTTCATGACTTATACATGTTCCTATGACAATGAGATTATGCAACTCTTGTTTGCTGGAGGAACACTTTGTGTGCTACCAAACGTCACAACGTAACTGGGTGATTATAAAGGTGCTCTACAGGTGTCTCCGAAGGTACTTGTTGGGTTGGTGTATTTCGAGATTAGGATTTGTCACTTCGATTGTCGGAGAGGTATCTCTGGGCCCACTCGGTAATGCACATCATTATAAGCCTTGCAAGCATTGCAACTAATGAGTTAGTTGCGGGATGATGTATTACAAAACGAGTAAAGAGACTTGCCGGTAACGATATTTAACTAGGTACCGACGATCGAATCTCGGGCAAGTAACATACCGATGACAAAGGGAACAACGTATGTTGTTATGCGGTCTGACCGATAAAGATCTTCGTAGAATATGTGGGAGCCAATATGAGCATCCAGGTTGCTATTGGTAATTGACCGGAGACGTGTCTCGGTCATGTCTACATAGTTCTCGAACCCGTAGGGTCCGCACGCTTAAAGTTTCGATGACGGTTATATTATGAGTTTATGAGTTTTGATGTACCGAAGGTTGTTCGGAGTCCCGGATGTGATCACGGACATAACGAGGAGTCTCGAAATGGTCGAGACATAAAGATTGATATATTGGAAGCCTATATTTGGATATCGGAAGTGTTCCGGGTGACATCGGGATTTTACCGGAGTATCGGGGGTTACCGGAACCACCCCGGGGCTTAATGTGCCTACATGGGCCTTAGTGGAAATAGAGGGCAGCAAAGGGAGTGTGGGGCACGCCCCCCCAAGGCCCAGACCGAATTGGTTTAGGGCAAGGGGGGTCGGGCCCCTCTTTCCTTCTCCTCCTCTCCCTTTCCTTCCCCCTCTCCTACTCCTACTAGGAATAGGAGGAGTCCTACTCCTATTGGGAGTAGGACTCCCCTTTGGCGCGCCTCTCCCTGGCCGGCGCCGCCTCCCCTTGCTCCTTTATATACGGGGGCACGGGGGCACCCCAGAGACACAACAATTGATCTCTTGATCTCTTAGCCGTGTGCGGTGCCCCCCTCCACCATAATCCACCTCGATAATATCGTAGCGGTGCTTAGGCGAAGCCCTGCGTCGGTAGAACATCATCATCGTCAACGTCGTGCTGACGGAACTCTCCCTCAAAGCTCGGCTGGATCGGAGTTCGAGGGACGTCATCGAGTTGAACGTGTGCTGAACTCGGAGGTGCCGTGCGTTCGGTACTTGATCGGTCGGATCGTGAAGACGTACGACTACATCAACCGCGTTGTGCTAACGCTTCCGCTTTCGGTCTACGAGGGTACGTGGACAACACTCTCCCCTCTCGTGTTGCTATGCATCACCATGATCCTGTGTGTGCGTAGGAATTTTTTTGAAATTACTACGTTCCCCAACAGTGGCATCCGAGCCAGGTTTTATGCGTAGATGTTATATGCATGAGTAGAACACAAGTGAGTTGTGGGCGATACAAGTCATACTTCTTACCAGCATGTCATACTTTGGTTTGGCAGTATTCTTGGATGAAGCGGCCCGGACCGACATTACGCGTACGCTTACGCGAGACTGGTTTTACCGCCGTGCTATGCACACAGGTGACTAGCGGGTGTCAGTTTCTCCAACTTTAGTTGAACCGAATGTGGCTACGCCCGGTCCTTGCGAAGGTTAAAACAACACCAACTTGACAAACCATCGTTGTGGTTTTGATGCGTAGGTAAGAACGGTTCTTGCTCAGCCCGTAGCAGCCACATAAAACTTGCAACAACAAAGTAGAAGACGTCTAACTTGTTTTTGCAGGGCATGTTGTGATGTGATATGGTCAAGGGCATGATGCTATATTTTATTGTATGAGATGATCATGTTTTGTAACCGAGTTATCGGCAACTGGCAGGAGCCATATGGTTGTCGCTTTATTGTATGCAATGCAAACGCCATGTAATGCTTTACTTTTTCACTAAGCGGTAGTGATAGTCGTAGAAGCATAAGTTGGCAAGACGACGACGATGCTATGATGGAGATCAAGGTGTCGCACCGGTGACGATGGTGATCATGACGGTGCTTCGGAGATGGAGATCACAAGCACAAGATGATGATGGCCATATCATATCACTTATATTGATTGCATGTGATGTTTATCTTTTATGCATCTTATCTTGCTTTGATTGACTGCAACATTATAAGATGATCTCTCACTAAATTATCAAGGTATAAGTGTTCTCCCTGAGTATGCACCGTTGCGAAAGTTCTTCGTCTTTGAGACACCACGTGATGATCGGGTGTGATAGGCTCTACGTTCAAATACAACGGGTGCAAAACAGTTGCACACGCGGAATACTCGAGTTAAACTTGACGAGCCTAGCATATAACAGATATGGCCTCGGAACACTTTGAGACCGAAAGGTCGGCGTGAATCATATATTAGATATGATCAACATAGTGATGTTCACCATTGAAACTACTCCATCTCACGTGATGATCGGACATGGTTTAGTTGATTTGGATCAGGTGATCACTTAGAGGATTAGAGGGATGTCTATCTAAGTGGGAGTTCGTAAGTAATATGATTAATTGAACTTAAATTGATCATGAACTTAGTCCTGGTAGTATTAGCATATCTATGTTGTAGATCAATAGCTCGCGTTTTGCTCCCCTGTTTTATTTTGATATGTTCCTAGAGAAAACTAAGTTGAAAGATGTTAGTAGCAATGATGCGGACTTGGTCCATGATCTGAGGATTAACCTCATTGCTGCACAGAAGTATTATGTCCTTGATGCACCGCTAGGTGACAGACCTATTGCAGGAGCAGATGCAGACGTTATGAATGTTTGACAAAAGCTCGGTATGATGACTACTTGATAGTTTAGTTCACCATGCTTTACGACTTAGAACCGGGACTTCAAAAATGTTTTGAAACGCCACAGAGCATATAAGATGTTCCAAGAGTTGAAATTGGTATTTTCATACTCATGCCCGTGTCGAGAGGTATTTGACCTCTGACAATATTTTTCCTACAAGATGGAGGAGAATTGCTCAGCTAGTGAGCATGTGCTCAGAATGTCTGAGTGCTACAATCACTTAAATCAAGTGGGAGTTAATCTTCTAGATAAGATAGTGATTGACAGAGTTCTCTAATCACTATCACCAAGTTACTAGAACTTCGTGATGAACTATAATATGCAAGGGATAACGGAAACGATTCCCAAGCTCTTCGTGATGCTGAAATCGACGAAGGTAGAAATCAAGAAAAACTTCAAGTGTTGATGGTTGACAAGACCACTAGTTTCAAGAAAAGGGCAAAGGGAAGAAGGGAAAATTCAAGAAGAACGGCAAGCGAGTTGCTGCTCAAGTGAAGAAGCCCAAGTCTGGACCTAAGCCTGAGACTGAGTGCTTCTACTGCAAAGGAACTGGTCACTGGAAGCAGAACTGCCCCAAGTATTTGGCGGATAAGAAGGATGGCAAAGTGATGAAAGTATATTTGATATACATGTTATTGATGTGTACTTTACTAGTGTTTATAGCAACCCCTCGGTACTTGATACTGGTTCAGTTTCTAAAAGTAGTAACTCGAAACGGGATTTGCAAAATGAACAGAAACTAGTTAAGGGCGAGGTGACGATGTGTGTTGGAAGTGGTTCCAAGATCAATATGATCGTCATCGCAGACTCCCTATACTTTCGGGATTAGTATTGAGCCTAAATAAGTGTTATTTGGTGTTTGCGTTGAGCATGAATATGATTTGATCATGTTTATTGTAATACGGTTATTCATTTAAGTTAGAGAACAATTGTTGTTCTGTTTATATGAATAAAAACCTTCTATGGTCATACACACCAACGAAAATGGTTTGTTGGATCTCGATCATAGTGATACACATATTCATAATATTGAAGCCAAAAGATGCAAAGTTAATAATGATAGTGCAACTTATTTGTGGCATTGCCGTTTAGGTCATATTGGTGTAAAGCGCATGAAGAAACTCCATGCTGATGGGATTTTGGAATCACTTGATGCTTGCGAACCATGCCTTATGGGCAAAATGACTAAAACTCTGTTCTCCGGAACAATGGAGCAAGCAACTGGCTTATTGGAAATAATACATACTGATGTATGCGATCCGATGAGTGTTGACTCTCGCGGCGGGTGTCGTTATTTTCTGACCTTCACAGATGATTTGAGTAGATATGGGTATATCTACTTAATGAAACATAAGTCTGAAACATTTGAAAAGTTCAAAGAATTTCAGAGTGAAGTGGAAAATCATCGTGACAAGAAAATAAAGTTTCTATGATCTGATCACGGAGACAAATATTTGAGCTACAAGTTTGGTCTTCAATTAAAACAATATGGAATAGTTTCACAAATTCGTGCCACCTGGAACACCACATCATAATGGTGTGTCCAAATGTCATAACTGTACTTTATTGGATATAGTGCAATCTATGATGTCTCTTACCGATTTATCACTATCGTTCTGGGGTTACGCATTAGAGACAGTTGCATTCACATTAAATAGGGCACCGTCTAATCCGTTGAGACGACACCGTATAAACTATGGTTTGGCAAGAAACCTAAGCTGTCGTTTCTTAAAGTTTGGGGTTGCGATGCTTATGTGAAAAAGTTTCTTCCTGATAAGCTCAAACCCAAATAGGAAAAGTGTGTCTTCATAGGATACCCAAAAGTTATTGTTGGGTACACCTTCTATCACAGATCCGAAGGCAAGATATTCATTGCTAAGAATGGATCCTTTCTAGAGAAGGAGTTTCTCTCGAAAGAAGTGAGTGGGAGGAAAGCAGAACTTGATGAGGTAACTGTACTTGCTCCCTTATTGGAAAGTAGTTCATCACATAAATCTGTTCCTGTGACTCCTACACCAATTAGTAAGGAAGCTAATGATGATGATCATGTAACTTCAGATCAAGTTACTACCGAACCTCGTAGGTCAACCAGAGTGAGATCGGCACCAGAGTGGTACGGTAATCCTATTCTGGAGGTCATGTTACTTGACCATGACGAACCTACAAACTATGAGGAAGCGATGATGAGCCCAGATCCCGTGAAATGGTTTGAGGCCATGAAATCTGAGATGGGATCCATGTATGAGAACAAAGTATGGACTTTGATTGACTTGCCCAAATGATCGGCGAGCCATTGAGATTAAATGGATCTTCAAGAGGAAGACGGACGCTGATAGTAGTGTTACTATCTATAAAGCTAGAATTGTCGCAAAAGGTTTTTGACAAGTTCAAGATATTGACTACGATGAGAGTTTCTCACTCGTATCTATGCTTAAGTCTGTCCGAATCATGTTAGCAATTGCCGCATTTTATGAAATCTGGAAAATGGATAAACAAAACTGCATTCCTTAATGGATTTATTAAAGAAGAGTTGTATATGATGCAACCAAAAGGTTTTGTTGATCCTAAAGGTGTTAACAAAATGTGCAAGCTCCAGCGATCCATCTATGGACTGGTGCAAGCATCTCGGAGTTGGAATATAAGCTTTGATGAGTCGATCAAAGCATATAATTTTATACAGACTTGCGGTGAAGCATGTATTTACAAGAAAGTGAGTGGGAGCACCACAACATTTATGCTAAGTATATGTGAATGACGTATTGTTGATCGGAAATAATGTAGAATTATTCTGGAAAGCATAAAGGAGTGTTTGAAAGGAGTTTTTCAAAGAAAGACCTCGGTGAAGCTACTTACATATTGAGCATCAAGATCTATAGAGATAGATCAAAACACTTGATAAGTTCTTTCAATGAGTACATACATTGACAAGATTTTGAAGTAGTTCAAAATGGTACAGTCAAAGAAAGAGTTCTTGCCTGTGTTACAAGGTGTGAAATTGAGTAAGACTCAAAGCCCGACCACGGCAGAAGATAGAAAGAGAATGAAAGTCATTCCCTATGCCTCAACCATAGGTTCTATAAAGTATGCCATGCTATGTACCAGATCTATTGTATACCCTACACTGATTTTGGCAAGGGAGTACAATGGTGATCTAGGAGTAGATCACTGGACAGCGGCCAAAATTATCCATAGTGGAATAAGGATATGTTTCTCGATTATGGAGCTAACAAAAGGTTCGTCGTAAAAGGGTTACGTTGATACAAGTTTTGGCACTGATCCAGATGACTCTAAGTCTTCATCTGGATACATATTGAAAGTGGGAGCAATTAGCTAAAGTAGCTCCGTGCAGAGCATTGTAGACATAGAAATTTGCAAAATACATACGGATCTGAATATGGCAGACCCGTTGACTAAACTTCTCTCACAAGCAAAATATAATCACACCTTAGAACCCTTTGGGTGTTGGTCACATGACGATGTGAACTATGGGTGTTAATCACATGGTGATGTGAACAATTGATGTTAAATCACATGGTGATGTGATCCAGATTATTGACTCTAGTGCAAGTGGGAGACTGAAGGAAATATGCCCTAGAGGCAATAATAAAGTTATTATTTATTTCCTTATTTCATGATAAATGTTTATTATTCATGCTAGAATTGTATTAACCGGAAACATAATACTTGTGTGAATAGGATAATACTCCATCCGCTTCCACGCCTTTTCCCTGGGAGAGCCTTCCACGCCTCCAGTGGTCGGGGACGAAACCCTCGTTCTCTCAGTCTCGCGAACGAGAGGCGGCGGCGACGGCAAGATCCGAGAGCGACGCTCCGCCCTCCTCCGTCCAAGGCTCCGCCCGGCAACCGGAGGCGACGCACCACCGCCTACACCTCCACGACCTGCTCCTCCGGCGAGGGCAACGGCGTCCGGGGTCATCATCCTCCCTCTTCCCGGATCTCGTCTCTGCCCAGAGGTCATCCTCCTCTTTCTAACCAAGGCTATCCCCTCCTTCTCCTCTTCCACTAACCATTTTTCTTTGCCATGGTGATTTCTTTTTACGCTACATGAACCGACGAGCGCCTATCTGAGATCGAAGGACCTTCTCTGTTGTCTGAAATTTGTACCCAAGTGAGCAGCTGTACTGAAGAACATCGAACGTTTTGCAGTGCATCTAACTAACCTGACCTCACAAGTGAGCACAGCCACCCTTACTTCCCTGTTATGCTAATCTATATGCACAATGATCTAGTATATTGTGAAGAGGGCAAATTTGTTTTTGGGTGGGTTAATTCAAGGAGGTAGGATTGGTCCAAAATGTCCTTTCAAGAGATACTCTGTTTATCTTGTCGTATCTTATATTCCAAACATTCTAGGGTCTTGAAAGTGCGTGTAAAAGAGCAACTATTTGGTTTGTTAATCTGTCAGGCAAAACCTTGGAGTATTATCTTATCATCACAAATCATATATTAATCCAACCATCCTGGTGCGTTAGTGCATATGTATGTTGGTTGGTCAGAACTGAAACAACATGTTCCAATTTATGGTTCACCACCTGAATTGCTAAAGGAATATTAGCTTACCATGTACAGTAATAGAGTCATTTCATTGTGTTCTGTTTAGTTGAAAAATGGAGTGGTATACAGGAATAATGACATGTGTCATGTACTCACAGCTGCATTTGATCAATCCTAGCTTATCTGGTTGTGAATCGAACATATATTTTGCTTGGTTTGTCTAACTCATGAGTGACCATTGATTTCTAGTAGGTGCTGATTTGTAGGTCTGCTCTGAAATTAGAAGTTGGCTTTATCTGAAGACTTTGTGTAAAATTGCTTGGTGCCTTTCGAAAGATTTCACTCAGAGCAAGAAAGGTATGTGACACAGTCATCCTTTTGACATGGTAAGCTTAAATTATGCAAAACTACTGCACTTGTGATGTTATTTTTCTGTGCCTAGTAATGAAAGTGTTCTTATTTTAGTATATGAGAAAATTGTTGCTCTTAATTATGTATGTAGATGTCACAATAGAGATGGTATTATCTCTGTATTCACTCCTGAGCTTTCTTTGCAGCATAGAGATGGTATTATTAGTGCTTTATTTATAATTATTATTGTTGTATTAATTTTGTTTTCATTGGGTATAATAGTGATGGATTCTAGGAGAAATAAAATTAGATTATCTTGCAAGAACAAGAAGAAGACAATGAACTATTTTTCCTTTTGGTTCCCGCTTTATATGCTTGCCTTTATGAGGAAAAGCATCCAGTTCACACATCATCTTTATCCAGGGCTGCAAAGGTTAAGGAAATATTAGAAGGTCATGAGAGTTGGTCTAGGGTTGAGTTTCAGATGGAACCTAAGATTTTTAAGTCTATCGTGGATTATCTTAAAAGAGAGGAACTATTGAAGGGCACGTCGCGTGTTGCTTTCGAGGAGTAGTTGGCAATGTTCATGTACATGATTTCGCACAATCTGGTTCTTAGGACATTCTGAATCTGAGTACTTTGTAGATCTTCAAAGAAGATTGAAGAAATTATATTCTTTTACAAAGTAATGTGGTCTTGGTTTTGTTATGCACACTGCACATACAATATGTTGGTTAATACCATTTCATCTTAATCTGTTTATATACTTAGAAATAGTCTTTTGAAACTGTGAACTAGTGTTAACTTAATTTTGTGTAGTTTAGTGATCATCAAGTTGCGGTACCTCATGTCGATGCGAAGTGGAGAGAAGACCCGAGTAGGGCTAGTGGTCGTTGTCTTGCAATTAATCTTATTCAAAAGTCCCTCTGCCTCTGACATGGCAATTGATAATTCAAGTTTTTTTATTGTTGTGAACAAACTTGAACGATGATGGCATGTGAAAACGGTTTAGGCCAACACTTGGTCGCAGTGAAATGTGGACCGGCCGGTATTTGAACCTTGGTGAGCTGATGGTTATCAATTGTAATATTTATTTCTAGTTTACAGGAATTCTGAAATTTTGTATGTGTTTTTTAGAATTATTTGTGAAATTCTTATCTATTGTTAGTTATTATCTGTAGAATTTTCTATGAAGGCTGTGAAATTTTGTATGTACAAGTCTATTGTTATCTGTGTATGATGAAGGGTTGAGTCTGTGTGTTATCTGTGGGACTTTCTTCCCTCCCCCTTGTTGCCACTTGGGCACCCAGGGCAGTGGGAACTTCTCCCACGTGGTGGGAGGGATCTTGTGAGCATAGGAGAATCTCCCCTAGGGGGTTTATTTCCCTGGTTTTTTCCTGCCCAACAACCAAATGAGGCCTAAGAGGGGAACATAGGGTCTTGTGAAAGTCTTGCTCAAAATCCACTTCAGTCTCATTATCCAGTTCTCATATCTGTCGGACGACCGGTTCCCACCGGACGTCCGACCCCTCCTAGAAAGAGCCAAAACATCGGACGTCCGGTAGTCACCGGACATCCGGCAATCTTCCACCAGAGCCAAAACATCGGATGTCCGGTACCCTCCGGTCATCCGGTATATTATATGCAGTGGCAAAACATCGGACGTCTGGTCCTTGTCGGTCGTCCGTTGTCTGCCGAGCCCTCGGTCGTCCGATATTCTTCGGTCATCCGGTACTTTCTCCACCGAGCCTAAACATCGGATGTCCGGGATCGTCCGGTCGTCCGGTACCTTCTATACCGTGCCAAAACATCGGACTTCCGGTCCCTGTCAGACGTCCGGTGCCTACTGAGCCTTCGGTCGTCCGTTGCACATCGGGCGTCCGACGCTGCAGTGATGTTTTGAGCTCCAAGGGCCACTTATTGAGGCATACTATAAATATCTCCCTCCTATCCCGTATGAGGGTTGACCATTCACTTCAAGCATCCTCAAGAACACATTTCGCTCTCTCTCTCACTCTTCCACACCAAATCTTAGATCCCTAAGGGATTTGAGAGCATTTGAGAGAAGTTGTCCACTCAAGTGATAGATCCACTCCTTCCCCTTCTTTGCACCAAAGGAATTCGTGATTTGAGCAAGTCTTGAGCTTTTCCCCATCGTTCTTGTTACTCTTGGAGGTTGGAGACTCCTAGGCGGTAGGAGTTTTTCGGAGAGGAATCGACCATTGTGATTACCCCCGGAAACGTTTGCGAGGGTTTGGAGACCACCCCAAGGTCTACCACTAGTGGTTGAGAAACGCCTTGGTGGTGTTGTCTCAAAGGGAGAATAGGGTGATCCTTCGTGGCGTTGGTGTGCCTTCGTGGTAACATCCACCTCTCTAACGATGACGTAGCTTCCCTCCAAGGAAGTGAACATCGGCATACATCCTCGTCTCCCGGAGTTGCGGTTATTCCTAACCCTAACTCTCTACTTGTGGTTACTTGTCTCTCAGCACTTACTTACATCATATTGTGCTTGCTTACTCACCTATTTGTGTTACTTGTTTATCTTGCTTAGCTCTTATTAGCATCATACTTGCAATTGTTAGGCTCACTTTCATATTCCGCATTATGGCCTAAAATTGCTAAGTAACAATTAAAATTTGTAATTGTACCTATTCACCCCCCTCTAGGTCCATCTCGATCCTTTTAGCCCCCCCCCCAACAGCCCCCCCCCCCCAGGGCGCCATTTTTAGTGCTGGCGCCGAAAAATCGCCCAGTCGCGCCCCCAACTCCTCATGTATCACCGGTTTGGTCCGAAATAACAACCGGCGAACCCGAGCCGAACCCAGCCCCCCCCCCCGGGGGGGCGCCTGCGGGCGCGGGCAAAAGCAAAAAGGCGCGTGGGCCCACGCTGTCAGCGACAGACAGGCCTATTCCCGCCGTTTTCTCCCATTTTCCCTCTATTTCCTCATTGCTTCTCCCTTCTCCCTCGCCGCTCCCGCCATTCGACCACCATGCCACCGAAGAAGTATTCGGCCCCTCGCCCCGCTGCCGATTCCACCCACCAAGCAGAGAAGCCGAGGCGTCGATGGCAAGACCGCGGGCTTGTCGAGCGCCGAGTGGAGGGCGGATGGTCGGCCGAGGCGGCGTCACAACCGACCGTGAACAGGCTCATCACCAAGAGGGCCAGGGACGCGGCGGCGGCAGAGTAGGGAGAGGTGTCTCGCGCGGGGATGATGAACTCGCCTGGCCACTGCCCACAAGCCACGTGGGGGACTCAGCAGAGCATCGCGTCGCCGACCAACTTCTCGCCGCCGCCACACATGCAAGTGCAGCACCCTCGCCTGGCTACTCCAATGACAACGCGCATGGCGGTTTCAACCCCAACATCACCTTTCCGCATGGCACACTGCAGCATTCCTCCCTCTCCGGCTTCAACCCCGACCCGTGCAATCCCTCCCCCGCGTTCAACCCCGGTCTCAACACCCAGTACAGCTACTCGTCGCCGACGTACTAAGCCTCGCCTGCGCCGCCTCTGCGCCGGGGCCCCCTACCCTTCGCACCCGGCTCGGCGCCACAGTTCAGCCACACCGACGCCGACATGGACGAGATCATCACGAGCGGCTCGTTCGCCGCCGCGTCCTGCCCCGGGTTTCCCGCACAAGACGAAACGATGGGCACCATCGTTGACATGGACGACGAGCTTGATGACGCCGAGGAGGAGGCGGAGGAGGAAGAACAGGTGGAGGCGGAGCTGGAACCAGCATTGAAAGGGAGAAAGAAGAAGCGGGCGCCCAACGCCAGGCCGTGCGAACCTCGTGTCAAGTGGACATCCAAGGAAGATGAGTGCCTCGCCGAAGCATGGAAGACCGTCAGCATTGACCCGATCACCGGCTCGAATCAGAACGCCGGCACATACTAGAGAAGAATCAAGATGGCGTTCGATGAGCGCAAGCTGGTCGACCCCGACTTCACCAACATTCACATGGACCGCGGCGACAAGGCCATGGCGAATCACTGGGCGGCGATCCAGACGGCCTGCAACAAGTGGCATGGGATCGTCGAGGAGGTCGTGGCTCGCCCGGAAAGCGGCGCCAACATCGATGGTCAGGTATGGCCATAGTTCGCCGGCCCAGTTCGTCGCCGTGTACTTCGCTGGCACGTTTTGTCCTCGGCTGTGCAGATGGTTCGGATGTTCAACATGTTTAGCCAGGACAACGACAACCAAGAGTTCAAGTTTCTTCACGTGTTCTCCAGGATCAAGTCGTGCGAGAAGTGGAGGGAGGTTCGGCTCACTCTCGTCAAGGCCAAGGAGACCTACAAGCCGGACGCGTCTGCCCCGGCGGCGGCAGAATGGCGCCCTAATGGCAATAAGAGAGCCAAAGCGGCGAGGGACGTGGCGCCCACTGCCGAACGGCTGCAATCTTTGATCGAGCAGTGCATCGCCGACGCCAAGAACAACGCCGCCAAGAGGGAGGTGAAATCCGATGCGAGATGGTCGGCGTTGATGACGAAGCAGGACGTCAAGCTCGACCTTCTAAGGACCAACGTCGCCGCGAAGAAGAGGAACGCCGACCTGGCGTTCTTGTTGGCGGCAGACATGTCGACGATGCACGAGCAGGTGAAGGCATGGTACCTGGCGGTGCGCGGCCTCATCTTGAACCAGACGCCCGGGCCGGCGGTGACCACCGCCCCTACGCCCACGACGACAATGCCCAGCCTGAGCAATGAAGCGGTGCCGACGCCGACGACCAGCCTGAGCACAGAAGCCACGCCGACGCCGAGCCCAACTACGCCCACGCCGATCCCGACCAGTCCCGCGACATAGGAGCCTGCCGTTTCATGCGTTCCATGTCTATGATTCCTTCCTTTTGATCACCGAACTTTTGGGTGTGTTTGGTCGCCGAACTGTGGCATGATGATCGCTGACTTGTGGCATGATGATCGCCGAACTTGTGGCATTTTTTGGCAGCGGGAAAGACAAGTTTGAATTTTTTGGCATTTGAGGGCTGAAACCTTGGGTGCGTGGATGGAAACTCGATCACCTCCAGAACGAAAAAACCGCTAGCACAAACGCCAAAAGGCATTCGCCGGGTGCGCTGGGAAGCCAAACGGCTGAAGATGCTCTAAGCATGGCTGCACTGAGAAGAAAAGCGAAAAAGCAAAAGAGTGGATGAACAGTCCTACTTGGAAGAAATGACGCATTTGGTGAGCTAATATGAACGGGTCAGTGTCTACCAACTTTCCTTAAAACTGGCTAAGCGAGGGCATTTATCTCGCGATCAGTGTTGATTTAAAACAGCATTCTGGTTGAACAAAGTTTGAAACAAAATTGTGTGAAAAATAGTCGTGATTAGTAAAATAATATTACAACCGCTGTTTATTAATGTAAGACGTTTTTTAGACAGCACATGGCATGTGCGGTCAGCTACCTAAGTTAAGTTATGAAGAAGAAGAAAAAGAAGGGGGGAGAAGACGTTTTTTAGACTTATGGTCGTCTAATTAGATTATGCCTATCTTATCTGTCTAATTAGATTCTTGTTATTTCACAGTTTGGCATGGCGAATATTTTACTAATATTTTTGTCGCTAAAACTTTCACTTGTAAATAGGTTATAATCACAACAAAATCCAACCTAACTTCTCCCGGAAAAAAAATCCAACCTAACTTCTCACGGAATCTTGCGGTCATTGGTTAAAAAAAAATTCTCAAACTTCCCCTGTGCTAGCTTTCCTCCTGAAACTTTAACCTGTGATGGATGTCCTTGCTAATGAGTAGCGGAAGCAAGTTGATTCGTTTGAAGGCGGGCATAGCTGGGCAGACTTAACTTCATCGATCCATCAGCTAGATTCATCACGAGACATCCTTGAATCGGCCCCTCTTTTATCGTGTCCTCATCGATCTCCATCGCCGCGAAAGCGACGACTAAATCTCCCGAATAATCCACCGTCTTGTCCATGCATCCATGTCGCCATGAACAACCCATGACTCCCTGGGCAGAGCACAAATCAAGATCACGAAACAGTAATCAGGAGCCATGCGTACATCTCCTCCTCAGCTAGAGTACGTACGTCCCACGAGGACGAGGCGAAGCATGCATGCGTGCAATGGCACATCGGCGGAAGCAAGTTGATTCGTTTTGGCGGGTCGTGTCTCCATAAATCGTCGCCTCACGCGCCCGCGGCGGCCAGCCATATGCACCGGCTCTCCTTGCTTGCTTGGATCGTCAGCTCTTGGTCGCTCCACTAATCAATGGCTTCCTGCTTCCGGGCGCGTCGGCAACCGGCAGCGCCAGTGCCGCCGCCGCTGATTCCGTACGAGTCGTCGTACTCGGAGATGGAGGGAGCGATGGAGAATAAGAGGTGGAACAGCCTCGACTCGTGGTCGATGCTGCTTGACGCGGGAGGCGGCGCGGACCAGCAGCAGGCGAGCTCGTCGGCGGGGGAGGAGTGGATGGCGGACATGTCGCAGCTCTTCCTCGGGAACAAGTTCGCGTCGGGGTCCAACAGCCGCATCTACCGCGGCATCTACCGACAGCGCGCGGTGGCCGTCAAGATGGTGCGCCTCCCGGAGCGCGACGAGGACCGGCGGCGCGCGCTGGAGGACCAGTTCAACTCGGAGGTGACCTTCCTCTCGCGGCTCCGCCACCCCAACGTGGTGCAGTTCGTCGCCGCGTGCAAGCGCCCGCCCGTGTACAGCATCATCACCGAGTACATGTCGCAGGGCACGCTCCGCATGTACCTCCACAACAAGGACCCCTACTCGCTCTCGCCGGAGACCGTGCTCCGCCTCGCTCTCGACGTCGCCCGCGGCATGGAGTACCTCCACGCGCAGGGCGTCATCCATCGCGACCTCAAGTCGCACAACCTGCTGCTCAACGACGAGATGCGCGTTAAGGTCGCCGACTTCGGCACCTCATGCCTAGAGGCGCACAGCTCACGCGCCGGCGCCGGAGCGGGACCGGGAGCCGGAGGCGGCGGCGGCGAAGGGAAGGGTACCAACATGGGCACGTACAGGTGGATGGCGCCCGAGATGGTCCGTGACAAGCCGTGCACCCGCAAGGTGGATGTGTACAGCTTCGGCATCGTGCTGTGGGAGCTCACCACCTGTCTGGTGCCGTTCCAGGGCATGACCCCGTCCAGGCCGCCTACGCCGCCTGCGAGAAGAACGCTCGGCCGCCGTTGTCGCCGACGTGCCCGCCGGCGCTCAACAACCTCATCAAGATGTGCTGGGCCGCCAACCCGGCCAGGCGGCCTGAGTTCAGCTACGTCGTATCCGTGCTGGAGAAGTACGATCACTGCCTCCGGGAAGGGCTCCCGCTGGTTACGCCGCCGTCGCCAGTGTCCTCGTTTCTCAGCATCTTCAAGCTCGGCTCCTGCATAAGCACCACCAACCTCCCCTCAATGCCCGTCCGCGTCTAATCATATCCATTCAAATCTATTGGTTCTTGCGGAACTAATTAGCAATCTGATTCTTAGAACGATCAGCGCACATAATCACTCGATTCTCCCCAAGATACCATCGTTCATCTTCTTCCTCCCGCCACGCACCTGCGCCGGCCTAACTGACACCGCCTCGCTGCTCCGGTCACACCTCTGAGCTGCGCCCGTCGCATCGGCGACACCCCACCCGCATCATCGACAGCCTGTCCTATGCCCTATGCCGACAGCACCGCGGCGAGCCACGTCCTCGTCTCCGGCTATCTCTGTGCGAAGCAAATCAACTGACACGAAAATTTATTTCAGTTGCCTGTGAATTACGGCTATCTCTTGCATAATTATCTCTCTTGAAATAGATTCGCCCGACTTTATATATAAAGCGATAGCTGAACAAAACACACGGTTAAACGATACAAGATGATAAAGTTACCCTCAAACATAGCCGATCCAAGATAATCAAATCACACAGAACACACGCGTTACTCTACCAATAGAGAACATAGGAAGATCCGAGAACAACGCCTGCTATGCACGACAACACCCACACGAGGGAGAACGATGCTAAACGTCGTCGCTGCAAGGTTTTCACCTGAAACCCATACCCCAAAAGGAGCATCACGACAACGTCTTCAAGAAGAAGCGGCGCCGCCGTCGGCAACAAAGCGCAAAGTTTTTGATCGGCAGAGACCTTGCGCCACCACGAGGTCTCCAGGGCAAGCACGCCGAGATTAGAACTCCAGATCAGGATCAAGGTGTCGCCACTTCTAGAGACCGAGAGCGCGCCCGAGCCACCCGCGCTCCACCACTTGCCACCCACGCGACCAAGGGGAAAGACATCGTCGCCGCCACGCCCGCCAGAGAGTCAACCACGCCCAACAAATCTTATTATCTCCAATCTCAAGGATCGACGAGGTGTATCTGAAGATTTCACATGTCGGGCATCTGAGGAGCCCCTTTAAGTTCTCGGCCTTTACAGATGCCTTGTTATTTTCATGCCACACCTCGGGTTTGAAGTTTTTTCCCGAGCGATGGTGTCCTCTAGTAGCCGAGCTCCAACACCAAACTACATCCAAGGTGTCTTCTTGCAGCTGAGCTCCAACACCAGACATCATCCGAGGTGTCATAGATCACCTTGGTTTTGAAAAAGTTGAAGGACTTTAATCGAGCTTCACGCCGGAAAATTCTCCTGTGTAGTCAACCGCTCGCACCCGAGCTCCAACGCTGGACAGCTTCCAAGGTGGTGCACCACCTCAGCCTTGGGCTGATTTTTTTGTGAAGTCTTCTCGATTTGTGTAATTTATTCTCTGCTGAGGTGTATAGCCAGTAGCGCTCAAGGTGTGTGCCGGCCTAAAATCCGAGATGTACCTGAAGGATAACATAAAACCGCTGATCCCAGTAACCTCTAAGACTTCGGTTGATTCGTGAAAATCGGCCTAAGGATTAAGTCCTTGCTGGGTAGCATACTTTTAGGAACGGAAACGCGGTGCGCAATAGCATCCGAGATTTAGGTTGGGTGCGGCCGAGGATCTTAATCTCCTCGGAAACCGTTTTGCACTTTGAATTTTCTACATTGAATCGTCAATGCAGTAGCCCCCGAGACTTGCGTTGGGCCACATGGCCGACCCTAGGATCGTATCTCCTCGGGAACTAGTTCAACCACCGTGTGTGTTTTGCCAATGCCGAAGTGCAACTCGGCAGGAAAGATGTCGAACCGCAGGTCGGAAAAGATTTCCCGAGCAGAATTACCATGCAGGACACCTCGAGCAAAAGGATGTCCTGCCTCCTGAAAAAACTTACAAATAGGTTAAAATGTTATAAGCTCAGAAAACCAGAAAACTTATCTAAAACTTTAAGTCTAAGTTTTTTGGTGTCAATCCAAAATTGATTTTAAAATTAATTAGTGCTTTCATCGTGCTTTAACATAACACATCCGATCTCTAGACTTCAAGTGGGCCAGCCTTAGGCTTCAACCTCCCTTTCCCCGAAGGCAGAGTGCTTCTCAGACCAGTTTAGCAAACTAAACTCGAGCGGCTTTAGAGAGAAACCAGGGTATCTGGCTATTCGACCATACACTGATTCGAAAAAGGAGTGGTAGAAATTGACTTTGCATTGACTTAGAAGAAAATACTTAAAAACAACACATGTAAGTTTATGAGCCCCCAATTAACCTGGTTAAAGGAAGTTGTTATTAACAAACATCATTTTTAACTAATAACTTTTTTTACAAAAATATAACGCTTGGTTGAATCGAGCAAAAATTGAAAAACTGAAAAAATTTGAGCATGAAAGCGAGTTAGCTAGTTAATGCGCTAGGTGTTGATGATGCGGTCCGGGCTTGCAGCGGGATGAAGACGTCCATAGAACTTTGACAGATTCGACATGGTGTGTAGTCCTTGGTCTGGCCAAGGTCCCAGCCCCCAAGCCCATCCCGATGAGGAGCTCGGCTTGATGAAGTGGCAGAGCAAAGAGCTTGGATCGACGATGTGGCGACGCGGAACGGTCGATGTGGCGAGGAGAATCCCCCAGTATAGCTGAGGTGACGGAGGAGGTCGGCTAAGTGATGTCGAACTCCATGAAGTAGCTTGATGAAGCAATGGTGAAGCCCCTGGTACAACTGAGGTGACGGAGCAGGTCGGCGGGGAGACGCCGAAGCCCCCATGTTAGCCGGCGTATCGAAGCAGGTTAGCGTGGTGGACGTTGGTTTGAAGAAGAGACAACGCGACGATGATGACACAGGCCAAAATTTGTGACGCCGTTGATGCTGGTTTGATGAAGCGACCGCGCGGCGATGTCGGCGTGCCCTGAAAGTGCGTTATATCGACTAGAGGGAGGGTGAATAGGCGATTTTTATGAATTCTTCAATGAGGAATTTTCCGGTGAGGAAATTCCTAAGTGAAGAACTACTTGCAGCGGAATAAGTACTCAGAAGTAAGCATAAGAGAATTGTGACGCCCGAATAATTAAGCTACAGTAACCCTCACCAAATGATGCCACGTCACCTCGATTATTGTTGTTAATCACGCGTAGTTCAAAATCAATTCAAAATTCAAATTTAAAATAAAGTCAAACTAGTAAAGTTTTTAAATGTCAAAACTAAAAAGTACAAAGGGTGACAAATAAAGCATAGGTAATTATGGTGAAGAAACCACACTTTTATAAGATGTTTGAGTGCTCTAAAATGATTTAAGCAGTAGCTAAAACAACTAAATAAAAGCCTTTTTTATTTTATAAAATACTAAACTATTTTATTTGGGGGTTAGACCTTTTTGTGACCGAGGTATAACTAGTAATAATAATTTAGTTGCAACTTTTATGTTTTATAAAACTAAAATAATATAAATCCGTAGAAGAAAAAAATAAGAAAAGAAAATAAATAAAGAGAAAAGAAAACACAAAAACAGAAAAGAAAAGTAAAAAAAAAGGGAAAAGAACACCCCTGGCTCCGGCCCAAGAAAGTTATCAACCCCATCGGGCCAACCAATAGGCCCGATCGGCCACCCTTATTCCCCACCCCGTAAACCCTAACCCCACGACCCCCACCTCCCACTCTCCCTCCCCGATTGGATCGGGGCTCGACTACCTTGCCGCCGTCGCCGGAGCCGACGACCCGGCCTTTGGCCCGGCTCGACGCGTCTCCCTCGCCGCCTAGCCTTTCCCGACTCATCCCCATCGGTCTCCTGCGCACCTCGCCGTCCGAGCCGTGCCGCTGCGTCCTGAGGTCGTCGTCGTCACGTCCTCACCGGACCGCCCCGTCCCCGCCTCTCCTCCGCCGGTCCTCCCCGACCGCCACGCATCGCCCGTCCCTGCAAACCCCCGTGAGGCCCCTCTCCTTCCCTCCCTTTCGGCGCACCATGCGCGCTTCGTCGCCGCTGCCACACCGCAGCGTCGTCCCTGCACGCCTCGTCATCCCACGTCACGCCCGCCGCCCGCTCTTCGCCACGCGCCCCTGCTCGCCTCGCCGCACCGCCCGCTTAGCTTGTGCGGTGGGCCGCAACCTCGCCAGACTGGCGGGATGCGCCCTAACGCCCATCCTGATCGGCGACGTGCCCGCCAGGCCGCCCGTGCACGCCACAGCGTGCCTCGGGCGTGCACCAACGAGGCACACCAGTAAGCCCGCTTCTGTTTGGCCTCACGGGCTAATGACAACAGGCCCACGCCCCTGAGGACGAAAACAAAAAAAAAGGATTTAAAAAAATAATAAGTAAATAAAATAATTAAAATAATAAATAGTTAATTAATTAAAGAATTAATTAACTTAATTAATCCTGATTAGATTAACCTAATCACTAAGGTTAGTTAATTAATCTGATAGGTTAATTAGCACTCAATGACAGGTGGGTCCCACTGGACCCACACGTCAGGTTGACCAGGTCAATGGTCAACGTTGACTGCTGACATCACTGTGATGTCATGCTGACGTCATCATTTACTATTCTGGATAATGTTGGATTTAAATAATTAATTAAATTCCAGAAATTAATAAAATCTTTAGAAACTCATATCTTTTAATTCGTAACTCAGATTAAAATATTTTCAACATGAAAGTTGCTCAGAACGACGAGACAAACCCGGATACGCAGCCCGTTTGTCCACCACACACCCCTAACATATCAAACTCGCAACTTTCCCCCTCCGGTTCATCTGTCCGAAAACGCGAAACACCGGGAATACTTTCCCGGATGCTTCCCCCCTTCACCGGTATCACCTCATACCGCGTTAGGGCACCCCTAGCATCGTTACTTGTCATGTCATGCATCGATATGCATATGCTTACATGGTATTCATTGTTTCTTCCCCCTCTTCTCTCCGGAGACTACGAGACCGACGCTGCTTTGCCCGGTTCGACTACGGAGTTGTGACCCCTCTCTCTTGCCAGAGCAACCAGGCAAGCCCCCTTTGATCACCAGATATCGCCTACTCTTCTATATACTGCTTGCATTAGAGTAGTGTAGCATGTTACTGCTTTGATTAATCCTAAAGCTTCTTTGCATAGCCTGTCCTTGCTACTACTGTTGTTACCTTTACCCGCTATCCTCTTGCTTAGTATAGGATGCTAGTGTTCCATCGGTGGCCCTACATTCTCGTCCGTCTTCGCCATGCTATACTCTTTGGGCTGTGATCACTTCGGGAGGTGATCACGGGCATATACTATATACTTACACTGTTACATTACCTGTGATATCGTTAGGAGATGGGGCTGAAAGGACAGTGGCTCCATCCCGGTAGAGGTGGGCCTGGGTTCCGACGGCCCCATCGTTACTTTGTGGCGGAGCGACAGGCAGGTTGAGACCACCTAGGAGAGAGGTGGGCCTGGCCCTGATCGGCGTCGCGGATACTTAACACGTTTAACGAGATCCGGTATTTGATCCGAGTCCGCCATTTGGTCTATACGCACTAACCATCTACGCTGGAGTAGTTATGGGTATCCTGGCGTCGTGGTATCAGTCGAAGCCTTCGTGACGTCAGCGACGGAGCGGCGCGCGCCGGATTGGACTGGAACGCTTGCTAGGCTAGGTCTGCTTCCGGCCGCCCTCGCAACATGCAGGTGTGCTATGGGCGATGGGCCCAGACCCCTGTGCGCTTAGGTTTAGACCGGCGTGCTGACCTCTCTGTTGTGCCTAGGTGGGGCTGCGACGTGTTGATCTTCCGGCGGGCATGACCCAGAAAGTGTGTCCGCCAAATGGGATCAAGCGTGTTGGGTTATATGGTGCACCCTGCAGGAAGTTTAATCTATTCGAATAGCCGTGATCTTCGGTAATGTGACGACTTGGAGTTGTACCTTGACCTTATGACAACTAGAATCGGATACTTAATAAAACACACCCTTCCAAGTGCGGATACAACCGGTGGTCGCTCTCTCTCGTGGCAATGAGGAGGGATCGCCGGGTAGGATTATTGCTATGTGATGCTACTTGGAGGACTTGATCTACTCTTTGCTACATGTTTGCAAAGGCGGAGGCTGCGGAAGCGTAGTCTTCGGCTGTGATTAGCTATCCCCTCTTATTACGGCATTCTGCAGCTCACCCAATCGATATGGCCCTTTACACATATATCCATGCATATGCGGTGTAGCTCCTTGCTTGCGAGTACTTTGGATGAGTACTCACGGTTGCCTTGTTCCCCCTTTCCCCCCTATCTCTACACGATTGCTGCAACCAGACGATGGAGCCCAGGAGCCAGACGCCACCGTCGATGACGACTACTACACTGGAGGCGCCTACTACTACGCAAGGCAGCCCGCGACGACCGAGTAGTTAGGAGGATCCAGCAGGAGGCCTGCGCCTCTTTCGATCGTATCCCGGTTGTGCTAGCCTTCTTAAGGCAAACTTGTTTTAACTTATGTCCGTACTCAGATATTGTTGCTTCCACGACTCGTCTATGATCGAGCACTTGTATTCGAGCCCTCGAGGCCCCTGGCTTGTATTATGATGATTGTATGACTTATTTATGTATTAGAGTTGTGTTGTGATATCTTCCCGTGAGTCCCTGATCTTGATCGTATACATTTGCGTGCATGATTATTGTACGATTAAATCGGGGCGTCCACAAGTTGGTATCGAGCCGATCACTGTAGGAATTCCCCTTCCACACTCCTTGGCGAAGTCGAGTCTAGTCATTGCAAAACTTTTACTAACATGGTTGTGTGCCTTACGGCCCACGCCACCATTGGGTGGTATTAGGATCTTTTACTCCTCGACCTTTACTCGACTCGATCTCTCCTCTATTCGGGTTAAATGAATTTTACTAAATCTAACATTAGGGTCTCGTTATCACTTTCACCCGGAGAGCCCTTATTATCGATGATCGCCCTGCTGCACCGTAAGACCTCGAAGATACTCTCCGCTGTTAACTCGAGAACTTGTGTTCATCACGCTTGCAATTCCCCTTCCACCGTAAACCCTTATGGATAACTACTTGCGCTTGTTATTCTTACCCTCATCCCCAGCTTGGTCTTGTTATTACAAGATACCCTGAAAAACTCGTCGTTGTTTCGATAATCCTTTGAGCTTCTTTGCCGTCTTTGTTCCTTGTCACCTGAATACCCCTACGGTTAATTCTCGCACTTATCGAGTATCCGCTCATCCCCGCTTGTTCCTGTGTTACACAAAAGTCTTCAAATACCATTCGATATTCAAAATCCTCGGAACCTATTGCTCTGGAATTTCTTGTTTGCTTTCATTATGATTAATCCCATAAGTATAGTAATCATATTAGCATCCTTTGTCACCATCATTTTTAGTCTGTTGATTCAATACGTTGTGAATGTTCACAATCATCACGAGTCCTAGGATTATCTTTCCGGCTCGACGCGTCATTTTGAACATGAGTTGGTTCTCGACCAAACTATCTCGTCGACATTGTGCCTCTGGTATATTCAATTGATCCATCCTTGATCGTAACGTCGCTTCGATCCTTTGTTTTGGAAATCATAATTCCTTTGCATTTAAGCTGTGAATTATTCAGATGCTTCCATAACTCGTTGCATTTGCATGCCTTCCTCTTCTGGTTGAGTATCGATACTCATATCAGATCCTTTGTGGACCATCAAGTCCTTTGTTGGATTGTTATCCGACAGTTTCCTTCATAATTAATCACTTGGTGAGTTCTTTCTCCGATACATATTGCCTTTGGTAAATTGTATCCTCTACTTTCTCAGCCCTGCTCAGCTTTCGAGCTGGTGGTATTTCTATTGAAGCTTGTGGTATATATTTCCACGATACCCTGATGGGTTGAACCTATGCCTTCCTTAATATGTGTGAACTCGATAGTTTTCATGAGTCATACACTTCTGGTATTTTGCCAGATAAAATTTCAACACTACAACTTCCTCGAAGGTGAGAAGTGAATGAAAGGTTATGCATTGGAGAAGTGGGAGTCGACCTTGAACTTGTGTTCATGCCCATGGACACGATGTAGATCTTATCATTAAAGCTTCTCTTAAATTAATTATTCCTTTGGTATAAGTTCATCTTATATCCGGGATCCGCCTTTTGCAATCGTGGTTCCGACCATGTTCTCTTTTAAATACCATTTCTCGTGCAAGTTTAAGCACTTGTCTTCGGTAGAGCAATACCCCAGTCCAACTTCTACTTTGACCTGTCATCGAGTATTACCCCCCTGCTATCTCGAGATTATCATGGAACTGCATAACTTCTTATGAGTTCTTCATCAAGTGCTACATTCCCACTGATTCCAATTTTTCACGGGCTCTAAGTTATTAAACACTCAAAGACACCAATAACTGAACCGAGTCCGCACTCCGGTTCAACAACTCTTCGATAAGCTTCTATAAGTACGAGTTTCTACCCGATCACATCATTCCTAGCCTGGTCGGCTATATCATTATCATGCTAAATTTTAACTGTGCTACCGGGTCCTTCTTCTCGGAGCACATATTTCGACGGTGAGCTAATCTTACAATCGATCTCCCTCGTCATACCGTTTGACCTTGTACAGCAAGCTTGATTTCGAGTTTGTGCCGTACCCTTGGTTCCAATAACCTTTCACTTCATCATTACTTTGACTTGATGTCGTCGCCGATCGATTACATCTTCATGAACTCTCGCGACAAAGGTGTCGTGATCATCAACATTCTGAGCTCATCCAGATATCAATTGAATTCATGATGAGAAATACCATCCTTGCCCTTGATGAATTGTATTATCATCGACCACTTTATTGCCTTCCCACCAACACAAGCTTGTTCATGTTTGGTGTTATACCTTGAGTTCCTTGCTATCCAGCCATTGTTCTTCTTTACCTTGGAGTATTACCATCCTTTATGTCAAGAATGTTCTCGAGATTTGTTCCACCTCTTGAGAATTCTTGACATAGAAATACTTCTCACCATCACCATTCTTTCTTGGTCCCCGTGTTAATTCCAACAAGTGAACGGTGTTGTTTGGGTTCTTTCCTTCTAGCAACCCTATTTCTTTGAAGTTAATGGTTGAAAGTTCATTCTTAGGCTATTGATTATTGAATCACCATTTTGACATTGGTCGTGCAACCCAACCCATATTTCGGGCGCACCTTTCAACCAATGTTTAATTGTGTATGTTTTCCTCGAGCATACTTCCTTATATCATTTGATCGGACAAATGTTATCTCCTTGTTCACTTAATTGTGGAAATCCATCTTTTGGGAATCTCGATGAATTGCCGATGAGTTCACCAGACACCTCCTTGTCCTCTCCTTGGGTTAATGATGGACTCTTGTTAACGGAAATCACTTCATAGTTCATTTCCTGAGAATCTTGAAATGTCACCTCGTCAATTTGTGTTGCACCTTTTCTTCTCGGACATCCTGAGTCTGAGGTATCATGACACCAATCGGATCTGAATCTCGGTCAGATATGATGGCTGGGACAACTTTCCAAGAGTTATGATATTGGTCCTTTGATGAACCGGTAACATGATGTCATACCTAGCACCCCCCCCCCCCTGGGTGGAGGACCGATCATTATAAATTCTTTTGCAAGGATAACCATTCTTCCTGGAGGAAATTGTAAGACCTATTTTATAAGCTGTCCCTGATGGATCCATTGAGTATCTAAAGTCCGACCTTTGTTTGGAGACCATGTCAATGCTATCTCAAAAGCTTGTCTGTGGTACTCTGATTTTCAACAAGAACATTTGAAGCCCAATGCTAAATGTTTCTTGCTCAATTATCCAAACACCGATGTGTGGGTAATGTCATGAAAATTCTTTCCCCTACCTAAAGAGTTTTCTACATTATATCCTGTCATGGATATCATGCTCTGCTTATCCTTGGGAAGGATATACCCCTGAAATATGCGTTTAAACACATTTTCCTTTCCATTGTTCTGTTTAATCCGAGAATATCATTTTCCTTTCCATTGGTTTGCTTAACCCTTCTTGTGATCTATATGTAAAACACCTTGGTGTACAAACCGTGTCGAGAAGACCACTGTTTCTATTGTTGATGACATTACGGTAGCCACCGATGGACGAGAACCTTGTTTATTGGTCCGCCTCGTTCAACGAAGCGGAAAATGGTTCTCTTCGTCCCTCGCCCTTGGTACCGACATTGTTGCCGACATAACTGATAGGCTACCCTCTGACATGTTTTGCTATCATGGCCGTGCAAGATGTCAATGCCCTACCTACTTTTAACCACATGGTGGGCTCATAACCCACAGTTCCATATGATCGAAACCTGACTCTCCTGTACATCACGGTTCCTAAGGTTATTCCTCATGCTTGGCTTCGTATGAAATTCACGGGCCACCGTCCTAGTGATCTATTCTGGTAACAGACGCAATACTCAATCTCGTTGCTCTGGACCCCTTTCGCCCGGTCTTTCAGACATCGAACGATCGCCTATCCGTTTGAAACTTCTCATGGAACCTTCTTACTTTGCTCTCGATATCTTCTTAAGTTTCAACTCGGGAGATAGTTATGCTTCTTCCCCTGAGTTAACCGTCCGATGCTTAATTTTATTGGGATCCGTCCTTATAGAGTTTTCCCCCTCTTTATCCTTTCGTAAGTACGGTGAAGATCCTGAAGGAAGGACGACAACTTCATCATGATGCATTGATGCATAGGAATGAAGACATCAACGCTATGGATCGACCTCTTCGAGAAGAGCTACTAAGACCAAGAAGATTCGTTAGAATTTTCAAACCAAACTTTTTCCCCTTACTCCACCTCTTAAAATCTCGGGACGAGATTTCTTGTAGTGGAGGAGAATTGTGACGCCCGGATAATTAAGCTACAGTAACCCTCACCAAATGATGCCACGTCACCTTGATTACTGTTGTTAATCACACGTAGTTCAAAACCGATTCAAAATTCAAATTTAAAATAAAGTCAAACCAGTAAAGTTTTCAAATGTCAAAATTAAAAGTACAAACGGTGACAAATAAAGCATAGGTAATTATGGTGAAGAAACCACACTTTTATAAAATGTTTGAATGCTCTAAAATGATTTAAGCAGTAGCTAAAACAACTAAATAAATGCCTTTTGTATTTTATAAAATACTAAACTATTTTATTTGGGGTTAGACCTTTTGTGACCGAGGTATAACTAGTAATAATAATTTAGTTGCAACTTTTATGTTTTATAAAACTAAAATAATATAAATCCGTAGAAGAAAAAAATAAGAAAAGAAAATAAATAAAGAGAAAAGAAAACACAAAAAGCAGAAAAGAAAAGTAAAAAAGGAAAAGAACACCCCTCGGCTCCGGCCCAAGAAATATCAACCCCATCACAACCAATAGGCCCAGCCTGCCACCCTTATTCCCCCCCCCATAAACCCTAACCCCACGACCCCCCACTCCTCCCACTCTCTCCCCCCCCCCGATTGGATCGGGGCTCGACTACCTCGCGCCCGCCGCGCTTCGGGCAACGACCACGGCGCTGGCCGCTGTAGCGTCTCCCTCGCCGCCTCGCCTTCCCCGACTCATCCCCATCGGTCTCCTGCGCACCTCGCCGTCCGACGCCGCGCCGTTGCGTCCTGAGGTCGTCGCCGTCACGTCCTCGCCGGACCGCCCCGTCCCCGCCTCTCCTTCGCCGGTCCTCCCCACCGCACGTCCATGCCCGTCCCTGCAAACCCCCGTTGAGGCCCCCTCTCCTTCCCTCCCTCACCTTTCGGCCTTTACCAGGCCCGGCGCTCATCGCCCAGCCACCGCCGCGTCGTCCGTCTGCCTCTCGTCATCCTACTTCACGCCCACACCCGCTCTTATTTGGGCGCGCCTAGTCCTCGCCCCACGCCGACCGCCGCCTCGCTTGTGCGGTGGCCGCAACCTCGCCCTTTGGCGAGATCGCCCTGCCCATCCACGGCGGCGTGCCCGCCGTGGCCGCCCGTGCCCACGCCGCGTGCCCACAGGCATGCACCCGAGCAACACCGAACTGCCGTAACCGTCGCCGCATACTGTTTGGCCTCTGGGCCAATGACAACAGGCCCACGCCCGAGGACGAAAACAAAAAAAGGATTTAAAAAAAATAATAAGTAAATAAAATAATTAAAATATTAATTACTTAATTAATTAAAGAATTAATTAACTTAATTAATCCTGATTAGATTAAACTAATCACTAAGGTTAGTTAATTAATCTGATAGGTTAATTAGCACTCAATGACAGGTGGGTCCCACTGGACCCACACGCCAAAGTCGACCAGGTCAATGGTCAACGTTGACTGCTAACATCACTCTGATGTCATGCCGACGTCATCATTTACTATTCTGGATAATGTTGGATTTAAATAATTAATTAAATTCCAGAAATTAATAAAATCTTTAGAAAATCATATCTTTTAATCCGTAACTCGGATTAAAATATTTTCAACATGAAAGTTGCTCAGAACGACGAGACGAACCCGGATACGCAGCCCGTTCGTCCACCACACACCCCTAACATATCAAACACGCAACTTTCCCCCTCCGGTTCATCTGTCCGAAAACGCGAAACACCGGGAATACTTTCCCGGATGCTTCCCCCCTTCACCGGTATCACCTCATACCGCGTTAGGGCACCCCTAGCATCGTTACTTGTCATGTCATGCATCGATATGCATATGTTTACATGGTATTCATTGTTTCTTCCCCCTCTTCTCTCCGGTAGACTACGAGACCGACGCTGCCGCCCAGTTTGACTACGGAGTTGTGACCCTCTCTCTTGCCAGAGCAACCAGGCAAGCCCCCCTTTGATTACCAGATATCGCCTACTCTTCTCTATACTGCTTGCATTAGAGTAGTGTAGCATGTTCTTTGCTCGATTAATCCTAAACTGCCATAGCATGTCCTTGCTACTCTTGTTGTTACCTTTACTCCTTTATCCTCTTGCTTAGTATAGGATGCTAGTGTTCCATCAGTGGCCCTACATTCTTGTCCGCTCTACCATGCTATACTCTTGGGTTGTGATCACTTGAGGAGGTGATCACGGGCATATACTATATACTTACACCGTTACATTACAGTGATATCGTTAGGAGATGAAATTTGAAAGGACAGTGGCTCCATCCCAGTAGAGGTGGGCTCCGGGTTCCCACGGCCCCGATCATTACTTTTGTGGCGGAGCGACAGGCAGGTTGAGACCACCTAGGAGAGAGGTGGGCACAGCCTGGTCGGCGTTATGATACTTAACACGTTTAACGAGATCTGGGTATTTGATCCGAGTCCGCCATTTGGTCTATACGCACTAACCATCTACGTGGGAGTAGTTATGGGTATCCCGACGTCGTGGTATCGGTAAAACTTCGTGACGCCTTGATGACGGGCGGCGGCGTCTTGGATTGGACCGAACGCTGCTAGGCTAGGTGCGCTTCCTAGCCCTCGCAACGCGTGTGTGCTATGGGCGATGGGCCCTGCACCCTGTGCGCTTAGGTTTAGACCGGCGTCTTGACCTCTCTGTTGTGCCTAGGTGGGGCTGCGACGTGTTGATCTTCCGCGGCGGGCATGACCCGAGAAAGTGTGTCCGCCAAATGGGATCAAGCGTGTTGGGTTATGTGGTGCACCCCGCAGGAAGTTTAATCTATTCGAATAGCCGTGATCTTCTTGATGTGACGACTTGGAGTTGTACCTTGACCTTATGACAACTAGAATCGGATACTTAATAAAACACACCCTTCCAAGTGCGGATACAACCGGTGGTCGCTCTCTCTCGTGGCAATGAGGAGGGATCGCTGGTAGGATTATTGCTATGTGATGCTACTTGGAGGACTTGATCTACTCTTTGCTACATCTTTGCCAAGGCGGTAGGCTGCCAAGCGTAGTCTTCGACGGGATTAGCTATCCCCTCTTATTACGGCATTCTGCGATTCAGTCCGATATGGCCCTTTACACATATATCCATGCATATGTAGTGTAGCTCCTTGCTTGCGAGTACTTTGGATGAGTACTCACGGTTGCCTTGTTCCCACTTTTCCCCCTATCTCTACACGATTGCTGCAACCAGACGATGGAGCCCAGGAGCCAGACGCCACCATCGATGACGACTACTACACTGGAGGCGCTTACTACTACGTGCAGCCCGCGGACAACGAGCTGGAGTAGTTAGGAGAATCCCAGGCAGGAGGCTTGCGCCTCTTTCGATCTGTATCCCTGTTTGTGCTAGCCTTCTTAAGGCAAACTTGTTTAACTTATGTCTGTACTCAGATATTGTTGCTTCCGCTGACTCGTCTATGATCGAGCACTTGTATTCGAGCCCTCGAGGCCCCTGGCTTGTATTATGATGCTTGTATGACTTATTTATGTATTAGAGTTGTGTTGTGATATCTTCCAGCGAGTCCCTGATATTGATCGTACACATTTGCGTGCATGATTAGTGTACGATTAAATCAGGGTCGTCACAAGAATGCGGGCATGGTCATCATGATGAAATGAAGACAATCAAAGAGTACAGAAAGCGTAAACACAGGATAACACAAGATGAAGACAAACAGACTGAAGAAATTGAACTGAGGAAATAGAGAAAGTCTTGATCAAAGTCTTCAAACACAGATATGAACGAACACTCAACACGAGAATGAGGAAATGAAAGAGTTGAGGAAATAGAACCAGTTAGGTTGGTGAAGACAATGATTTGGTAGACCAGTTCCAACTGTTGTCTCGGTTATGCGTCTGGTTGGAGCGGTGAGTATTTAAACTCGAGGACACACAGTCCGGACACCCGATCGCTAAGCACGCAGCTCAGACACCAAGTCCTCACCGTATTCTCCTTGAACTAAGGTCACATGCACTCGTCCAATCACTCGTGGTAAGTCTTCAGCGACTTCCAAACCTTCACAGACTTGGTCACTCGGCGATCCACAATTCCTCTTGGATGCTCTAGACCATGACGCCTAACCGTCTGGAAGAAGCACGCCTTCAAAGGTAACAAGCGCCGGATCCACGCAGGATCAATCTCTTCAAGATGCTCAATCACTTTGGGTTTGTAGGGGTTTGGTTTTTGGGTTTTTCCTCACTTGATGATTTTCGCTCAAAGTCCTCGGAGGATGGGTTGCTCTCAAATGACAAGTGTCAAGTTCTTCTCGAGCAGCCAACCAGCTAGTGGTTGTAGGGGTGGCTATTTATAGCCTAGGAGCAGCCCGACATGATAAGACATAAATGCCCTTCAATGATATGACCGTTAGGTGGATAAGATATTTTGGGACAGTGGCGGGCAGCATAAAGAACGGTCGGAAATTTGACTCTCAAATTCCTCGGGGCTATCATGTTCCTCACTGTAGGCAATCCTCACGGCGAATTCCTAACTTCTCGGTCGAACAAATTGCTCAATGACTGTAAGAACTTCGTCTCATCCTTTGAAGAAAATGACTGAATCAGTATGAGATTTCCAAAGGCTTCACTCAAGGGATTGGTAGGTGTAGGATTTTGAGTTGAGCATCACATGGAAATTTTTCCTTAGTATTTCCTCGACCCCTTTAACAAGACGGTGTTTCCTATGACTCAAGAAAGAGAAAACGAAACTACGAAAACAAAAGTCTTCACGCTTCATGTTCCTCAAATGAATACCAAGTCTTCAAGGTCACACCAATTTCTTCACTTTCAAGGTCTTCGTAAAGTCTTCGTAATATCAAAGTCTTCAAATAAGAACTTTATTTTAGGGTCGACTTTCTCTGTAAATATCAACCTCCTCATAGACTTATAGACCCGTGTACACTCATAAACACATTAGTCCCTTAACCTATAAGTCTTCAATACACCAAAATCACTAAGGGGCACTAGATGCACTTACAATCTCCCCTTTTGGTGATTGATGACAATATAGGTTAATTTTCAACGGGATAAACCTATGAAGTGTAAATCACGATATTGAGGAATTTGATTGCAAGATATAGAAGAACTCCCCCAGAAGATGTGCATAGTGAGGAATTTTGCTTTTGAGGCATTGCACATTTGAAGAGTTGAATCATGGAGATCTCCCCCTATATCTTGTAATTCATACACGCATTTGACATATAATATGAAGAATTTGAAATGCATGATGAAATATTGTGAAAGATGTAGTTCATAATGCGTGTATTAACATATAATGAGTAATAAGCATGAAGAGAAAAAAATCAAAATAATCAGAGCACCAACGGGTTTAAGATTACAAATCGATCCAATAAAGTTTCGTAAAACGAGAGTTGTAACTTAGCAAAAATGCCCATATAGTAGACCCGCTTGAAGACTAACTCACATTTCTCCCCCTTTGCCATCAAATGACCAAAAGGATTGAAACTGAGGACTAACGCCCCTGAAGAATTTCAAGTTGATGAAGGAGCGCCAGCATTGTCGGGGTCAGTTGTCGTAGTAGGGCCTGCCGCAGTGTCGTCCAAGTCTTCATTTTCATCAGTGTCGCACGATGAAGAATAGGAGCTGGCTACCAAGGAAGGAACCTTGACCTTCTTGAATTTCTTCGGTGGAGGTACAGACCAGTCAAATTCTTCCTTGAGACCCATTGTCTTCAGTTCTTCTACGCTGTAGACATTAGAAAGAACAGCCCAGGTGCGGTTGAAGGTTTCATGGAGGTAGTATTGGTTTTTCTTCATTGCATTGTGTGTTGAGGTCATGTTGTGAAGAATTGAACCAAACTGACGCTTGACCCATTTATGATTGCGATCAACCTTCCGATGAAGACCGAGGAGTAACTCACGATCACCATCACCACAGGTGCCGTGGCTTGAGGATTTTGCTTGGCCGAGGTATTGGCGGCGTAGTCATGTGTGGCGTAGTCATCATTGGTGGAGTAGGATGCAGCTTTGTGAAATTGATCATCCAATGGACGAATGCCTTCATCTATCACAGCAGTTGCCTTGCCCTTGTCATCAACTGAGGAAAATGTCCGTTTGAGGACTTCAATTGGAGGCAAGTAGCTGCAGTGATTCAGAGTATCAACCTTGTAATTGAGTGAATACCTTGTCCTGATGAACCTCATAATCCATGGTGCATAAGGCTTCAGCTCAAAAGGTGACATAGCAATGTTTGCCAGAGTCCTCATGAAGAAATCATGGAAGTTGACGGAACGCCATGAATGATATTGAAAAGCATATTCTTCATGATGCCAACGACTTCTTCATCATTTGAGTCGTGGCCTTTGATAGGACTCATTGTCTTCGTCGGGATGCGATAGATGCATCGAGGCACATACAAGAATTCCTTGACGAAGAATTTGGTTCGAGGTGCACATCACGGCTTCAAAGGCTTCATCAAGACTTGCATGTAATGATTTGAAAGCTTCAGTTCGTTGTAGATGCAACGAGCACCATCAAGGGGAGGACTGAGTGGGAGGGCACGAAGCAATTCAGTTGCTGGTGCCTTGTAGTGAGTATTTTCTGTCATCCAGTCCAATACCCATGAGTTCACATCTTCAGAATCTTCGGTGATGTGCAGCGTTGCATAGAATTGAAGAATGAGTTCTTCATTCCAATCACAGATGTCAGTGCAGAAATTCAGTCCTGCATCATGAAGAACACTGAGGACTGGCTCGAAGCCTGGCAGAGATTCCATGTCCACATGAGGAATATGTGCATGATCGAAGACTTTGTCTTTGTTGAATAGCATGAGAGGAATAGAAGTTGGCTTGACTAGCAGTCCAGAACGCCTCTTCCTTATGCGAGCAGAGTCATATGGGTTGTAGTCAGTGAAGAATACATGCTCGCCGAAGAAATCTTCAGCCTTGAACTTTTGCTTCGTTGAGAATGGATTCTTTGGCTTTGGCAAAGGAGTGTCGATGAGTTGCATCACGACCTCGTGAATCGCAATCTCGTGTTCTTCAGCCGAGGATTTTCGTTCCTCTTCATATGCAGTCTGCGTGATCATAGGATCGGCAGAAGAAGTTCTTCAAAGACTAGTGGCTGGAATTTCTTCATGCACGGATGAGTTGGGATGAGTTTTTCAGAGCCCATTTGAACCGTTGGTGCAGGGACCGAGGAATTTGTTGGATTGGGGTGAAGAGTGGAGAATTGGGATGCTGGCTTTCCCAAAAGTCATCGCTCATCACAAAGTGGTGCATCCAATATCCACGTCTTCGCCTTCAATTTCCTCAACACCAGCCTCTTCACCGTGAACCGAGGCATAGGCGAGGAAATGATTGGTGTTGAAGGGATTGCATCCATTTCAATTTCTTCATCAATCTGCTCTGACGGGCAGCAGAATGATTTTTTCATCGATCCGCTTGGGATCTCATACTCTTCACCAAAAGGAACAAGGTCCTTTGATGGAATGGAGGAAATTGGAACAAGATCGATTGGATTTTCAAAAGAGCTTGTCATAGGCTTCATTTTCTTCGGGTCAAGAATTTGAAGCAACCGATGCTTTCCTTTTCTTCACTGCAGCTCGCTCTGCAGCCTTGGTCTTCTTCACATCGATGCAGATGGAAGGATTGGAGTTGGTGTAGGCGCAGGAGGAGCCGAGGAATCTGGTTGAATTTCCTTAGGCGCAATCGATGCAGCTTGCTCGACTTCTTCAGCTTTCTTCAGCGCACCACTAGTGGATGCCACAGCAATTTCTTCAATGCCGGAATGGAGTCATCAGCCCTCGAACTAGCATTGTCTTCAGCAGTTGAAAATCATCGTGCCGGTCTTTGGCATGTTCTTCAAAGAAATGAGCAGAGGCTCCACTGAGGAATTTCTTGTTGCATTGGGGCTGCAACATTTGTGAACTTCTTTGTCGATTGACAACCGACTTTGGCTCCTTGCCAATCGGATAATAGGCATCAAAGTTATCACCGAGGGCTTTGATTTCGCATCGATCTTGAGGAGTTCCTCAGTTGTCATTCTGACAACGTTGTTCCTCAGGAACTTCTCTTTCCTGAATTGAGCCTTCTTGATCTGCCTTGCCTTCTCAAATTTCCATTTCTCTTCAGAGATGAAATGGGTCAGCATGTGACTTTGTCCAGGTGTCAGATGAAAATCAGGCATAGGTGTCTCTGGATCCTTGTGCCAGAGATCAATGTACTCGAGGATCGCCCTTGGATCCAAAAGCAAGCACAGTGTGCCTTTGGCTCTAGCGGCCCTTTCTTGCCGGTCTCGATGATTTCGCAAGTTCATCATCATCGCCTTCATCATCGATGGCACTTGGAAGGCGACTGCTTCTTCTTCGGACTTGGCCGAGGACCTCGCCCAATAGCTTGCCTTTTTCTTCAAAGCAGAGTGGGGCCTCGATGAAGAATTTGGTGCAGCCGAGGAACTTGCTAAGACATCGAGGCAATAGAGATGCTCGCAGTCCTTGGCACGTGGCCGATGCACAGTGCCGAGGACTTTGGAGGAGCTGCCGAGGACTTTGTAGGAGCTAAGGATTTGGGAGGAGCAGGAGCAAGATGAGGAACTGGCCGTGAGGGCATTGAAGATTCTCGCCGTGAGGGCATTGCAGAGGATTTTGGTCGTGAGGGCACTGTTGGTGAAGCACTTGGCTTGTGCTGGCTTCTTTGCCATTGATCTTCCGGGCTGAACAGGGGCCTCAATGGCAGCAGCAGAGTGTAGTCTTCATTGAATTTCCTCACCGCTTCTTTGGCTTGTCTCGCCAACTTGGCTTGGCGCTTGGCCCATTCTTCAGAAAGTCCTCACCACGCTTGATGTCGGTGGGGTCACTTCTTGGCCAGTGCCAATGGAGCTCTTGGGCATGGAGGATTCAAAGTAATTTCTTCATGTACTTTGGAGTAACATATCTGTACTCCCTCCATTCCCTTGCCCATCTCCTTTCAATCCTCTGAATGCGCACCTTGCGCTGATTTTCGTTTTCCTTGCCAAACTTGGCTTCATCAGGTGTGCAATAGTCAGCAGATATGTCCTCGTGTATCTCAAAGCAGTCATGACCTCAGCCTCTTTCCTCCTTTCTATGGCTTCTTTCCTTCCGCCATATTCTTCACCGAGGAATTTGAACAATTGAATTCTCTCAAGAAGTATGCAACTTTTCTTCGAGGAACGCCGCAAATGAGTTAAGTTGATGAGAACCTAGTGATTCAAAGAATGACATGAGTACTTGTGAACAGAGTATAGTTATGGAATTTGGAGAGGTCATATGCGTTCTCGTAAGGTTTTTCAAAAGAACTAGTTTGAGGAATTTGACCAGATGAGCCTTGAAGAATTTCACTAAGCGATCTTTGTCTTAGGTTCCAGAGTTGTATAGATCGAGGATCCACACAATTGAGGAATCTTGAAGAAAAATCATTGATTAGAGAAACAAATCAAGAGCATATTTTGTTTGAGGTGTTCATATGTGTGAAGATTTGAAGAATAAACACCTTTGAAGATTTTCAGGAAGGTTTGAGAATCAAAGCGAGTAATAAAAGTAACTTTTAATTACTCCGAATCGAAGAACATGACGAATCGAGACGTGTAGATTAGAAGTTCGCTGGCCCAGATCTCCCACGCCCTAACTCGGTGGAGGAAGACAGCTACGGCGGCGGCGGAGTGAAGATTTCCATGGTCGGCGCGAGTACGACGGGCGACGCAGGTCGAGGCAAGGAAGCTCTTCCTCACCGGGCGACGATGGAGAAGCGGCGCTTAGGGTTTGAGAAGCTCGAGCGAGAGAGAGAGCGGTCGAGCGGAGTAAAGGAAGTGAGGAAGGGAGAGGGGTATATATAGCCACGGTGAAAAACCGTTCGCCCAAAGATTTTGGACGAACGTGCCCCTGGCCCTTCTCATTCGCTTGACATGTGTCACCCGCGTACTGAAAAGTGGAGATTGTGTTAGATCGTGGGTGAATAGATAATTTTATCGTGGGATGCGGAACGGTTTGAGCGGCAAAGCCGAAAATTTGGATAAGATAAGTTAAAAGTTCCGTTCGCAATTTCTTCAGCTGACAAGGACACGGTGAAGATTTTGAACAAGTTTCAAATAGAACGCACATGAAGAATTTGTGAATAGCTTGGGTTGAGTATAGCATAGAGGGGGAAGGGTCCGATCACATTCACTTAGCAGAAAAAGCAACTTGAAGAAATAGCCATAAGTGAATGCTGTAGAGGACATAAACCCATATATATATAGTCAATGAAGAAAGACATCGGAAACAGTGAAGATTTTGCAAAGTTGAAGAATTTGAAAATGAAGAATTTCAAAAGCGAGGAAAAACTCAAATTGAAGATTTTCAACTTTGGTGGTGGCGTGACCCATCAGATAAGAATGATGATTTCAGACACCGCTGCATAATTGTTGTAGGGTTCTCGAGAATCAAATTCTTCATTAATTTCCTCACACTTAGAGTGTTATTCTTCATTGATTGAAGAAAACGTTTCTTCATGTGTTGCACATCTAAGTCATCAATTTTGCATAAGTGTCGATGTGTGTCTTTTTCAAAGAACATTCAAGATTCTAAGATATTTAGCTCACACCGCAACTTGCTAAATCTCTTCTCATCCAAGGGCTTTCAAGATATCGGCTAGCTGTTCTTCAGTCTTCACATGCTCGATGGAGATGTCGCCTTCAACACATGATCACGAAGAAAATGATGACGAATCTGAATGTGCTTTGTCTTCGAAAGTGCTGAATCGGGTTGTGAGCAATCTTGATGGCACTCTCATTGTCACGAGAGAGGCACATTCTTCACGTTAATGTCGTAGTCCTTGAGAGTTTGCTTCATCCACGAATTGAGCACAACAAGAGCCAAAGAAGAATGTACTCAGCTTCCGCAGAGATGTTGATATGCAGCTCGCTTTCTTCGAGGACCAATGCACCAAAGATCGTCCGAGGAAATGACAAGTACCAGATTTGACTTATGTCCACACGATCACCAGCATAGTCGAGTCGTAATATCCAATGAGATCAAACGTAGAGCCCTTGGGGTACCATAATCCTAGTGTTGGTGTGTGAGCTAGATATCGAAGAATATGCTTCACACCCTTATGGTGTGATTCCTTCTGTAGCTTGAAATCGGGCACACATGCAAACACTAAGCATTATATCTGGCCTAGATGCACATAAGTACAATAGAGAACCAATCATGGAGCGGTATACCTTGTGATCAAGTCAATACCATTTTCATCAAGTGCATAGATGGCCATTTGTGGGCATAGGAATTTTGACGCCTTTGTAATCTTGCATGCCAAATTTCTTCGTAACATCATTGAGGTATTTCTCCGAGATATGAATATGTCATTGTGTTGTTGATTTAATTTGAAGACCTAAGAAGAATTTCAATTCTCCCATCATAGACATTTGATATTCTTCACTCATCATATAGGCAAATTCATCACTATAACGTTGGTCAAGACAGCCAAAGATAATATCATCAACATATATTTGGCACACAAACAGTTCACCATCATATGATTTAGTAAAGAGAGTAGGGTCGAGTGAACCGGGTGTGAAGCCATTCTTCACGAAGAATTCCTTCAATGTATCATAGCACGCCCGTGGGGCCTGTTTGAGGCCATAGAGGGCCTTGTCGAGTCTGAAGACTTTGTTAGGATTCTTTGGATCTTCAAAACCTGGGGGTTGAGCAACATATACTTCTTCCTCAAGCTTACCATTGAGGAATGCACTTTTCACATCCATTTGATATAAAGTGATATTATGATGGTTAGCATAAGCAAGTAATATATGAATAGCCTCAAGTCTAGCAACAGTGCAAAAGTTTCATTGAAATCAATTCCTTCAACCTCGTGTGTAGCCTTGAGCTACAAGTCGCGGCCTTATTCCTCACCACAAGGCCATTTTCATCTTGCTTGTTGCGGTAGACACTTTGTGCCAATGATATTATGCTTGCGAGGATCTGGACGTTTGACCAGTTCCCCACATTGTTGAGCTCGAATCGATGTAATTCTTCTTGCATTGCTCGAATCCACTCAGTGCTCAGAATGCTTCATCTACCTTAGTGGGCTCTATGATAGAGACAAAAGCATAGTGCCCACAAAAGTTAGATAAATGTGAAGCTTTTGAGCATGTGAGAGGACCTGGTGCATCAATGTCATCGATGATCTTGTCAACTTGCACTTCTTCTGCAACGCGAGGATGAGCTGGTTGTCGTCAAGGAATTTGATCAGCATTTTCTTCAAAGACCATTTTCTTCAAAGATTATCTTCAGTGCATCACCGACGTTCTTCGCGTTCGAATGAATTCTTCGTAAGATTCTTCAAGAGGGAATTACATCCTCAAGAGCCTTGAACTTGATAGATTCCTCGGTGTTGGTTCATCTATCACGGAAGGTAGGTGCTCTCTTTGCGAGCCATTAGTTTCATCAAACCGCACATCTACAGCTTTTAACAATCTTGTGAAGAGCGATGTTGAAGACTCAGAGGTGTGCGAGTCCTTTCCGTAACCAAGCATAAAACCTTCATGTGCTTTCGGTGCAAATTTAGCATTGTGATGAGGATCTCTAATACAAGATTTAGCAATCAAGACTTTGAAATAACTCACATTGGGTTTCTTGTCGTTGAGGAGTTCATAGGCGTCTTCTTGAAGAATTTGTGAAGATATACTGTTGATGATGTGGCACGCAGATCAATTGCATCAATCCAAAAACGACGAGGCGTTTTGTATTCATCAAGCATAGTGCGAGCCATCTCAACAAGAGTTCTGCTCTTGCGCCCACGACGCCATTTTGCCGAGGAGTATAGGGAGCAGATAACTCATGAGTAATACCAAGTTCATCAAGATAGTCATCAAGACCGGAATTCTTGAACTCAGTTCCATTGTCACTCCGATGTGCCTGATCTTCACACCAAAGTTGGTTGAAGCCCTCGAGGAAAATCGCTTGAAGACTTCCCCGCACTTCATGTTTGTAAGTAACAATGTGTACCCATGTGTAACGAGAGTAATCATCAACAATAACAAAGCCATATAGAGATGCATCATTAGTGACTGCTGAGTAATGATTAGGACCAAAGAGGTCCATGTGAAGCAATTCAATGGACGAGTAGTGGTCATGATAGTCTTCACCGGATGCTTGGCCTTGGTCATTTTTTCAGCTTCACAGTGCTCCACACAAGTGATCCTTGAGGAATTTGACATTCTCAATGCCAATGACATGCTTCTTCTTCGCAAGCGTGCAGTAAATTCCTCATGCCTGCGCGACCAAGTCGTCGATGCCATAGCCAGCCTTCTGAAGCTTTTGCAAGTAGACACACGGCTGGTTGTGGTCCTATAGAGAAATCAACAATATACAAGTATCCTCTCCTAAAGCCTTCGAAGACTTTGGAATTGTTAGCTTCCATGATCACAGCACAACGATACTTGCCAAAGACAACAACCATATCAAGATCACAAAGCATTGAGACTGACATGAGGTTGTATCCTAAGGACTCAACAAGCATGACTTTGTCCATGTGTATGTCCTTAAAGATCGCAACCTTACCAAGACCCAATACCGACTTTTGCCTTTGTCAAGAAAGATGATATGCTTCAGATGTGACGGTGATAAGGGAGCATCCATCAATAGATTCTTGTCACCAATCATGTGATTTGTACATCCACTATCGAGGACCCACTCATTGGCTTTGGGTTGATCATCCCTGTAGATGAATTAGTGCAACTTACGATCTCATATACTTCATCGTTGAAGAATATGATATCAATTTCATCAGATGAATTTCATCAGCAAGATAATGTATAAGCAAGATGAGGACGTGTGAAATGAAAGTTCATTTCTTCATGATTAGCCTCAAGGCCCTTTCAGCATTTGTGTCGTGCTCCCAAAGAAATTCTTCAGACGTTAAAGCACGCTTTGGAGGCCCGACCTGCAGAAGAGATTAGTTCCTTTTCTTCACCACCCACATCTGAAGGGGTGGCAAAGAGTTCATCACTCTACGAGCTCCATGTGAGAATGGTGGCATAGAGGCCAATCCATTTCGTTTCACATAAGAGGGGTTAGGGTAAGCATATGAATAAGCAGAGAAATTCTTCGAGGACTTATGAACATATTGGTTTGAAGAATAATGCACATATTCATAGCCCTTAGCTCTACCCTACGAAACAGAGTTGTTAGCACGATGATAATCATATAAGGACTTTGATCCATGTGAGGAATTTGGTCCGTATGAGGACTTGGATCCATATGAAGAATTTGGTCCATATGAAGAGTTTGATCTGGGGTTCCTATTCTTCACGTGTGGTGTCATGAGGACATTCACTGAAGACTTTCAAGGCACTTCTTGGGAACCCAGATTTTCTTCATAGGGGAATCGTTCTCGCAGCTTAGTGCCAACATATCTAGCAAATACTTCACCATTCTGATTTTTGAACAGTTTATAGTTGAGTCAAATGACTCATCGTAAGAATGAGGAGATACACATGTAAAGCCGGATAAGTTAGATGGATCAACTAGAGGTCCCTTTGCAAAGAACCCATGAGGTTTTGGGGTACCGCTCGGGCTTCCAATATGTTCCATCAAGATTGAGTTTCCTCTCAAAGGCAATACCCTCTTTCCTAGGATTCCTGTTGAGGATCTGCTTTTAAGCACATCACAAAGAGTCTGATGCCCTTTGAGGCTTTTGTACATGCCTGTCATGTACAATTCCTTCAAATTTCGCATCACAAGGATACTAGCAATGTCCTCAGATGAGGAATTAGTGATAGCAGAGGCAGGTGAAGAATTTGTAACAGTTGAAGCATTTGAACATTCAGTGAAGAATTAGCAGATTCACGCTCAATGCACTTTAAGCATGGAGGAACAAATTCTTCCTGAGAAGCGCTGATTTGTTGAGCTAGCAATGAATCGCGCTCCTTCTGAAGATCTTCATAACTCACTCTTAGCTTCCCAAGATCTTGCTTTCTTTGAAGAAATTCATAAGAAAGTTTCTCATGATCGCACAAGAGAGTGTTATGATGACCTTGAAGGTCGTCAAACCTAGATCAAGTCTCAAGATTTTCAAATGTGGCTTTAGTGCGATCCATTTCTTCACCCAACATATCATCACTTTTGTCTAGCATGTTTTGAACCTTTTCAAAAGCCCTTTGTTGTTTTACAGCAATCTTAGCAAGTTTTGAGTAGCTGGGCTTGAGATCTTCATCGATTCATTTTCACTAGATTCGTGAGGAGGTATATTTGAGTACCTTGGCACCCTTTGCCATGAAGCAATAGGTGGGAGCGTAGTCATCACTATCTTCATCGGCGTTGTTGGTGAGGTCAATTTCTTCAGAGTTGAAGATGGACTTGTCGATTTAATGCAGAGCGAGAGCCAGACTCGCCACACTGCACTCGGATTCTTCCGATGCCTCCTCTTCCTCATGTTCCTCGATTCAGCTTCAGAGTCCATTTCCTTGCCAATGAATGCCCGAGCCTTCTTGGAGCTGCTCTTCTTGTGAGAAGAAGACTTTGAGGATTTTGATGATGAAGATTTCGACGATTTCTTCTTCTTCTTAGCGCCATCGTAACTGTAATCCTTGTATTTCTTCTTCTTTAATTCCTTTTCCCATCGAGGACAATCTTGAATGTAGTGACCAGGTTTCTTGCATTTGTGGCATAGTCTTCTCTTATAGTCACCGGATGAGGAATCACCGCTCCTTGAGGATTTTCCAAAGCGACCACGCCTTGAGAACTTCGAATTTCTTCACGGCGGTTAGCTCCTCGCTCAATTCTTCAGATCTCCAAGGCTACTACCGAGTCTTCACAATCAGATTCGCATACGCCTTGGCCTTCGTGGCACGTGATTTTCCATAGCTAGAACCATAGAGATCTCTCTTTCAAAGAAGTCGAACTCATGAGTATTTAGCCTCTCGAGGATATCACCGGATCAAGTGACTTGTAGTCAAGACGCTCTTGTATCATCACAGCGAGTATCAAATGAGGAATCAAGCGATCTCAATAATTTCTTCACCACCTCATGGTCGGTGATGTCAAGGGCACCAAGCGCTTGAAGCTCATTTGAGATGTCGATGAGGCGATCGAAGGTTTGTTGAACATTTTCATTGTCGAGTCTTTTAAAGCGGTTGAAGAGATTTCAAGAACATCAACTCGAGAGTCACGCTTGAGTTGAGACTCCTTCATTTACTTTGGACAGCCTGTCCTGCATGAGCTTAGCAGCTTCCAAAGCACTCACTCTTCCATATTGTCCTTTGCTCAGATGGCCACATATGATATTCTTCGCTTGAGAATCGAGTTGCTTGAATCTCTTCACATCGGCAGCTGCTCAAAGGAGGGTGAGACAGAGGGAACACCATTTTCCACAACATACCAGAGATCGTTGTCAATTGCCTCAAGATGCATTCGCATCTTGTTTTTGCAGTAGGGGTAGTCCGTCCCATCAAATGTAGGACACCCATCTGAGACCTTGATCACACCTGCAGTCGACATAACTAAAACTCCAGGTGGTTAAACCAAAATCACACAAAACAAGGGAGTACCTCGCTCTGATACCAATTGAAAGTGCGTTATATCGACTAGAGGGGGGTGAATAGGCGATTTTTATGAATTCTTCAATGAGGAATTTTCCGTTGAGGAAATTCCTAAGTGAGGAACTACTTGCGCCGAATAAGTACTCAAGTAAGCATAAGAGAATGCGGCATGGTCATCATGATGAAATGAAGACAATCAAAGAGTATGAAAGCGTAAACACATGATAACACAAGATGAAGACAAACAGATCAAGAAATTGAACTGAGGAAATAGAGAAAGTCTTCTACCAAAGTCTTCAAACACAGATATGAACGAACACTCAACACAAGAATGAGGAAATGAAAGAGTTGAGGAAATAGAACCGCTTAGGTTGGTGAAGACAATGATTTGGTAGACCAGTTCCAACTATTGTCTCGGTTGTACGTCTGGTTGGAGCGGCCGAGTATTTAAACTCGAGGACACACAGTCCGGACACCCGCGGCCGAAAGCACGCAGCCTCAGACACCAAGTCCTCACCGTATTCTCCTTGAACTAAGGTCACACAGACATCGTCCAATCACTCGTGGTAAGTCTTCAGGCGACTTCCAAACCTTCACAGACTTGGTCACTCGGCGATCCACAATTCCTCTTGGATGCTCTAGACCATGACGTCTAAATGTCTGGAAGAAGCACAGTCTTCAAAGGTAACAAGCATCGGATCCACGCAGGATCAATCTCTTCAGTGATGCTCAATCACTTTGGGTTTGTAGGGGTTTGGTTTTTGGGTTTTTCCTCACTTGATGATTTTCGCTCGAAGTCCTTGGGAGGAATGGTTGCTCTCAAATGACAAGTGTCAAGTTTCTCTCGGAGCAGCCAACCAGCTAGTGGTTGTAGGGGGCGGCTATTTATAGCCTAGGGAGCAGCCCGATATGATAAGACATAAATGCCCTTCAATGATATGACCGTTAGGTGGATAAGATATTTTGGGACAGTCAAGCCAAGAACACAAAGAACGGCCGGAAATTTGACTCTCAAATTCCTCGTGGCTATCATGTTCCTCATCGTAGGCAATCCGACAAGCGAATTCCTAACTCCTCGGTCGAACAAATTCTCAAATGACTGTAAGAACTTCGTCTCACATCAAGAAATTGATCGAATCAGTATGATATTTCCAAAGGCTTCACTCAAAGGGATTGGTAGGTGTAGGATTTTGAGTTGAGCATCACATGGAAATTTTTCCTTAGTATTTCTTCGACCCCCTTTAACAGTACGGTGTTTCCTATGACTCAAGAAAGAGAAAACGAAACTATGAAAACAAAAGTCTTCACGCTTCATGTTCCGCAAATGAATACCAAGTCTTCAAGGTCACACCAATTTCTTCACTTTCAAGGTCTTCAAAAAGTCTTCAGAATATCAAAGTCTTCAGTCGAAGAACTTCATTTTTAGGGTTGACTTTCTCTCAGAATATCAACCTCCTCATAGACTTATAGACCTGTGTACACTCATAAACACATTCGTCCCTTAACCTATAAGTCTTCAATACACCAAAATCACTAAGCGGCGATGTCGGCGTGCCCACCCTATGTAATCTGTGGGGCTTTGGCGATGATTTAGCCCCCTCAGGAAGACTGCGGCTATAAATAGCCACCCCTTCCAACATGCACCATTGGCTGGTCCATTTGATTATGAGAAGGTTGTGTGAGCAACCCCTCTCCCGAGTGATTTGAGTTTAAAATCCACCAAGAGAAAACCCTAGAGCCAAAAAAAATATAGTGGTTTTGTATCATTGGAATCTAAGTCAAGTATGCTCCGCCTATTACTCTTGAGAGTTGCGAACTCTGTAGACGGTTAGGTGTCAAGTTCTTCAATGACCAAGAGTAATTGTGGTTCACAAAGAAGAAGTATGTGAAGTTTGGAGATCGCCTCAAGCATCTACCATGAGTAATGTTGGGTTCTACGGTAGGGTGTGTCGACTGCAAATTAAAATTTTCCTACGCGCAGAACATCCAGGAACATACTACGGGAAATGGATCACAGTTCGTTACCACTAGACGCGCAGTGCCGTGCAGCGGAAGAAGAGTTAGGGCAAGGCGTCCTGTGGATCGCCTCCTCCTCCTCCGATCTCCCTCGAACAGCCGGTCGTCCGATCCCACGCACAAGTTCGCCGGAGCGGCGCAAGTGCACCGCCTCTAACGGTATCCGCTGCGTGCAGGAGGAACACTGCAGCGGCGGATCGCTAGGTCCGATCACACACAAGTGGCGGCGAGTGGAGATGGCTATTCGCAACACATGCAAACCCTAGTCGCAGCTACCAAGCGATCAACCGCATGAGTGTGCCGCACCTCCACTTTATATAGGCGTCCGTCGCAGCTCAATACTTGGGCCTCGCGACGGGCCCTAAAGCCCAAAGTCTACTCGGTCACGCTCCTAGTCCAGTTCGGATCACATCCGGCAAAGGTCTCTGAACCGACCTCGTAGTTTCCTTCCCTTGCTGCCACAACCCCTTAGGTTCAAGTCGGCTTGGTCACGATTCGGATCACCTCCGACCTGCACGGTTGGTAGCGGCCTCTAGCAAGGCGTGCCGACCACCAAGCGTGCTATGAAGCTGGTTAGGTGAACTGCATAACGTGTAACACTTCGCTCCCTTTGCCAAGACGATATATGTTGTCGGGCTGCTCAAGGCGAGATCACATCCTTGTGCTAGCCCGACCTCTTTCTCGCTCCAAAGGATACCGACCACAATCCGGATTATCTCATAATCCTTATCGCATGGCCATGTTGTTCCCTGGTCGGATCACACGAGGGGCCCAGAGTATATCTTTCCCGATCGGAGGGGCAATCCCATCTTGCTCAACCATGTCTCGCAAAGATGGGACCGACATACCGAAACCTACCTTTGTAACTACCCAAATACGGAGTAGCGTTTGGTCGGCCCAAAGCAAGTCTCACACCATCCCGAGTACATGCGCCACTCAGTCTTAGGACATAGAACGTATGTTGTACTAGAGACTCACACATGACATATCATTGCGCCTAATAGTTGGGTCCGTCCGACTCGACCTTACCTCGACTCGGATCCGACTACGCCGAATCCGACCGCACCTTTCCAAGTCCATATTATCCGTTAGCATCCAATGCTCCATGGCTAGTGAGACCAAGTCATCGATCGTGTCATATGCCGGCCTAGTTGGTCAAGGCGTCCACACAGCCCTTTTGACTAGGGACCTTTTAGGACAGTCATCATAAATGCATAGTCCCACAAACAAGTTACATACTTGCTGATACACATCATTGATAATGTCCAAGGACTATCTTTATTCATAAACACATAGGAAATATCATCATACATGATTGCCTCTAGGGCATATCTCCAACAAGTAACTGGTTGACGAATCAGTTGTCTTGTCGAGGAGAATAGGACGATGAGAGTTTATCTTGTGAGTTCAATCACAAGTCCCTCCAACCAGACGCAACTCTTGTGCAGAAGAGTGAACTGGTCGAACAAATACCCTGTCACCATCAGGCATCACTGATTAACTCTGTACCTTGTTTACTTTCAATTCTTCATCGTGAGTTATTTATCGAATATGTAGTTTTCCTTTGATGCATGCTCTAGTTCTACTTCGATAGTTTCCATTCATGTTTACATTATGTGCAGTTTCCGCTGTTGTGTCTGAGAGATTTGAAGTTTCCCGAAAAAAATTAAATCTCCCATTCACCCTACCTTTGGTAGACATACTTCGTTCCTACACGGGGCGTTACATTCTAGGTGCGTGGTGGCAGGGCCCCTCTAGAGCCGCCATGAGAGGGACCTGTGAGGTATGTTACGATGCGTTATATTGCAACCTAGCAGCTTGGTCTATGACAGAGTTCTCTGTTCGCGATGAATGATACCAACAATATGGAGCACATGCTAGAAGGAGGGACATGGCTTAGCTACAACCAATCTAGTGTGTGAAGTTTTGTGAAAACACCAGATTCCCAATAAGATAAAAAAATCCTTAGTGTGATGCAAAAAGAATTACGAGCCTTCCCCTCAATATAAACATGACAAATGACTTTGTAGCATTATATCACACAAAATCCTATTGTTTTTTACTCATTTTGTTTATTATGACGAGTGGCAACACCAATGTGGAGCACAAACTAGAAGGGGATATGGACAAGTCTCATCTAGAACTAACCTAGTGTTGGATATTTGTGGAAACTTCGGATTCCCACCAAGACAAAAATCTTCACATGTCGCGCTCTCCACGCTAATGTTCCTGGTATGACGGTTTTAGCAAATAGATTTATTTGTGTCTCTTTGCAATGTAACGTTTGCCATCAGGGAGCGGATGATCTACGCCATCTTATGTCTAGTTGTAACAAAACTAAGGAAGTTTGGAGCGAGTTGAGTTAGCTAATGTTTGCACTAGCTAGTTACCTTAACTAGCTAGGAATTGTTAAAAAAACAGAGTGGCAATTCTGGGAGAAGCTGGGGAGGGGGTCAATTCTGGGAGAATTGCCCAAAAGAACTGGCTCTGAGAGTGTTATTGTGGAGAAACTACATGCACAACAAACAAAACAATCACCAGTACTCGATCACTTGGTTTGGAGTGAGTCGCTGGCCGTCGGGGCTTGGTACATTTGGTGGCAGAGGAAGAAAATTGTCAAGGGGGAGGGGAAGGTTTTGAATCCTTCAAGTATATCCTTTGTTATGCATGCGATCATGAGTAACTTCGTCGGATCTATAAACTCATATAAGTTGAATGTTGATGTTGCTTACTTCGACAATTTATCGGGGTGGCTGCTGCTATCCTCCGCAACAGCCACGACGAGGCTGTCACCAGAGCTTCTTGGCTTGTGAATCATCCTCATGATGCTACAACATCGAAAGCGATTGCGCTTCAACGAGGATTGGGCCTTGTGGAGAACCTCGAATGTTCACGAGTGATTGTCGAAGCAACCTCATTAAAGTAATCAAAGCATGCCTCAATGTGAGCAAACTTTTGAGTCTATACACTACTATCTAACAGACTATTTCAGAAAGCATATCGTATATGCCTAGTTTAATTCACTTGCTACCCTAGGGAAGCGAATATGTTGGCGCGCAATCTTGTTTGACTAGCATTTTTTCCACGAATACACAAAGCTTAGATATTTTTCATTGATAGAAGAGTTGAACAAGAATACGAGGTCTCTGGCTCCAACACACAACGGGAGGCCGAGAGGGATATGGGGCTTACAAACAACCACATGCAGATTACTCGGTAATGATGTTGGCCAAGCCAAAAGCATCTCAGATCGTCATGGCCGAAAGTCGAGCTTCATTCCTTGAGGGATGAGGACCCTTTTCAGCAGGAGAATGATGACATGGCTAGGGCATCTCGCCACCACTCCAGGAAAAGGGAAGTTGGGGTGGGGTAGAGCAACCATTGAACCACACCACGCAAGCACCTTGTGCCAGAGTTGGTGGGAGAAGGAGCTGCTGACCAAGAGGTGGTGTATTGCTCTGTCGTCTTGGTTGCATGGGAGGCACCTATCCGCGTGAGGTAGACCATGACGAGCGAGTATTTTTGCGGTCCAACATTGGTCTTGGGAGGCCCGCCTCACGAAGATCTTTGACGCGAAAAGGCACCCATGTTTTCCAAGTCAGCCGTCAATGTGGATCTGGCAACGAGCTAACGAACATGGCGGACTAGCAGGAGGCGGCAATGTAGACTCCTTAACTAGTCCAACACGAGATGAGCTTGTGTGGGTGCCAGGAAGTATGTTATGTCGAAGCAAAACTATGACGGCATGGCTTAGGGCATTCTAGATGACAATTGTTTAATGGTAATAAAGTGGCTTTTCAAAAAAATAGAAATCCTTTGGCCAGTTTCTTTTTCTGATCAACCGTATACACCCCCTACAAAAATACATCCGCCGTATACACCCCCAAAATTAGCGAGCAAGGCAGGTCCGTAGTTCACAGCCGAGGTCCGTAAACCCTTGGATTTCCTCCATCTCCACACCAGTGCGGCTCCAGTCCGTCCGAGACCGGCATGGCCACCACGGCCGCCGCCGCCGCCGCGGTCCCAGACGCTATTCCAGCCGCGGCGCCCGCGGCCCCGTCCGCGCAACCGCATCCCGTTCCAGGTGAGGCTCCCCCTCCCCCTTGCCCCCCTCCTTGTTTCTTCCGCACTCCTTGGTTTTGCTCTCCGATGTTAGGTTCTTTGGCTGTCTCTCGCGGACTAAGATTTGCTAAGTTGTGTTCGTCGATTAGTCATGCGTTATCCTCCGATTGGTCGAAAATTCGTATGCCTAGAGCACGGACGGCCTAGGATTATGGTTCATGTGTAAATCATACAATCTAGGTGGACTCCTCAGGGCCTATATCAATGGAGGAATATTGTGTGGCGAGATGTGCTCTTTGTCTGCTATTCTTGTAGGGTGTGTATACGGTTGATGTATTTTTTTCTTTTTCGAGATTGATATGGTTGAGGTAATGAACTATTTTCCGTCCCATAATATAAGAACGTTTTTTACACTAAACTAATGTCAAAAATGTTCTTATATTATGGGACGGAGGGAGTAGAATGTAGTGGAACCGTTCTAGAGCCTAACCTCATTCCAGTGTTTGGCTCATAGAATCCTGTGAAGTGGAACTTAACCATGTGCTTCGCCTGATCGAATATTCCACACATATTGGAACGAAGTGATAACTCAAAATCGATGGAACCAACTGATCCCGATCTGCTTCCACTAGTCAAGGGACCTCACGTGAGTGCCTCCTAATGATCTGGTCACCGATGCAAACTATTGTGAACATGGGCCTGTAGCCAGCAGTGGTGTGCATCTCCTAGGCAGAGGCCAAAGAGCGAGCGGTGCAGGCGGCTCACATCTCTCAGGCGGCAGGCGACAGCCACGGTGATGCACATCTCCTAAGCAGCAGAAAAAGTGTGCGCAGCGGCCGGCAGCGGAAGCGACGCTAGAGCAACTGCAATGCTGACAGGAAACTGTTGGATTTATCTTGTTTACACTGTTGGAGTACTAGAAATACAAATTAAATGGCGTTCAATTTTCGAGTAGCATATTTTTGGAATGCAAATGAGTTATTATTGTGAAACATATACATGCATGTGCTAGAGGTAACCTCACCCTTCAGTGTAAGAGGTGATTTTAACCATATCCATTTTATCCCATCTCTCCAACAAACACTGAGATGGAACCATTCCATTCCATAATATTCCTTCAACCAAACAAACTCTAGAACTGTTCCCTTATTTATATCAATTCATACCAAACATAGGGATGGAACCATTTCATTTTGTGCCCCAACCAAACACACCCATAGAGAATATGGTTGGGGATTTGCTTGCGGCTTATTAATCAGTTTAATTGTTTCATTTCTATTTTGTCCAAATTGTTTCATTTTAGTTTACAAGAATTGCAATAAGTGTACTCCATTGATTTTTGTAGAGAAATGTTTATTTTCTGACTACCAGGGTTGTTGTTTCCCTTTCCCTTTCCATATTATATTTTGCCCCGCTCTCTGTAGCACCTGGTTATTGCAGTTATCGAAACTACATTGTAATCTTTAACCTGGCATCACAAGTATATTATGTTAGTACAACTACGACATGAGGCTATTTAACCTAGCTCATCCTGTGTTAAGCGTGCCAGAATGAACTGGCCAGGGTACAGCTGGCAAATGATTATTGGTCCAGCTCTATATTGCATGGAGGGCTCCTGCATGTGAGTCTCGGGTCGTTAGCACGTTACCATTTGCATGCAGAACCGAATTCTATTTGTTGTCTTCTTAACATTTTCTAGCCCAAATGGTGTTTATTTCAAGTTCTTGGAGTCAATGCCGTAATATTGTCGCGTCTGCTTCTCTTTGTAAGATGAATAAACAAGTATTTGTATTGTATAAGATCAAGCATTTTCAGTTGCTAGAGGGTACCTCGTGTGTTGCCGTGGGAATTCTTGCAATATATTTCATTGAGACTGGTTGTATGAACATGAATATTTGGATTAAGAATATAAGAACTAAAACTGAAAATACATATGATTATTGTATAATTATAAAATATTTGTTTAATATAAGTACTTAAGTAGCATAGTGTAATTAAAACATTTAAGACTTTTTGCATGCATGGTTTCACGTTGAGGTGGGCCTTTTTTCCCATGCGTAGTTGCTAGTTGAGGTGGATATGTTAGTGGGGATCAACGACTTAGTTATACTAGATCTGGTCTGTTTGTATATCTTCTCCTGGCAAAATATTCTCGAGTCCAGGATCTTGTGATAGAATGATAACAATTAATGGATGCTCTATTGTACTTATTTGTGTGCTTTGTTATGCAGACAAATGTAAGAATTATAAAAGCCATTTGCAAGAGTGGACTCAAAGGAATGATCAGAAGTTGCCAGCTTATAATACTGAGTCGAAACGTGACCATCATCGACTTGAGTTCAGAAGCACCGTTGAGGTGGGTGGTGAGCTGTTTCAATCAGCTCGCAATCATAGCCGCCGCAAGGATGCAGAGCAGGATGCTGCCAGAGTGGCCTATGAAATCTTGGTGACAAAGACAGTAAATGATGATGATCATACAGATGCGCTTGGGCTGATTGATCAGGTATTTTTTTGGTACAGTCCTTTTCGTTGTTTACCATCCATCAATTTCATGTTTAAATTTGTCCTGTGAATTGTGCTATGTCACATCCTAATTCATGTCTCCTCCTCATACTCCTTTTTTAGTTTGCCATACAATAGACGGTGCCACACAATTTGGTGTGTTTATCACTTTTCCCTCTTTCGCCTACTTGTGTTATATTTTCTAGTCATAGGTATAAAGATATTGCCACAAGAACCTGTGATTTCAGGGTATTGGAAGTGATAACATTTATCACTGCAGAATTCAGAGTTTACCTGATCACTGCAAATGCATTCTTCTGTTTCATCTATACCATATACTGTACTCTTGTAACATAATAGCTCTTTTTGTCCTCTTCTGACTTTCTGGGTTTTGTAATTCATGTTTGTGTTAAACATAACTACTAACTGATATGTCCCAAGAACAGATAATCTCCTTTGTGTTCTTTATGTTTCAGATGTTATTGAATGATGAATCAGCTAATCTTACCATTTTATTATTACATGTGGATGTGCGTAGTAGCATCCTTTCATGTTAGCATTTTAATAATCATGCCTGAAATGAAGGAATTGATTTCAGTCTAACATAGATGTGCTCTTTTATTCTATTCAGGGCGTGCTGTTCTGCAAATCAATTCTCCATGAATTTGCTGTTAAGACAAAAGCTGAACAGCCCACTTACTCCGCAGATCATCCAGAAGGGGTATCACCCATGACCCTGTTTGTTTCATCTGTGTTGTTTGCTGGGAACACTTATACTGGTGAAGCTGCAACATGTAAGAAGGACGCAGAGCAGAAGGCTGCTCGTGTTGCAGTCAAATCTATTTTAGGTAACTTATATTTCATTGTTCATGATTAGGAAGAAAGCTCCAAAGCCTTTGTTTGTACTTATTGTATTTAGAATTAGTAGCGTTCTTTTAGGAGTAGAACTAATTATTCACTATGTTGTTGCAGCTACAAAGAACACTTGTATGCATCAGATTGTCAGATCAAAGAAAGAGTTTATCATTGCCATCACGCCTTCTGGGTTCAACAAAGAAAGAGGAGTTGTAAGCCAGGAAAACTGCAATGCTCCAACAAATGCAATTACTCCTATAAAATTTGTGCCTGCTGGTGAAGCTGCTGGTCTAACTGCGGATGAAGGAGCGACCAACGTTCCTGAAGATGATCCATGTGCACAAGCTGTATCTGGCTCGGAAAAGCGCAAGAAGCACAAAAAAGTTTGACGAGAAGATTCTCACCCATCGTAACATGAGGTATTTTTTTCTTTCAATTTATACTATGTATAAAATGACATTGATTTTATTGCGGACACCTATAGGAGCATTAGGTGAGTTGAGAGTTGAAGTCCCATTGGCGAGATACCTATTTTTAAGATCTGGTTCACGTAATCTCAAGCAATTAAGTATCTATTCACATAGCTATTACATAATGATAACAATAGTTTCCGGATTGCAAGCCCATTCCTGCAACAGTTCTCATCAACACCACTCACTATCATAATTGGATCACATTGTATTGAGGTTCAAAGAGGTAGAAAATGGATAATTTTATGTTTTAATAGTAACGTCTGAATGCTTTGAAAAACATCATATCTTGTGTTTTCTTTTGCATCAGTGTCTTGTAGTCCCTCTGTAAAGAAATATAAGATCGTTTAGATCATTAAAGTAGTGATCTAAACGATCTTATATTTCTTTACAGAGGAGTATCTTTATATATGGGAATATTTGTTGGCTCGAAGTTAATGGACAGGAATTTCAGTTTGTTGTATGTCTTGATCATCCACATAACTGTCAAGATGTATGAAATGAAATTAATTAATAGGTTGCTTGGTTGGTGCTGTCAAAATTTGCTTTACATAATTGTCCCTCAGAAAAAGGTAGTCTTGTGGGATATCGTCCTTAATTTTCATCCTTGCTGCATCAAACCATGCGGCATGGATATCCCTCAAGTGTTAAAAAGAGCTTTAAGAGTTACAGCAACTAATAAAGTGTCTAATTAACCATCATCATGTTACGCTTTAGGGCGTGGATGAGGCATGTCTTATCCAGGAATGCACGAACAAACACCATTTAATATTTATGGAAGTTCTTATAGTCATGTAACTATTGCAAATCTGCAAGGTCCCATCTGCTTTAAACATATTTGGAACATTGCAATTCATCTTAAAGGCTTGCCGTCTTGATCAAGATTACTAGCTGGGAAGATAATATTGTATATGCCAATAAGTGTGCTAATTACTTAGGGAAATATTTTGTTTACTTCATTCGTGCTCAATTACCTTGTCCAAGACCAGCTGAAATATTATCTAAATGTACTCGGGCCCTTTGCCACAAAATCTGATACAACTGGATAGAGTAATTTGTCGTTCTTCTAGCAATCTTGCCATCCCATATTTTGGCAGAAGTGCTCTTCCAGAGTGTTACACTGAACTGAGATTCTTAATTTATCGGCAGGTTTCGTCGTCTATGGTGGTGGAAGTGAAGGAACTGCTGGTTATGTGGCGCTGCGTATGACATGTTTTTGGGCCATCGCTAGGATGCTTGTTGGAATGACGTTGAGTAAGGCATCCACTATCCGTATGTTTCCGTGATTAGCTTAGCTTGGTATCAGGAACTCAGGTTTCTGTCGAAGTGGCTTCGCTCTGTCGGGAACTCTGGATCTCTGTGATGTAACTTGTGGTTCGTCGTACCATTTCCAACCCGTGTTTGTGTCAGATCACTTGAGGACGTGTTTGGTTCAAGCAATATTACCCATCATCGCCGTAAACAAGTCACGTCACCGGACCAGCGACGAACTCGAGCTAGGGTTTAGATCTAGATAAGGAAAACAATACGAAATGGGGAATGAGTTAGCAGCGCTTGGCGGAGGATCTTATATACCCCGACAATGGTAGAAGATGAACAGTAGAAGTGACACTGAAACGTTACAGTAACTAGGCGAGCGAATGCCAGGTGCACTTGATCTGGTCTGTCCGTTAACTGATCCTCAGTCTGTCTTAACTGAATGTGAGCGACAGCTAAACATGCCTGACGTCGGCGGCCGCAGCTGCAGCTTTGATTCCCTCGTTGCGTATTCCGCTGGCGTCCATGGCCTACATTCTCTCCCGTCACAGGCACAATCACATGAGTGGGAGGCATTGGAGACGAGGCAGCGGAGGCTGGAGAGGAGTGTGTCGTGGCTGGCGGGGAGGCCGGTGAAGCAGCCAGCGATGTGGTCGGCAATGGTGGAGCGGCCAAAGGTGCCGCCCAGCTCTGTGAGCGCATGCGTACTCTTGCATCCGCAAGATCCAACCATCAGCTGGAAAACGAGATGGGAGAAATGGTGAGAGAAATTGAGGCGGCCACCATTTTCCCGTCCTTGTGTGCCCTCTTTCCTCACCGTAACTCGATTCCTTTACAGGCATGAACGAAACAAAACAGATGTCCATTCCCTGTTTCCAGCGTGATCTAATTCCCTTACCTTTTGCGTTACCACCGTCTAATCCAAACACCTCCTTGTGTTTTTCCCTTTTGCCATTTCCCAGCATTACTTGGAAAGCTGGGAGACAGGGAGAAGCATGTGATGGATGTGCACGGACTTCACAACATCATCATAGTTCCAGTAAATTGATCAACGGATCGAAGAAAATCAAGCAGAAAATAAAACCACATATAACATTCCATTTTCTGTTCTATATCCAGGACCAGCCACGGCTTCCAAATGACATGAACAGGTCCGGCGCACACAGGCACACACTAAATCATGAATTCAGACCCAGCCAGTATTTTTCGAATACTCGGTTTTCTGTCCGGTGTGCCGCTTTCACTGGGTGCTTCTTTGAACGCTAGCTACTACTCCCTCCATCCGGAAATACCTGTCGGTGTATCTAGACGTATTTTATTTCTAGATACATTCATTTTTACCCATTTCTACAACAAGAAATTCCGGACGGAGGAAGTATTTATTATCATTACTCGAAACAGAACCCTGAAAGTCTGTCCATAGATAACATGTACCTTCTCCTTTTCAAAAGGAAAACAAGAATGTCTGCACAAATGATTATGCCTCCGCATTCCTGGGAATTGGTACTCCTAACCCTGCTGTCAGGACTTTGTATGCGCTCTGGATTTGTCTTGTGACCGGACCGATTTTCCCATCACCAATTTCACGCCCGTCAATCATTACAACCTGTTACAAATCAGAATAGTGGCCATCTAATTAGAATCATAAAATACTTTTCCTTGAACAGGACAGTTCCTGTAAAACAAACTAGCATGCTCAAACCATGAGTTGCATAACACATCACGGGGAAATTTTGATCATTTGATCTGAACACAGGTTCATACAAACCAATGTTTTTTGCTTCACAAGAACACCATAAATGTAGAACATAACACATGCAAAATTTTGGGCAAACACATGATCATTGGTTTGCACAGAATAATATGTGCATTTGGGAAATTTCATATGTGCATTTGCACAGAATAATATTTTTGCACATGCAGATAAGCTAACATGCCTACATCTATCAACCTTTGACATTTTTAGCAACCAAAATGAGTTCATATGATCTGTTCATAGAAGTCGCATTGAAATGTTGCCCAATCTGTACTCATTTCAAAATTAAACAAACCACTGGGGTATTGGCCACAACCTATACCAAATGTTGGGCACATCCCTCTCTCAACCTCTCAGCTCATTGTTGGTGGACACACCCACACACCCACATGACCAGGTAGAACAGATGGGAAGGCAGGGGAGAGACCTGCCTGAGCAACAAATGCCGCTACATCTCTCTTACAACAACAACAAAGCCTTTAGTCCCTAACAAGTTGGGGTAGGCTAGAGGTGAAACCCATAAGATCTCGCGACCAACTCATGGCTCTGGCACATGGATAGCAAGCTTCCACGCACAACTGTCCATGGCTAGTTCTTTGGTGATACTCCAACCCTTCAGGTCTCTCTTAACGGACTCCTCCCATGTCAGATTTGGTCTACCCCGACCTCTCTTGACATTCCCCGCACGTTTTAGCCGTCTGCTATGCACTGGAGCTTCTGGAGGCCTGCGCTGATTATGCCCAAACCATCTCAGACAATGTTGGACAAGCTTCTCGTATATCATCATTTCGGACTCAATCCTTCTTCGTGTGGCCACACATCCATCTCAACATACGCATCTCCGCCGCACCTAACTGTTGAACATGTCGCCTCTTAGTCGGCCAACACTCAGCGCCATACAACATTGCGGGTCGAACCGCCGTGCTGTAGAACTTGCCTTTTAGCTTTTGTGGCACTCTCTTACCACAGAAAATGCCAGAAGCTTGGCGCCACTTCATCCATTCGGCTTTGATTCGATGGTTCACATCTTTATCAGTACCTCCATCCTCCTGCTGCATTGACCCCAAATATTGAAAGGTGTCCTTCTAAGGCACCACCTGCCCATCAAGGCTAACCTCCTCACACCTAGTAGTACTGAAATCGCACATCATGTACTAGGTTTTAGTTCTACTAAGCCTAAACCCTTTCGATTCCAAGGTTTGTCTCCATAACTCTAACTTCCTATTTACCCCCGTCCGACTATCGTCAACTAGCACCACATCATCCGCAAAGAGCATACACCATGGGATATCTCCTTGTATATCCCTTGTGACCTCATCCATCACCAAGGCATAAAGATAAGGGCTCAAAGCTGACCCCTGATGCGGTCCTACCTTAATCGGGAAGTCATCAGTGTCGACATCACTTGTTCGAACACTTGTCACAACATTATCGTACATGTCCTTGATGAGGGTAATGTACTTTGCCGGGCCTTTGTGTTTCTCCAAGGCCCACCACATGACATTCCGCGGTATCTTATCATAGGCCTTCTCCAAGTCAACGAACACCATATGCAAGTCCTTCTTTTGCTCCCTGTATCTCTCCATAAGTTGTCGTACCAAGAAAATGGCTTCCATTGTCGACCTCCCAGGCATGAAATCAAATTGATTTTTGATCATGCTTGTCATTCTTCTTAAGCCGTGCTCAATGACTCTCTCCCATAGCTTCATTGTATGGCTCATCAGCTTAATTCCACAGTAATTAGTACAACTCTGAGCATCTCCCTTGTTCTTGGAGATTGGTACTAATATACTCCGTCTTCATTCTTCTGGCATCTTGTTTGCCCGAAAAATAAGGTTGAAAAGCTTGGTTACCCATACTATCGCTATTTCCCCAAGGCCTTTCCACACCTCAATGAGGATACAATCAGGACCCATCGCTTTGCCTCCTTTCATCCTTTTTAAAGCCTCCTTGACCTCAGACTCCTGGATTCACCGCACAAAACGCATGCTGGTCTCATCAAAGGAGTCGTCTAGTTCAATGGTAGAACTCTCATTCTCCCCATTGAACAACTTGTTGAAGTACTTCCGCCATCTATGCTTAATCTCCTCGTCCTTCACCAAGAGTTGGTCTGCTCCGTCCTTGATGCATTTGACTTGGCCAACATCCCTCGTCTTCCTCTCTCGGATCTTGGCCATCTTATAGATGTCCCTTTTGTCTTCCTTCGTGCCTAACCGTTGGTAGAGGTCCTCGTACGCCCGACCCCTTGCTTCATTGACAGCTCGATTTGCGGCCTTCTTCGCCATCATGTACTTCTCTATGTTGTTTGCACTCCTATCCAGGTATAGGTGTCTGAAACAATCTTTCTTCTCTTTAATTGCCTTCTGGACATCATCATTCCACCACTAGGTATCCTTATCTTCGCTACATCTCTCTTACAAGCACAACAATTATCGCCTTACAAGCAACAAATGCATTGTCTCACATGATGCTCATCAGCAACACATGCTGTGAGGCTACATCCTTACATGCACTCCTCTTATACACACACGCATGACGCACGTACATATGTGCTACATCCTGACACAAAGGCTTGCTACTACATCTTGGCCAGAAAGTGCATTTGGTGGCTGGGGTTCAGGTAGTCCCTTTTTTTCAGCTTAAAAACATTTTCTACACCTCAAAGAAATCTGAAAAAAAAATTATACACAAACATATATGTGTAGTGTATACGTACAAATTTTCATGAACATATATGTTCATATGCGATGTACACAAAAAAGACAAATACATAGATTGAAATGGGCTTTTGCTTTGTTGTATTTGCGCCAGATTTTTGTGTCTTGCGTAACTTGCAAATAATCGTATTATTTTATGAAAATATACATATACTTAGAGAACATGTATACGTATTTGTAGAAAAAAATGATTTTTTCTGAAACTTTTAAAAATATTTTGTTAAAAAAAGAGAGCTCCCTGGAGCCCGTCCTATAAAACGCTGCACTCCATCTTGGCTTGCTACTTAGATTCTCTCCATATGGGGTGCCCCTCCTTATATAGAGGTTTATACAGCGTTGTTCAGACACCACCATGCTATAGTACCCAACTGGACACTACTCATGCCTAGCTACTCCCTGTGCATAGGGCATGTATCATCAATTTAACTAGCTATATTTGTATTATATGTAACAAAAAATATATTTAGAAACTACATTCGCATATATATCCAGTGATATGCTTTTGATGACATATAGCACATTATTAGTTAGTCACCTAGAACTACGCGCATGCCCTATGCACCGAGACGGATGGAGTAGCTTCCTTGCATATTAAACTTTGCTTTTACTGCTACTTGCTGCAGCTCTTTCTTACTCACTAAACAACTAGCAGTCAATTTTCTTTTTGACTACGCTCACTGCCATACTAGAGATGTCTTGCATCTTCTTGTCCAAGCCATAACAATATTAACTCCAACATGGTGGCAGTACAGAAATGGATAGAAAAACATGACCATATAGTGCAAAAAAGTCAGCTCACCGGTGTAATTTCACCCATTGTTCCGGTTGTCCACACCTGCATGTGAAAAACCACATTACCAGGGAAATAAATAGTATATTTTAACTTACTGTGGTAGTTGAAAGTATGCAGCCTGCCTTATTATGGTAGTTCACAAACAAGGAGAGGTGTTAATTTTGAAGTTCTTCTAAAAGAAACAGCCAAATTTGCACGATTTATTCTACACATACATATCATATGTCATGTAACTGAAACTTATAACTATAACTATAGCTATAGAATCATTTAGGTTTATTAACATTAATGAGGAAAGCAAAACCTGCACAAAAAGAAAAAGAAGTAATTTCAAAATCTTAAAATGCTTAGTAATTGCTAACTTAGAAGTGGTCGAACTTCAAAACTTGATAACAAATGTCTGCCGCCTCAAAGTTCTCGTTCGACATGTTTGGCTGGTGGGCGGTAGCCTCATTGTCGTTGAGGTCTGACCATCCTGACCTCATCTCTCGTGTGTCCACGTCGTCCCAATGTTATACGAACCTAAGATGTTAGTGTGGAATGTGCGTGGGCTCAATAATCGAGCTCGGGTACAGGTGTTCGGAGCCTCGTCAGTTCAACAGGCACGCCCATTGTCTGTTTGCAGGAGACTAAGTTGGCAGTTGTAACCTCTACTATAGTTATGGAAGACTTTGGCGCGGATTTTGATGATTATTCTGCTTGCTGGCTACTGACACTCATGGGGAATTATTATGCGTAGATAGGTCGCACAGTTAAGCTGTGCACTTTCCACCTGGGCGACAACAGCGTCTCGGTTTTTGGTCCCCCCCCTTCGAGGGGGGGGGGGGGGGGGGACGGGGGGAAGGGGGTTCTTGGTGGTTGACTTGTGTCTACGAACCATAGGAGGACACAGAGAGGATTGTTTTCCTTGCCGAGCTGCGAGGGGTGATTTACCCGGCCAGGTCCCTAGGTTGTTTGCGGTGATTTCAACATGATTTACCATGACGAAGACAAGAGCAATGACTACCTGCACAGTCACATGATGGGAAGGTTTAGACACTTCCTAAATACTGCGAGCTCAAGGAGCTACACTTGGTTGAATGAGTGTGGTCCCCCCTCCTTGGTGAAGCTCGACAAGGTGTTCTACAAAACAGATTGGGAGGATCTCCTCCCAAACTGCTCGTTGTAGTGTCTCCCCATTGTGATATCCGACCACTGTCCTTTACTCCTCGACTTTTCGGCACCGCCTGTGGGCCACCGCCGATTCCAGTTCAAGCGGTTCTGGACTAAGATGGATGGATTTGGGGAGATGGTGGCCACGGCCTGGACTGTGGCTCTCGGGGAGCCGGACCCCTATCATCGCATTACGGCTAGACTCAAATCCACAGCTCACCAGCTGATGAGTTGAAGCGATAAGGCTGGTCATAGTGGGAAGTAACTTAGAGATAGTAATACTATGTTACTAGTCTGTGTTACTACCTTCATAGTGGGTAGTAACATATGTGTGGTATCATGCAAGCCTTCATTTATTTAGATGTAGACTCATTTTGCCTTGAGGTGCGTTATGTTACGGTAACATATTATGTTACCACAAACACCTCTCTCATTAACTACATGCCACATAAGTAAACTTGTTTTGGGGTACGTTATGTTACTAGCTAAGTTACTCCCACTATGACCAGCCTAAGAAGGTGGGTTGCGTCCGGGTGCAGCTCATGATGGCTTGCGAGCTCATTTTTCGATTCGATGTGGCGACAGAGTCCCGTTTCTCTCCGCTACGGAGCGCCAGCTTCAAGCCTGCCTCAAGCATGCCTACTTGGGCTTGGCTTCCCTCGAGCGCACCATGGCTTGCCAGTGGGCCAAGATCGCCTGGGTTAGGGAGGGTGACGCCGACACGGTGTTCTTCCACCTTCATGCCTCATACCGGAAGCGGAAGAACGTGATCCACAATCTACAGGTTGATGGTCTTTGTGGTTTTTTGACCATGCGGCCATGGCTCAAGGTGCATTTGATCGCTTCCTCTCCCTCTGGGTTCCTCAGAGGAGCGTGAGTTGTCGCAGGATCTTGATTTCTTTGGTTCTCGGGTGGAGGACTTTGCTGACTTGAGGCGCCACTTACCAAGGAAGAGATTTGGGAGGTTGTGCGCAGCTCTCTTGGGGGAAGGCACCAGGGCCCAATGGTTTCACAGCGGAGTTCCTCCAATCATGTTGGGGGACGGTGAATACTGACTTCATGGCGGCCTTCGCTAAGTTCTTTACGCGTCAACAAGGCGGAGCGCGACTGCCTCTTCGAGGAGCTAGAGGCGGAGGACAAGAACGCGCCAGAACAAGACGACGACGATGCCTGCCTCGTTCACGCCGGAGCAGCATGACGATGATGCCTCTATAGATGGCCTCCGTCCCGCCCGCTGTCCGCGCTCCGCCTCTTTGGCATCGTCGTCAACAAGGCTACACAAATTTGGATGGCCTCATTGGCATCGTCGTCAGCTCCGCCTCGTTCATGCTGGCCGCCAATGACGACGAGACCGGACCGTATGGCGCGGGGTTCCTCAACCTCACCTCCGACAGGGGGTAGATTAGAATAGTTGTTTTTTTTAGTTGTTCTAGGGATCTTTTGCTATGTAAACTGTAACCCTGAAATCAATGAAAAATCTGTATCCGCTTTATATTAGGTGCCTCCGCTTGGATGGCCTCCACCCCACCCGCTGTCCGCGGACACGTTCGGACGTGTCCGCGGACATTCCGCGGACATTTGGTGATGTCCAATAGGTGCTCCGTGTTGGAGATGCCCTAACATTCTTTTTTCTATCAATGCATAGAGGCGCAAGCCTTTGCGTTTTCTCAAAAGAAAAACGCTTAGTAGTTTAAAACATACTTCTGCTACTTCATCTTGTTTAGTTTAGTAGATAAGTGCACGTTTCAGTATAAAGGATATTATACAGTTGCAAAGCAAAAAACCTCAGTAAACGGACAAGATGAACAAATGTCCATGACATAAAATATCTAACCTCATCTGCAGCATGAAATTCAGATAGACTAATTCGCCGTTCACGTAATACCAGGTTTTCTTTCACAACAAGATCCATGACCTGATATTTTCATTCAATATGCAAAATATTAATTAGTAACTTCAATAAACAGGAAGATTGAGTTTTCTGTGGAACCATGTAAGTTCAGTTGTTCACCCTAGCAAAATTTCCTCTTCCATTCATGTAGGCAAAAATATCATATTTATACATGTCATGATTAGCAAGGCATATTCATCATATCTTCTACAAAATATAGCAATAGACAACCATCTTCTAGCGATAGACAAGCAAAGAATATTTATGCATATTCATGTCAAATGGAAAAAAAAAGGGAACAGAAACCACTATCAAATAAGGCAACTGGGCAGAAGCTGCAGAACATATAGAGAAAGATGCTAAGGCTACAAAAATTGTGATGACTTTCCGCTTCCGCATTTCGAATATTTTACATTTTGTTTCAAAGATAGTTTAGAGCATGTCCATAATTCAAGAATCTCATTGTTTCCATAAAGAGGAAACTGGTCCCTCTCCAAGTTGTACTGGGTTCTGTTTATCAAAGTGAGAAAAGACTGTTTATCTGTTTGCCATAATTCATAAGAGTATGTCAAACCCATACGTTGTCTTACCATGAGCAGATCGTATCCACTGGGCTGGGTAAATATAGGTATTTTTAATCAAGAATTCAAGATTTGCTTTTGTTTAAATGTGTTCTTTATATAGTAATTCGACATATTGCACCAGAACGCCATTTACTAGACCGATAAGAATCAAAAGGACCAAACTATGTATTTGTTGCTTGTATGTGAATCTTCCAGTGAATATCTAGTTGTATGAAGTACTGTTTCATGATATGAGTTGGGTACTGCTAAACAGTATTGGGCCTTGACAGAAGTATTGGCACAGAACAAAACATGCCATTTCAAATTGGTAGGAACCACTTCTGTAGATTGGCTCCAATTATTTCCAAGCGGAAGATGAATAGGCTTACAGTTGCACGGGTAATTCCTGGAAGGCAGTAGTCCGCATGAGGTGTCAATACAATGCCCTTCTTAACCATAAACTGCAGTTAATGCACAAGCACTTTAGGAAAAACCATATGGCGAATATTGAGCTATTTGAACTGATCCTAATTGCACGTACTATGTTTGTTGCATTTGTTTCTGATACAAAACCATCTTGATCTAGCATGATAGCATCCTCAGCCTGTGCAAGATTACCTTCTATCTGCATAGAAGCAATAGTGTTTGAGGCCCATTGCAATTTCCAATGCCTTCATTTTAGATAAGATTCAAGGAGCTTGCTAGATTAGAGCTTCAAATCTTAAGATAAATGACCTTTGCCAGAATGTTGTTAATAAGATTGTTGTGATGTATCTTCGAATCTATGCTCTGAAACAAGTCATGGAAACAACCAAGGTCAATATTTGTTCAATAAAGAGATAATAAAAGACACTTCATGCAAAAATAGAACAGATGAGAAATCAAAAGCCAAATTGTAAAGAAGTAGGTAAATGGGTCTTACATTTGGAGAATTACGACGTGTGGTGGCAGTTACCAACTTTATCCCATGTGAGTTGTCATAAACTGGTGGTTTCCACTCTGCAAGTACTGAAGAAGACCAAATATAAGGCCTTACCATTATTAAGTCAATCTAGTCTTCCAATGACAATTGACTGGACAAAATAGAGTCATAACGGCACACATCATTTCGAACAATAAAGTACAGCAAACATGCCGATAGTGAAACCACAACCAGGCAGTCACCATTTACGAGTCATTATATTTTGGATGAAGCTCGGTGAATCTACTCGTATGGTCTTAGACGCCAACACTGATTGCTAGTCACAAGAGATGATTACAGAATAGGATAATACTCCATCCGCTTCTAAATATAAGACCTTTTAGAGATTTTAATGCGGACTACGTGCGGATGTATATAGACATATTTTAGAATGTAGATTCACTTATTTTGCTACGAATGTAGTCCATACTGGAATCTCTAAAAAGGTTTATATTCAGGAACGGAGGGAGTATAATTTAGTCAGAAACCAGAAAATAATAAACATGATGTACAGATTTAAGCACAAAAAACACAATCAAGTAAAAAAAAAGTGGGATCAAAATGTGAATACCAATCAAGACACATCCATAAAGATTGAAAGCTGGACTCATTCCAGATGTCACCTACAGTTAAGGCAGGCAGTGCACAAGATGGGTAAGTAGGTCACAGGAAGAAGATCGCAAACACACACTGTAGAACAGTGGAAGTGACAATACTGATGAGCAATGAATCTATATCTATAGTAATACCTTCTTCCCACGGGTGAGAGTGAGCCTTATATGTGCATTATTGAACATCCCATTTGCGTTAAGAGTCTTAAATATTGCATCCTTAATCTGCATTAAAACATGTGCATACCAAACACTCAGTTCAGCAATTCGAACTTCAAAGTGAGCCTTCAGCAATCCTCTTGAATGAAAGTTGGGAAAGACATTAGCATTTTAAACCTAAACAAAAAGATGCCTACCAAACAAGCAGCTACATGGTTCTTTCTTGCAATACTATAAATAACAAGTGAGAAGCATGTAAGTAGAAGTAGTTACCCAATCACGACTGGGCACATTGCTGAAGGCCATAGCTTTTGTAGAATCAAACAATCTAGAAGAGAATAATAAAGAGGGTTACTGCATAGTAGATCATAAGCAGAAAAGATATGGGAAGCCAAATAAAATATAGAAGTACTATACCTATCCAAGTGTTCTTCAAGTTTGAATACTTTCCCGTCATATATACGCAATCCTTCCCACACAGCATCCCCTCCTTGTACAACTGAATCGAACACTGAAACCTTTACATCGCGGATGATTAGAAAAAAGAATTGGGAGAACTGATCAAGTGTGACCAGTTTAATGTTGAAATGCTGATTAAACAGCAAAAGTTACGAGTGCATACCCTTGCACTATCACGTGGCAAAAGTTCATCTCCAACCCAGACAAGAATTTTTTTATTTTCTGGTACAGGAAGAGGAGGATCAGGCGGTGGTGGCAGCAGGGATCCTGTTGTTCTCCGTACCTGGCGCTTCAGCATATTGTAGAAGGGCAAGCTTTGCTCAAGTAGGTCATAAAATGCAAATGGAAAAGTCTGCAATCAAATAAGGTCAATGTTAACAATAAGACATGTTTTAATTGCCAAATAACACATCGAAGCAAGATGAAGTCAATTGTATCTTGATAACTAGAGCAAGTCCAACAGCTCTTCTAAAATACACCCCTTTATCTCCATATAGGCGCCCCTCAAAAGATTCCTCCAGTAAATTTTGCCCAAGTCTCAGGAGAACCAACAAATCTCATCCCCTATGTCACTCTCTAATTAGATAAATATACGTCCTCCGTTCAGACACTGACGTTTTGGAAAACATCCAACAGATTAAGGAAAGTGGTAAAATCCTTTTGCTGCCCCTTACTAATCCTAAAAACGAATCCAGCGCCCCTAAATTGGAAACAGAGGAGGGGAAATGCGTGAGAAGTGGGGTGACCTGAGAGAGTGAGGGGCAAATTTGGAAACCTGCGGAAAATGCTAAGTGTAGTGCGCTAGGACGTCAATTAATTAAAAAAAAGAGTTTGAGGCCAGGACGTCAAATAATATGGAATGGAGGGAGTATTATATATGTTGGTCCCATCTATCATAAAGATGAGAAAAGATATAGGGGACACCGAGAAAGCCAGCAAACGCGATCCTGAGCAAGATATAGGGGTGCCCCCGAAATGAGGAAGGTGATAGGGGAACTGCTGAAGCGCCGTTTTTCTCACCTTCTTCCCTTCATTGGGTCTAGGAAACGTGATAGGGGGACTGTCGGACTTGCTCTTAGAGACAACTTCTTTTAAAAGGAATGGGATTCATTAAAAGGGTTAAATGCAATACCTAACCTTCTCATAAATACACCGGCTACTCTGTACACCAGAAGGAATTACGATAAGGCTTTATGGCCAGAGGTAATAATTCTTAGGCTCAGTTTTTGGTTGCTGAACTGTTCTGTGTTGTTCTTATTTATAATCTGCTGTGGAAAACTTGACATGGAAATAGGCGAAAGCAGGTCAAACAAACGCTCAAATAGGAAAAGCGGGTGGGATAAACGTGATTATGAGAATCCATCGCAATGTCAAACGCAGCCTTAGTGTCCATGTTTTTTAGTATGTCTTTTCTGATACAAGTATTGACTGACAAAATATGCAAAGTTAGCTAGAATAGAAGTACTAATAAATTACTGGAAATCAAGAGAGAGACGTTTGATGCAGGCTTACCATAGGGTAACGACGGGATTTCGAGAAGCCCGTAGATGTATGTACACTTTGATACCACCAGGGGGCCCAAATACCATCAAAGTCCCTTGGGCCAGCTTTCCATCTACAAGTTAGAAACAATCCAAATGGTTTAAGAAAGCACACCACTTTCTTACTATGTGTGCTCTAAGCGAAAAACTAGGACAATGAAACCTATTTAATTCTTATGCACAACCCGCATACTTGAGCATTTGTGGTTGGAAAGGAATACCCAGGTCCTCACAGAGTCCACTCAAGACGGCCTGCATTGGACGGGTAAACAAACTGCATTGAATTGGATTGCAATTTGCAAATGTAGTTATTATACAGTGAAGCAATGTTATACCATTAAAATGCCTTCATGCATTAAAATGTTTAAATGTAATAAACATGGAAACTACTGCAGACATCATGATTGCAAACCATAAAAACTGAAGTGAACTCAAATTTATCAGTTCGGTGTTTAGTAATCCTAATAGTTTGAAGCTGCACTATCAGGCCCTTCAAGGCACTGCTACACGATAATAATAGATGATTTATGAACAAACTCAAAATTTTCCATTTGGTAAATATCCTAATAGCTGGAGGATTTCAATGCCAGATTCTTCCAAGCAACCTACCAAACAGTAACCGCAGGTCCTATGCATACATTTGTATTATTATTTTGTGTGATGGATAATCACCACAAAGATAAAACCATTCAGACAACCAATAACAGATTTACCTCAGGATCTCTTTGAAGATCATCTGCATCTATCACAGGTGGAGGGCTCCCAAGCTCACACAACTCACTATATATTGCGACAAGTTCTGCTACACCGAGCTCCAGGAAGGATGGCGGAACAACTTTATCAAATGATGGCTGAGGTATATGGAATGCTATTATCAGGAGGTTATATGTTTCGAATATGCAAAGCATAAGGGAAAGAGTAGGTCGTGCTGAATTAGCAAGAAATTAGGAACATGCATGAGTGTTACACGGAGAAATGGGGGGCACATACCAGGATATTCATAGGGTTACGTATTAATATGAAATGTTTTCCCTTCTTCATCAGGTCACCTGTGAGATTAGGGAGGCGCTGCTTCGCAATGTGCTACACATGAAAAATAATCAAGAGAGCAATGAATAATGGCGTAATAATTAATCTATAGAGGTATGCGCTGACACTTTAAGAATTGAAGTTGCACCTTGCAGTAACGATATGCTTTCTCTCCTGGTCCAAAAATCACTTCTTTGACAACTTTGTTGCCATCTGGATCCTGCACTGGAAATGCTCAAATGTCTGAACTATACACAAGGCAGCATTCACATAGTATAATCAGAATTGACGGTATGCAAAAGATGTAAACAGGATCATGGTGGACCATAGCATTTTCCACATTAAATGGAAATGGATTAATAAGACACCGAGAATTTTCCTTTTAAATGGTCCCTAAAGCCAGACAATGACTCGACACCAAATTAATATATGTTCAGTTAGCATCTACATAAAGAGCTCCTGCCGTCTTTCAGGGAAAAAGAAGGATGGAAATCCATATAAAGATAGCGCAGTCTATATAAAGTACGTATTAATAACCAAAAATCAGTTTCCCATTTCTCAACCAGCTCATCGGCTCAAACCAAACCCTGGTTCCGGATCAATCGACCGTATTTGTATGCGCACATAAATCATGAGGTCACTGTGGCATTGGGTGATTAACAGCAGCAAATCATTTATGGCTACGCAACGAATCCCCTCAAGTTGCAGACAACTCAAGCATGGTTCAAGTCTTACCATTTTAGAGAGAAGCTCCTGGCGGTAGGGCCTGTCAACGCCAGTGACACGCAGGAAGTTTGCGTAGAGAGGCTCGTCAAGCACATCCATGTCATCCCTCTGCAAAAGGAAGAAAGATAGAGAGTTAAAAAAATCGACATGTCGTGTACCAACAGGGAGAGCGGGCATGACGATTTTTAGCTGTAAGCAGCTTAATCTACTTGTTGCATTAATAAGCTACAAGTTGCAGTGTTATTCAGGGCGAAACGGCAGGGCAGCATAGAGCAGTTGACCACCGAACACACGAGCATTGGGTTTGGACGCCCCCATCTCCTCTCCCGTACGTGTTCTCCCTCGGAATTCGCACGCGGGGCCAATAAGGAAGTGGCGAGAGGTCGATTCGCGCGTGCGGAGGAGGATTGGGGCGGAGGCGAGGCTCTCTCACCTCGGAGAAGGAGTACATGAGGCTGGTGCTGAGGGAGCGCGGCGCCGACCAGGCGTGGATCACCGCCGGCTCCACCCCCTCCGGCGGCGACGCCATCCGCTCGGAGTCGGAGCTGACACTGCGTCTCGGACGGGACTCGGAGGGAGTCTTCTTTCCCTGGATTCGCTGGGATTCTTCTGATCCGGAGATGAGGAGATTAGAGGAGGGCTACCCAACAGTGGGCAGTGGCGATATGGTGTGAGTGACCTGCTGGTGTATGAGAGAGAGAGAGACAGTAAAGAATGGGCCGATGGCGTGTGAGTTGTCAACTTGCGCATACGGACAAGTTCATTCTGCGTCATCACAGCTTTGCCTAACTCTACACGTTGGCACAGTGTTGGGCTAGTAGTTTCTTTAAGCATAGGTGTTTGGCTGACGCTTAATTAGGCGCGTCTTTTGTAGAGATTAGATGACCTCTTGCGGCTAAATTTCGTGTTTTGACCCTTTTTTAAAACCTATTCGAGATTTGACCCTAGTTTAAAATTTTTTCAAGATCTGACTTTTTGCTACCGCTGCGACCACATGGTAAGATAACAAATTTCACCGCTAAACTTTGGCGGTAGGAGACATCGCCATCTGTCGACGGTAGCAGACAACCCTACCGCCAAGATGCTTGGAGATAGGCACGAAAGCACGCATGTGTTCAATATTTAGAAGTTTTTTTGGCGGTAGATAACCCTACCGCCAAGGTCCCTGTGATGAAGTTATACCCTACCGCCATGGACACTGGCGGTAGCAAAAGGGTCAGATCTCAAAAATATTCCAACTAGGGTCAGATTTCGAATAGGTTCGGGAAAAGGGTCAAAACACGAAATTTAGCCACCTCTTGCGTCTTCAGCACAAATACAATTGTAGCCAAGAAGCACCCCAGGTACCCTAACTTGTACACGATGTGATGATTTAGTCCCAAACTTGTTAAATTTGACCAAACCATACCTCAACTTGCACTTCATGTGATGATTTAGTCCCAGACCAATCACAGCTCGCCAATTGGCTGGACCGGTCAGCGCACGCACTTTTGCACAAAACCCCCTGCTGTTTCCCTGAATCAGCCCGCAGTATAGCACACCTGAATAAAATCTGTGCTCGACGAAATTCCGCTGAGAAGTTGGTGCTTGCGCGCGCAGTTCCCGCTCATGTCCAAGAGCCGCAAGATCAGCCGCATGCTTGCCGAGCAGGACGAGCAGCGTCCAGCGGCGGCGTCGGCGTGGGAGTTCTGAAGGCAATGTTGAAGAGCATGCTACGGCGGAAACAGAGATTGAGGAAGCAGAGGAGGACGGGGACGAGGAGCAGCAGCATGTTAGGATGCATGACGGCAAGTCGTACCGCATCACCTTCCGGGACTTTCCCGGCGGGCCGGGCACCTTCGAGGCGGCGGCCAAGTTCTGCTACGGCGTCCGCGTCGAGCTCACGCCCTGGAACGTCGCCCCGCTGCGGTGCGCGGCCGAGTACCTGGAGATGACGGAGGAGCACTCCGAGGACAACCTGGTCGCGCCCGCCGAGGCCTACCTCTCGCAGTCCGTGCTCCGCCACCCCGGCGAGGCCACCAAGGCGCTCAAGTCCTGCGAGGAGCTGCTGCCGCACGCCGAGGAGCTCGGCATTGTCGCCCGCTGCGTGGACGCCATCGCCGCACGCTCGTCGGCGACGTCGCGCTCCTGGTTCGGCGACCTGCCCGTGCTCGGCCTGCACATGTACAAGCGGGTGATGGCGGCCATGGCCGCGTGCAAGGACGTGAGGACGGAGGCTTTGGAGGGCTGCCTCGTGTCCTACGCCAAGGCCACCCTCCCGGGGCTGTCGAGGTCCATGAGGTGGCTCTGCGCGTCCGCGCCGGTCTCGTCGGAGGTGGAGCAGAGAGACCTCCTGGAGGCGGTGGTCGCGAGCCTCCCCACGGACAAGGGCTCGGGGAGCATGGTGACCGCGAAGTTCCTGTTCGCGCTGCTGCGGACGGCGCACATCCTGCGCCCTTCGGACGCGGCGCGCGCGGCGATCGAGCGGAAGGCCGCGACGCAGCTGGAACAGGCAACGGTGGAGGACGTGCTCATCCCGAGCTACTCCAGCGCCGCGGAGACGCTCTACGACGTGGACTACGTCGAGCGGGTGGTCAGGCACTTCCTGGCCGAGGAGGAGGTGGGCGAGGACGAGGCGTAGTCGTCAGCTGCAATCACCGAGGAGGAAGCGGCAGCGAGGACGACGGCGTCGCGTCCGTCGGCCGTGGCAATGGTGCAGGTGGGCAAGCTGGTGGACAACTACCTGGCAGAGGTAGCGTCCGACGCCAACCTGAAGCCAACCAAATTCTGCGAGCTCGCGCTGGCAATGCAGGACCACGCCCGCATCTACGACGATGGCGTCTACCGCACCGTCGACATCTACCTCAAGGTACGTACATTCCCTGATTTGTCATTGATTGCTTCTGACATTGCCAGCGGGAATTTCTCATTGCTTGAGGTACGTACATTTCTCATTGCATGTGCGTTTGTCTAGTAGCAGTTTGTTGCCGACTCCATGGCTCGTGACTGGTGCATGCATGCGCAGGCGCATCCGCGGCTGACGGCGGAGGAGCGAAACAGGGTGTGCGGCGTGGTGGACTGCAGGAAGCTGACGGTGGAGGCGTGCACGCACGCGGCGCAGAACGAGCGGCTCCCGCTGCTCTTCTTCGAGCAGCTGCAGCTCCGGCGCGCCATCACGGGCACGCTGCTGGCGTCCACGGCTTCCCCGCAAGCGCGGCATCCGAATCCTCATCCGCAGCGGCCGGCGGCGGCGGTGCGTCACGCCGCTGGCCCGAGCGAGGCGTGGCGGACGACGACGGTGCAGGAGAGCCAGACGCTGCGGGTGGACATGGACGACAGGAGGAGCCGGGTGCAGGGCCTGGAGAGGGAGTGCTCCAGCATGCGAAGGGCGATCAAGAAGATCGACGGCGGTGGCGCGGCGTCGCAAGGCAACGTCAGCCCGGACGCGGCCGCCCCGGCGGTCTGGCGGTCGAGGTACCGGTGCAAGTTCAGCACGCAGGTGTGCGACTCGCAGGCGCGCGACGCGGTCGTGTCCAGGGCGTCCAGGATGGGGATGAGCCCATGACCGACCGAACCATGATGGCGCCAAATCTCCCATCCCGTTCGAACGCGACATGTTTCACGATCAGAGAAGAGCTCGACAGACGAGAGAGAGTGAAGACCCGAGATCGAGGCCGGCAAAAATTTCTCACCCCTTGTCATCTCGTCCGTACGACGCACCCGATTCTCAAGCTCATCTCGTCCGTCCGTTGATAAAAGGAAACGGCAGGGGGTTTTATGCAAAAGTGTGTGCGATGATCGGTCCAGCCAATTGGCGAGCTGTGATTGGCCTGGGACTAAATCATCACATGAGATGCAAGTTGGGGTATAATGGAGTCAAGTTTTGCAACTTTGGGACTAAATCATCACATTGTGTGCAAGTTAGGGTACCTGGGGTGCTATTACCTTAATGAACAACATATTTTATGATCCTTACATACTAAGAGGAAAAACAAATGCAATCGAGAATTTAGGTCAATTATTTAAAGGATGTTTCTCATAAATTGTCTACAAGTGATTATTTTTTGTTACGTTTGTATTTGCCTTGCATATTACGAACGACAGACAACAATGATCGTGTACCATGTTCTTCCTTGGCCAGCCAGGGCAACCCAACAGTCGGGTCGATAAAAAGGTTGACCGCACTCCCACGACAAATAACCTATACCATCGGGTAGACCACAACATTCAAAGATTGGACAAATGTGCCAAAACACGTCATCCGGACAAAACGCGGCGTTCAAAGGCCACACAGACATCCCCAAACATGGCATCCGACCGAGGGGACACGATGGATAGAGGTCATGCCACAACCTAATACCCACCTGGCAGAACACAAGCAAAAGGAAGTTGAGGTAAACGTTCAGCCGGTCCAGGGCAAGAGCACTCTTTGGCTACACACACACACCAAAAACAACAATCAGCCAAACCATGACACCCAAAAGCTGGACAATCATTCAAAAACACGTCATTCAGCCAGGGGTCGCGACGACAACATGCCAGGTAGCCAAAGCACCTCCACATCCACCGCAAAGGGATAAACACACGCAAGACGACCACGAGGGTCATCTGTCTAGGGGTTGCGACGATAAGAGGATGGATATTGAAAGGCAACCCACACCAACCAGCTAGCCCCGACAGTGTACAATAGTCAGGTGGATTGCCTTGGCATTAGGTCTCTTTGACTTATAAGACATGATGTACGACGTCCATGCTGGAAAGGTCAAACACGATGACCCTGAAATTATCCTAAGACATGACCTTGAAGGCGAGGAAGCACCCTATTTCCACCAGTCGAACGACCGCGAAGCCGGGCCACCATTATCAAATGGTGAGTCTCCCATTAAGGTCTCGGAGCTTCACCTTCTAGTTAGAGCAGGTGTCCAAGGTGAAATGCTCGTAGAGCCAGAAGGTCTGAATTGGAGCTTCTCAAGGTTCTCCAGAAGCCTTTGCAGGTCATCCAGAAGGTTCTCCTTAACGAACTTAACCAGCTGTTGGAGCGTGTTCTTGAAATTTCTTTGGATGCGGCGTCAGGAGCACCACCCTTCCTGCTATCGGCTTCCCCCTCGAGGCCGCTGCGAGGGCCGCGCGGTGAACCTCACCACATCCGTGTGCCATCAACTACGCCCGGGGGCTTCATCAACATCAGCACGGCCAGTGGCATAGGGGGTTCCGACTCCCTCATGCCGCCCGCGACAAGCACAAGCGCAAGCGTCGCCCTTCATGGTCCCAGCCGGATGCCATGCTACCATCCTCAGGACACCACCCTAGGCCAAGCAACATGGAGCGTGGGACACTATGGTGAGGTGTTCGGGGTGACGGCCCCGGAAGCCTACGTGCCCCGCATGATGGATCAAGGATACGCACCAGAGGACGACCTCGGCTCATTCATTGGAGAAGATTGGGGAGAGGGGGCGCTAGGAGCCGAAGCCTTCCAAGAACCAACGGAGAACCACAACAATCATGCCGGCAGCGGCAACTACAGGGTACCGGTAATCTCTCAGGAATAGGCTTATGCTAACCATGGGCTGCAGATGAATCAGGTTGCAGCGTCGATCGACGACCCTGACACGGCGGCACCCGTTCCAACAAGGGAGACACGCTGGGGGCCGCCGGGAGGGAGCCAGGAGCAAGGCCCCTCCCCGCGGCGCGCGACGCCTGGTGACACCCGGAGGTAGGCCCTCTGCCGGGGAGGCCTCGACAACCCTTCCCCCGGCAGAGGACCTGTGGTCACCGAGGGAACCGCTGGAGTCCTCTTTCCCTCCTTTGTGTCGTCCTAGTGATCGGTCGGCTCAAAGGAGGTCGAGGGTGGCGCAAGGTGGGGCCCTCGTCTGGCGATATGAAGCAAGGCCGGTACCTGTGAAGAAGGCCCAGTGCCTGTGAAGCTCGCCGCCCATGACACTCTCACGTAATAATGAGTTGGGGTTGTACATGCCCCGGAGTCTCAGGAGCGCCGGCCTCAGGCCCTGGGGCTCCCTCCCACGCCTAGTGGCAGCACTTAGCTCCACGCTGGTGAGAAGACTTGAAGACCAGAAGACTAGACTAGGTGCCGGACACGGCCTTTTGCTCTGGATCTCTTTCTCTGTAGCTTTGCTTTCTGGATCTGGATTTGAGTTGAAGTAGCTTTGCTTTCTGGATCTGGATTTGAGTTGAAGTTGAATTTCTATTGACGCGCGCGGGGGGAGCCTTTTCTCGTTCAAAGCAATTTCTTGCCTTCTGGATCTCATTTTGTCCGGGACTCATGTCCGTCGCCTTCCCCTCACGAGCTCCTCATGATGGCCAGGGGCTACTGTGGCGCTTCTAACTAGTGCTCACCTCTAGTGGGGCCCCTTCCGACAGGCGGCAGGCTCCCGCAGGGTTCTCAGAAACTCGACGCGTCGCAACCCAGCTCAAAGCTGGCACTGACTAAGGTAAACCATGACAAAGAACTCGCACCCGGATTCATGAGCTCACGAGGACACAATCTCGCATTGCATAGGAAAGTAAAAACTGCAATTTGCTTACATGAGGGGCTCCCCCTCTCAAAATGCTCTTACAAGTTTCCCAAGGGCCACGCCCGAGTTTGTGCGCAGGGTGAAATGACAGGAGAACAAGGGATCAGCCAGAAATGTCGCTCGCTGCGTCACCAGCGGATTCATCACTCACGTCCTCGTCGTCTTTATCGGCATCATCTTCGTCGTTAAACCTCGTCGCCTTCATCTGCGACGACCACCACCACGTCATCCTCCGAAGTGAAGGCCCTGACCAACACGTCCACATTGTCCTCAACCCAACGCGCTAGGTCGCCCCGGACAGCCATGGGTACGGGGGCGATAGCGGCGTCGAAATCAAAGTTGGGGTCGGCATTCAGAGGTGGTCAAGACACGGAGAAAGCGGCGCTCAAGCGGGCCACGACCCCTTTCCTCCACAAGTGGCGAGCTCTAGCGGTCGGGCCTCGGCGCGTCACCACCTCGGTGAAGAAGGTCGGATGGTGGCATAATCATTCGAGTGAGGGCGGCGCCTCCATCGTCCTAAATATGGCCCGAGGCGGGTGGCCTGTTCGAGATCCTGAAGCATAGGGGCATGCTTTCGCGCTCCGGCGTTCGTCGTTGGAGCACTTCCTCCGTGTTTTGCCGTGCGGCAACCTCGGCGTCATCAACCCGCCTCCGAAGAACGCGGCTCGGCACGGGCGGAGGCCAAGTCCGCTTGGCCCGTAACCAAAGCGGCGGCGTGGCTTCAGCGCCTCTCGGCCTCATCCAACACAGGCCTAAGGGCAGCGGCCACCCGCATCCTCCGTGCCCATGAAGCTTGACTTCAGGTCGTACCTACCCTTCAGGTCTGCGCGAACCTCGGCCACCCGGCGATTGACCTCCTCCTCGACTCTGGCCTCGCGAGCCCCGACGACATCTTCTGCTTGAGCAAATTGATGCTCCCTCGTCTCCAGTCGCTTGAGCTCGAGGCTGCGCTCCACGGCTTCCAGGGTCAGCGCCTCGCCGCGCTTCCGGACCTCCTCATCCTTCGCGGCCGTCCCCCTCAGCGATGCAAGAGCGGCCCTGCGCGCCTCCACCTGCTGCTCAAGGGACGCGCTCCAGGCCTGGAGCTCCCACACGCGCTTCTCTGCAGCCTCGCGACGACAGTCAGCCTCGCGAGCCTCTTCCAAGGCTCATGGCCGGGCTTCATGGGCAATCTTGAGGGCGCCTCGGCCTTCGCATTCTCAAGATCGCTACCGATAGCGGTCGAGGTTGATGGCCACCTTCACTTGCGCGCTCCTCCACCGGTAGAGACCTTGACCTCAAGGCGCGAGTCAACACCAGCGAGCTCTTCACCTAGTCGACTCGTCGCGCCCATCGCCTCCTGGAAGAGCTCGTGACGAACTACGCTCCGCCCGCGCTCGAGCTCGAACGCTAGGCCCACCTCGTCCTCTACCTCCTGGGCAGCGGGCGGGGCGCCAAGTGGCGCGCCACCTCCCGGCAGGGGGCTGGGGGCTGACGCCCCACCCGACGTCAGCCAGTCCTCGCGAGAAGCCCGAGCTGATCGGGGCACGCTGCATGAAGAGGAGCCGAAGATCGAAGCCAACCAGCTGCTGTCTATGAGCAAAGTAGGGGTCCTGGGCACGCCCACCAGGCTCCACGCCAGACCGTGGGGGAGGAGTGACAAAGCCGCAGGCTCAGCGCGCCGCGAAGGCGGAGATGCACCCCCAACCGACCCTGCTCCAGGGGCGGTAAGCAGACCAGGAACGCTCAAGGCCGATGGAGGAGTCAAGGAAGGAGGAGGCCGTTTCTCAGGAGGCGCAGCCGCCTCGACGGAAGGAGCCCTGAAGAACTGACGTCAGGAGATGAAAAACAGCACACAAGGAGCCACAGCGGTATGATACTTACACGTCAACGGCGATGTACTTCCTCCGTTTCAGCGGTCCAAAGATGTTGATGCCGCTGGGGCATCCTTTCCTCTTGCGGAGCTCCTCGAAGTCCACACAAAGACGACCGAAACACTCGACGTGACGGCCGGTGCGCAGCGGGGCCGAAGAAGAGCTCGGAAGGATATCTTCAGGGGTGCCCGGTTGCGGCAAACAGCTGGGCACCGTTTCACCACGACCTCCCGAGGCTCCTGGAGCCTTGGCCTCGGGAGTCGCATGCTGCGTCTCCTCAGCAACCGACGCCTCAGGAGGGGGTGGCAGGCTCCTGAGGAATATGCCCCAGGATCCCCACTCGGCACTTGCTCCTCAGCACTCGAGCCACCGGCCTCCGCCGGAGCTCGCCCACCTGCACCGTCGCTTGGGGCAAGCTCAGCACTAGGGGCAAGGAGGGAACCACAACGACGGGGTTCTCACAAGGCCCCTCCAGGCCGATCGGCAGCGGCCCCCACTCGTCAAAAGGAGGCATGTTCTCTGCAAATTCATCCTTGTTCTTGCAGCGGTACAGTAAGCAATTCTTCCCAGGTAGTTCGGCCGGCAAAGGGACAGCCGTCAGGACCTTGAGCACTGTCTGCCGCGTCCCGAGAAGGAGCCCAAACTCTTGAAACCTCATGTGGTCCTGGCTATGGAGCAAGGTCCACATTGGGCGACAATGGCGCTAAAGCGGAGCAACCCGGCGCTTGACGAATTCCTTCACCACCATCGGCGCGGTCACTCCATGATCCTTCAGCAACCTCAACCTGAGCCAGACGTGGGCAAGGCCGGGGCTCATGAGCCGCTGATGGCTCCAGCCGGAGTTAGGAACAGCGGGCCCCGACGGAGCCTGAAGCAGAGGACTGAGCACGCCGGCATCAATGAACACCCATCGTGTCCGGAATTCGCTCGTGGGTGGAGGAAGCTCAAAGTCGATCCCCTCGCCCGCCGTCGCATCCACGGCATGGAAGCTCACGCATCCCGAGCTTTGTTGGGGGTCGATCAGATGCAATGAGAAGAAATGGCGAAGGAGGGCCACAGAACTGGCTATGCCAGCCATGGCTTCGCACACGAAGGCGAAGACGGCGAGAAGAGTCACAGACTGAGGGTCGAGATGCAGCATGTGGATCTGATAATATTCAAGCACCTCATTGAAGAAGGCGGAGAAGGAGGAATCAGGCCAGCCCAGAGGGCATCTATGAAGATTGGGACTTTGGTGGCCGCCTGAGCCGTGCGAGTGCGAGACGCAGGCCAGGCCACCGTCTCCCCCCACTCGTTGAAGCTGGAAGCAAGCATCGGGCGCACCTTGTCCATGGCCTCGTCGTTGAGCACCCGAGACCGGCCAAGCGCCGGCGCAAAGGACGGAGGCACAGCAGGCAGAGATAGAGGTCTCTTCCCCTTTTCAACTTGTTTCGGCGCCATAGCGATGAAGCAGGGGAAGCGCAAGTCAGATTGGAGAAGAGAAACAGAGTCTCGAGGAAGCAGGGAGATTGGGGAAGCAAGGCACAGACGACGGAGGAATAACTGTGTGGGCCGCGGGGGCCGCATAGCTAGGCATAACTGTGCTACTTGGCATATTTCAATGTAACTCTTCTTAATTGTGGTATGAATATTCAGATCCGAAAGATTCAAGACAAAAGTTCATATTGACATAAAAATAATAATACTTCAAGCATACTAACTAAGCAATTATGTCCTCTCAAAATAACATGGCCAAAGAAAGTTCATCCCTACAAAATCATATAGTTTAGTCATGCTCCATTTTCGTCACACAAGAATGCTCTCATCATGCACAACCCCGATGAAAAGCCAAGCAATTGTTTCATACTTTAGTAATCTCAAACTTATAAACCTTCACGCAATACATGAGCGCGAGCCATGGACATAGCACTATGGGTGGAATAGAATATAATGATGGGGGTTATGTGGAGAAGATAAAAAAGGAGAAGGTCTCACATCAACGAGGCTAATCAACGGGCTATGGAGATGCCCATCAATTGATGTTAATGCAAGGAGTAGGGATTGCCATGCAACGGATGCACTAGAGCTATAAATGTATGAAAGCTCAACAAAAGAAACTAAGTGGATGTGCATCCAACTTGCTTGCTCACGAAGACCTAGGGCATTTGAGGAAGCCCATCGTTGGAATATACAAGCCAAGTTCTATAATGAAAAATTCCCACTAGTATATGAAAGTGACAACATATGGAACTCTCTATCTGAAAAACATGGTGCTACTTTGAAGCACAATATATGAGACTCGCTATATGAAGAACATGGTGCTACTTTGAAGCACAAGTGTGTAAAAAGAGATAGTAACATTGCCCCTTTTTATTTCCTTTTTTGGGCCTTCTTTTTTTTCTTTGCCCTTTTTTTGGAACAATGCTCTAGAAAATGATGATCATCACACTTTTATTTATTTACAACTCAATGATCACAACTCGATACTAGAACAAAGTATGACTCTATATGAATGCCTCCGGCGGTGTACCAGGATATGCAATGAACCAAGAGTGACATGTATGAAAGAATTATGAACGGTGGCTTTGCCACAAATACTATATCAACTACATGATCATGCTAAGCAATATGACAATGATGAATGTGTCATGAAGAACGGTATGGTGGAAAGTTGCATGGCAATATATCTCGGAATGGCTATGGAAATGCCATAATAGGTAGGTATGGTGGCTGTTTTGAGGAAGATATAGGGAGGTCTATGTGTGAAAGAGCGTATCATATCACGGGGTTTGGATGCACTGGCGAAGTTTGCACCAACTCTCAATGTGAGAAAGGGCAATGCACGGTACCGAAGAGGCTAGCAATGATGGAAGGGTAAGAGTGCGTATAATCCATGGACTCAACATTAGTCATAAAGAACTCACATACTTATTGCAAAAATCTACAAGCCATCAAAAACCAAAGCACTACGCGCATGCTCCTAGGGGATAGATTGGTAGGAAAAGACCATCGCTCGTCCCCGACCGCCACTCATAAGGAGGACAATCAAATAACACCTCATGTTTCAAATTTGTTACATAACGTTTACCATACGTGCATGCTACGGGACTTGCAAACTTCAACACAAGCATTTCTCAAATTCACAACTACTCAACTAGCACGACTTTGATATTATCACCTCCATATCTCAAAACTATTATCAAGCATCAAAATTTTCTTAGTATTCAACGCACTCAAAAGAAAGTTTTACAAATCTTGAATACCAAGCATATTATTATTAAGCAAATTACCATGCTATTTAAGACTCTCAAAATAATCTAAGTGAAGCATGAGAGATCAATAGTTTCTTTAAAACAAATCCACCACCGTGCTCTAAAAGATATAAGTGAAGTACTAGAGAAAAACTATCAAGCTCAAAAGATATAAGTGAAGCACACAGAGCAAAACTATCAAGCTCAAAAGATATAAGTGAAGCACATAGAGTATTCTAACAAATTCCAATTCATGTATGGCTCTCTCAAAAGGTGTGTACAGCAAGGATGATTGTGGTAAACTAACAAGCAAAGACACAAATAATACAAGGCGCTCCAAGCAAAACACATATCATGTGGTGAATAAAAATATAGCTCCAAGTAAAGTTACCGATGGAAGTGGATTTAAAGAGGGATGCCTTCCGGGGCATCCCCAAGCTTCGAATTTTTGGTGTCCTTGGATTATCTTGGGGGTTCCATGGGAATCCCCAAGCTTAGGCTCTTGCCACTCCTTGTTCCATAATCCATCCAAAAAATATCACCCAAAACTTGAAAACTTCACAACACAAAACTCAACAGAAATCTCGTAAGCTCCGTTAGCGAAAGAAAACAAAAGACCACTTCAAGGTACTGTAATGAACTCATTCTTTATTTATATTGGTGTTAAACCTACTGTATTCCAACTTCTCTATGGATCATAAACTATTTTACTAGCCATAGATTCATCAAAATAAGCAAACAACACACGAAAAACAGAATCTGTCAAAAACAGAACAGTCTGTAGTAATCTGTAACTAACGCAAACTTCTGGAACTCCAAAAATTCAGAAAAAATAGGAAGACCTAGGAAATTTGTTTATTGATCAGCATCAATTGGAATCACTATTTTATCACGTTCTGGTGATTTTTAACAATTGTTTTCGTGAACCAAAAGTTTCTGGAAATTACAGCAAGATCAAATAACTATTATCCAAGAAGATCCTATAGGTTTAACTTGGCACAAACACTAATTAAAAAATAAAACCACATCTAAACAGAAGGTAGATGGATTATTTATTCCTAAATAGAAACGAAAACAAAAAACTAAAAATAAAATTGGGTTGCCTCCCAACAAGCGCTATCGTTTAACACCCCTAGCTAGGCATAAAAGCAAGGATAGATCTAGGTATTGCCATCTTTGGTAGGCAATCCATAAGCGGCTCTCATGATAGATTCATATGGTAATTTTATTTTCTTTCTAGGGAAGTGTTCCATGCCTTTCTTTAATGGAAATTGGAATCTAATATTCCCTTCCTTCACATCAATAATTGCACCAATCGTTCTAAGGAAAGGTCTACCAAGAATAATAGGACGTGAAGGATTACAATCTATATCAAGAACGATAAAGTCTACGGGCACATAATTACTATTTGCAACAATAAGAACATCATTAATTATTCCCATAGGTTTCTTAATAGTGGAATCCGCAAGGTGCAAGTTTAGAGAGCATTCATCAAAATCACGGAAATCTAGCAAATCACACAAAGTTTTGGGAATAGTGGAAACACTAGCACCCAAATCACATAAAGCATAAAATTCATGATCCTTAATCTTAATTTTAATAGTTGGTTCCCACTCAAGTTTTCTAGGGATAGAGACTTCCAACTCAAGTTTTTCCTCATAAGATTGCATCAAGGCATCAACGATATGTTTAGTAAACGCTTTATTTTGACTAAAAGCATGCGGAGAATTTAGCACGGATTGCAACAAGGAAATACAATCAATTAAAGAGCAACTTTCATAATTAAATTCCTTGAGATCCAAAATAGTGGGCTTAGTAACATCTAAGGTTTTACTTTCTTTAATCCAACTTTTATCAATTTTAGCATAATCTAAAAGCTCCGAATTTTTAGAACGCCTTCTAGGTAAAGGTGACTCGTATTCAATCTCAACATTATCAAGATTCATATTGCAAAACAAGGATTTAATGGGAGACACATCAATAACTTTTAGATCTTCATCTTGATTTTCATGGAAATTGGAAGAACATGCTTTAATAAAGGCATCTTTCATAGCACACATCCTAGCGGTTCTTTCCTTGCACTCATCAATGGAAATTCTCATGGCTTTGAGAGACTCATTGATATCATGCTTAGGAGGAATAGATCTAAGCTTTAAAGAATCAACATCAAGAGAAATTCTATCAACGTTCCTAGCCAATTCATCAACTTTAAGTAATTTCTCTTCAAGCAAAGAATTAAAATTCTTTTGTGAATTCATAAACTCTTTAACACTATTCTCAAATTCAGAGGGCATCTTATTAAAATTTCCATAAGAGTTGTTGTAGGAATTTCCATAATTATTAGAAGGATTACTAGGATAAGGCCTAGGATTAAAATTCCCTCTATATGCGTTGTGACCAAAATTATTCCTACCAACAAAATTCACATCCATAGATTCATTATTATTCTCAATCAAAGTAGACAAAGGCATATCATTAGGATCAGAAGAAACACTCTTAGCAGCAAATAATTTCATAAGTTCATCCATCTTTCCACTCAAAACATTGATTTCTTCTATCGCATGCACTTTTTTATTGGTAGATCCTTCAGTGTGCCATTGAGAATAATTGACCATAGTATTATCTAGGAGTTTAGTAGCATCTCCTAAAGTGATTTCCATAAAAGTGCCTCCCGCGGCCGAATCTAAAAGGTTTCTAGAAGCAAAATTCAATCCGGCATAAATTTTTTGTATAATCATCCACAAGTTCAAACCATGAGTAGGGCAATTATGTATCATTAATTTCATTCTCTCCCAAGCTTGTGCAACATGTTCATGATCAAGTTGCTTAAAATTCATAATATCGTTCCTAAGAGAGATGATCTTAGCGGGAGGAAAATACTTAGAGATAAAATCATCTTTGCACTTGTTCCAAGAATCAATACCATTTTTAGGCAAAGACGAAAACCAAGCTTTAGCACGATCTCTAAGCGAAAAAGGAAATAGCTTCAATTTAACAACATCATTGTCAACATCTTTCTTCTTTTGCATATCACACAAATCCACGAAGCTATTTAAATGAGTAGCGGCATCTTCACTAGGAAGGCCGGCGAATTAATTTTTCATAACGAAATTCAACAAAGCAGTATTGATTTCACAAGATTCAGTATTGGCAAGAGGAGCAATCGGAGTGCTAAGGAAATCATTATTGTTGGTATTGGTAAAGTCACACAACTTGGTATTATCTTGATCCATAGTGACAAGCAAGCAATCCAACACACGAGCAAACAGAAAGAGGCAAGCGAAAAAGAGAGGAGGAGATTGGGAAAGAGAGGGCGAATAAAACGGCAAGGGTGAAGTGGGGGAGAGGAAAACGAGAGGCAAATGGCAAATAATGTAATGCGAGAGATAAGGGATTGTGATGGGTACTGGGTATGCTGAATTTTGCGTAGACTCCCCGGAAACGGGGCCAAAAATCCTTCTTGCTACGTCTTGAGCTTGCATTGGTTTTCCCCGAAGAGGAGAGGATGATGCAACAGAGTAGCATAATATTTCCCTTAGTTTTTGAGAACCAAGGTATCAATCCAGTAGGAGGCCACGCGCAAGTCCCTCGTACCTACACAAAACAAATAGCTCCTCGCAACCAACGCGAATAGGGGTTGTCAATCCCTTCACGGTCACTTACGAGAGTGAGATTTGATAGAGATGATAGATAATATTTTTGGTATTTTTGGTATAAAGATGCAAAGTAAAATAAAAAGGCAAAGTAAAGAGCAAAGCAATAATAAAGCGTAGGAAGATTAATATGATGAAAATAGGCCCGGGGGCCATAGATTTCACTAGTGGCTTCTCTCAAGAGCATAGGTATTTTACGGTGGGTGAGCAATTCATGTTGAGCAATTGTGACAGAATTGAGCATAGTTATGAGAATATCTAGGTATGATCATGTATATAGGCATCACGTCCGAGACAAGTAGACCGACTCGTGCTGCATCTACTCTGTGAATCCACTCATCGACCGCTATCCGGCATGCATCTAGAGTATTAAGTTAATGAAAAGCAGTAACGCCTTAAGCAAGATGACATGATGTAGAGGAATAAATTCATGAAATATGATAAATACCCCATCTTGTTATCCTCGATGGCAACAATACAATACGTGCCTTGCTGCCCCTCATCCTTTGGGAAAGGACACTGCAAGATTGAACCCAAAGCTAAGAACTTCTCCCCATTGCAAGAACTACCAATCTAGTTGGCCAAACCAAACGGATAATTCGAAGAGACTTGCAAAGATAACTCAATCATACATAAAAGAATTCAGGAAAGATTCAAATATTGCTCATAGATAATCTTGATTATAAAACCACAATTCATCGATCTCAATAAACACACCGCAAAAAGAAGATTACATCGAATAGATCTCCACGAGAGAGGGGGAGAACATTGTATTGAGATCCAAAAAGAGAGAAGAAGCCATCTAGCTACTAACTATGGACCCGAAGGTCTAAGGTAAACTACTCACACTTCATCGGAGAGGCTATGATGTTGATGTAGAAGCCCTCCATGGTGGAATCCCTTTCCGGCGAAGCTCCGGAACAGGCCCCAAGATGGGATCTCGTGGATACAGGAAGTTGCGGTGGTGGAATTAGGTTTTTGGCTCCGTGTCGATCTGTTGGGGAAGTGCGTGGGTATATATAGGAGGAAGAAGTACGTCGGTGGAGCTCCGAGGGGCCCATGAGGCAGGGGGCGCGCCCTAGGGGGGGCGCCCTCCACCCTCGTGACCGCCTCGTGGCTTTCTTGACGGAGGGTCCAAGTCTCCTGGGTCTTATCCGTTGAGAAAATCACGTTCCCAAAGATTTCATTCCGTTTGGACTCCGTTTGATATTCCTTTTCTTCGAAACACTGAAATAGGCAAAAAACAACAATTCTGGGCTGGGCCTCCGGTTAATAGGTTAGTCCCAAAAGTAATATAAAAGTGGAAAATAAAGCCCAATATAGTCCAAAACAATAGATAATATAGCATGGAGCAATCAAAAATTATAGATACGTTGGAGACGTATCAGTACGCATCAGCTTAGTAGGCCCACAAGTCAACCACCAAATTTGCCGGGTCCCAGCTGTCATTAGGAGGAATAGTTTTTTTCGCATAACAAGGAGGCACTTCCTTCCGTGCGAAGATACAGCCGGTGGGTCCCAGCTGTCAGTAGGAGCAATCAATTTTTCGCGTAATAAGGAGGCACTTGCCTGTGTGGGTCCCTACTGTTAGCCTCTCCACTTACATTCCTCTTCCGATGGCTGTTGTTTGTTGACCATGTTGACCACGCCGCGCCGAGAGCACCAACATGGTGGACGACGACGAGGCCCAAGAAGGGAACGACCCGAAGCCAGCAAAGCCACAACAGCGGATGCCCATGCTGAGGGGAGTGAGAAGGCTGACTGGTCGGTTGCGGGGTGAGGCTGTCGTCGCCAGAATCTTGTCGGGGTTAGCCTCTATCCCCCGGTGAGACACAAAGAAGCCTAGTAGCTTGCCGGAGGGAACGCCAAACGCACATTTCTCAGGGTTCAACTTCAAGGTGATCTTGCACAAATTTGCAAAGGTCTCTTCTAGGTCTTGAATGAGTGTTGATCTGTCCTTGGCCTTGACCACTATGTCATCCATGTAAGCTTCGATGTTCCTATGCAACTGTGGCTCAAAACCAATTTGCACTACCCTTGCAAAAGATGACCCATCGCTTTTTAACCCGAAGGTCATCCGCACAAAGCAGTACGTGCCGCATGGGGTAATAAACGCGGTCTTCTCCTCGTCCTCCTTGGACATAAATATCTGATGGTATCCAGAGTATGCATCCAAGAAGGAAAGCAAATCGCACCCGGAAGTGGAATCCACAATCTGGTCGATGCATGACAAGGGGAACGGGTCCTTCGGGCATGCTTTATTCAGATATGTGAAGTCTATGCAAAGCCTCAATTTCTCATTTGCCTTGTGCATCACTACCGGGTTTGCCAACCAAGTCAAATGCAACACTCCTTTGACCAAACCAGCTCCTTCAAGTTTCTTGATTTCCTCGGCAATGAACTGCTGCCGTTCCAAAGCTTGCTTTCTGACATTCTGCTTGACGGGTCGAGCATGAGGGAAGACAGCTAGGTGGTGCTCGATTACCTCCCTGGGAACGCCGGGGATGTCGGATGGTTGCCAAGCAAACACATCTACATTTGCCCGCAGGAAGGCAACGAGTGCGCTTTCCTATTTGTCATCAAGGGTGGAGCTGATGGTGAATGTACCACCAGCGCCAGCCAGCCCTTTCGGGACCTTCTTTATAGCAGGTAATGCAACCTTGGACCTTTTGCTAGTGGAGCTCTCCGGCAAATCATCGACGGGCGCGGCGCACTCCGGAGAGGTGCGCTTCCCGGATTCCTTGCTGGTATCCCCGCTAGCCTTCTTTCCTTTCTTACTCTCCTTGGCGGGAGCTGTAGCTTCCGCGGCCTCGGCAACGACCGCGTCCCGGTCCATCTTATCCATGCAAATGATTGCATCTTTCTTGTCTGATGGGATGGAGATGACGCCCATTGGCCCCGGCATTTTCAGCGTGTTGTAGGCGTAGCGAGATGCTGCCATGAACTTTGCCAGAGCTGGACGACCAAGAATCCCATTGTACGGCAGAGGGAGATCAACCACATCAAACACAACCTTCTCGGTCCGGTAGTTCAGCTCTCCACCAAATGTCACTGGTAGCGTAATCTTCCCCTTAGGACGACTCCTGCCGGGGTTGATTCCTTGAAACATGCCAGTAACTTTGAGTTCGTCATTTGATATTTGCAATTTGCTGATTACCTTGGGGGAGATCAGATTGTACCCTACCCCACCGTCAACTAATATCTTTGTGACCTTGAGGTTGCGGATTGTTGGTGAAACCAACAATGGCAAGCACCCTAACTCCATTGTGCGGTCAGGGTGGTCCTCTTCGTTGAAGATGATGGGCATGTAGGACCACTTGAGCGGCTTCCGGGAACCTACTGCGGGCTCTACGACATTGACTTCACGCGCCCACTGTTTTAGCTGACGGTGAGAGGAGTGCAAAGATGCACCTCCGTCAATGCATAGGGCCTCGGTGGCTTTCTGGAACTCCTGCTCATTGGTTTCTTCGTCATCCCCTCCATCAGTTTCATCATCATCTTCCTTTTTCTCATGGCCTCTAGGGGTCTCTCTGGCTGTTGGGGAGCCTTGCCGCGGAGATTGCCTCTGTTGCCGCGGCCCTTCTTGCCAGCACCTTCTTGATCCTTCTCCTTGTCGCGCTTCTCATACTCAGCTTTCTGCTTTTTGACGAGTTGCTCGACTTGATGACACTCTTGGAGATCATGGCCCTTGTCCAGTGGATTTTGCAGCACGGCCCATCTATCTTCCTGGCTTTTTCGGTTGCCGCAGCCTCCCGGCAATCAGCACAGGCGGCAACTTCCTTACCGGGGCTCTGCTCTTGGACTTCTTGCCGGTACTCGACGTACCAGAACCCTCCACAGCCAGTACCACTTTCTCCTTGTGCATCTTGTTGTGCTTCTTATTCTTCCTCTTCGGGTTAGTGGCACCATCGTCGTCTTCTGGGTCAACTTTGACGCCATCTACTTCTCCGGGAAGTCGCCTCCCTTCCTCGACACAGGCACACTTATACGCCAAGGTGTAGAGCTATTCACAGTCTTGAGTAACCGAACGTTCATCTTGGAACGTATCCTCCTGTTGCGCACATTGGACTAGAACGTGGCAATGACTGCTGCCGGGTGGATATCTGGAATGTTCATGTGTACCTGGCTAAACCTTTGCATATATTTCCGCAGATTCTCCCCTTCCTTCTGCGGAAGGAGCTGCAAGTCACTGGGCCGTCCTGGCTCTTGATGGCCGCCCATGAAAGCACCAACAAACTCATTGCACAGGTATGCCCAGGACCCAATGGAATTTTCTGGCAGGTGCATCAGCCACGACCTCACGTTTGGCTTGAGTGCCAAAGGGAAGTAGTTAGCGAACACCTTTTCATCTCTTCCCCCAGCGGCTTGAACAACAATGGTGTAGATGCTCAAGAACTCTGCCGGGTCCAGTCTTCCATCATATTTTCCCTGTATTTCTGGCTTGAAAACGCGAGCAGATTGCCAATGGACTTGCCGCAGCTCGCGAGTGAAGGCGGGGCACCCAACCTCGAAAGGCAAGTACCCTCCTTTGCTAGGTGTGGGTTCGTCAATGCTACCTCTTGAGCATGCGTTGGCTTTCCCTTGAAGAGGAAAGGGTGATGCAGTAAAGTAGCGTAAGTATTTCCCTCAATTTTGAGAACCAAGGTATCAATCCAGTAGGAGACAATGCTCAAGTCACCTAGTACCTCCACAAACAATCAAGAACCTTGCAACCAACACGATAAAGGGGTTGTCAATCCCTTCACGGTCACTCGCAAAAGTGAGATCTAATAAAGATAGTAAAGTAAATATTTTTGGTATTTTTGTTGTATAGATTGAAAAGTAAAGATTGCAAAATAAAGGAACAATGAGAGAAATTGGCAAGTTAACAGGAAACTAATATGATGTAAAATAGACCTGGGGACCATAGGTTTCACTAGTGGCTTCTCTCAAGATAGCACGTATTACGATGGTTGAACAAATTACTACCGAGCAATTGATAGAAAAGCGCATAGTTATGAGAATATATAAGGCAGTGATCATGAATATAGGCATCACATCTGTGTCAAGTAGATCGAAACGATTCTGCATCTACTACTATTACTCCACACATCGACCGCTATCCAACATGCATGTAGAGTATTAAGTTCATAAGAACTGAGTAACGCATTAAGCAAGATGACATGATGTAGAGGGATAAACTCAAGCAATATGATATAAACCCCATCTTTTTATCCTCGATGGCAACAATAAAATACGTGCCTTGCTGCCCCTCATCCTTTGGGAAAGGACACCGCAAGATTGAACCCAAAGCTAAGCACTCCTCCCATTGCAAGAAAGATCTATCTAGTAGGCCAAACTAAACCGATAATTCGAAGAGACTTGCAAAGATATCAAATCATGCATATAAGAATTCAGAGAAGAACCAAATAATATTCATAGATAATCTTGTTCATAAATCCACAATTCATCGGATCTCGGCAAACACACCGCAAAAGAGTATTACATCGAATAGATCTCCAAGAACATCGAGGAGAACTTTGTACTGAGAACCAAAGAGAGAGAATAAGCCATCTAGCTAATAACTATGGAACCGAAGGTCTGTGGTAAACTACTTACGCTTCATCAGAGAGGCTATGGTGTTGATGTAGAAGCCCTCCATGATCGATTCCCCCTCCGGCAGATCGCCGGAAAAGGCCCCAAGATGGGATCTCAAGGGTACAGAAGGTTGCGGCGGTGGAAAAGTGGCTTCGTGGCTCCCCTTATGTTTTGAGGGTATAAGAGTATATGTAGGCAAAAGAAGTACGTCGGTGGATCTTCATGGGGCCCACAAGGGTGGAAGCGCTGAAGGAAATATGCCCTAGAGGCAATAATAAAGTTATTATTTATTTCCTTATTTCATGATAAATGTTTATCATTCATGCTAGAATTGTATTAACCGGAAACATAATACATGTGTGAATACATAGACAAACATAGTGTCACTAGTATGCCTCTACTTGACTAGCTCGTTAAATCAAAGATGGTTAAGTTTCCTAGCCATAGACATGAGTTGTCATTTGATTAACGGGATCACATCATTAGGAGAATGATGTGATTGACTTGACCCATTCCGTTAGCCTAGCACTTGATCGTTTAGTATGTTGCTATTGCTTTCTTCATGACTTATACATGTTCCTGTAACTATGAGATTATGCAACTCCTGTTTACCGGAGGAACACTTTGTGTGCTACCAAAGCGTCACAACGAATGGCGAGTGATTATAAAGGAGTACTACAGGTGTCTCCAAAGGTACATGTTGGGTTGGCGTATTTCGAGATTAGGTTTTGTCACTCTGATTGACGGAGAGGTATCTTTGGGCCCTCTCGGTAATGCACATCACTATAAGCCTTGCAAGCAATGTAGCTAATGAGTTAGTTACGGAATGATGCATTACGTAAGCGAGTAAAGAGACTTGCCGATGTGAGATTGAACTAGGTATTGGATACCGACGATCGAATCTCGGCCAAGTAACATACCGATGACAAAGGGAACAAAGTATGTTGTTATGCGGTTTGACCGATAAAGATCTTCGTAGAATATGTAGGAGCCAATATGGGCATCCAGGTTCCGCTATTGGTTATTGACCAAGAATAGTTCTAGGTCATGTCTACATAGTTCTCGAACCCGTAGGGTCCGCACGCTTAAGGTTTCGATGGCGGTTATATTATGAGTTTATGAGTTTTGATGTACCGAAGGAGTTCGGAGTCCCGGATGAGATCGGGGACATGACGAGGAGTCTCGAAATGGTCGAGACGTAAAGATCGATATATTGGACGACTATATTCGGAGTTCGGAAAGGTTCGAATGATTCGGGTATTTTTGAGTCTGGGAGAGTTACGGGAATTCGCCGGGAGAAGTATTGGGCCTTATTGGGCCCTGCGGGAAAGAGAGAGGGGCTGCCTAGGGCAGGCCGCGCCCAAGGCCTAGTCCGAATTGGACTAGGGGAGGGCCGCACCTTCTTCCCTTCCCTTCCTTCTCTCCTACTCCTACTAGGAAAGGAGGAGTCCTACTCCCGGTGGGAGTAGGACTCCCCCTTGCGCCCCTCCTAGGCCGGCCACCTCCTCCTTGCTCCTTTATATACAGGCGGGGGCACCCCATGACAGACAAGTTGATCTACGGATCGTTCCTTAGCCGTGTCACGGTGCCCCTCCACCATATTCCACTTCGGTCATATCGTCATGGAGCTTAGGCGAAGCCTAGCCGATGAAGTCATATCGTCATGAGCTTAGGCGAAGCCTGCGTCGGTGGAGCATCATCATCTCACTACGCCCGTCATCTTGTGGAACTCATCCCCGACGCTTTGCTTTGGATCGGAGCCCGGGATCGTCATCGAGCTGAGCGTGTCTTTGAACACGGAGGTGCCGTCACGTTCGGTACTTGGATTGGTCGGATCGTGAAGGCGTCTGACTACATCAACCGCGTTGTTATAACGCTTCCGCTTTCGGTCTCACGAGTGCGTGGGACAGACCTCTCCCTCTCGTTGCTATGCCATCACCATGGTCTTGTGTGTGCGTAGGAAATTTTTGAAATTACTACGTTCCCCAACAAAGTGGCATCCGAGCCTGGTTTTATGCGTTGATGTCATATGCACGAGTAGAACACAAGTGAGTTGTGGGCAATATAAGTCATCTTGCTTACCGGCATGTCATACTTTGGTTGCGGTATTGTGAGATGAAGCGGCCGGACCGACATTACGCAGACGCTTACGCCGAGACTAGTTTCACCGCTTGAGCACTAGTTGCTTAAAGGTGACCGTGGTGTCAGTTTCTCTCACTTTAGTTGAACCGAGTGTGGCTACGCCCGGTCCTTGCGAAGGTTAAAACATCACCAACTTGACAAACTATCGTTGTGGTTTTGATGCATAGGTAAGAACGGTTCTTGCTCAGCCCGTAGCAGCCACGTAAAACTTGCAACAACAAAGTAGAGGACGTCTAACTTGTTTTTGCGGGGCATGTTGTGATGTGATGTGGTCAAGACGTGATGCTATATTTTATTGTATGAGATGATCATGTTTTGTAACCGAGTTATCGGCAATCGGCAGGAGCCATATGGTTGTCGCTTTATTGTATGAAATGCAACGCCATGTAATTGCTTTACTTTATCACTAAGCGATGGCGATAGTCGTAGAAGCAATAGTTGGCGAGGCGACAACGATGCTACGATGGAGATCAAGGTGTCGCGCCCGGTGGCGATGGTGATCATGGCGGTGCTTGGCGATGGAGATCACTAGCACAAGATGATGATGACCATATCATATCACTTATATTGATTGCATGTGATGTTTATCCTTTATGCATCTTATCTTGCTTTGATTGTCGGTAGCATTTTAAGATGATCTCTCACTAAAATTATCAAGAAGTGTTCTCCACGAGTATGCACCGTTGCCAAAGTTCGTAGTACCCGGACACCACGTGATGATCGGGTGTGATAAGTTCTCGTCCATCTACAACGGTGCAAAACAGTTGCACACGCAGCGGAATACTCGAGTTAAACTTGGCGGAGCCTAGCATATAATGAGATATGGCCTCGGAACACGGAGACCGAAAGGTCGGCGTGAATCATATAGTAGATATGATCAACATAGTGATGTTCACCATTGAAACTACTCCATCTCACGTGATGATCGGACATGGTTTAGTTGATTTGGATCACGTAATCACTTAGATGACTAGTGAGATGTCTACTAAGTGGGAGTTCTTAAGTAATATGATTAATTGAACTTTAATTTATCATGAACTTAGTCCTGGTAGTATTTTGCAAATTATGTTGTAGATCAATAGCTCGCGTTGTTGCTTCCCTATGCTTTTATATGTTTGTTTTGATATGTTCCTAGAAAATTGTATTAAAAATGTTAGTAGCAATGATGCGGATTGGATCCGTGATCTGAGGTTTATCCTCATTGCTGCCTGAAGAATTATGTCCTTAATGCACCGCTAGGTGACAGACCTAATGCGGGAAGCGGAATCTGCACGTTATGAGCGTTTGGCTAGCTCAATATGAGCGGAATCTGAGCGTTATGAATGTTTGGTGGCTCGATATGATGACTACTTGATAGTTTAGTGCACCATGCTTAACGGCTTAGAATCGGGACTTCAAAGATGTTTTGAGCGTCATGGACCATATAAGATGTTCCAGGAATTGAAGTTAATATTTCAAGCAAATACCGAGTTGAGAGATATGAAGTCTCCAACAAGTTCTATAGCTAAAAGACGGAGGAGAATCGCTCAACTAGTGAGCATGTGCTCAGATTGTCCGAATACTTCAATCGCTTGAATCAAGTGGGAGTTAATCTTCCGGATAAGATAGTGATTGACGTAATTCTCTAGTCACCATCACTAAGTTAGTAAGAACTTCGTGATGAACTATAGTATGCAAGGGATGACGAAAAGGATTCTCAAGCTCTTGGCGATGCTAAAATCGGCGAAGGTAGAAATCAAGAAAAACATCAAGTGTTGATGATTGACAAGACCACTAGTCTCAAGGAAAAGGGCAAAGGAAGAAGGGGAACTTCAAGAAGAACGGCAAGCAAGTTCTTTGCTCGAGTGAAGAAGCCCAAGTCTGGACCTAAGCCTGAGACTAAGTGCTTTTGCTACAATGGAACTGGTCACTAGAAGCGGAACTACCCCAAGTATTTGGCGGATAAGAAGGATGGCAAAATGAACAAAGGTATATTTGATATATAGGTTATTGATGTGTATTTTACTAGTGTTTATAGTAGCCCCTGAGTATTTGATACTTGTTCGGTTGCTAAGATTAGTAACTCGAAATAGGAGTTACAGAATAAACAGAGACTAGTTGAAGGGGAAGTGATGATGAGTGTTGGAAGTAGTTCCAAGATTGATATGATCATCATCACACACTCCCTATACTATCGAGATTAGTGTTTATAGTAGCCCACAGTATTTGATACTTGTTAGGTTGCTAAGATTAGTAACTTCGAAACAGGAGTTACTGAGAATAAGCGAAACTAGTTGAAGGGCGATGTGATGAGTGTTGGAAGTAGTTCCAAGATTGATATGATCATCATCGCACACTCCCTATACTATCGGGATTAGTGTTGAACCTAAATAAATGTTATTTGGCGTTTGCGTTGAGCATGGATATGATTTGATCATGTTTATTGCAATACGGTTATTCATGTAAGTTAGAGAAAAATTATTGTTACATTTACATGAATAAAACCTTCTATGGTCATACACCCAATGAAAATGGTTTGTTGGATCTCGATCGTGTGATACACATATTCATAATATTGAAACCAAAAGATGTAAAGTTAATAATGATAGTGCGATTTATTTGTGGCACTTGCCGTTTGGGGTCATATCGGTGTAAAGCGCATGAAGAAACTCCATAAAGATGGATTTTCGAAATCACTTGGTTATGAATCGTTTGATGCTTGCGAACCGTGCCTTTTGGACAAGATGACTGAAACTCCGTTGTTCGGAACAATGGAGCGAGCAACAAACTTGTTGGAAATAATACATCTTGATGTATGCGATCCAATGAGTGTTGATGCTCGTGGCAAATATCGTTATTTTCGACCTTCACAAGATGATTTGAGCAGATATGGGTATATCTACTTGATGAAACATAAGTGTGAAATAGTTGAAAGGTTCAAAGAATTTTAGAGTGAAGTGGAAAATCATCGTAACAAGAAAATAAAGTTTCTGCGATCTGATCGTGGAGAGGAATATTTGAGTTCTGAGTTTGGTCTTCAATTAAAACAATGTGAAATAGTTTCACAGCTCACGCCACTGGAACACCACAACGTTATGGTGTGTCCGAACGTCGTAACCGCACTTTATTGGATATAGTGCGATCTATGATGTCTCTTACAGATTTACCAATATAGTTTTGGGGTTATGCATTAGAGACAGCTGCATTCACATTAAAAGGGCACCATCTAAATACGTTGAGACGACACCGTATGAACTATGGTTTAGCAGTAAACCTAAGCTGTCGTTTCTTAAAGCTTGGAGTTGCGATGCTTATATGAAAAGGTTTCAACCTGATAAGCTCGAACCCAAATCGGAAAAGTGCGTCTTCATAGAATACCCAAAAGTAACTATTGGGTACACCTTCTATCACTGATCCGAAGGCAAGTTATTCGTTGCTAAGATGGATCCTTTCTAGAGAAGAAGTTTCTCTCGAAAGAAGTGAGTGGGAGAAAAGTAGAACTTGATGAGGTAATTGTACCTTCTCCCAGTTGGAAAGTAGTTCATCACGTAAATCAGTTCGGTGATTCCTACACCAATTAGTGAGGAAGTTAGTGATGATGATCATAAAACTTCAGATCAAGTTGCTACCAAACCTCGTAGGTCTTCCAGAGTAAGATCCGCACTGAGTAGTACGGTAATCATATTCGGAAGTCATGTTACTAGACCATGATGAACCTACGAACTATGAGAAAGCGATGATGAGCCCAGATTCAGCGAAATGGCTTGAGGCCATGAAATCTGAGATAGGATCCATGTATGAGAACAAAGTATGGACTTTGGTTGACACCTTTCGATCAGCAAGTCAAGTTAAATTAATGGATCTTCAAGAGGAAGACGGACACTGATAGTAGTGTTACTATCTACAAAGCTCGACTTGTTGCAAAAGGTTTTCGACAAGTTCAAGGGGTTGACTACGATGAGACTTTCTCACCCGTAGCGATGCTTAAGTCTGTCCGAATCATGTTAGCAATTGCCACATTTTATGAAATCGGCAAATGGATGTCAAAACAACATTCTTTAATGGATTTATTAAAGAAGAGTTGTATATGATGCAACCAGAAGGTTTTGTCAATCCTAAAGGAGCTAACAAAATGTGCAAGCTCCATCGATCCATCTATGGACTAGTGCAAGCATCTCGGAGTTGGAATATACGCTTTGATAGTGTGATCAAAGCATATGGTTTTATACAGACGTTTGGAGAAGCCTGTATTTACAAGAAAGTGAGTGGGAGCACTACAGCATTTTTGATAAGTATATGTGAATGACATATTGTCGATCGGAAATAATGTAGAATTATTCCGCAAAGCATAAAGGAGTATTTGAAAGGAGTTTTTCAAAGAAAGACCTTGGTGAAGCTGCTTACATATTGAGCATCAAGATCTATTGAGATAGATCAAGGCGCTTGATAAGTTTTTCAATAAGTACATACCTTGTCAAGATTTTGAAATAGTTCAAATTGGAACAGTCAAAGAAAGAGTTCTTGCACGTGTTGTAAAGGTGTGAAATTGAGTAAAGACTCAAATCCCGACCACGGCAGAAAATAGAAAAGAGAATGAAAGTCATTCCCTATACCTCGATCATAGGTTCTATAAAGTATGCTATGCTATGTACCAGACCTATAGTAAACCTAGCACTGAATTAGGCAATGGAGAACAATAGTGATCTAGGAGTAGAACACTGCACAAAGGTCAAGAACATCCTTAGAGAGCACAAAGGAAATATTACTCGATTATGGAGCTGATAAAAGGCCCGTCGTAAAGAGTTACATCGATGCAAGCTTTTTACACTGATCCGGATGACTCTAAGTCTCAATCTGGATACATATTGAAAGTGGGAGCAATTAGCTAGAGTAGCTCCGTGCAGAGCATTGTAGACATAGAATATTTGCAAAATACATACGGCTCTGAATGTGACAGACCCGTTGACTAAGCTTCTCTCACGAGCAAAACATGATCATACCTTAGTACTCTTTGGGTGTTAATCACATAACGATGTGAACTAGATTATTGACTCTAGTAAACCCTTTGGATGTTGGTCACATGACGATGTGAACTATGGGTGTTAATCACATACAGATGTGAATATTAGTGTTGAATCACATGATGATGTGAACTAGATTATTGACTCTAGTGCAAGTGGGAGGCTGAAGGAAATATGCCCTAGAGGCAATAATAAAGTTATTATTTATTTCCTTATTTCATGATAAATGTTTATCATTCATGCTAGAATTGTATTAACCGAAACATAATACATGTGTGAATACATAGACAAACATAGTGTCACTAGTATGCCTCTACTTGACTAGCTCGTTAAATCAAAGATGGTTAAGTTTCCTAGCCATAGACATGAGTTGTCATTTGATTAACGGGATCACATCATTAGGAGAATGATGTGATTGACTTGACCCATTCCGTTAGCCTAGCACTTGATCGTTTAGTATGTTGCTATTGCTTTCTTCATGACTTATACATGTTCCTCGTAACTATGAGATTATGCAACTCCGTTTACGGAGGAACACTTTGGGTGCTACCAAACGTCACAACGTAATCGGGTGATTATAAAGGAGTACTACAGGTGTCTCCAAAGGTACATGTTGGGTTGGCGTATTTCGAGATTAGGTTTTGTCACTCCGATTGTCGGAGAGGTATCTTTGGGCCCTCTCGGTAATGCACATCACTATAAGCCTTGCAAGCAATGTAGCTAATGAGTTAGTTACGGAATGATGCATTAAATAACGAGTAAAGAGACTTGCCAAGAATGCAGATTGAACTAGGTATTGGATACCGACGATCGAATCTCGGCCAAGTAACATACCGATGACAAAGGGAACAAAGTATGTTGTTATGCGGTTTGACCGATAAAGATCTTCGTAGAATATGTAGGAGCCAATATGGGCATCCAGGTTCCGCTATTGGTTATTGACCAAGAATAGTTCTAGGTCATGTCTACATAGTTCTCGAACCCGTAGGGTCCGCACGCTTAAGGTTTCGATGACAGTTATATTATGAGTTTATGAGTTTTGATGTACCGAAGGAGTTCGGAGTCCCGGATGAGATTGGGGACATGACGAGGAGTCTCGAAATGGTCGAGACATAAAGATCGATATATTGGACGACTATATTCGGAGTTCGGAAAGGTTCGAATGATTCGGTATTTTTCGAGTACCGGAGAGTTACGGAATTCGCCGGGAGAAGTATTGGGCCTTATTGGGCCCTGCGGGAAAGAGAGAGGGGCTGCCTAGGGCAGGCCGCGCCCCAAGGCCTAGTCCGAATTGGACTAGGGGAGGGCCGCACCCCTTCTTCCCTTCCCTTCCTTCTCTCCTACTCCTACTAGGAAAGGAGGAGTCCTACTCCCGGTGGGAGTAGGACTCCCCCTTGCGCGCCTCCTAGGCCGCCACCTCCTCCTTGCTCCTTTATATCTGAGGGCAGGGGGCACCCCATGATGCACAAGTTGATCTACGGATCGTTCCTTAGCCGTGTCTGGTGCCCCTCCACCATATTCCACTTGGTCATATCGTCGCGGAGCTTAAGCGAAGCCTGCGCCCGGTGAAGTCATATCGTCGCGGAGCTTAAGGCGAAGCCCTGCGTCGGTGGAGCATCATCATCGTCACCACGCCGTCGTCTTGTGGAACTCATCCCGACGCTTTGCTTTGGATCGGAGCCGGGGATCGTCATCGAAGCTGAACGTGTGCTGAACACGGAGGTGCCGTACGTTCGGTACTTGGATCGGTCGGATCGTGAAGATGTACGACTACATCAACCGCGTTGTTATAACGCTTCCGCTTTCGGTCTACGAGGGTACGTGGACAGACACTCTCCCCTCTTGTTGCTATGCCATCACCATGGTCTTGCGTGTGCGTAGGAATTTTTTTGAAATTACTACGTTCCCCAACAGCGCCTACCCCCCTGGACGCGCCCTCCTGCCACGTGGCCACCTCGTGGCGTTCCAGACTTCAACTCCAAGTCTTCTGGTTTGCTTTCGGTCCAAGAAAGATCATCACGAAGGTTTCATTCCGTTTGGACTCCGTTTGGTATTCCTTTTCTGCGAAACTCTAAGATAGGCAAAAAAACAGAAACTGGCACTGGGCCTCTGGTTAATAGGTTAGTCCCAAAAATAATATAAAATAGCGTATTAAAGCCAATTAAACATCCAAAACAGATAATATAATAGCATGGAACAATAAAAAATTATAGGTACGTTGGAGACGTATCAAGCATCCCCAATCTTAATTCCTGCTCGTCCTCGAGTAGGTAAATGATAAAAACAGAATCTTTGATGTGGAATGCTACCTATCATAATTATCAATGTAATTCTCTTTATTGTGGCATGAATGTTCAGATCCATAAGATTCAAAACAAAAGTTTAGTATTGACATAAAAATAATAATACTTCAAGCATACTAATAAAGCAATCATGTCTTCTCAAAATAACATGGCCAAAGAAAGTTATCCCTACAAAATCATATAGTCTGGCTATGCTCTATCTTCGTCACACAAAATATTTAAATCATGCACAACCCCGATGACAAGCCAAGCAATTGTTTCATACTTTTGATGTTCTCAAACTTTTTCAATCTTCACGCAATACATGAGCGTGAGCCATGTACATAGCACTATAGGTGGAATAGAATGGTGGTTGTGGAAAAGACAAAAAGGAGAAGATAGTCTCACATCAACTAGGCGTATCAATGGGCTATGGAGATGCCCATCAATAGATATCAATGTGAGTGAGTAGGGATTGCCATGCAACGGATGCACTAGAGCTATAAGTGTATGAAAGATCAACAAAAGAAACTAAGTGGGTGTGCATCCAACTCGCTTGCTCACGAAGACCTAGGGCAATTTGAGGAAGCCCATCATTGGAATATACAAGCCAAGTTCTATAATGAAACATTTCCCACTAGTATATGAAAGTGACAACATAGGAGACTTCTCTATCATGAAGATCATGGTGCTACTTTGAAGCACATTTGTGGAAAAATGATAGTAGCATTGTCCCTTCTCTCTTTTTCTCTCATCATTTTTTTATTTGGGCCTTTCTCTCTCTCTTTTTTATGGCCTCTTTTTTTGATCCGAAGTCTCATCCCGACTTGTGGGGGAATCATAGTCTCCATTATCCTTTCCTCACTGGGACAATGCTCTAATAATGAAGATCATCACACTTTTATTTACTTACAACTCAAGAATTACAACTCAATACTTAGAACAAAATATAAATTTATGTGAATGCCTTCGGCGGTGTACCGGGATGAATCAAGAGTGACATGTATGAATTATGAACGGTGGCTTTGCCACAAATACGATGTCAACTACATGATCATGGAAAGCAATATGAAAATGATGGAGCGTGTCATAATAAACGGAACGGTGGAAAGTTGCATGGCAATATATCTCGGAATGGCTATGGAAATGCCATAATAGGTAGGTATGGTGGATGTTTTGAGGAAGGTATATGGTGGGTGTATGATACCGTGAAAGTTGCGGTATTAGAGAAGCTAGCAATGGTGGAAGGGTGAGAGTGCGTATAATCCATGGACTCAACATTAGTCATAAAGAACTCACATACTTATTGCAAAAATCTATTAGTTATCAAAACGAAGTACTACGCGCATGCTCCTAGGGGGATAGATTGGTAGGAAAAGACCATCGCTCGTCCCCGACCGCCACTCATAAGGAAGACAATCAATAAATAAATCATGCTCCGACTTCATCACATAACGGTTCACCATACGTGCATGCTACGGAAATCACAAACTTTAACACAAGTATCTATCAAATTCACAACTACTCAACTAGCATGACTCTAATATCACCATCTTCATATCTCAAAACAATCATAAGGAATCAAACTTCTCATAGTATTCAATACACTTTATATGAAAGTTTTTATTATACCCATCTTGGATGCTCATCATATTAGGACTAAATTCATAACCAAAGCAAATTACCATGCTGTTCTAAAAGACTCTCAAAATAATATAAGTGAATCATGAGAGATCAATAATTTCTATAAAATAAAACCACCACCATGCTCTAGAAAGATATAAGTGAAGCACTAGAGCAAAGTTATCTAGCTCAAAAGATATAAGTGAAGCACATAGAGTATTCTAATAAATTTCGATTCATGCGTGTCTCTCCAAAAGGCGTGTACAACAAGGATGATTGTGGTAAACTAAAAAGCAAAGACTCAAATCATACAAGACGCTCCAAGCAAAACGCATATCATGTGGTGAATAAAAATATAGTCTCAAGTAAAGTTACACAGACGAAGACGAAAGAGAGGATGCCTTCCGGGGCATCCCCAAGCTTAGGCTTTTGGTTGTCCTTGAATTTTACCTTGGGGTGCCTTGGGCATCCCCAAGATTAGGCTCTTGCCACTCCTTATTCCAAATCCATCAAATCTTTACCCAAAAACTTGAAAACTTCACAACACAAAACTTCAACAGAAAATCTCATGAGCTCCGTTAGTATAAGAAAATAAATCACCACTTTAAGATACTGTAATGAACTCATTCTTTGTTTATATTGGTGTTAAACCTACTGTATTCAAACTTCTCTATGGTTCATACCCCCCGATACTACTCATAGATTCATCAAAATAAGCAAACAACACACGAAAAGCAGAATCTGTCAAAACAGAACAGTCTGTAGCAATCTGGTTTGTTAGAATACTTATGTAACTCCAAAAATTCTGAAATAAATCGGTGGATGTGAGGAATTTGTCTATTAATCATTTGCAAAAATAATCAACCTAAAAGCACTCTCCAGTAAAAAATGGCAGCTAATTTCGTGAGCATAAAAGTTTCTGTTTTTTACAGCAAGATCGCAAAGACTTCACCCATGTCTTCCCAAAGGTTCTACTTGGCACAAACACTAATTAAAACATAAAACACGTCTAAATAGAGGCTAGATGAATTATTTATTACTAAACAGGAACAAAAAGCAAAGAACAAAAATAAAATTGGGTTGCCTCCCAACAAGAGCTATCGTTTAACGCCCCTAGCTAGGCATTGATAATTTTAATGATGCTCACATGAAAGATAGCAATTGAAACACGAAGAGAGCATCATAAAACACGTGACAAACAAATCTATGTCTAACATGCTTCCTATGCATAGGAATTTTATAGGAAAACAAATTAGCCAAGAAAGAAACTATAGCAATCTCAACATAACAAGAGGTAATTTAGTAACATGAAAATTTCTACAACCATATTTTACTCTCTCATAATAATTACACACGGGATCATACTAAAATTCAACAATATATCTATCACATAAAATTTTCTCTTCATGATCCACATGCATGCAAAGTTGACACTCTTCCGAAATAGTGGGATTATCATAAAATAAAGTCATGACCTCTCCGAACCCACTTTTATTAAAAATTTCATAAGATTGAATATTCTCCAAATATGTGGGATCTAAAGTCGACACTCTTCCAAACCCACTTTCAATATTATTGCAAACATTATTATCAATCTCATATTCATCATGGGTCTTAAATAAATTTTCAAGATCATAAGAAGAATCACCCCAATCATGATCATTGCAACAAGTAGTAGACATAGCAAAATTAGCATCCCCAAGCTTAGGTTTTGCATATTATTAGCACAATTGACATTAAGGGAATTTATAATAACATCATTGCAATCATGCTTTTCATTCAAGGAACTATCGTGAATCACTTTATAATTCTTCTTTCAACACTTCATCTCAATTTTCAGGTTCACGAATTTCAAGCAAAACCTCATAAAGATAATCTAGCGCACTCAAATCACTAGAGCTTGGTTCAACATAATTGGATCTCTTAAAAGGATTAGCAAGTGGATGAGGATCCATAAACTTTTAGCCGGCGGAGATGCAAGCAAAAAGAAGGTACATGGTAACACAGGCAAACAAAAGATCAAACGGAAGAGGGGCGAAGAAAAGGCAAAGGTTTTTGAAAATCGTTTTAGAAGTGGGGGAGAGGAAAACGAGAGGCGAATGGCAAATAATGCAATGCAAGGGAGAAGAGTTTATGATGGGTACTTGGTATGTCTTGACTTGGGCGTAGATCTCCCCGGCAACGGCGCTAGAAATCCTTCTTGCTACCTCTTGAGCATGCGTTGGTTTTCCCTTGAAGAGGAAAGCGTGATGCAGCAAAGTAGCATAAGTATTCCCTCAGTTTTGAGAACCAAGATATCAATCCAGTAGGAGACAACGCTCAAGTCACCTAGTACCTGCACAAACAATCAAGAACCTTGCAACCAACGCGATAAAGGGTTTGTCAACCCCTTCACGATCACTCGCAAAAGTGAGATTTAATAAAGATAGTAAAGTAAATATTTTTGGTATTTTTGTTGTATAGATTGAAAAGTAAAGATTGCAAAATAAAGGAACGGTGACAGAAATTGGCAAGTTAACGGGAAACTAATATGATGTAAAATAGACCCGGGGGCTATAGGTTTCACTAGTGGCTTCTCTCAAGATAGCATGTATTATGGTGGGTGAACAAATTACTGCCGAGCAATTGATAGAAAAGCGCGTAGTTATGAGAATATCTAAGGCAGTGATCATGAATATAGGCATCACTTTCGTGTCAAGTAGATCGAAACGATTCTGCATATACTACTATTACTCCACACATCGACCGCTATCCGGCATGCAGCTAGAGTATTAAGTTCATAAGAACAGAGTAACACATTAAGCAAGATGACATGATGTAGAGGGATAAACTCAAGCAATATGACATAAACCCCATCTTTTTATCCTCGATGGCAACAATACAATACGTGCCTTGCTGCCCCTACTTTCACTGGGAAAGGACATCACAAGATTGAACCCAAAGATAAGCACTTCTCCCATTGCAAGAAAGATCAATCTAGTAGGCCAAACTAAACCGATAATTCGAAGAGACTTGCAAAGATATCAAATCATGCATATAAGAATTCAGAGAAGAACCAAATAATATTCATAGATAATCTTGTTTGTAAATCCACAATTCATTGGATCTCGGCAAACACACTACAAAAGAGTATTGCATCGAATAGATCTCCAAGTGCATCAAGGAGAACTTTGTATTGAGAATCAAAGAGAGAGAAGAAGCCATCTAGCTAATAACTATGGACTCGAAGGTCTGTGGTAAACTACTCACGCTTCATCGGAGAGGCTATGGTGTTGATGTAGAAGCCCTCCATGATCGCTTCCCCCACCGGCAGATCGCCGGAAAAGGCCCCAAGATGCGATCTCACGGGTACAGAAGTTTGCGGCGGTGGAAAAGTGGTTTCATGGCTCCCACTGATGTTTTTAGGGTATAAGAGCATATATAGGCAAAAGAAGTACGTCGGTGGAGCTACGAGGGGCCCACGAGGGTGGGGGCGCGCCTACCCCCCAGGGCGCGCCCTCCTGCCTTGTGGCCACCTCGTGGCATTCCAGGCTTCAACTCCAAGTCTTCTAGTTTGCTTTCGGTCCAAGAAAGATCATCGCGAAGGTTTCATTCCGTTTCGACTCCGTTTGGTATTCCTTTTATGCGATACTCTAAAATAGGCAAAAAACAACAGAAACTGCCACTGGGCCTCCAGTTAATATGTTAGTCCCAAAAATAACATAAAAGAGCATATTAAAGCCAATTAAACATCCAAAACAGATAATATAATAGCATGGAACAATAAAAAAATATAGGTACGTTGGAGACGTATCAGTCAACGTCTGGGCCATTGCGCCTGTCAGATTGGCGGCAGGTTTCGCAACGACGCTCTATGGTGATGCGCGCATCTTCCCTCCGTCGATCTTCTAGGACCCACCGCTGATCTCAACGGGCCCGAGGATCAGATGAAGCCATGGATGCCCCGTCGGGCTCTTGGTCACGTGGTTCGGGCTGCGGTCCCTGCGATGGCGTTCGGGGAGGCGACTGTACTGTCGGAGTGGCCCCCTCGACGCGATCAGCGGCTCGGGCTGTGGTTGTCGCTTGCAGGCGCCGTGTCGGGCCTGCCCGCTGTGATCCTTCCTCCTCAGTGAAACCGATCAAACTCTGGATGGTGGCTCTCCACTCGTCCATTTGATCGGCTGCCGGCGGGAATCTCAGCGGGAGCTGGGCTCGCTCCATGGCTTCCGAAGTAGTTCTCGGCATAGACGACGAGGCAGACCGCGACGTCGCACGGCTCCGGTTGGTGCCAGTAGTGGCAACGCCGTGTTCCCGTCGTTGTGATCTTGTCGCCACGACAACATGGTGGCCAGAGGGGCGCGTTTGGGGATTGACGACCCCGTTCGGCACTCCGTCTTGGCTACCCTGCCCTGGGTAAGGCGCGTGTTCCGCAGCTGCTCCTGTGGCGGGAGTAGCCAGGTGGGTCGCGACTTACCCCAGGACGAGCATTGTCGCTGCGGCTGCGCCCACTAGCACGGTGGGGAGGTGAAGGCAGTACGTTCTCCCCACCCGCGCCCTGTGGAACGTGACCGCCAGGATGTTGCTGGTGTTGTCCTCCTCCGACGCCTTCTGCTCCTGCTCCGACTGCAGGGGAAATGACAACAGCGCCGCCCGCGCTGGTCATGTCCCCCACAGCGTCTGCGTCCCCCGACGCCGCCACGGCTCCCGCAGGAGCAGCAGCTATGTGCGAGGGGGCCTTTGAGGTGGAAGGATGAGACATGGCGCTGGGCTTCTTCTTGGGCGCCATGGGTGATGACGCAAATGATGGAGAAGGCGGTGATGAAGATTGACGCGTTGATCACAACCTCAGGTTTGCGCACGCGCACCCCCTACCTGGCGCGCCAAAGATGTCATGGTGGAACACGATCACCTATGGGGCCGTCAACCCCTTGTGGTTCGGCAAAGGGGAGGGTCGCAATGCACAAAGAGCAAGAGCCATGAAAACATGACGACAGTGGTGACGCCGGTGGTTTTTACCCAGGTTCGGGCCGCCGCAAGGCGTAAAACCCTACTCCTGCTTTGGTGGATTGATGGAGGGACCGCGAAGATCGCGCGACGCTCTAGCCTGGCAAGGGTGCCTCAGGGAGAGCAGCTACGCGCATATGATGTACAAGGGTTTGAATCCTTTCTTAGTTAGCATGGCCCTCCTTTTATAGGCTACGAGGTTACCACAAATTCCACAATGGCAAAACGGTCATTATCTGTTGATTAGATAGCCAACAGTGCTATCATACCTAACTCCGGCAGTTAGGACAAAGTGCATTTAATGCACTGCTAGGTGTCACGCTGCGGATGCAGCTCGGCAAGCCTGCCGCGCCACTTAGTCACTGCTTGTCTCTCAGCTTGACACGCCTCTGGACGGGTGTCACGTGGAGGTAATCTTCCTTCCGAATGGCTGCAATGTGCCAAATAACAACCACTTAATCACCTGGAGTATCGACACCGCACCGATAGGTGACTTGCGTTGCGATGCGGTGGAACGGTGGAGTCTTGGCGGGGTGGACCGCCATCAGCAGCACCCGGCAAGCCTGCCGAGGGAATATTGGCTTCGTCCTAGGGGTGGCCTCGACCTTACCGAGCTCGCCTGCTCAGCAAGTGAGGCTTTCCCTTAGTGATATCCAACTGCTTTGGCTTGTCTTGGTCTTCTTGATCCGCCCTTTGATCTCTCAAAGAGCTATCTCTCTGGATTGGCCTTGACTTGGATGCTTGGTGTTGTTTGCTTCTTTGGTTGTCGTGCCTGTGTACAGTTCGAGCAACATACACAAGGGTTTGTTGCACCGACATGGTCTATCACACCCGATCATCACGAGGTGCTTCGAAATAATGAACTTTTGCAACGGTGCATACTTAGGGAGAACACAATTTCTTGAAATTAAGTGAAGGGATCATCTCATAATGCACCATCGTCCTAAGCAAAATAAGATGCATAAAAATATAAACATCACATGCAATCAATATGTGACATGATATGGCCATTATCATCTCGTGCCTTTGATCTTCATCTCCAAAGCACCGACATGATCTCCATCGTCACCGGCATGAAACCATGATCTCCATCATCATGTCATCACGTGGTTGTCGCGCCGACTAATGCTAACGCATAGCGACAAAGTAAAGCAATTACATGGTGATTAATAAATTAAAGACAACCCTATGGCTCTTGCCGATTGCCGAACTCATCGACATGCAAGTCGTGAACCTATTACAGAACATGATCATCTCATACATCAACATATATCACATTATGTTTTTGGCCATGCGACTGAAGGAAATATGCCCTAGAGGCAATAATAAAGTTGTTATTTTATATTTCCTTATTCATGATAAAGGTTTATCATTCATGCTATAATTGTATTGATCGGAAACTTAAATACATGTGTGAATACATAAAAAATACCGTGTCCCTAGTGACCCTCTACTAGACTAGCTCGTTGATCAAAGATGGTTAAGGTTTCCTAACCATGGACATGTGTTGTAATTTGATAACAGGATCACATCATTAGGAGAATGATGTGATGGACAAGACCCATCCGTTAGCTTAGCACAATGATTGTTCAGTTTATTGCTATTGCTTCCTTCATGTCGAATACATGTTCCTTCGACTATGAGATTATGCAACTCCCGGATACTGGAGGAATACCTTGTGTGTTATCAAACGTCACATCATAACTGGGTGATTATAAAGATGCTCTATAGGTATCTCCGAAGGTGTTTGTTGGGTTTGCATAGATCAAGATTAGGATTTGTCACTCCGAGAATCGGAGAGGTATCTCTGGGCCCTCTCGGTAATACACATCATAAGAAGCCTTGCAAGCAAAGTGACTAATGAGTTAGTTACAGGATGATGTATTACGGAACGAGTAAAGATACTTGCCGGTAACGAGATTGAACTAGGTATGAAGATACCGACGATTGAATCTCGGGCAAGTAACATACCGATGGACAAAGGGAATAATGTATGTTGTCATAATGGTTCGACCGATAAAGATCTTCGTAGAATATGTGGGAACAAATATAAGCATCCAGGTTCCGCTATTGGTTATTGACCGGAGAGGTGTCTCGGTCATGTCTACATTGTTCTCGAACCCGTAGGGTCCGCACGCTTAACGTTCGATGACGATATTGTATTATATGAGTTATGTGATTTGGTGACCGTATGTTGTTCGGAGTCCCGGATGAGATCACGAACATGACGAGGAGTCTCGAAATGGTCGAGAGGTAAAGATTGATATATAGGACGATAGTATCAGACATCGGAAGTGTTCCGGAGTGTATCGGGTAATTATTGGAGTACCGGAGGGGTTACCGGAAACTCCGGGGGGAATATATGCATGGGCCATATGGGCCATGAGAGGGGAGCACACCAGCCCACAAGGGGTGGCGCGCGCCCCTATGGTAGGTGGCCGAATAGGAGAAGGAGAACTGGGGGTTCGCTCCCCTTCCTTCTCTTCTCCCCCCTTCCTTTCTTCTTCGGTGAAAAAAAGGAAAGGGGGGGGGCGCCACTTGGGGAAACCCCAAGTAGGATTCAGATCCTACTTGGGGCGCCCCCTGGCTGCCTCTCCTCCCCTCCCACCTATATATATGTGGGGAGGGGGGCGCCTAGAAGACACCACATCAATTGTTAGCCGTGTGCGGCGCCCCCCTCCATAGTTTACACCCCCGGTTATATCTTCGTAGTGCTTAGGCAAAGCCTTGCAAGGATCACTTCACTGTCATTGTCACCACGCCGTCGTGCTGACGGAACTCATCTACTACCTCGACATCTTGCTGGATCAAGAAGGTGAGGGACGTCACCGAGCTGAACGTGTGCAGAACTCGGAGGTGCCGTACATTCGGTACTTGATTGGTCGGATCTATAAGAAGTTCGACTACTTCAACCACATTACTAAATGCTTCCGCTTTCGGTCTACGAGGATACGTGGACATACTCTCCCCCTCGTTGCTATGCTTCTCCATGGATAGATCATTGCATGTGTGTAGAATTTTTTTTTGTTTTCCATGCAACGTTTCCCAACAGTGGCATACTGCTTACCACCAACAAAGAGTTGTAGGTGGTGATCGTCATACTGCTTACCACCAATGACTTATTTTGATCCGGCAGTATTGTGGAATGAAGCGGCCCGGACCAACCTTACATGCACAAGCACATGAGACTAGTTCCACTGACAGACATGCAACTAGTTTTGCATAAAGGTGGCTGGCGGGTGTCTGTTTCTCCTATTTTAGTTGAATCGAATTTGACTACGGCCAGTCCTTGAAGAAAGTTAAAACAACAAACTTGACGAAACACCGCTGTGGTTTTGATGCATAGGTAAAAACAGTTCTTGCTAGAAGCCCGTAGCAGCCACATAAAACTTGCAACAACAAAGTAGAGGACGTCTAACTTGTTTTTGCAGGGTATGTTGTGATGTGATATGGTCAAGACATGATGTGATATACGTTATTGTATGAGATAATCATGTTTTGTAAAAGTTATCGGCAACCGGCAGGAGCCTTATGGTTGTCTCTTTATTGTATGAAATGCAAACGCCATGTAATTGCTTTACTTTATCACGATGCGTTAGCGATAGTTGTAGAAGCAATAGTTGGTGAGACGACCACGACGCAACGATGGAGATCAAGGTGTCGAGCCGGTGATGATGGAGATCATGACGATGCTTTAGAGATGGTGATCAAATGCACAAGATGATGATGGCTATATCATGTCACATATTTTGATTGCATGTGATGTTCATCTTTTATGCATCTTCTTTTGCTTAGTACGGCAGTAGCATTATAAGATGATCCCTTAACTATATTTCAAGGTATAAGTGTTCTCCCTGAGTATGCACCGTCGCGACAGTTCATCGTGTTGAGATACCATGTGATGATCGGGTGTGATAGACTCTACGTTCACATACAACGGCTGCAAGACAGTTTTGCACATGCGGAATACTTGGGTTAAACTTGACGAGCCGAGCATGTACAGACATGGCCTCGGAACACTGGAGACCGAAAGGTCAAATATGAATCATATAGTAGATATGATCAACATAGAGATGTTCATCATTGATGACTATCCCATCTCACGTGATGATCGGACATGGTTTAGTTGATTTGGATCATGTATCATTTAGATGACTTGAGGGATGTCTATCTAAGTGGGAGTTCTTAAGTAATTTGATTAATTGAACTTAATTTATCATGAACTTAGTCCTGATAGTATTTGCATATCTATGTTGTAGATCAATGGCCCGTGCTACCATTCCCCTGAATTTTAATGTGTTCCTAGAGAAAGCTAAGTTGAAAGATGATGGTAGCAACTACACGGACTGGGTCCATAACTTGAGGATTATCCTCATTGCTGCACAGAATAATTATGTCCTTGATGCACCACTAGGTGAAAGGCCTACAGCAGGAGCAGATGCTGATGTTTTGAACGTCTGGCAAGCTTGATTTGATGACTACTCGATAGTTCAGTGTAACATGCTTTACAGCTTAGAATCGGGACTTCAAAGACGTTTTGAACATCATGGAGCATATGAGATGTTCCAAGAGTTGAAGTTAATATTTCAAGCAAATGCCCGAGTTGAGAGATATGAAGTCTCCAACAAGTTCTATAGCTGCAAGATGGAGGAGAACAGTTCTGTCAGTGAACACATAATCGGAATGTCTGGATATCATAATCACTTGACTCAGCTGGGAGTTAATCTTCCAGATGATAGTGTTATTGATAGAGTTCTCCAATCACTTCCACGAAGCTACAAAGGCTTCGTGATGAACTATAATATGCAAGGGATGGAGAAGATAATTCCCGACCTCTTTGCAATGCTCAAAGTTGCGGAGGTAGAAATCAAGAAGGAGCATCAAGTGTTGACGGTTAACAAGACCACTAGTTTCAAGAAAAAGGGTAAGGTAAAGAAATGGAACTTCAAGAAGAATGGCAAGCAAGTTGCCACTCCCGAGAAGAAGACCAAAGCTGGACCCAAGCCTGAAACTGAGTGCTTCTACTGCAAAGGGACTGGTCACTGGAAGCGGAACTGCCCCAAGTATTTGGCGGATAAGAAGGATGGCAAAGTGAACAAAGGTATATTTGATATACATGTTATTGATGTGTACCTTACTAATGCTCGTAGTAGCGCCTGGGTATTTGATACTGGTTCAGTTGCTCATATCTGTAACTCGAAACATGAGCTACGGATTAAAGGAAGATTGGCTAAGGACGAGGTGACGATGCGTGTCGGGAATGGTTCCAAGGTCGATGTGATCATCGTCGGCACGCTATCTCTACATCTACCTTCAGGATTAGTTTTAGACCTGAAAAATTTGTTATTTGGTGCCAGCATTGAGCATGTACATTATATCTGGATCTTGTTTAGAGCGAGACAATTATTCATTTAAATCAGAGAATAATGGTTGTTCTATTTATATGAGTAATATCTTTTATGGTCATGCACCCTTGAAGAGTGGTCTATTTTTGTTGAATCTCGATTGTGGTGATACACATATTCATAATATTGATGCCAAAAGATGCAAAGTTGATAATGATAGTGCAACATATTGGTGGCACTGCCGCTTAGGTCATATTGGTGTAAAGCGCATGAAGAAACTCCATGCAGATGGGATTTTGGAATCACTTGATTATGAATCATTTGATACTTGCGAACCATGCCTCATGGACAAGATGGCTAAAACTCCTTTCTCTGGAACAATGGAGCGAGCCAATGACTAATTGGAAATAATACATACCGATGTATGCGGTCCGATGAGTGTTGAGGCACGTGGCGGGTATCGTTATTTTCTGACCTTCACAGATGATTTGAGCAGATATGGGTATATCTACTTAATGAAACACAAGTCTGAAACATTTGAAAAGTTCAAAGAATTTCAGAGTGAAGTGGAGAATCATCGTAACAAGAAAATTAAGTTTCTGTGATCTGATCGCAGAGGCGAATATTTGAGTTACAAGTTTGGCCTTCATTTAAAACAATGTGGAATAGATTCACAACTCACACCACCTGGAACACCACAGTGTAATGGTGTGTCCGAACGTCGTACCCGTACTTTATTAGATATGGTGCGATCTATGATGTCTCTTAACGATTTACCACTATCAAATTGTGGTTATGCATTAGAGACAGTGCATTCATGTTAAATAGGGCACCGTCTAAATCCATTGAGACGACACCTTATGAATTGTGGTCTGGCAAGGAACCTAAGATGTCGTTTCTTAAAGTTTGGGGTTGCGACACTTATGTCAAAAGGCTTCAGCCTGATAAGCTCGAAGCCAAATTAGAGAAGTGCGTCTTTGTAGGATACCCTAAGGAAACAATTGGGGACACCTTCTACCACAGATCCGAAGGCAAGATCTTTGTTGCCAAGAATGGAACATTTCTAGAGGAGTTTATCTCAAAAGAAGTGAGTGGGAGGAAAGTAGAACTTGATGAGGTAATTGTACCTTCTCTCAATTTGGAAAGTAGCTCATCAGAGAAATCCGTTCCCGTGATGCCTATACCAACTAGAGAGGAAGCTAATGATGATAATCATGAAACTTCAGATCAAGTTACTACTGAGCCTCGTAGGTCAACCAGAGCATGGTCCGCACCAGAGTGGTACGGTAATCCTGTTATGGAAGTCATGTTACTAGACCATGGCGAACCTATGAACTATGAAGAAGTTATGATGAGCCCAGATTCTGATAAATGGCTTGAGGCCATGAAATCTGAGATAGGATCCATGTATGAGAACAAAGTGTGGACTTTGGTAGACTTGCTCGATGATCGGGAAGTAATAGAGAATAAATGGATCTTCAAGAAGAAGACTGACACTGATGGTAATGTTACTATCTACAAAGCTCGACTTGTCGCAAAAAGTTTTCGGCAAGTTCAAGGAGTTGACTAGGATGAGACTTTCTCACTCGTAGCGATGCTTAAGTCTGTCCGAATCATGTTAGCAATTGCCGCATTTTATGATTATGAAGTTGATACGTCTCTGTCGTATCTACTTTTCCTAATGCTTTTCCTCTTGTTTCTGACTCTAATTTGCATGAAACTAATCCGGACTGACGCTGTTTTCAGTAGAACTACCATGGTGTTGTTTTTTGTGCAGAAATAAAAGTTCTCGGAATGGAATGAAACTTTGCGAGGATTTTTTATATAATAAAAGAGAATTTCTGGAGCCAGGAACCACCGGAGGGGGGACACCTGAGTAGGCACAACCCACCAGGGCGCGCCCCCTTCCAGGCGCGCCCAGGTGGGTTTTCCCCACCTGGTGGCCCCGCGGACCCTGAAACCGATGCTATAAAATCACATATTTCCAGAAAAAAATCAGGGAAGAAGAATTATCACGTTCCACGAGACGAAGCCGCCGCCGTCTCCTGTTTTTCATCGATAGGCCAGATCTGGAGTCTGTTTGGGGCTCCGGAGAGGGGGATCTTCGATCTTCGTCATCACCAACCCTTCTCCATCGCTAATTCCATGATGCTCCCCACCGGGAGTGAGTAATTCCTTCGTAGGCTCGCTGGTCGGTGAGGAGTTGGATGAGATTCATCATGTAATCTAGTTAGTTTTGTTAGGGCTTGATCCCAAGTATCCACTATTTCTGAGATTGATGTTGCTATGACTTTGCCATGCTTAATGCTGTCACTTTGGGCCCGGGTGCCATGATTTCAGATCTGAACAGTTTATGTTATCACCATTATATCTATGTTCTAGATCCGATCTTGCAAGTTATAGTCACCTACTAAATGTTGTGATCCGGCAACCCAGAGTGACAATAGTTGGGACCACTCCCGGTGACGACCGTAGTCTGAGGAGTTCATGTATTCATCGTGTGTTAATGCTTTGTTCCAGTTCTCTATTAAAAGGAGGCCTTAATATCCCTTAGTTTCCAATAGGACCCCGCTGCCATGGGAGGGCAGGATAAAAGATGTCATGCAAGTTCTTTCCATAAGCACGTATGACTATTTACGAAATACATGCCTACATTATATTTATGAGCTGGAGCTAGTGTAGTATCGCCCTAGGTTATAACTGTCATATGATGAATATCATCCAATGAATTGTCATTCCAATGCCTACGAATTTCTCTTATATTGTTCTTGCTAAGTTACTACTGCTATCGTTACTGTTGCATTTGCTACAAATCACTGCTATCACTGTTACCGTTATTATTGCTGCTGCTAGTATTATCAAAACTATCATACTACTTTGCTACAGATAATTAATCTCCAGGTGTGGTTGAATTGACAACTCAGCTTCTAATACTTTCAAATATTCTTTGGCTCCCCTTGTATCGAATCTATAAATTTGGGTTGAATACTCTACCCTCAAAAACTGTTGCGATCCCCTATACTTGTGGGTTATCAAAGGCTTTTTCTGGCGCCGTTGCCGGGGAGCATAGCTATATTTGTTAAGTCACTTGGGATTATTATAAAATTGTCACTATGAATAATCTGAAGGATGCTAAGACTAAGATTTTCCCCTCTAAAACGAGGGGAGGTAAGGAATTGCCTTCTAGCTCTGCTTTAGATTCACCTTCTGTTATAAGTAAACTTGCAACACCACCGCGTGCTATTAGTCCTGATATGTCGCAGGTTATTGATGATGATGCTTTTGCTATGAATGATGCTAGTACCTTGCTTGATGATAATGTGCCACTAGGTGGATTTCTTGATGAACAAATTGCTAGAGTAAGACAACATGATATTGTTGAAACTGATGATGAGCTTGAAATTGAAAATCTTGAAACACCTACTAGAACTAGCCCTCCTAGATATGAATTGCCAAAGGTGCCGGAAGGTTATGTTATGGGCGAGGAAGCAACTAGAGATATTCTTGCTTGTAAGGATAGAGATGCTAGAGAAATTATTATGCAAGTATAAAGAGAAATCTCTGAATGCTAAATGAAATGTGATGCTAAGTTTGCTACTTCACCTATCTTTATTGATGATAAGGATTATAAATTCTCTGTCGACCCAGAGTTAATTACTTTGGTTGAATCTGATCCTTTCCATGGTTATGAAACTGAAATTGTTGTGGCACATCTTACTAAGTTGAATGACATAGCCACCCTTTTTGGTCATGATGAGAAGATTCACTATTACTATTCTCAAATTATTTCAATTCTCATTATAGGGTGATGCTAAAGCTTGGTACAATACTCTTGCTCCTGGTTGTGTGCGTAGTCCCCAGGACATGATTTTTTACTTCTCTGAAAAATATTTCCCTGCTCATAGGAAACAAGCCGCCTTACAGGAAATATTTAACTTTGTGCAAATTGAAGAAGAGAGTCTCCCACAAGCTTGGGGGAGGCTTCTCCAATTGCTTAATGCTTTGCCTGATCATCCTCTTAAGAAAAATGAAATACTTGATATCTTCTATAATGGACTAACCGATGCTTCTAGGGATTTCCTAGATAGTTGTGGTGGTTGTGTTTTTAGGGAACAAACTATTGGACAAGCTGAAGAATTATTGAATAACATATTGAGAAACTATGATGATTGGACTCTTCCTGAACCACCTACTAAACCCACTCCAAAGAAGAGGGGTATTTTATATCTCAGTCCCGAAGATATGCAAGAGGCAAAGAAATCTATGAAGGAAAAAGGTATTAAAGCTGAGGATGTAAAAAATTTACCTCCTATTGAAGAAATACATGGGCTTGATACACCACCACTGCCTAAGGTGGTAGAGGTAAATTCTCTAATTAAATTCAATGATAATGATAATCCTCACAATATGCACCCTAGCCAATGCCTTTATGAGTTTGAGAATTACATTAGAAAACAAGATCACTTCAATGCAAATGTTATGAAACAATTGAAATACAATTCTGATATGATTTTTCGCTTGAATGACTTGTTATTTAGAATCTCAAATGATGTTAGAGGTGTGGGGAAGCATGCTTCTATGGTACAAACTCAGTTAGAACAAGTTGCTAAATCTCAAAGAGAATTGCTTGATGAAATGAATAACAACATACATGACTTTGTTGTTAGAGTTGCAACTAGAGGAGGTAAAATGACTCAGGAACCACTTTATCCTGAGGGACACCCAAAAATAATTGAACATGATTCACAAAGGAATAATATCACTCCACCTAGTCCGTCTAAAAAGAAGAAGAAAAAGAAAAATGATAGGACTTTTCATGCTTCTAGTGAACCTGAAGTAGAAAAACCTCCTCATAATGATAATGATGTTTCTATTTCTGATGCTGAAACTCAATCTGGTAATGAACATTTACCTAGTGATAATGAAAAATATGATGATGATGTTCATGAAGATACTTAACCAAATAATGAAAAAGAACCAGATAATGATGGTGAAATAGAACCAGTTGTTGATCTTGATAACCCACAATCTAAAAATAAAAGATATGATAAAAGAGACTTTGTTGCTAGAAAACACGGTAAGGAAAGAGAACCATGGGTTCAAAAACCTATGCCCTTTCCACCTAAGCCAACTAAAAAGAAAGATGATGAAGAATTTGAACGCTTTGCTGAAATGCTGAGGAAGTCTTTTTGCGTACTCGCTTGACCAATATCCTTGAAATGCCTCCTTATGCAAAGTACATGAAAGACATCAGCACTAATAATACAAAAATACCGAAAGCTGAAATCTCCACCATGCTTGCTAATTATACTTTTAAAGATGGAGTACCTAAAAAACTTGGAGATCCGGGAATACCAACTATACCTTGCTCCATCAAAAGAAATTATGTGAAAACTGCTTTGTGTGATTTGGGAGTTGGTGTTAGTGTTATGTCTTTCTCTTTATATAAAAGACTTGATATGAATAAACTCACACCCACTAAAATATCTTTGCAAATGGCTGACAAATCAACTGCCATACCTACCGGTATTTGCGAGGATGTGCCCGTTGTTGTTGCTAATGTTACTATTTTGACTGACTTTGTTATACTTGAGATGTCCGAGGACGACAACATGTCGATTATCCTTGGTAAACCTTTCTTGAATACTGCAGGGGCTGTTATTGATTGCAATAAAAGCAAGGTCACTTTTCATATTAATGGTAATGAGCATACGATGCACTTTCCAAAGAAACAATTCCAAGTGAATGGTATTAATGTTATTGGAAAATCTCCGACAATCACTATTGGAAGTTTTCAACTACCTCTACCTACTATTAAAAAGAAATATGAAATGCTTATTGTTGGGGACATTCATATCCCGGTTGAGGTAACTTAGTGATTTACGAAAGTTCTTCGGTTTCATGCTAATCGAAAGTGGTTGTTAATAAGACCTGATCAACCTTATTAATGGATCATTTTTGAGAGGTATGCAATTGATGAATTTAGTGAGCACTACCTTCTGTCCTACCTTTTATTTTCTATTCCTATTAGTTAAATAAAATAAAATGCCATGTCTTGTCTGTTTTCTGAATTTCCCTTGCAATAAATAATGACCCAAAAATAAAAGGTCTCAGAATGCTGTGAAAATTTAATACAATTTTTTCTGAATATTTAAGAATTTTTGGTGCAAATAACATCAGAGGGAGGTGCACCAGGTGGGCACAGCCCACCTAGGTGCGCCAGGACCCCCAGGCGTGCCCTGGTGGGTTGTGGTCCGTTTGTCCAATTAGTTTTTGCTTTAACGGTTTATATTTTGAATAATTAGCTATTCTTGGTGCTGCTGTAGATGAGTTTGCATGTTGAATTCTTAAAGTTCTAAGTAGTTTGAATACTTGCTATGGCCTCTATGCATCCCTATGAGTAGTTGCTACCAATCTTGTAAAGTTTTGTTGAGAAAATATTGTGGACTAAAAATTTCAGAATTTTGTTCATAGGAAAAACATGAGTATCTTTAGGAAGTTTGCTTCCAAGAAGAACTCCAAGGGAGTGATTGGGGAGTCATCTGAAAGTGATCTCCATACCCGGTGAATGACGGAGATACATCCGTGCGAATGGCCGCATAACCCATTCATGGAAGGGGCCGAAATCCTTCAAGAGTTTGCATAATATGCTGCTAATGCCGGCCTCACCGACTTCATCGCAGCTGAATGTGAACAATATCATCTCCTCAAAAATTCCTTTGTGCAAAATTTTAATTTCCTTCCTAGGAATAATCCCCCTGAAGTGCAGTTTAACTTATATGCTAAAACCCGTCAGATACCACTTACTGAATTCTGTCAAATATGCATGATCTCTTCTGACAGGAGTTTAGTAGAGCCTAGACCCGTGGAGTTTGAGGGTTTCTAGCATACTCTGTCTGTGGGGGATGAGAGAGGGGTGTCAAGTGTCACCACTACTAGCTGGCACTTTCCTGCTGTTCATTATTTTGCTCTTTTCATTGCAAAGTGCCTCTTGCTAGAGAGAAGGTGGGTGCACTTAGTGCTCCAGACCTTGCTGTTTTACGTCGTGCACTTGAAGGCGACAACACTTATAGCTTGGGAGCTATTGTGGCACGTCGCCTCCATATTAATAAATCCAAGGGTAAAATACATGGTGGTATTTACACTACTCGCTTGGCGGCTCACTTTAATGTTGAGATACGCCAACATGATTATCCTCTGCCCAAGGTTCACCTAGATCGCGCTGCTATGGAATACCACTAGTTTATTACTGTCGATTATCCTAACATCCCTATTCCGTATAACCTGTTTTTCAGTGTGAGAACCCGTGATATTATTCCATTGCCTGCACCTGCTTTGTTTGATCCTATTACCAGGGGTGGATATAGGATTATGCCTGCGGACATCGTCGCCTACCGGAACAACCTAGCTGTGGCTGAGGAGGAGCCTCAGCAGTGGGATCCACAGGTGCCCGCTCCCCAGCATTTCAACATGGGACCCCATGGCTTCTTCTACTATTGATTACCAAGATAGGCCAAAAGCCTAAGCTTGGGGGAGTATGTATTTCCATCGACATTACATTCATGTTCACACATTTCATTCCAGTTGTCGGTGTCCACACTCTTTCATTGTATTATCCATGCTAAATTTATTTTCTCGCTTTCTTCTTGTGTGTTTGAAAAACTTTGAGAAAATCCAAAAATATTTCTTGCTTCTTTTTGCTTTTTTCTTCCTAGTTTAAATTGTTGTAGAACTAAAAAGAAAACCCAAAAAGATTTCCTTGTTCTTCTTTTACTTGTTGGGAGCTTTCCCGTGTAAATAGTTTTTCTCGTTTTTGTTTTTTCCTTTTATTTTTTTCTGCTAAGAAAACCAAAAACTCCAAAAATATTTCAGTGTGTTTCTCTGAATTTCTTTTCTTTTTATTGAGTCATACCGAGGAGAAGACCATGATGAAAATGTTGAGTGGCTCTCATTTGCATAATTGTTAATCTAACAAAGAGCCCATTTTACCTTGTCTTCTCCTGTTGAATAAAATGTTTGCAGATTCCGGCTTAGTCCATGGCACTCTTGCACTATTATTATTTTCATATCGTTCGGTCGTGCAAGTGAAAGGCAATAATGACGATATTCGATGAACTGGCCGTGGCAGAGAGAAAAGGGTATGAACTCAACTTGTTCTGTTTTTGTAAATATGTTTAACCTAGTATCCATGATTCAGCTCATTATGATTAAACATGTTTGCAATGACAATTAGAGATTATAGTTTCTCATGCCATGCATAAGTAGCTAGGAGTGGATAATGAGTTATCTTGGATGTCAACATTGCATTAAAATGATTGTGATGTAGTATGATGATATGGTATACTGCTCTGAATGTTCGAGTGGCTTGACTTGGCACATGTTCATGCATGTAGTTGAATAAAAACCAACATAGCCTCTGTGATATTTATGTTCATGGTGTTCATATCCTACTCATGCTAGTGTCGAATGTTACTTATGCATAATGCATGTTCATGACCGTTGTTGCTCTTTAGCTGGCCGCTTCTCAACCTATTTGCTAGCCTTCGCCTGTACTAAGTGGGAATTCTGCTTGTACATCCAAAACCTGAAACCCAAGTAATTCCATATGAGTCCACCATACCTACCTATATGCGGTACTACCCTGCCGTCCTAAGTAAACTTGCATGTGACATCTCTAAAAACTTCAAATAAATATCCTTTTTGTGTGCCTGGATTGTTCATAGAACGACAGAAGGTAGACGGTATCTTCCATGCTAAGCGCGTTATTCTCAGGTTGAGTGTTTATTCACTCGCCATTGCACGAGAAAAGGGTGGTAATAGGGATGCCCAGTCCCAAACCGCAAAAAGAAAAGAACTTACAAATAATCAAACAAAAACTCCTACAGAGTCATAACCTTTACTTTATCGCTTGGGAACCGCTACTAATGTGTTTAGCATAGAAGATATTGATAACTGATGGTCGCGAAGTAAACAAGAAGGGTGCACCTCTCAAAATATCATTTACCTCCGTTTTAAAAATTTGAGCTCTGGCACCTCTGCAAATCACTGCTTCCTTCTGCGAAGGGACTATCTATTTACTTTTATGTTGTGTAATCACCTTCTAAAATAAGCGCCAGAACCTGAGAGCACTGCTGTCATGCTGATGCATTGTGTGTAGCTAATGCTGGGTGCATCATGACTGGATCTTTTCTACCATGAATTACAATGTTTAGTCGCTGCTTGGACTTTGGAGGTGCTCTGCATTTATGTTTCTTGGTCTCGTAAAGGGCTAGCGAGATACCACTATTGTCATATTATATCATGGTTGTTTTGATAACATGTTGCTATTTGAGATATCTTATTATTGCTCGCTAGCTGATTATGTCATTGATATGAGTTAATATAATTTTTAAGAGTTATTGTCGACATGGTTAGTTATAATATTGGCTGAAAACCTGGGTGCCGTTTAAGCTTATTTATGCAAACAAAAGCAAAAGAGTTCGTAAAAGTTTTTCTTTTTCACTTTCAGTTTATCAACTGAATTGCTTGAGGACAAGCAAATGTTTAAGCTTGGGGGAGTTGATACGTCTCCGTCAGATTCTACTTTTCCTAACGCTTTTCCTCTTGTTTTGGACTCTAATTTGCATGATTTGAATGAAACTAACCCGGACTGACGCTGTTTTCAGCAGAACTACCATGGTGTTGTTTTTTGTGCAGAAATAAAAGCTCTCGGAATGGAACAAAACTTTGCGAGGATTTTTTATATAATAAAAGAGAATTTCTGGAGCCAAGAACCACCGGAGGGGGGCACCTGGGTGGGCACAACCCACCAGGGCGCGCCCCCTCCTGGCGCGCCCACGTGGGTTGTCCCCACCTGGTGGCCCCGCAGACCCTGAAACCGACGCTATAAAATCACATATTTCTATAAAAAATCAGGGAAGAAGAATTATCGCGTTCCACGAGATGGAGCCGCCGCCGTCTCCTGTTCTTCATCGGGAGGTCAGATCTGGAGTCCTTTTGGGGCTCTGGAGAGGGGGATCTTCGATCTTCGTCATCACCAACCCTTCTCCATCGCCAATTCAATGATGCTCCCCACCGGGAGTGAGTAATTCCTTCGTAGGCTCACTGGTTGGTGAGGAGTTGGATGAGATTCATCATGTAATCTAGTTAGTTTTGTTAGGGCTTGATCCCTAGTATCCACTATATTCTGAGATTGATGTTGCTATGACTTTGCCATGCTTAATGCTTGTCACTTTGGGCCCGGGTGCCATGATTTCAGATCTGAACCGTTTATGTTATCACCATTACATCTATGTTCTAGATCCGATCTTGCAAGTTATAGTCACCTACTACGTGTTGTGATCCGGCAACCCCAGAGTGACAATAGTCGGGACCACTCCTGGTGATGACCGTAGTTTGAGGAGTTCATGTATTCACCGTGTGTTAATGCTTTGTTCCGGTTCTCTATTAAAAGGAGACCCTAATATCCCTTAGTTTCCAATAGGACCCTGCTGCCACGGGAGGGTAGGACAAAAGATGTCATGCAAGTTGTTTCCATAAGCACGTATGACTATTTACGGAATACATGCCTAAATTATATTTATGAATTGGAGCTAGTGCCGTATCGCCCTAGGTTAGAACTGCCACATGATGAATATCATCCAACGAATCGTCGATCCAATGCCTACGAATTTCTCTTATATATTCTTGCTAAGTTACTACTGCTATCGTTACTGTTGTACTTGCTACAAATCACTGCTATCACTGTTACCGTTGTTATTGCTACTGCTACTATTATCAAAACTATCATACTACTTTGCTACTGATCACTTTGCTGCAGATAATTAATCTCCAGGTGTGGTTGAATTGACAACTCATCTGCTAATACTTACAAATATTCTTTGGCTCCCCTTGTGTCGAATCTATAAATTTGGGTTGAATACTCTACCCTCGAAAACTGTTGCGATTCCCTATACTTGTGGGTTATCAGAAATCTGGCAAATGGACGTCAAAACTGTATTCCTTAATGGATTTCTTAAAGAAGAGTTGTATATGATGCAACCAGAAGGTTTTGTCGATCCTAAGGGTGCTAACAAAGTGTGCAAGCTCCATCGATCCATCTATGGACTTGTGCAAGCATCTTGCAGTTGGAATGTACGCTTTGATGAGGTGATCAAAGCATATGGTTTTATACAGACTTTCAGAGAAGCCTGTATTTACAAGAAAGTGAGTGGGAGCTGTGTAGCATTTCTGAAATTATATGTAGATGACATATTGCTGATTGGAAATGATATATAATTTTTGGATAGCATAAAAGGATACTTGAATAAGAATTTTTCAATGAAAGACCTCGGTGAAGCTGCTTACATATTGGGCATCAAGGTCTATAGAGATAGATCAAGACGCTTGATAAGATTTTCAATGAGTACATACCTTGACAAAATTTTGAAGGAGTTCAAAATGGATTAGTTAGAGAAGGAGTTCTAGCCTATATTGTAAGGTGTGAAATTGAGTAAGACTCAAAGTCCGACCACAGCAGAAGATAGAGAGAGAACGAAAGTCATTCCCTATGCCTCAGCCATAGGTTCTATAAAGTATGTCATGCTGTGTACACTACAAAAAAAATACACTTCCATGATGATACGTGTTTGTCACAGTAGGTCACGTTTTCTGTCATGCATGTACATCCATGACAAATTTATGACAGAATCAAGATAGTCATACCAGGTCGTCAGAGAAGTGTTCCATGACATTACCAAAATTATCATCACGGAAGTTTCCACTTCCATGACAATAAATCACGCGTCACAGAAGTGCTTACGTCAAGGGTGACCGACACGTGGCATCCACCGTAACGGAACACCGTTAAGCTATCGGGTCCGGTTTTGGATCCGATAACCCGTTAACAGCCCCGACCAATGGGGATTTTCCACGTGTAAAATCATCAATGGCGGGAGGTAACACGTGTCGGCTCACCGGTGGGGACAGATGTCATCCACTCATTGGACCCAAAGCGCCTATGATACGTCGACACATGGCACGGCACAACAGAGGCCCATTCCTGTGAAAAGGCCGGCCCGTTTGACTTGGTCAAAAGGTGGCGGGCCAGCCCACGGCAAGCCTGTGAACGGCCTATTCACATATAGCCCATTTACAGCCCGCTAACCCAGGGTCCGTTTACGGCCAATCCGAATTAGGCCCAGTAGCATCATCTGGGTCGTCCAATATAATTCCAGCCTGTTTTAACTTCCGACCCATGTATGGCCCATGACGTCTTTCGGCCCATATGAGGCCCTTATTACTCTCGGCCCATTAACGGCCCGTGGTAAAACTGGCCCGTAATGAACAATGTATCACTTTATACCCATTAACGGCACGTGGTGAAACTGGGCCGTAATGAACAGTTTATCACTTTATACCCATTAACGGCCCATTATTCCGCTGGGCCGTTGAGGGAGTTCCGGACAGGGGGTGTCCGGATAGCCGAACTATCATCATCGGCCGGACTCCAAGACTATGAAGATACAAGATTGAAGACTTCATCCCGTCTCTGGATGGGACTTTCCTTGGCATGGAAGGCAAGCTTGGCGATACGGATATGTAGATCTCCTACCATTGTAACCGACTCTGTGTAACCCTAGCCCTCTCTGGTGTCTATATAAGCCGGATGGCTTTAGTCCATAGGACGGACAACAATCATACCATAGGCTAGCTTCTAGGGTTTAGCCTCTTTGATCTCGTGGTAGATCCACTCTTGTAATACACATCATCAATATTAATCTAGCAGGACGTAGGGTTTTACCTCCATCAAGAGGGCCCGAACCTGGGTAAAACATCGTGTCCCTTGTCTCCTGTTACCATCCGCCTAGACGCACAGTTCGGGACCCCTTACCCGAGATCCGCCGGTTTTGACACCGACATTGGTGCTTTCATTGAGAGTTCCTCTGTGTCGTCACCGATAGGCCCGATGGCTCCTTCGATCATCAACAACGACGCGGTCCAGGGGGAGAGTTTTCCGGACAGATCTTCGTGTTCGGCGGCTTTGCATCAAGGGCCAATTCGCAGCCATCCGGAGCAGATCGAAAGCTACGCCCGGCCGTCGAGTCAGATTTGGAAGTTTAAACTATACGGCCGATATCCGCGGAGACTTGATCTTCGACGGATTCGTGCCGCAGCAAGCGCCGCCAAGACCGTCTCGATGGGCATGATCTAGCTCTGCAGTTAACAAAGGCTCGAGGCCGCACTGCATCCGGCTCCGACCCTTAATCCGGAGCCGGATTCCCCGATCGAGGACGAGTGGTTGGACACCGCCTCGGGGGCTTTAATATCTACGGCGATCGAGCCGAACTCCATCCCTGTCCTTTGCGAAGACCTCGACTCCAGGGTGCCGGACTCCTCTCCGGACTCCGAACCCTCCGCGCCCTTGCCAATCGAATCCGATTGGGCGCCCGTTATGGAGTTCACGGCCGCGGACATCTTTCAGCACTCACCTTTTGGCGACATCTTGAGTTCGCTAAAGTACCTCTCGTTATCAGGAGAGCCCTGGCCGGATCAAGGTCGGGGCGGTTGGGATGCGGACGACGAAGAAATTCAAAGCCCACCCACCACCCACTTGGTAGCCGCCGATGATCTAACCGACATGCTAGACTACAACTCGAAGACATCGACGGTATGGACGATGATGCCGGAGATTTAACAAGACCCAGCGCCATGTGGCAATCGGAAGGCCACCTCGTCATACGACATATATATGGTGGACATCCCAAAAGATGGGAACGACGATGGAACAACGGAGGATGACCCTCCAAGAAGCAGCCCAAGCGCCGGCCAAGCGCCGCCATTTAAATCTCGCCACAGAAGAATGAAGATTCCGCACCGGAGATAACAATACACCGGACAAAGGTCAAGACAATCCAATCCAAAGAAGATCCAGCCAGTAGAGGATGGAGACGCCACCCTCACGAGAGAGCGTAAGAAGAGGTAGAGGATTATATGCCTCCCTCCGGAGACGAAGTAAGCCTCGACGACGATGAATTCGTCGTGCCTGAGGATCCCGTCGAACAAGAGCGTTTTAGACGCAGGCTTATGGCCACGGCAAACAACCTCAAGAAAAAGCAGCAACAACTTAGAGCTGATCAGGATCTGCTAGCCGACAGATGGACTGAAGTCCTCGCGGCCGAAGAGCATGAGCTTGAACGCCCTCCAAAAGCTACCCTAAACGCAAGATGCTCCCCCGATTAGAGGAGGAAGCTTACGAACCCGCATCACCAGGAGACAATACGGCTGACCGACCACCCCGTGGTCATGATAGAGAGGCCTCTAGGCCCTTCACTAGAACCGTACCCCGGCATCGCTCAAAAAGCACATGGCCACAGGGGAACGCTCCGGACCTACGAGATATATTGGAGGACAAGGCAAGACAATCAAGATCGATCTATGGATCGCGTGGGCGCCCACAGTGCGTGGCGACAACCGTCGCGCCGGACCTGATAAGTCCGCCGGGTCGAATAAAGCGCATAAAGCTCTTCGAGCTCCGTCGTGATATCGCCCGATGCAGGCGCCGACACCCACTATGCTTCATGCAAGTAATGGATCATCAAATCCCCAAAGGGTTTAAACCCGTCAATATTGAATCCTATGATGGCACAACAGACCCCGCGGTTTGGATCAAAGACTATCTCCTTCACATCCACATGGCCCGCGGTGACGATCTTCACGCCATCAAATACCTCCCCCTCAAGCTTAAAGGACCAGCCCGACATTGGCTCAACAACTTGCCAGCAGAGTCAATTGGGAGCTGGGAGGACCTCGAAGCCGCAGTCCTCGATAACTTCGGGGCACTTATGTGCGACCACCGACCGATGACCTAAGCCACATAATTCAGCAGCCAGACGAATCGGCCGGACAATTGGACACGGTTCTTAACCAAGAAAAACCAAATCGTCGACTGTCCGGATGCGGAGGCCCTCGCGGCCTTCAAGCATAACATCCGCGATGAGTGGCTTGCCCGACACCTAGGACAGGAAAAGCCGAAATCCATGGCAGCCCTCACATCACTCATGACCCGCTTTTGCACGGGTGAGGACAGCTATTAGCATGCAGCAACAACCTCAAAGAAAATTCGGCAGTCCGGACTTCAAGGACCGAAATGGTAGGCCACGTCGTAATAAAACAAACGCCGCATTAACGGCGACAATATTGAGGATACGGCAATCAATGCCGGATTCAGAGGCTCTAAACCCGTCAGCGGAAAAAGCCATTCAAAAGAACTACTCGGGTCCGTCCAATTTGGACCGAATACTCGACCGCTTGTGCGGATACACGGCACCCGAAAAAGCTTCTAACCACACCAACATGGACTGTTGGGTATTCAAGGCAGTGCAAGTTAATTGCCAAAAACAATGACAAGGGGCTGCATAGCGATGGCGAGGGACGAGACCCGACCGCCCGAACAATAAAGGATGTAAGGGTTTCCCCACAAAGCGGATGGTGAACATGATATACGCAACGCACATACCCAAAAGGGAGCGGAAGCGTGCACTCCGGATGTCTACGCGATGGAGCCAGTTGCCCGAAGTTCAATCCATGGTCCTCCGCCCGATCACTTTTGGACCGGGACCACCCCACCAAAGATCCGCCACGACGGATTCGCCAGACCGGTCTTAGACCCAATCGTCGATGGATTTCACCTAACCGTAGTCCCGATGGACGGCGGCAAAGACTGAACCTGCTTTACCGGATACAAAGGTCGCAAAATGGGCATAGACCCCTCAAGGATTAAACCTACCAAAACGACCTTTAAAGGCGTCATACCGTGTAGAAGCCAATTGTACAGGCTCAATTACACCGGAAGTGGTCTTCGGATCCCGGATAACTTCCAAGCGAGGAGTTAATCTTTGACATAGTCCCGTTCGCAGCGGCTATCATGCCTTGCTCGGGCGCATCGCGTTTGCAAAGTTCAATGCGGTGCCGCACCACGCATACCTCAAGCTCAAGATGCCAGGCCCTCGAGGAGTCATCACGGTCAACAGAACATCGAACGTTCTCTCCGCACGGAGGAACATACAATGACTCTCGCGCGAAGTGCAATGCAGCCTCTTAAGGCAATTCTCGAGTCCAGCCGTTAAGCGGCCGGACACAGCCAAGCCGCCCGGAGTAACTTACAACAAGACCACCGGCACGCCCGAGCATCGCCAGCGATGCGGCCCCAACCCCAGCTCTGCGAAATGTCAGCAGGTCCTTCACAGACACCATTACGCTCTCAAGATACCATGGGCATGGGGAGAGGGCACGACCACGATAAACCCAGACGGCGGCTCAACCACACCAGGCTCTCAAGTGTGTCGTTCCTTTTTCTTTTCTTTTTACCTTTTACTTTTTACCCACAGGACTCCGTTTGTCAGAAGCCCTGTCCGGCAGCAGACCTGCCGAACTCACGATGCAACAGCCAGGGAAGGATAAAGGCTACAACGAATATACATGTGGTCTCCATTACGAGCATTTTTATACACCAATCTGCAGCCTAGCCCTGGAGGGGGACATGTTTAACAGTTCCATACCTTGCTTATCGCACTATTTGTATCGTTCTGCATTCGTAGCAGCACTTATTGAATAAAACAATGCGGCACCTTTTTGCTTATAATTGCATTTCTTTTTCATACATATGTTCATTCACGGCATGTTGCATCCGTACACTTTGGTACGGCTAATATACACCAGGGGCTTATGTTTCCCGCATTACGGTATGATGAGTCCGAACACTTTCACAAGTGCGGCACCCCGAACTTATAGCACTATATGCATCGGCTCCGAATCATGTCTTGGGTCAATAGTTGGGTTTGCCCGGCTCCCATGTTTTGGTACCTTACGTTCCGTTATATCGGCTAAGGTAGCACTCGGGAGAACCATCGCGATTCCGCCCAGCTTGAGCTGGGTTAACGCCTCGATGGAAAGCTAAAACTGACTGGCCGTGGATGAGGCGAGAGACCGGTCGCTGTTCGAGAGGTTTTTAAGTAGTCCTTAAAGACTTATGCCACTTAGAGCGAGGAGCCGGATCTTGTCCGCCAAGGCGTGGATAAGCGCCCCAAATTCGCCTTCCGAAGACTAGGGGCTTCACGAAATTTAAAATTATAGAATTCTATGGCTAAGTGAGAGTGTTCAAGCATTACAAGTCCGGTTGCCTTGTTCATTTGTGTTGAGCGCCTCCTAGATGGACCCAAAATGGGAACAAGAGCGCTCAAGTTTATCCCGAACACCCCAAAGACTCGTGGCATGGGGTCAAGCCGACGACTTGCCATCTCTCAGATTTGATAAACAGCCGCACAGAAGGTAATATTTTAAATTAACAAGCGTTGCTTAGCGCATATGAACTAAGTTTTCAGCGCACAGGATAACAAAATGTGAGTCTACTCAAATATTACATCTTTGGAGCACTCACCCGCAATAGTGCGGGCGCCCTTCAAAGACACTCTTATAATACATCTCGGGCGTGCGATGCTCCTTGCCCTCCGTGGCGGGTCCACACGAGCTTCGGGCATCCATCTTGCCCCAGTGCACCTTTGCGCGGGCAAGGCCCGACGGGCACCCTCGATACAAGCGGAATGCTTGATAACTTCAACCCACGGGCACGCATCCATCACCGCCGCACCAGCCGGAAGTAGCTCCGTGCATGGCCTCCTTAGGCCACAACCAACTATGAGGCCCTTCATGGCCTGCTGTTCGGCTGCCTTGTGGAGCTCGACCACCGCTTTCACCTGGTCGCTAAGTGGCACCGGATGTCCGGCCTCAAAGATATCGAGACCGTAAGACCTTCTCCATCGAGCTCCCTCCTCGGCCCGGTAGAATGCGGCAAGATCGGACACGCTATGAGGAATATCTGCGACATACAGAGAGCTCCGAATTCGGGTAAGCAATGTAATTAACACTCACATGCTTACTGCATGAAAAATGCCTTACCGCTGCTATTTTCTTCACCGCCTCAATCTCCTGGAGGGCCTTGTAGGCTTGGCCTTAGCGGCTTTGGCACTCTCAAGAGCCATTGCAAGCTCGAGACTCTCGAGTCTTGAGTCACGCTCCAAGCTCTCATGTTTTTCACGAGATCCTGGAGCTCCTGCATTCTCCGCCACCCGTGCCTCCTGCTTCTCTCGCTCAGTGCGCTCATGCCGCATTATGCGTTCGGCGCTGCCACCGCCTCCTTCAGGTAGCCACTTCGTTAGTGGCCCCTACAATACCCATGTTATCCTTGTCATTTTTCTTGCAACCAAATCCTTTTCTGTAAATGTACAATTTCCATAAGGTATTACTCACCTTCTTTTTCCTCGAGCTGCTTCTTGGCATGACCGAGCTCGTTCTCGGACCGCTCAAGGTTTTTCTTCAAATTATTGACCTCCGATCGGTCTGGCGGAGGTCAAGAAGACAAACCGCAATCCCATATTGACATATTTTTTATGACTCCTGGGTTTATCTTTCTAAAGATCCTCATCCGCTTTTCTTTCCAACACCGAACCGAGCATCGTGGGCTACTGTCTATGTGGTACCATTTTACATATATTGAAATTCTTACCTTAAAGCCTGTTAGAAGGCTGCTGCAGGCCTCGGTCAGCCCGCTCTTGGCGAGCTGAACCTTTTGAATCACCGCACTCATAACAGTGCGGTGTTCCTCTTCGATGGAGGCGCCATTGAGCGCCTCCAGCAAATTATCCGGCACCTCCGGTTGGACGGAGGCAGCCGGCGTCACGGTCTTGCCCTTCTTACGAAGGGGTCGCCCGCCGGACTCCGGAGCCACTGTGGCCTCCGGTGCCGAGTCCGGTGCACAGTCTGGGAGGGTGTCCTATGACACCTCCGGGGCCTCCTCCTCCTAGTAGGTCCCTTTCTGGGATTCCACCTCGGCGTAGTCTGCGGCACGGGGGGTGGAGGCAGTCGGAAGGGAATCCATATCCGACGCACCCAAGGACCCGCCGATTTAAACAGAAGATCATCCTTGGGCGGACTGCGAGGGTTATATGCGGCATTAGAAAGACATTACGTGGCGAAAAGAAAAACCTTGAAGTTATTCGGGAGTCCGGATACTTACGATCTCGCCAGGGCTTAGCCCTTGGAGGCCGATCCTAAATCGTCAAATCCTTTGGCGTTGGCGGAGCGATGCAGGGAAGAGTTTTCCTTCTTGGACCCTTCGGCCTCCCTTCTTAGGGAGGCCTTCCTTTTCTTCCTCCTTCACTGGGAGAGGCTTTCTTCTCCTCCTCGCCTTGGTGGGAGGAGTCGGCCTCGGATTCATCATCCGATAGCACCTGAAAACGGAACTCTTCCGAGTCCCTCGTGGCCGTCTTCTTGGCCTTCTTCTCCGGCACCACGTGGAGTGCCGGAGCCAGTCCCGATTAGGCGGGCGTCCCGCTGGATCCTCGGCAATGGGGCCGACAGATAATCTGTTCGCCTTCGCCAGCCATTCTGTCAAAGGTAAAGGGAGTTTAGATCCCGCATAGAGCCAAACTATGGAAAACAAGTGGTGAAATCACTTACCTCGTCACCGACACTGCGAGCAGAATTCGCGATCTTGTGGCGGATGCGGGAGCTTGGCGTATGAACAAAGCACCTTCCGGACATCTTCACGTAGTGTCGAAGAGCCCGCCAGGTCCGGTGCTGCGCCGGATCAAACTCCCACATGTTGAAGCCCCGTCATTGCATCGGGAGAATCCGGCGGATGAGCATGACTGGACTACGTTGACAAGCTTGAGCTTCTTGTCCACCAGCTTACGGATACGGGCTTGGAGTCCGGTCAGCTCCTCCGAATCCCCCAAGTCCAGCCACTCTCTTTCCGGGAGGTGAGCCGTGTAGGGATGCCGGATCTGAATTCGGGGCGGCCCAATCAGGTCACGCTGCTCGGTGATGTAGAACCACCCGATTGCCACCCCTTGATGGTTTCCACGAAAGTGCCCTCCAGCCATGTAACGTGGGACATCCTGCCCACCATGGCGCCTCCGCACTCTGCTTGGCTGCCTTTCACAACCTTCGGCTTGACATCAAGGTCTTGACCACTGGCCGAAGTGGGCTGGATGCGAAGGAAGGCCTCGCACCTGACGATAAACGCCCGAGATGTTGAGGATGAAATTCGGGGCCAGATCATGGAAATCTAGGCCGTAGTAGAACATGAGCCCCCAGACAAAGGGATGAAGCGGGAAGCCCAGTCCGCGGAGGAAATGGGGAAGAAATACTACCCTCTCATGGGGCCTGGGGTTGGGGACGAGCTCTCCCTCGTCGGGGAGCCGATGCGCGATGTTGCTAGACAAATATCCGGCATCGCGCAGCTTCTGGATCTGCCCCTCCGTGACGGAGGAGGCCATCCACTTGCCTCCCGCTCCGGACATAGTTGGAGAAGGTTGAGGTGAGAAGTGCGGACTTGGGCGCTGGAGCTCGAGTTCGCGAAGATGGATAAGCCAAGGAGGAAGAAGGCGCAGGTAAAAGGGTTGGATCTTTATCCCCTTATATGGGCGGACAAAAACATGTGTCCCCACCGGCCTGGTAAAACTCGCTTATCCCCCAAGCGTCACAATCAATGGCGCGGTTGGGTTACCCACGTCCGTATTGATGGGAATCCCGGAATAAGGGGAACACGATCTCCGCTCGGACAAGACGTGCCAAGGAAACCGCCGCTAAACGCTACCGAGGTGGAACAATAAAACAATTTGAGTAAAGGCTTGGTAGTGGTGCGACGTCACGCCACGTAATCGCCGCCAGATTGATCTTGTGTAATATTATTCTCTCTACGGTGGTATGTGGAATTTATTTTTGCGAGCCGGACACTATCCTGGTGTTCACAATCTTCTATAAATTATTCGGAGGAAGAACCCGCCTTGCAATGCCGAAGACAACATGCGCTACCGGACTCGTCGTCATTGGAGCCTGGTTCAGGGCTACCGAGGAGTTCCGGACTAGGGGTGTCCGGATAGCCGAACTATCATCATCGGCCGGACTCCAAGACTATGAAGATACAAGATTGAAGACTTCGTCCCGTGTCCGGATGGGACTTTCCTTGGCGTGGAAGGCAAGCTTGGCGATACGGATATGTAGATCTCCTACCATTGTAACCGACTACATGTAACCCTAGCCCTCTCCGGTGTCTATATAAACCGGATGGCTTTAGTCCATAGGACGGACAACAATCATACCATAGGCTAGCTTCTAGGGTTTAGCCTCTTTGATCTCGTGGTAGATCCACTCTTGTAATACACATCATCAATATTAATCTAGCAGGACGTAGGGTTTTACCTCCATTAAGAGGGCCCGAACCTGGGTAAAACATCGTGTCCCTTGTCTCCTGTTACCATCCGCCTAGACACACAGTTCGGGACCCCCTACCTGAGATCCACCGGTTTTGACACCGACAGCCGTTTCCAGCCCATGTTATCTTTCGGCCTTCTTGGGGCCCATTTATTCTTGGGCTCATTTCCACATTCATTTACTTAAGGCCCGTTACTGTCATTTTCTGCTTGTGGGCCAAATTCAGCCCGTGGTTACAGTCGGCCCGTTTGTGGCCCGATAATACATTGGGCCGTTTTCATGTCAAAAAATACCCGTTGGGCTGTTTTCATAGAGTTATCAAATACGGCCTATTAACGGCCCGTTATTGTCCATGAATAGTACGACCCATGATTGGCGAAATGATGATACGCCCCGTAGAAGGCCCACTGATCCTACGGCCCGTAAAAGGTCCATGAATCGTACGGCCCGTAGAAGGCCCATGGATCCTACAACCCGTATAGAAGGCCAATGGATCCTACGACCCGTAGAAGGCCCATGGATCATACGGCCCGCAGGAGGCCCATGGTTACAACAGTCCGTGCGTTGCCATGATTATTTTGGCCTAGTTTCCAAAGATAGGTTATTGTGGCCACTATAAAAACACAGAAAAAGAACTGCAGTGACTACAAGCAAACAACTAAACAAGAAAATAAGGAAATAAATAAGCAAGCAATTAACGCTAGCCTATTACCGCTATTACACATATTACATCCATCGGGCATCAAAGTTCGCCACCGGTGCAAATATAGGGAACAAAGCAGCATATTACTTACATCGTCAAATTGGCCACCAAAGGCAAATAAACGGCAAGAAAACAAGAGCATAATCAAACAACTTCAGAAGAGCTCAAGAAACATGGTATCCACCATGCTGGCAATAAGCTTAGCAAGCTTATTAGCTTTGTCCTGTTTGGCGCTAAAATCCTCCAACGCTTGCTGTTGCACCAGAAAGTATGCATCTGAATGCTCCAGGGACTTCCGCAGTAGTGGCCAGTAACTCCAACACCAATCGATGTCTTTCATCTTGTAGTTGAGACTCAAGAAATCAAACTGATTCAGACTGTGAGTTTGAATAGCTTGTGCAAGCGGTAGTGGCCAGTAACTCCAACACTAAACCAAGACAGGACTTTGGGGTTGTCTCACTGTCTTCATGATAGTCTTCCTTAGCCGTTTTATCAGCTTTGTTGGAGACCAACAAGGATGTGTCACTATCCTGAACCTTATCTGCATTACTTCCTTTACCATTTCTTAATAAGGCACTCTTCCCCAATATTCTGTCAGCATTCTAAAAGAAGAAACAAGCAGACACATAACAATTTAGCATGTACTAGTATATGAAACTCATTTTGGTGAACCAGTTCATTAGTAAGGTGGACATGATTAAACTACCAAGTCTTCTATTGCCAAGTACTAGTACATAATAAAAGCATCAAACAAACATATATCTATGTCCTATGGTCACCTGCATTGTCTTGCCAAATCAAAATAGAGACACGGTTGAAATCATATCAGTTCAAGACAAAGCAAAGTGAAAGAACACAAAGCGTGGGAAACTACACGGCACAACAAGATTTCAGATGGGTACCACGGGTCTACATGTACAACAACACTATTTGCTTTGTTGTGATGCTAGTAATGTGCATGATATGAGAAGTCAACTGTATACACAATTGAAATTGAAATCAACAGAGCTATTGATAAGAGCAAGCCTGTTAAAAAACATGCGTGAACATACCTGCTGTGCCATTGGAGTTTCGATTGGATCCTTCAATTTAAAAATAAGTTTGTATGAGTAAATACAGTGATACAAGATCAAAGCAGTATGAATGATAGCAATCATAGTTAAAAAAGGTGCGCCTAAGCGAGCGCTTAAGCGCGCCTAGGCTCTAGGCGTTGGCAAAACGCATTGCACATAACTATGCTTAATCTATGCATAACTGCGCATAAGCATGCGCTTTGGTCAGTAAAGCGCAAGGCGGTGGCAAAACGCACAATTAACGCCTAGCTCTTTTTGGAACTATGATAGCAATGGAATCTTAAATTAGAACAATTGTTCTTCAGGTTTAGGAACTTGTTCTACATGAACAGAGTACAGTAAGACGCAAGAATATAGCACTTAAAAATATAAAATGAGCTCATAGACCTTACCACATTCTTGGTTCGGGACCATTACAGAACAAGGCTTTCCCAGTCATTGTCCAGTAAATGTGTCTCAGGAGAACGTAAGGGAATTTGCTGAGTTTCTTTGCTGGTGAAGTATGTTTTCTTCAGGTAATTCTGATACTGCCACCAAGCATTCTTGAAGATAGCAGAGGTATTAGCACAGGTTACCTCATCCTGAGTTTCCAAATCGGTCCTTATCTATAGAGAAAAATGGGAAAATTTGCTATATTATAACCATCATGGAGGTAGGATGTATGGGACAAAGCAAAGTAATTGCCATGAATAACATTACTTACACATAACTCCTGGACAAACACCTGCAATTGGCATTTTCCTTCATCTTCAGTATAATATTTCCAAGATGGGAAGATACGCACATACGATTTAACAACATCAAATGCGATAGATGCTAAAGTATGACTAGCTGGATGTGCTTCCTCCACAAGAATAGGCGTACTAACTGGTGGAGTTGGGGTTCGCCGTGGTAGTACTGGCCCTTTGGGCACTGGAGCTGCCTTACTAACTGCTCTTGTTTGGGAGCTCTGTGGTGGAGATGGTGCTGTGACAACAGGAACTGGGTTACTATCTGCTGGGGTTAGGGTTAGATTGGGTGAAGCTGGTTCTCTATCCATCACAGTAGGGGTACAATCTGCGAGAGTTTGGGTTATGTGTGGTATGGCTGGTTCTCGTGCATGTACAACCGGGGTGCTATCGCCACCAAGAGGTAGCACTATTTTATTTGAAGACCGTGTTTTTAGTCTGCTAGATGTTGGCATCACCTGCTCCAATTCAAATGGCTGATAAACAGGAAACATAGTTGAATGTACAGACATTGTATGAGAGACAGATGCAATAGATAGTGTGGAAAAAAGAGGACATGAGATAGTTGACATGTATATTGTTTAACTAAAACGGATAGCATGACATAATTTCACATATATGATGTTTATCTAAACTAGATAGCATAGCATAACATAATTCAAAGATATGATGAATAACTAAAACGCCGTGCCAAGTTAGAGCATACACCTCGGTGGGGAATAGGACCGGTCATCTGTCTCTAATCCATCTTCGAGGAGCTACCAGACCCAACAAGAGATCTGCTTGACAGTAGCACTGCTCGCTCAAGGCCTTGTTTTCAGTCCAGATTTTTCAATCTCCCACCCAAATGGCTGATTCACAGGAAGAGTGGTTTAATGTACACACATTGTCGACAAATGGAAATGTAATGAAGAAAAGGATGGGCAAGATATCATTCAAATATATGATGCCTGGTTAAACAGGATGGCATTGCACATTTCACATATATTATGGCTGGCTAAAAGACATGAGACTGCATAATTCCCATATATGATATAGAAACTAAACAGTGGCAACAGTAACATGTCTAAACTAAGCGGATGACATATATGATGTCAAAAGTAGGCACCGCAAGGCAACATATGCATGACATGAGTAACATCATCATGGCAAGGTAGAGCAAACACCTTGGGGGTAAATAGGAGTGGTCAAGGCGCCCAATCCGCCTCGTAATGTATATCTTCCTCTCGATTACAATCACGGAGAGGGGTGGGGAGGGTTTGCCACTGAACCCACCATGGAGCGATGTCTGCATGACATTGTATTGCCAAGAAAATTCTTCTCTTTTTCTCTACATGTTCAACATGACTATGTACAATATCTGACATGCATACGAAAAAAATATGGTGAGATTATGTAAGAAGAGCATGCAGAAATTTAGAGTGATGGTAACAACCAGTGGATAGATCCAAAAATAATGATTGTAGGCTGATGATTGCTTTAATTTAATAGAAAGACAGATGATGATTGCTTTACTATTTGTTTCCCACCCAAGATGAACAACATAGGCATACCCTAGGTGAACCAGATATTAGACAGAGATACTATTCATTGCTTCCTCGATATGTGCCCCACAACTAATTTAGAACTCAAGTTTGAACGTTAATTTGGACCTGACTTGGAGTCCAAGAGGTGAACAGGACAATAAAGTAGCAGGTAATTTTAAGCAATGCATAACATAAGCAGAATCAAAACAGTGTGACCTCTCTTGTGGACCCGTGTACTCCTCAGGTTCTTCTGCTGAGTCGATGTGGTGATGCCGTTGCCGTGGGTGCCGGCGGCAGGGAAGGAGATCTGAGGCGGCGAAAGACGGTCAGGATTCGTGATGTATGGTTTGGTGGATGTTTCTGTCGATGGAGCACCTCAAGTGAGGTGGACGACGTCGCGGCAGGAGCAGGAGAAACCACACGAAGTTCCCTTTGACACCTACCTGTAACTGAAGTAATTCTGTAAGGGCTCATTTGGCTTGCATGATTCTAAAAACGCAGGGATAGGAAAAACACCGGAATAGGATAGGAATGCACATGGTAAACAGAGCATTTGTAAACACAGGATTTCTGTCAACTTGGGTGTTTGGTTTACAGGAATTGGAAGAGCAGAGGAATGCATAGAAACATGGCCAAAATAAAGTGAAACCATATGAAAACGTGTATAGTTAGAATGTTATTCTGCCACTAATGCACTTGGTCTTGTTTTCATGCATAGGATTTTGAAAAGTAGGTCCAGGTGGATGTTTTGCTTCATTCCTTTCAACAAAATGCATGAATAATTGAATAGTAGAGTGCCATTGGAAAATTCCCTATTGTTATGTTTTTCCGTCGAACCAAAATAGCCCTAATGGATCGACATGAATGTATAGTAATAAGTGATGCAACAAGTGCACAACCTCTTTGTCAGAAGCCGTGTCGACCTCAAAGATCATTGGGTTGGTCGCTGAACTAGATGAGGCAGAGGTGGTGTCGGAGGTGTGGAGGAAGATCTGAGGAATCAGAGACGGCGCCTGTGGCATCGCTCTATTGTGATGGATCGTTCTATCGTTGGAGCAGCCCAAAGGAGTCAGAAGACGTCAAGATCAAGCAAAGACAAGATGTACATCATCAATCTCAAGTGGGATTCTAATAGCATCTCCAATAGATTATGTAAAATAGATGTAAAATTTACATCACCAAAAACCACCTAACTACAATAGATGAGGTGAAAACTGTTGACTCTGAACTTAACTGTCGAAACTGAAATTTACTGTGGAATCTGAATGTTACTGTCGAAACTGAACGCAATGGTAGCAGAGAGGCACTTGACATGTAGTTTAGGGAGGGCCTGCAGTTCAATCTTCAACCCGCACCCCCTGAGCCGCCACTCCACCACCGGCCGAACCGCCCGGCCCAGCCGCCTCGCTGCCTCAAACAACTCCCCACCGCCGGTCCGCCGCCGCCGCGGCCAGCCCTATAGGCCCCGCCCCCACCCTGAATCCTAAGATAGATAGTAGGGTACCTCGCCGGTGAGCCCCCACCCCGCAATGGGTGGGTCTTCCTTAACTCCGACGAGCCCCCCACCTCGAAAATCGATCGACCCAAAAGTCGATTCACCAATCAAGTGTAGCTAAATCAGAGCAGCAAAGAAGACGAGCGAGGGGAGAGCAGCAGCAACAACACGAGCGAGTGAGCGAGAGCCGAGCAGCAGAAATTGGGCGAAGCGAAGGACGAGCGAGAGCCAGAGCAGCAAAGAAGCAGCTGAAGCGAAGCGAGAGCCTGGAGCAGCAGAAGAAGCAGATCCGGCTGGTATGGACACCGCCGCCAAGGGGCCTCACACTGGGAGAGCCGCCGTGGAGATGTCGCCATGGCGCCCGGCTTCAAGGTAGCCACTCCATGGGGGTGTGGGATGGAGCACCGTCGGCACTGGGAGGTCGAGCTAAGGAGAAGGTGCGATACGATGAGTGTACAACCTCTTTGGTGGCGCCGAGTAGGCCTCGGATTCGTCCAAGGAGTCGGTGAGGATGCTACGGTTCCGGTGGAGAAGGTTAAGGCGACGCTGTGGGGATGGAGCAGCCACGATAGACGAGGCGATGGTCGGATCAACTCCTTGGAGGTGGAGGACGGGGCAGCTGAACCGGCAGGATGACGAGATGGACGACGGATCCTCATCCGGGGAGGTGGACGAGGGACGTCGAGCTGTTGCGGCGGACGACGTCGTCGGGGAAGAGGCTCCGGCTGGGCAGCGGTGAGGTGGCGGGCGGAGGAGGGTGGGCTTTTGTGGCTGGAGCGGAGAGGTTATGGCGGCCTGGGATTTCGAATGGCGAAAAGGAGGTGATGGGAGGGGGTGAACCATGACATAGGGACGCGCTTGTCCAAAATGTAGGGTGTGTTACAAAAGTACCCCCCACTGATTTGAACTAGCGGCCCTTTTGGCTCAGGGTTAGAAGGAGGATTTCACATGTCGGGATTTGGCAGCTGGAGGGAGTTTTTGCGTGCGTTGTAATTTCGGGATAGCAAGGCGCGGGTTGTGAAGGCGCCAGTTTTGGGAGCACGATATCTGAATTTTCGGGATATAACAAGGCGCGGGTTGAATTTTAGGGACAAGCCTAACGTGTAATATTGTACTTGTAATGCATTTAAATCAATTCGCACTTCCCTTAACCAAAAACAAAACGAAAAAAAATAAAACTATTCACACCACACAAAGAGAGAGTCTTGCCCCGTTTTACTATAAAAATGCTATTTAAAGCTACCCATACCTACAATTTAGTGCAATTAAATGATATTCAGTAGTATGAATCCATGTTATGTCCAATTAAATTTTTTCGCTTGACGTATAATGCATGTAACCTACTCATACCAACATTTTAGTGCATTCCAAATGTCTATACTACTGCTGCAATTCGAACTAAATTTGAATTCGTTTCTCTATTTCAATAACAATCTACAATCATGATTGTTGCCAACTTCAACCATCATTCGTGTATTACCTTAATAACACACCACATGATTACTATAGAGATAGATATGAACTATGTGTACTACATGAACTCCAATTCTATTTTTTGAATACACATGATGTTGATTCCAAATAATAGTACATTTGATGTACTAACTATATATTCATAATCTAAACCATGTTCCATACGTGTACACCGTGTTTATCACACATAGTATAGTGCCCCGCCCCCTATATTATGACAAGTATTTAGACCTGAGCTGCAAAAGCCACACATTAGCCCAAATTATGATCAATGTTCTATATGTTATACGTAGTACTAGCAAGATGCCCATGCGTTCCACAAAACATCAACATGATCAAGTGGAGGCCTAATTTGCAAATATGGAGAGGGTGTGGGTATCTTTTTCAAAATTGCCATAGTTTCCTTCCTATCCGTCAGATATAAATCGGACGACCTATATTGCAGGATGGCACCATCATCAATAACTCCGTTTTTATAAGAGTAGAGATAAAATTTATTATATGTAGTATAACATGTTCATAACCACACCATGTGTATCACCGTTATATATATTCACACATGCGTCGATTTAAAACACTATGATAAATTCTTCAAATATCCGAATTCGCTTTTTATAATGAAGTATGATCTCTATTCATCTTTTACACCCACACAATCCTCTTATCTTTGTATCTAGCTATCGCTAACTTTCCCTCGTGCATGCAGACGCCTGCATCCCTCTCACCCTCCCTCAGCATTCTCTAGCTCCATCGCGCAAATTCGTCTTTTCACTTTAGGTCATTCACCCATGGTGTGTGTAGGCCCCCAGCTCCTTCTTTCTGGCACACATCGATCGATATGCCTCTCTAGCCGTGTGTGCCTAACACAAAACACAAGCTTCCCCTCTTCTTTTATCACCGTCCATGCCTCACTCCCACCACTCTTTTCATCGATCTCATACTCGCACACTCCTCCCCCTTCGATATAGTATGACTCTCGCACCACCTCCTAGATGCATCCCTCTCTCTCTCTCTCTCTCTCTATCCTTCTCCCCGTGCCTCATTTGCTTCTAACACACACATGCATGTATACTGGTCGATCTCCCAACATATACCTAGGTCGACTTTAACTATTCCCCCCATCGATCGACGTACCTCACAAGTTATGTCTCTCCTTTCTCTGACAAAGGACGGTTGATCTTCCTATGTAGTTATGTCTGCTTACCATAGCCATATCGCTTTCATCATTCGTGCATGCCTCTGACCCGCCTCTCACATGCACGTGCACGTACAGCAGCCATCCCCTCTCTTATTGATATTGCAGGCGTGCCCTTCGGTTGTCTATCAAGCCTATCCCACCATTTGTTAGAAGCAACTCCACTACCACCCCCTCCAACACTCTAGCTCTGTTTCTCTCTCCCAACCTTATTCCTCTCCTACACATATGCATGGATGCCAATCGATCTCCCTTAATACATGAGGTAGATCGATCTCCCTTAATACATGAGGTAGGCATCTCTCCTCCTCCACTCATATACCAGCCATTGAACCTCTATAGTTAATTAGGCCTCCTTCCCCCCCACCACACACCGATAGTCCAGCGCTGTAGGTAGGTATCCATGCCACAGAGACAAACTGCACATGTCCCCTCTCACATTCCAGTAGGCCAGCCACTCTATATCTTTGATGTGGGCACACACAAATTCGATGGCACCCTTTATCGATCACGCGCGCGCACACACACATCATCCCTCTCTTTGATTCTATGGACACCTCAAGCCGATGATACCTCGACTCTCTTCTCGTGGATCGCCCCCTCTATATATATGATATATCCAGGACTCTATTTCACACACATTGCATATGTTACATTTTTTGATTGACCCCACCCCCCCAAAAAAACTCTCACGAACCCACACACTATATCTGTCTACGTTTGTATCTCTCTCACACAACCCCACGTAGGTGGTGTATATATACAAGAAGAGAATAGGTGCACCATGCATGTACTCACGCTCCGTGCCTAGCCACACCCAGACGGGTACACGGTGGAGATCATTTCTGTACGAAATGGCATCCCACGTGCTAATTTTAACGTGTGTAGCGGTTGTTTACCTACGGAGGCCATGTACCACGCGTGCACGAAACAAATTCGACTTGATGCGTTGGCGCTTATTTTTAAATAAAGTTATATCGCTCAATGGCACGTACACAGAATATAAAACGATTTTTATGGAGAAAAAGGTAGTCCGCTCCACTATATACAATGGAGCCTGCCTGCCTGGTTTGTCTCTCTTCAGAGTATCTCACACAAGGCTGCGGTGGCCTCTCTCTCTCTCTCTCTCACCGTTGGTCACTGATCCGGCCGCATCCCGTCCGCCGGCGGAAAGGGAGGACGTGCATCGTTTCTCCGTTCGACGGCGCCGAGGCAGCACGTCCCGATCTGCGGTACACGCCGTTCTCTCTGACCAAGCTCCGGCGTGGTAGGGCCTACGCCACCTGCTCGCTGCCGCAGTATGGGCAGATTCCGCCCGCCGCCACTCACCTAGTTACATCCTGACGACCTCCGTGTATCCCCTCCGCCTTGCTCCACCGCCTGCCTTCCCACGTCGCTGCATGTGGATCTTCCATAGTTCTTTGCCCAAAATGTAGCTCGTCCGGCGTACTTTCCATATTGCAACGTCCTCACACCGTTTTGGACAAACACAACCGTGTTGTTATCTTCCCTTAGGACAAGGAATATGCTTCTTTTTTGTCGTTGCATGTGTCATCAACTGTTATTGGCCAGTAATTGTTTCCTTTCTACCTCTTTTTTGCAAACAGGGCTATCCATTTCACCTCGTTGTTATCATGACCTTTTGGTGAACTGCACAAATCACTTTTTTCTTAAGAGTGTTTTGTGCAGTTCTACCAAAATGTCACACGGGCAACGTCTCTACATTTCAAAGGTCTTGTTGCATCGAAGGGAGATTGGTTTTGCTCTATCCTCCTCATCCAACTCCGAGCCTAATCTTCTCCAACTAGTTAGTCTTAAGAGAGACTACAAAGGTGAGCGGCTTCTATTTGTGTGTTTATTGTTTCATCAGCAGTCCTCTATTATTGTAATCACACCTAATATCCTTGGAACAGGGACGCTCAGCTCTATTTTAGTGGAACTGCACAAAATGATCGGAATGTTGCATGCTCCATACAGCTACTTTTTCCCCAACATGCCTTGTTGATTTAGACAGAGGTGGGGGGGGGGGACGTTGCTGCCAATGAAAGCATGGATAAATTTTAATTTAACACCTTCTCACAACTTTGTCTTCAGCTGTGATGTAAATATTAGCTCTTATTAGCAAGGAAGTTAGTTTTTTATTGTTTCCGAAAGAGCATCGATGGTAAGACACACGAAACAAAAGCTGAAAGCTCACACCATTGTACAATTTCATGTCGCTGGAAAATTATTTGTATAGTACGTCAATTATGTAAACAAATGCCGAAGCTTGATAGCATTGCCGTAAGCCTCTTGACATCCGGGTCCATGTGCCATGCACAAAATTATACTCCTTCGCTCCTAAATATTTGTCTTTTTACAAATTTCAAATGGGCATATTTTAGAGTGTAGATTCACTCATTTTGCTTCAGATGTGTACTCCTCTTTCCTAAATATTTATCTTTCTAGAGATTTCAACAAGTGACTACATAGGGAGCAAAATGAGTGAATCTACACTCTAAAATATGTCTATATACATCCGTATGTAGTAGTCCATTTGAATCTCTAAAAAGACAAATATTTGAGTAGTCACTCGTTGAAATCTCTAGAAAGACAAATACTCCGGAGTATATTTAAGAACCGAGGGGGTAGTGCACAGCCGCATGGGAGACTCAGACCGGTCATTGCGCCGCATTAATAATGAGCAGTCAAATCATAAGCCCCACCTTTCCCACTATAAGTTGCTCGGAAGAAGCAACCATCAATACGCTCTTCTTTGAATCCGCTCATACTACTCCATCCGTCACTGTTTATAGAGCGCGCTTCAGAAAAAGAGAAAATCTCTCGGACCAAGGCAACTAGCGATCGGCCTGAAAAATAGCATTGGTAGTTATAGCACGACGTATATTACTAGAGGAAATAATGCGTACACACATGCATGCAGTGCTTCCACCCCGGGTACACACATGCATGCACTTACTCCACTCCGCAGTACTACATCGAGAGAAAATTGCTGTTACCATGCCCTAATTAATTGAGCATTAAACCAAACGCGTCTAAAGTCTCTCTGGTGGTGGAAATGCATTGAGGGAAATGCATCATAATGAAGCAGGCCCTGTAAACTGTGATGGAGGGAGGAGTAGTATGAAGGTGCAAAACCAAATGCACGCCAGATGGCCAGTCGGTCAACGCACCTCCTCTTGGCATATCACTGACATGTGGGACCGGAGTGTGAGCAAACCAATCTCAATTGACGGCAAAATGGCCAACCAGCCGTTCCTTGAGAGAGACGAGGAGCGAGAACACACAGACGGGCTCGCACAGAGGCCAAGATATATTCGAGCATGGTTGATCGATATCATCATTACATGTTGGGCTGCCGTTTTCCGCCCTTCTCCGGAATAACTGTGTACTTTATCAGAGATTAAAAAAATAAGAGTTTAGAGGCTCCACCATGCGGTTCTAGTAGTAGTACTACTCGTACTACTTAACCTTGCGTTTGGCTCTTCGCCTCTTCGTGAAGTCGAACAATGATGGTACTCCGCATGTTTGGTACTACAGTGTATGCCTCTGGCAATCTGACACCGAATGAACTGATGCATGTCCACCGCCTGGGCGAGGGTACGTTGCATTAGTCAAAAGGCGTAAGCGAGCTTCACCTTGTCCTGCAAGCTTCTCCTTGTTCTGCGAGTTGACGGGACACACCAACAAGTAGTGCTAGTCCATACTCCCTTCTTTCCGATTAATATGGCTTAATCTTTTTTTGCGGGTAAATGAGAGAGCTTTATTCATATGTAAGCATTCTTAGGACGATCAGCCAAGACACTGGTCACTAGGAAGCGAGGTACCCCGAAAAAAAGAAGTAGGAAGCGAGGTGTTTCATCAAGCCAGCTCTCGGCCACATTCAAAGTGCAGCAAGCACGGTTCGCACAAAGATGCGCCGCAAGGTTGATTTACATGCTGAATAACAAAAAAAGAGGAAATATTACCGAGCGCTCCTATTTGTAACAGGATATGAGCCAGAATTAAGCGAGAATTATGGCGAGTGTTCTATGCAATCAACTTCCATTATCACATGCGAGAACCCTCGAAGAGAACCAAATGTGTTGAAGATTGCTTTATCACATTTTAAAAATATAATAAGAGTGCAGACGCTCCTCCATCCGGTTCCTAGTACTAGTATAGTAGTACATACCTCTATAGACTATAGTAGTAGTACTAGTACTAGTAAACTTTGCGCTTGGCTGTTCGCCTCTTCGGGAAGTGCAGCAATAATAGTACTACTAGTATAGTGTATGCTTCTGGCAATCTAACACAGAATTAACTGTTGCACGTCTACCGCCTGAGCGAAGGACAACTTGCATTAGTCAAAAGTTTCTCCTTGTCCCGCGAGCCACCTCGCGCAAGCTTCTCCCGTCCTGCAAGCTTCTCCTCGTTCGGCAAGTTGACGAGACACAACAAAGTAATGCTAGTCCATACCGCCTCCTCTCCGGTTAATATGGCTTAATTTCAAATGAGATATTTGTAAAAATACGGTCAGTGGACTTCATAATACGCTCATTGCGCTCAATATATACATTTTCTGGTGTTTATACGGTCACTAGCTCACCATAGCTGAGTATTTGTGTGCATGCATGTGTAGGTTGAGCACTTGAGCGTGACCGTGTGTGTTCCGTCGTGTGCTCGGACATGCACGCATTAGGGCGTTGCGCGCGTTTTTGCGTCCATGTGTACGTGTGACTGTTGCATACACGTAGGGGGAGTACGTGTAGGGGTGATACGTCCATTTTGCATCATGCTTTTATATCAATATTTATCGTATTATGGGCTGTTATTATACGTTATGTCATAATACTTATGCCTATTCTCTCTTATTTTACAAGGTTTACATAAAGAGGGAGAATGCCTAAATTGGAATTCTGGGCTAGAAAAGGAGCAAATATTAGAGACCTATTCTGCACAACTCCAAAAGTCCTCAAACTCCACGGAAGTTATTTTTGGAAATAATAAAAATACTGAGCAAAGAAAATACCAGAGGGGCCCCACACCCTGGCCACGAGGGTGGGGGGCGCGCCCTACCCCCCTGGGCGTGCCCCCTGCCTCGTGGGCCCCCTGGTGGCCTTCCGATGCCCATCTTTTGCTATATGAAGTCTTTCATCCGAAGAAAAATCATAAGCAAGCTATCGAAACGAGACTCCACCGCCACGAGGCGGAACCTTGGCGGAACCAATCTAGGGCTCCGGCGGAGCTGTTCTGCCGGGGACACTTCCCTCGGGGAGGGGGAAATCATCGCGATCACCAACGCTCCTCTCATCGGGAGGGGGCCAATCTCCATCAACATCTTCACCAGCACCATCTCCTCTCAAACCCTAGTCCATCTCTTGTATCCAATTCTTGTCTCTAAGTCTGAGATTGGTACTTGTAGGTTGCTAGTAGTGTTGATTACTCCTTGTAGTTGATGCTAGTTGGTTTATTTGGTGGAAGATGATCCTATATGCATATTAATACTCCTCTGATTATGAACATGAATATGCTTTGTGAGTAGTTACGTTTGTTCCTGAGGACATGGGAGAAGTCTTGCTATTAGTTGTCATGTGAATTTGGTATTCGTTCGATATTTTGATGAGATGTATGTTGTCTCTCCTCTAGTGGTGTTCTGTGAACATCGACTACATGACACTTCACCATTATTTGGGCCTAGAGGAAGGTATTGGGAAGTAATAAGTAGATGATGGGTTGCTAGAGTGACAGAAGCTTAAACCCTAGTTTATGCGTTGCTTCGTAAGGGGCTGATTTGGATCCATATGTTTCATGCTATGGTTAGGTTTACCTTAATACTTCTTTTGTAGTTGCGGATGCTTGCAATAGGGGTTAATCTTAAGTGGGATGCTTGTCCAAGTAAGGACAACACCCAAGCACCGGTCCACCCACATATCAAATTATCAAAGTACCGAACACAATCATATGAACGTGATGAAAACTAGCTTGACGATAATTCCCATGTGTCCTCGGGAGCGCTTTTCTCTATATAAGAGTTTGTCCAGTCTTGTCCTTTGCTACAAAAAGGATTGGACCACCTTGCTGCACTTTATTTACTTTTGTTACTTGCTACTCGTTACAAATTACCTTATCACAAAACTATCTGTTACCGACAATTTCAGTGCTTGCAGAGAATACCTTGCTGAAAACCGCTTATCATTTCCTTACGCTCCTCATTGGGTTCGACACTCTTACTTATCGAAAGGACTACGATAGATCCCCTATACTTATGGGTCATCAAGACTCTTTTCTGGCGCCGTTGCCGGGGAGTGAAGCGCCTTTGGTAGGTGGAATTTGGTAAGGAAAAATTTATATTTTGTGCTGAAATTTCATCGTCACTTGTTACTATGGAAAGTAATCCTCTGAGGGGCTTGTTCGGGGTATCTTCACCTCGACTAGTAGAGCAAAGAGTTGCTCCTCAACATACTGAACCTACTGAACCTATTGAAAATGAAAATGTCTACTTTGAAATTCCTTCGGGTATGATAGAAAAACTGCTAGCTAATCCTTTTGCAGGAGATGGAACATTACATCCTGATGAGCACCTAATCTATGTGGATGAAGTTTGTGGATTATTTAAGCTTGCAGGTATGCCTGATGATGTTATCAAGAAGAAGGTCTTCCCTTTATCTTTGAAGGAGATGCATTGACATGGTATAGGCTATGTGATGATATGGGATCATGGAACTACAAAGCGATTGAAATTGGAATTTAAATCGGAAGTTTTATCCTATGCATCTTGTTCATCGTGATCGTAATTATATATATAATTTTTGGCCTCGCGAAGGAGAAAGCATCGCTAAAGCTTGGGGGAGGCTTAAGTCAATGTTATATTCATGCCCCAATCATGAGCTCTCAAGAGAAATGATTATTCAAATTTTTTATGATCGGCTTTCTGACAACAATCGCACCATGCTCGATACTTCTTGTACTGGTTCTTTTATGATGAAGACTATTCAATTCAAATGGGATTTATTGGAAAGAATTAAACGCAACTCTGAAGATTGGGACCTCGATGAAGGTAAAGAGTCAGGTATAACACCTAAGTTTGATTGTGTTAAATCTTTTATGGATACTGATGTTTTCCGTAAATTTAGCACTAAATATGGACTTGACTCTGAGATAGTATCTTCTTTCTGTGAATCCTTTGCTACTCATGTTGATCTCCCTAAGGAGAAGTGGTTTAAATATCATCCTCCCATATAAGTAAAACTAGTTGCACCTATTAAAGTTGAAGAAAATACTATCACTTATAATGATCCTATAGTTCCTACTGCTTACGTTGAGAAACCACCTTTACCTGTTAGAATAAAGGATCATGCTAAAGCTTCAACTGTGGTTCATAAAAGCAATATTAGAACTTATACACCTCCTGAGCAAGTTAAAGTTGAACCTAATATTGCTATTGTTAAATATCTCTTGGCTGATAATATTGATGAGCATGTTATTTATTTCTGTGATGAGACTGCTAGAATTGGTAAACCTAGTGCTAAAGATAAACATAGACCTGTGGTAGGCATGCCTATTATTTCTGTTAAAATAGGAGATCATAGTTATCATGGCTTATGTGACATGGGTGCTAGTGCTAGTGCAATACCTATTGACTTATACAAAGAAATTATGCATGATATTGCACCTACTGAGTTAGAAGAAATTGATGTTACCATTAAGCTTGCCAATAGAGATACTATATCACCAATTGGGATTGTTAGAGATGTTGAAGTCTTGTGTGGAAAAACTAAATATCCTGCTGATTTTCTTGTTCTTGGTTCCCCACAAGATAGTTTTTGTCCCATTATATTTGGTAGACCCTTCTTGAATACTGTTAATGCTAAGATAGACTGCGAAAAGGATATTGTTACTATTGGTTTGGATGATATGTCTCATGAGTTTAATTTCTCTAAATTTCGTCGACAACACCGTGAAGAGGAATTGCCTAGTAGAGATGAAATTATTGGTCTTGCTTCTATTGCCGTACCTCCTAGTGATCCTTTAGAACAATATTTGTTAGACCATGAAAATGATATGTTTATGAATGAAAGAAGGGAAATAGATGAAGTGTTCTTTAAACAAGGACCTATTCTGAAACACAACTTGCCTGTTGAAATTCTAGGGGATCCTCCTCCACCCAAGGGTGACCCTGTGTTTGAGCTCAAACCATTGCCTGATACCCTTAAATATGCTTATCTTGATGAAAAGAAGATATATCCTGTTATTATTAGTGCTAACCTTTTAGAGAAGGAGGAAGAAAAATTATTGAAAACTCTGAAGAAGCACCGTGCCGCTATTGGATATACTCTTGATGATCTTAAGGGCATTAGTCCCACTCTATGTCAACACAAAATAAATTTGGAGAAAGATGCCAAACCAGTTATTGATCATCAACGACGGCTGAATCCTAAGATGAAAGAAGTGGTAAGAAAAGAAATATTAAAGCTCCTTGAGGCATGTATAATCTATCTCGTTGCTGATAGTCAGTGGGTAAGTCCTGTCCATTGTGTCCCAAGGAAGGGAGGTATTACTGTCGTTCCTAATGATAAAGATGAATTGATTCCGCAAAGAATTATTACAGGTTATAGGATGGTAATTGATTTCTGCAAATTAAACAAAGCTACTAAAAAAGATCATTACCCCTTACCTTTTATTGATCAAATGCTAGAAAGATTATCCAAACATACTCATTTTTGCTTTCTAGATGGTTATTCTGGCTTCTCTCAAATACCTGTGTCAGCTGATGATCAAGCTAAGACCACTTTTACTTGCCCTTTTGGTACTTTTGCTTATAGAGGTATGCCTTTTGGTTTATGTAATGCACCTGCTACCTTTCAAAGATGCATGATGGCTATATTCTCTGATTTTTGTGAAAAGATATGTGAGGTTTTCATGGACGATTTCTCCGTTTATGGATCCTCTTTTAATATTTGCTTGAGCAACCTTGATCGAGTTTTGCAGAGATGTGAAGAAACTAACCTTGTCTTGAATTGGGAGAAGTGCCACTTTATGGTTATTGAAGGTATTGTCTTGGGGCATAAAATTTCTGAAGGAGGTATTGAAGTTGATAAAGCTAAAGTTGATGCTATTGAAAAGATGCCGTGTCCCAAGGACATTAAAGGTATAAGAAGTTTCCTTGGTCATGCCGGTTTTTATAGGAGGTTCATTAAGGACTTCTCAAAAATTTCCCGGCCTCTGACTAATCTATTACAAAAGATATATCATTTGTCTTTGATGATGATTGTGTAGAAGCATTTGAAATACTTAAGAAAGCATTAATCTCTGCACCTATTGTCCAGCCACCTGATTGGAATTTACCCTTGAGAATGTGTGATGCTAGTGATTATGTTGTAGGTGCTGTTCTAGGGCAAAGAGTTGATAAGAAATTAAATGTTATTCAATATGCTAGTAAAACTCTAGATAATGCCGAGAGAAATTATGCCACTACTGAAAAAGAATTCTTAGCAGTTGTATTTGCTTGTGATAAGTTCAGACCCTATATTGTTGATTCTAAAGTAACTATTCACACTGATCATGCTGCTATTAAATATCTTATGGAAAAGAAAGATGCTAAACCTAGACTTATTAGATGGGTTCTCTTGCTACAAGAATTTGATTTACATATTATTGATAGAAAGGGAGCTAAGAACCCCGTTGGCGACAACTACCTATTGATGATAGCTTTCCTGATGAACAATTAAATGTCATAAATGCTTCTCATGCTGCTCCATGGCATGCTGATTATAATAATTACATTGTTGTTAAATTTATACCACCTAGTTTCACATACCAGAAAAAGAAAAAAATTTCTATGATTTAAGACATTACTTCTGGGATGACCCACATCTTTATAAAGAAGGAGTAGATGGTGTTATTAGGCGTTGTGTACCTGAGCATGAATAGGAACATATCCTACACAAGTGTCACTCTGAGGCTTATGGAGAGCACCACGCTGGAGATAGAACTGCACATAAGGTATTGCAATCCGGTTTTTATTGGCCTACTATCTTCAAGGATGCTCGTAAGTTTGTCTTATCTTGTGATGAATGTCAAATAATTGGTAATATTAGTAGACGTCAAGAAATGCCTATGAATTATTCACTTGTTATTGAACCATTTGATGTTTGGGGCTTTGATTATATGGGTCCGATTCCTGCCTCTAATGGATATACACATATTTTAGTTGCTGTTGATTACGTTACTAAGTGGGTAGAAGCTATTCCAACTAGTAGTGCTGATCATAACACTTCTATTAAGATGTTTAAAGAAGTTGTTTTTCCGAGGTTTGGAGTCCCTAGATATTTAATGACTGATGGTGGTTCACATTTTATTCATGGTGATTTTCGTAAAATGCTTGCTAAGTATGATGTTAATCATAGAATTGCATCTCCTTACCACCCAGAGTCTAGTGGTCAAGTAGAATTGAGTAATAGAGAACTCAAATTAATTTTGCAAAAGACTGTTAATAGATCTAGAAGGAATTGGTCCAAGAAACTTGATGATGCATTATGGGCCGATAGAACTGCATATAAAAATCCTATGGGTATGTCTCTATATAATATGGTTTATAAGCATGTCACTTACCTCTCGAACTAGAACATAAGGCATATTGGGCTATTAAAGAGCTCAACTATGATTTCAAACTTGCCGGTGAGAAGAGGTTATTTGACATTAGCTCACTTGATGAATGGAGAACCCAAGCCTATGAGAATGCCAAGTTGTTTAAAGAAAAAGTTAAAAGATGGCATGACAAAAGGATACAAAAGCGTGAGTTTAATGTAGGGATTATGTATTATTATACAACTCTCATTTAAGATTTTTTGCAGGGAAACTTCTCTCTAAATGGGAAGTTCCTTACGTTATCGAGGAGGTCTATCATTCCGGTGCCATAAAAATCAACAACTTCGAAGGCACAAATCCGAAAATGGTGAATGGTCAAAGAATCAAGCATTATATTTCAGGTAATCCTATAAATGTTGAAACCAATGTTATTGAAACCGTGACACTGGAGGAATACATAAGAGACACTTTCCAGAACGTTTCAGACTCCGAAAAGGAATAGGTATGTGGTACGGTAAGTAAACCGACTCCAAAACAGTTCTAATGGCAAATTTTCTCCATTCTGGAATATTTAGAAAAATGGAAAAATAAGAAGCAGGCCGGGAAGGATACGAGGGTGGAGGGCGCACCCTACCCCCCTGGGCGTGCCCTACCCCCCTGGGCGTGCCCCCTACCTCGTGGGCACCTCGTGCGCTCTCCGGACTCCGTTTTCTTGCACGATACGTATTTTGGTCGGTAAAAATTCATTATATAATCTCCCGAAGGTTTTAACCACCATATCACGCAATTGTCCTCTGTTTGTGTTTTGAGCTGTTGCTGCTGCAGATTAGAGCAAGATGTCTTCTGAAGAGTCAGTCGGGGAGAGCCGGGTGTCTCATTCGGCATCGAGATCAAGTACAAACAGCGATGCTGACCACTTTGGGCCAGCAACGGAGGAAGAGATGGAGGCTGATTTGAAGAGGATAGATGCCATGGAGGAGGATCAAGAAGTCACTTCTTACTGCCGAGCTGGATTCAAAATGGGGGAACTATAAAGCTCGGCTATTCCAAACTCGGTTATCCCTTCCAATGTTAGATTTATTTCTTATGAGAATATGAAAAAGAGTGTTACTTGTTCCCCGCAGCTACGCAACATCCATGGGTGCAAGGAGCTTTAACCGTCACGGGTAAGCTCCGTAAGGAGATAATGGATCTCAAGCAGCAACTCAATAAGCTCGAGGAAGAGAATCGTATCCTGAGGAGTATCATCGCCAAGAATATCACACCATCACCGAAAAAGGAGATATAATCATATGGGTATGGGCACTCCCCTTGGCAACTGCCAAGCTTGGGGGAGGTGCCCTGGTATTGTAGCATCATCACACTCATATCTTTACCGTTTTTCTTAGTTCGGTCCTTTTAGTAATATCTTGATCTAGTAGAATAAATTTTTTGGTATGATCTAGTTTTGAGCTTTGCTTTATGATCCCTCTATGTAATCGAGTCCGTGAGCTATATAATAAAGATTAGTGTTGAGTCAAGGGCTTGATTATCTTGCTATGATCTTGAGTGAATAAAAGAAAAAGAACGAATAAAAAGAAATAAAGAGATCATATTGATCTTATGGAGAGTAATGACTTCACATAGAAAGAGTATGATGATTAAAAGTTGTTGAGAGTTGACAAACATAGCTTTAGTCATCGTTGCAATTAATAGGAAGTAATAAAGAAAGAGAGGTTTCACATATAAATATACTATCTTGGACATCTTTTGTGATTGGGAGCACTCATTAAAGTATGACATGCTAAAGAGTTGATGTTGGACAAGGAAGACAACGTAATGGGTTATGTTTTCTTATATCTGAAATAAAGTGTATTGTCATGGATCATCCAACATGTTGAGTTTGCCTTTCTCCCTCATGCTAGCCAAATTCTTTGCACCAAGTAGAGATACTACTTGTGCTTCCAAATATCCTTAAACCCAGTTTTGCCATGAGAGTCCACCATATCTACCTATGGATTGAGTAAGATCCTTCAAGTAAGTTGTCATCGATGCAAGCAATAAAAACTGCTCTCTAAATATGTATGATTGATTAGTGCGGAGGAAATAAGCTTTATACGATCTTGTGATGTGGAAGAAATAAAAGCGACAGACTGCATAATAAAGGTCCATATCACAAGTGGCAATATAAAGTGACGTTCTTTCGTATTAAGATTTTGTGCATCCAACCATGAAAGAGCATGACAACCTCTGCTTCCCTCTGCGAAGGGCCTATCATTTACTTTTATCTTGTACCTTATGCAAGAGTCATGGTGATTTTCACCTTTCCTTTTTTACATTTTATCCTTTGGCAAGCTCAGTGTGTTGGAAAGATACTGATATATATATATATATATATATATATATATATATATATATATATATATATATATATCTAATTGGATGTAAGTTAGCATGAGCTATTATTGTTGACATTACCCTTGAGGTAAAAGGTTGGGAGGCGAAACCATAAGCCCCTATCTTCCTCTGTGTCCAATTAAAACTCCGTAACCACAAGTATTGCGCGAGTGTTAGCAATTGTGAAAGACTAAATGATAGTTGAGTATGTGAACTTGCTGAAAAGCTCTTACATAGACTCTTTATGATGTTATGATAAATTGCAATTGCTTCAATGACTGAGATTATAGTTTGTTAGTTCTCAATAAAGTTTCTGATTCCTACTTGACATTGTGAATAGATTATTACTTGAGCATAAGAAATCATATGACAATATCCATATATGTTGCTGTTATAAGAATGATCATGATGCCCTCATGTCCGTATTTTATTTTATCGACACCTCTATCTCTAAACATGTGGACATATTTTTCGTTATCGGCTTCCGCTTTAGGACAAGCGAGGTCTAAGCTTGGGGGAGTTGATACGTCCATTTTGCATCATGCTTTTATATCGATATTTATCGCATTATGGGTTGTTATTATATGTTATGTCACAATACTTATGCCTATTCTCTCTTATTTTACAAGGTTTACATAAAGAGGGAGAATGCTGGCAGCTGGAATTCTGGGCTTGAAAAGGAGCAAATTTTAGAGACCTATTCTGCACAACTCCAAAAGTCCTGAAACTCCACGAAAGTTATTTTTGGAAATAATAAAAAATACCGAGCGAAGAAAATACCAGAGGGGGCCCACACCCTGGCCACGAGGGTGGGGGGCGCGCCCCCCTGCCTCGTGGGCCCCCTGGTTTTAGGGGCAATTCCTTTTGTTGCTTACAGGGATATCAAAATTAAAGCTCGGTTTTATTCCGACTTTGATTTTAGTTGAACTGCACAAAAGGAGCCAATGCGTCTAAGGCAAACTGCTGCATTAGTGGGTCCAGTTGGTCTTACCACTTTGCGTAAAGAAGCGATCCTTTATGCGCTACATTACACAAGGAATGATCGAGAAGCTTTACAGAGTATTAGTAGACACTAGTGACATGACTAGTCTGCAGAGAGCATAGGAAACTCTACAACACGTGGAGTGCACTGGGCAAAAAGTGCACAAACAAGTACAGGAAGCTAGGACAGGACTCCAAATCTGTTAATGTCATTCTAAGCAACAATGATGGGGCATCTGGGTATGGTAATCTGTTTATCGTACTTTCAGTTTATTAGTCCAACGATTGGTGGGTTGACACTAGGGCCAATATTCATGTGTGTGCTGCTGTGTCTTTGTTTTCTTGCAGCATATAAATACGGTATCCACAGGGATGCTCAACTTGATTTTAGTGGAACTGCACAAAATGTCCAGATGGTTTGTGTCCTCCATAATACTTCATCATGCATACTACATCGAATGGTTCTCTAATCATTCGTCGTCACCTTGAGCCACCGGACTACATGTTTGAATGGTGCTGCCAGCGTCGGCCATTAAGAAGGGTAAGAAGAAAGACAAAAAGAGAGATGGTTTCTTTACTTGTGGTTCGGAGGAACACTGGGCAAACAAGTGCCCAAACAAGTACCAAGAAGCCAGGACAGGACTCCAAGTTTGTCAATGTCACTCTAAGCAACAATGATGGGGCATCTGGGTATGGTAATCATTTCTTGTACTTTCAGTTTGTTAGTCCACCGATTGGTGGGTTGACACTGGGCCAATATTCATGTGTGTGCTGATGTGTCTTTGTTTTCTAGCAGCATATAAATACGAAATCCACAGGGATGCTCAGCTTGATTTTAGTGGAACTGCACAAAATGTTCAGATGGTTCGTGTCCTCCATAATAATACTTCATCATGCACAATACATCGAATGGTTCTCTAATCATTCGTCGTCACCTTGAGCCACCGGACTATTAGTTGACAAACCGATGACAAACCCTACTTGTCCCACAATCATAGGCATTACATATTGTTAATGGGAAAAGCTTGTCAAAGTTGACATTAGTTTAATATACTGGAATTGGAAAACCTTGTCAATTTTTGCTCATTGATGTTAGCCAGAAGACATGCATTTGATATTTTTGAGTGGGACACCCTTTGCTGTGAGCAACGTCGATCGTTTTTTTCCTATTCCTGTCTTCAGTTCAGAACTAAATATTTACTCTGCTGAGATGCATAGTCACATGAATGTTGACTTATGTAAGATATTTTAAGAGTTCGTTCTGAATATTGTCTATCTAATGCCATGCCTTGTGTTTGATTGCAAAGTTGAGCTTGGAATGTTGTGGCATGCGGCATCACGAGCTGTTCACCATGCCTCCTGAGAATAATGCTTCATATTGTTTTGCATGTCGATCTAATGCTAGTGATTTGCTTGTTAGGAAGATCATCCTCTTCTGTTGTTTCCGTGCTTAATAAGTTCATCATCTTATCTTTCATTCATAGCCTATACGACAAGTCGGGTAGGTTAGACGTGAAACCATATGATCTTTCGACCAACTCATCATCTTAGGCCATGATTGGATCGTCATTTTCCAACAAAAACCGCTTGTAAAACTGACTCTTGTAAATAAAAGCAGATGGTCTCGGGCGAAGCGCTTTGTTGGTCGATTTCGACTAGTAAAATATACACCGGTCTCTCAAATTACACGCGTAACCCGCCGGTTTTACTTACAGACCTCGGGCCCTCGGTTTCATTACGCCTGCATTTTACGCGTTGTTTCCGATGACGAGTAAATTACACTTGTATCTTAATACAGGTGTGAAATAAAACAGAGCTCCCAAGCGCAGCCTTACTGTTTCATGTCGTCTCAGTCTCTCGAAGGTGCTCATAGGTGTCCGATGATCAAGGCTTCCTGAATGAGCAGCTGGCGCTGTATCAGACCATCCGTAGGGCCCGCGAGGCCCTCTCCGTCGCCGTTCGAGTTGTTGCGCTTGCCATGGCGCCGAGCATTGTTAACATGGTCAATGAACATGAGGATTCAGGAGATGACTTTATTTTGGTAGTTGGTTGAGGGACCCACTAGGGCCATAGCCGTACGTACGCAAGTGCCTCATTATTATGTACAACTATATTTTTTTTGCTTCCTCCTGGTTTCCTGACATCACGGTCCCACACCATTGTCAACCTATATAGTCAATATAAATGAGAGAATTGCACAAGGTGCGGCCGACAGATGGGACGAAGCAGCTCGAGCAGTATTTGTGTTTTTGAGGCGTGAGCACTGCAGAGTTTTTCTTGGTGATGTTTTCGTTGTTGTTCAGAGGAGAGCAGGGTATTAATCAAGGGCTGTGGCCCATCTAGCCCAGGACAGATATCCAACCCAGATATTAATTTTTTTCAAGATGAAAATGGCTAGCCCAACTATACATTTTTGAGGAATACCCAGGCAAGGTCAACTTGTTATTCTCCGCCCTGCTGGGCTGCAAATATCGAAGGAAATATGCCCTAGAGGCAATAATAAAGTTATTATTTATTTCCTTATATCATGATAAATGTTTATTATTGATGCAGAATTGTATTAACCGGAAACATAATACATGTGTGAATACATAGACAAACAGAGTGTCACTAGTATGCCTCTACTTGACTAGCTCGTTAATCAAAGATGGTTATGTTTCCTAACCATAGACATGAGTTGTCATTTGATTAACTGGATCACATCATTAGGAGAATGATGTGATAGACTTGACCCATTCCGTTAGCTTAGCACTTGATCGTTTAGTATGTTGCTATTGCTTTCTTCATGACTTATACATGTTCCTACGACTATGAGATTATGCAACTCCCGTTTACGGAGGAACACTTTGTGTGCTACCAAACGTCACAACGTAATCGGGTGATTATAAAGGTGCTCTCTGGTGTCTCCGAAGGTACTTGTTGGGTTGGCATATTTCGAGATTAGGATTTGTCACTCCGATTGTCGGAGAGGTATCTCTGGGCCCACTCAGTAATGCACATCACTTAAGCCTTGCAAGCATTGCAACTAATGAGTTAATTGCGGGATGATGTATTACGGAACAAGTAAAGAGACTTGCCGGTAACGAGATTGAACTAGGTATTGAGATACCGACGATCGAATCTCGGGCAAGTAAGATACCGATGACAAAGGGAACAACGTATGTTGTTATGCGGTTTGAACGATAAAGATCTTCATAGAATATGTGGGAGCCAATATGAGCATACAGGTTCCGCTATTGGTTATTGACCGGAGACGTGTCTCGGTCATGTCTACATAGTTCTCGAACCTGTAGGGTCCGTACGCTTAAAGTTCGATGACAGTTATATTACGAGTTTATGTGTTTTGATGTACCGAAGTTAGTTTGGAGTCCCGGATGTGATCACAGACATGACGATGAGTCTCGAAATGGTCGAGACATGAAGATTGATATATTGGACGACTATATTCGGACACCGGAATGATTCCGGGGGTTATCGGATATATACCAGAGTACCGGGGGGGTTACCGGAACCCCCCGGAGGTTATTGAGCCTCATGGGCCCAAGTGGTGGAAGAGGAGAGGCGGCCAAGGGGCAGCCGCACGCCCCTTCCCCCAAGTGCGAATTGGACAAGGAGGGGGGGTGGCGCCCCCCTTTCCTTTCCCCCTCTCTCTCCTTCCCTCTCCTCTCCTACTCCAACATGGAAGGGGGGAGTCCTACTCCCGGTGGGAGTAGGACTCCATGGGGCACGCCAAGGGTGGCCGGTGTTTGCACACGAACACGTCACCGTGTACCTCCAACACAGAGGGTGTTGCACCACAGCTCACGTCGAAGGAGACCCGTCCAGGAGCGCTGCTGCACGCAGTAATCTGGCGAAGGCCAAGTTGTTGACCCGAAACCCCACACGCCCGGGAGGGACACCGTCAGGGCGCACGGCGGCTATGGGCTGCCCTAGGTCAACCTGATCGCTCCTAGGGCCTCGAGGTTCGCCGCCCTGCAACAAGAAGAACAGACGAAGAACGAGGAAGAAGAAGAACTAGGGTTAAGGAGAAAAAATAAAAGATAAAAAGTGGTAGATGATTTGTTCGATTGTGTGTTGTTCAATCGGCCGTCACCCCTTAGGTATATAAGAGGCGTCTGGACTTCCCGTGCAAGGAAAAGTCTTGGATTCACGTCCAAAACCCTAGTCAAATTCAGATTGGTTTTGTCCGAACTTTCCAAAACTGTTCGGTTTAAACTGGCTGCACCTTGCGGGTAATTTTTGAGGTGGTAAACGACCTCGGATGGAAACAAGCCCAAAAGAAATCTTGAACGTTTCAACGAGATGAACAACTTTCATGTTGAAAACTTTTAGATATGAGATTGTCTTCAATGGCTAATTGCTCACGCATTGTATCAGGAATCCATCAACATGTGTGTGATGTCCAGCGTAATATATTGATCCCTAGCTGGTCCGCACTATATTGACTGTAACTTTTGCATACGAACTTGGATTGAGATGATTTATATATGAAAATCGATCGCCTCGACGATACGAAGACAATTCCTTTAGTGTTCTTCTTCATCAGAGGTCATCTTGAGGGTGTAATCAGCCAAATAGTGTTCTAGATACAAAATCTCAGTACTCCGAACACAACTTCGGCCTTAGAGATGTGACCGGATGGCTATGACCCAAATATTAAAGTTTCTCCTTTTGACGATACGGAACTTCCTCACTTTGAGCACTTTTCCATTTAAGGCCTTCTTAACTATATCTTCGATCATGCCAAAATCTGGTGTCAACACATGCCCCCCTGTTTTTCGGCAAAACTTGTGTGCCGAAAAATAGCTTGCATGAAGTTTGTTCTAAGCGCGATGTCAACACTTCATCGGCCATTTGTCCATGCTTAGGACGATAGGTATATATCGTCCATTTAGATTAGCAACAAAGTGAAGCTAATTGAATATATGATGATTTGGTAATACCCTTTCATGATGTAAAAAATTATATTGCATGCATGGATTAAAATAAGCCCATTGAGGGTAATCAATCATACCTGATGAAGAATTCCATGGAATATGCATCAATGACATAGTTGAAGAATATGGATAATGTGTGGACCGAAGATGTTGAAACCTTCGGCTTGGTCCTTCATAGTTTTCACTCTTTTTCTTCTTCATCTTTGCCGCACTTCGTGTAATGGATGCTTTCACATAATTCTTATTTTGAGTACTTCCTTTAGGAACCCATGCCATGTTACTTTCTTCAAGTTCTTGTGCACTAAGTTTTTGTAGTTTCTTCTTTTGCCAATACGATAAGCCGAGTGAGCGCCCCGGCTGTGATTTTGTTTGAACTAATGACAATTCTTGTTTTACCTTGTGCACTTTCAACTTCTTTTCTTCAGATTTGGCACTTTGATTCTCGACAATTGATTGCTTCATCTCATTGCCTTTAGTAGCCAATGTTAACACTTTAATTGGCTCTTTATCCTTTAAGATCAAATCTGAACTGGCACTCTTGCGACCATCTTTTTCAACTCGATATACTTGTTTGATCACCTCTTCCTTCTTTCTTGAGCTCCGGACCGATTCTTTCTTATTGAAACGGTCTTGAACATATGACAGCTCACTGAACGTTGATCTTCTTGGAGCTGCATAACAATGGTGAGATGGTCTAAAATATGATGGAGAATGTGCCATTGTATCATACCTGTCCCATGATGAATATCGATCTACATGAGCATAGGGAGGCATACACGACATTGGCATTGGCGGCCCAAAATAAGGATATGAACACGTTGCATTAAAATTCTCTTCTTGCCAATACCGATCCTTGGATTTGCGCCTAGGGGGTGATCTTGATGCTTTTGCATTAGTTGGTCGATAAGCATAGTTCTCTTCACTTATCTTCTGATATTTTTCCAATAGTTGCGCGAAAGTGACTTTCGGCTTCTTACCTTTGTGCTTACGTCGGCCTTTGTTTTCTTTGGTTGTGCTTGCACCGGTCTTTGGATTTTCTTGTTGCCCCCCAGTCCTTGGCGTCTCCATTGTAGCTTCGATGGAATTCTCGCCCTCAAGATTATGTTCATTATGCTCTTTAACAACTTCTTTACTTGAAAGCTTGATCCCATCACCTACAGTTTTTACCTTCTCTTTAAATGGATCACCTTGAATCAGACGATGCAAAAACCTTTTACCATTGGGACCAATTGGTATAGACTCGTTATCTCTTGGTGTCTCAACAAATTTCAATCGTCCTTTATCAATGGCCGATTTAACTATTTGACGAAACATATTGCAATCCTCAATACTATGCTTGAATGAATCATGCAACTTACAATAAATTCGTCCTTGGATAGATGGCTTGACATGGTGATCAAGAATTCTAATGTAATTATTTTTCAACAACAAATCAAAGAATTTGATCGCACATGTTTGAATCGAAGGTATACGTTTTGTTTTTTAGCCGATCTTGGTGTGTGAACGGCTTTGGAAGTAAGCAAATGAATGGTTCAGATTTAGAATCTCCCCATTCGGCTATGCATTGTGTTTTACACCCTATCTCCGATGTATTTGGATAAGATATTATATTAGCATCGAATTTCTCAAAAGAATTTGAACTTGGCTTTAATTTTCCGAAACGAAAATAGTTAGAATACACATGTCTCAATTGAGACCAAGTGCAAGCCAAGTAAGAAACAAGCAAAGCTACCCAATTAGATATGAAATTTTGATAAAGCAATGGGGAAAACTTTGGCTGCAATAATAGGTCAGTATGGGTCTTTATAAATGGCACAATAGATTGACCGATATGTTCTATAACAATTTTATTGCTAACAAGTAAATTTCCCTTCGTCATTGGTCTTTCAAAATTACTTATGAGAATTTGTCTTATAGAAGCATCAACAATAAAGTTGCGACCAAATCGGAAGATAGGTAAATCACTTGCTAGACATACCTTTTCAAAGACGTTGGGAGAGCATGATGGTTGCGTTACTTGAACCATAGGTTGTTCCTCTTTCGAATAGCTCCCCAACACCTTGTCATCCTGTTTTTCTAGAATAGGTTCGGCATACGTAATATTTGATTTGGTCTTTTCAATAGCCGAATTAACTTTGTTATCAGAATCACCATCTTTTTTGATAATTCTATCAACACCCAATGCTTTCTCTTTTTGACATAATCTAGCTTGAATTGCAGCAGAATTAATAGGCTTTCCCTCTTTTATTAATTCATGTAGAACAACATTGCATTCATCCCAAAAGGACGTAAGATTTTTCTTAATGACCCAATCTGGATAGAATTGCCCCCCGACACTTTTAGACTCTTTTGGTAATCTAGATGTCACCAAAATTCTGTAATTTTGCAGAAACATTGTATGCTACGATACTAGGTGAAGACACATGTGATCCTATAGAATTTTCACTTATTCGGCTATTAGCGTGAAGGTGCGAAGCCGAATTATGAATACACATAGTTGCATATGGTGCCAAACAATTAGTAGCATGGGGTGTAGCATATGATGATTGAGGGTAATTGGCCGGATAACTAGTAGTAGCATGGCCAATTCCCTTATCCACTGGCATGTTTTGATTAACATATTGCAAGCTAGTTGCCAATGAATAAAAAGGTGAAACACTTTGTTGCATACTATCAGAAGTTCCTATGTGAAGTGTTTCAACTTGATTAACGAAACTCATCATGTTGTTCATCGGCATATGGATTTGTGGGGCTGCCGATGCATGGGAGTTCGTATACATATGTTCCATGTTGCTAAAATTATATGAGGTAAAAGCATGGAGATTTTGTTGCATTATTAGATACATGATTGATAAAGCTAGGGCTAGCCGATACATTATGGTCATTAAACGATCTAGCAACAACATATGCATTATTTGCATTTACATAAGTGAATTGGTTATTCATGTTACCTTTGTAGATTGCAACCTAGATGACGATCTCTTCGTAGCAAGAACGGGCCGGAGACCGTTCAAAGCTTCGTCCCTAGCGGAGTGGCCAAAAACTGTGTTCGGACACGATCACGTCACCGTGTACCTCCAACGCCGAGGGTGATGCACCGCAGCTCACGTCGAAGGAGACCCGTCCGGAAGCGCGGTACGCAGGCAATCCAGCGGGCGCTTTTGTTGACCCGAAACCCCACACGCCTGGGAGGGACCCCGTCAGGGTGCACGGCGGCTATGTGGCTGCCCTAGGTCGACCTGATCACTCCTAGGGCCTCGAGGTTCGCCGCCCTGCAACAAGAAGAACAAACGAAGAATGAGGAAGAAGAAGAACTAGGGTTAAGGAGAAAAAATAAAAGATAAAAAGTGGTAGATGATTTGTTCGATTGTGTGTTGTTCAATCGGCCGTCACCTCTTAGGTATATAAGAGGCGACTGGACTTCCCGTGCAAGAAAAAGGTTTGGATTCACGTCCAAAACCCTAGTCAAATTCGGATTGGTTTTGTCCGAACTTTCCAAAACTGTTCGGTTTAAACTGGCTGCACCTTGCGGGTAATTTGTGGTGGTAAACGACCTCATATGGAAACAAGCCCAAAAGAAATCTTGAACGTTTCGACGAGACGAACAACTTTCATGTTGAACACTTTTAGATCCGAAATTGTCTTCAATGGCTAATTGCTCACGCATTGTATCAGACTTCCATCAACATGTGTCTGATGTCCAGTGTACTATATTGATCCCTAGCTGATCCACACCATATTGACTGTAACTTTTGCATACGAACTAGGATTGAGATGATTTATATATGAAAATCGATCGCCTCGACGATACGAAGACAATTACTTTAGAGTGCTCCTTCATCTGGGGCCATCTTGAGTGCGTAATCAGCAAAATAGTGTTCTAGATACAAAATCTCAGTACTTCGAACACAACGTCGGCCTTAGAGATGAGACCGGATGGCTATGACCCAAATATTAAAGTTTCTCCTTTTTACGATACGAACTTTCTCACTTTGAGCACTTTTCCATTTAAGGCCTTCTTAATTATATTTTTGATCATGCCAAAATCTGGTGTCAACAGCCGGCCCCTTCCCCTCCTCCACTCCTTTATATACGGGGAGGGAGGCACCCCCTAGAGACACAACAATTGATCCCTTGGATCTCTCAGACGTGTGCGGTGCCCCCCTCCACCATAATCCACCTCGATCATATCGTAGCGGTACTTATGCGAAGCCCTGCATCGATAGAACATCATCATCGTCACCACGCCCGTCGTCTTGTGGAACTCTCCCTCAAAGCTCGGCTTGATCGGAGTTCGAGGGACGTCATCGAGTTGAACGTGTGCTGAACTCGGAGGTGTCGTACGTTCGGTACTTGATCGGTCGGATCATAAAGACATACGACTACATCAACCGCGTTGTGCTAACGCTTCCGCTTTCGGTCTACGAGGGTACGTGGACACACTCTCCCCTCTCGTTGCTATGCATCACCATGATCTTGCGTGTGCGTAGGATTTTTTTTGAAATTACTATGTTCCCCAACAGTGGTATCAGAGCCTGGTTTTATGCGAAGATGTTATATGCACGAGTAGAACATAAGTGAGTTTTGGGCGATACAAGTCATACTTTGGTTCGGTGGTATTGTTGGATGAAGCCGCCCGAACCGACATTACGAGTACGCTTACGCGAGACTGGTTTTACCGCCATGCTATGCACACATGTGACTAGCGGGTGTCAGTTTCTCCAACTTTAGTTGAACCAAGTGTGGGTACGCCCGGTCCTTGAGAAGGTTAAAACAACACTAACTTGACGAACTATCGTTGTGGTTTTGATGTGTAGGTAAGAATGGTTCTTGCTCAGCCCATAGCATCCACGTAAAACTTGCAACAACAAAGTAGATGACGTCTAACTTGTTTTTGCAGGGCATGTTGTGATGTGATATGGTCAAGGCATGATGCTATATTTTATTGTATGAGATGATCATGTTTTGTAACCGAGTTATCGGCAATGGCGAGGAGCCATATGGTTGTCGCTTTATTGTATGCAATGCAATGCATACCTGTAATTGCTTTACTTTATCACTAAGCGGTAGCGATAGTTGTAGAAGCAATAGTTGGCGAGACGACAACGATGCTACGATGGAGATCAAGGTGTCGCGCCGGTGACGATGATGATCATGACAGTGCTTCGGAGATGGAGATCACAAGCATAAGATGATGATGGCCATATCATATCACTTATATTGATTGCATGTGATGTTTATCTTTTATGCATCTTATTTTTCTTTGATTGACGGTAGCATTATAAGATGATCTCTCACTAAATTTCAAGATAAATGTGTTCTTGAGTATGCACCGTTGCCAAAGTTCGTCGTGCCCAGACACCACGTGATGATCGGGTGTGATAAGCTCTACGTCCATCTACAACGGGTGCAAGCCAGTTTTGCACACACAGAATACTCGGGTTAAACTTGACGAGCCTAACATATGCGATATGGCCTCGGAACACCGAGACCGAAAGGTCGAGCGTGAATCATATAGTAGACATGATCAACATAGTGATGTTCACCATTGAAAACTACTCCATTTCACGTGATGATCGGTTATGGTTTAGTTGATTTGGATCACGTGATCACTTAGATGATTAGAGGGATGTCTATCTAAGTGGGAGTTCTTAAGTAATATGATTAATTGAACTTAAATTTATCAAGAACTTAGTACCTGATAGTATTTTGCATGTCTATGTTTGTTGTAGATAGATGGCTCGTGTTGTTTTTCTGTTGAATTTTAATGCGTTCCTTGAGAAAGCAAAGTTGAAAGATGATGGTAGCAATTACACGGACTGGGTTCGTAACTTGAGGATTATCCTCATTGTCGCACAGAAGAATTACGTCCTGGAAGCACTGCTAGGTGCCAAACCTGCTGCAGGAGCAACACCAGATGTTATGAACGTCTGGCAGAGCAAAGCTGATGACTACTCGATAGTTCAGTGTGCCATGCTTTACGGCTTAGAACCGGGACTTCAGCGACGTTTTGAACGTCATGGAGCATATGAGATATTCCAGGAGTTGAAGTTAATATTTCAAGCAAATGCCCGGATTGAGAGATATGATGTAACATCCCAAATTTTGGAATGTTAATATAATTAATTGAATTGTTTGTTTGTTTGCTTGAGTGAATTAAACTTGAGTGAAATTTGAACCTTTTCAAAAACTTTTGAATGAGAGGGAATAAAATGACTTTCCCTTCTCCGGTAAATTCAAATTCATCCTATTAAAATCAATGAGAGAAGATGACATGACTTCTTCAACTATAAAGAATTTGAACGGAGTTTTGCAATTTAATTCTTTCAAATATTTGCACTTGCTTCTCTATTTTTCTTCCCGAGAAATACCCGAAAAATAAATTCTTGCAAGCAAGAAAGAGCGGAGGAAAATGACCCTCCAAAATCAGGGCATTTTTGAAATTATTTGAGCCAAGAAAACCAAAGTTTTATTTAAAAATTATTTGCAAAAAGAAATAAAGCCTTTAGGGATTTTCTGAAAACATTTTTTTAAGTTTTTATTTTGGCCGTGGAATAATGCTCATCATCTACATTTTATTTTTTACGATAATTTTAGTATATAAAAACTCTTTATTCCGAATTGATTTGATTTCCTTTTTATTGTTTTAGTTTCCTAATTTTAAAAATAGGAATGGAATCGTTTTATTAGGAAAAACCTGCTGGCTCATTAAGCACTTTCCTATTCTAGCCCAACAAGAGATCATCTCCTTCCTCTGTTTCCTCTCACGTTCTGAAGCTTTCCATATCCATGGAGACAGGAAACTCCACCTTCCCGATCTCCCTCGTCTTTCCATCCCAGCGCCTCCCGAGACCGCCTATAAAACCCCTCCCTCTCCTCGTTCCATTTTTTCCCGTCACCACGCCCCTCCTGCCCGTAGCCTCCTCGCCACCGTCCTCCTTTTCCTGCCTAGAACGCTCACCAGAGCTCTCCCAGGAGCCCGACGCCAGGAGTGAGCAGCACCTGAGGGCGCACAGCGCCACCTCCCCAAGCGCCGACCCCCTCCTCCGCCACCCCCACCCTCGCCGGTGACCTCGCCCCCTCGCCAGAGCAGCCCTCCACATCGCCGTCTCCTTCCTGCCATCTCTGCCTCACGTACAGGTAACTCCCTTGTTGTTTTTTTTTCTCTTTCTTTTGTCTATTCCCGTACCACCGTTAGATCTTGATCCTAAGGCCCCAAATAGATCACTTAATAGCCAAACCGTTTTCTTCAAATGTGCGGCCGTCCTCTAGATAGCCTAAAACGCGCACACCCGACAACCAATCAAATCTCGCCACGTCGCCGTTTTCGTTTTCAGATTTATTTCCGTAACAGATTTAGTTCCGTTCTTGTTTAGCTTATAACTTTTGATCTAGAAGTCCAATGATGCTGATTCTTTTTGCGTTAGATCACAATTTTCTTGTAGTTTCAAAAATATATAATTTGTCTATGTTTGGATTTATAAAAATTGAGTTAGATCAGATTTGAATTAAAGCTTGTTTTGCTTATTCCGGGAGTTTAAAAATAGATTTTATTTGATTCTTTTTCTACTGATCACTAGTGATCATATTTACCAGTGGTAAAAATTTCAAAATTGTTTGAGTATTTTAGCTTATTATTTCATGTAAAACAAATTCTGTTTTAGTTCTATCCTAATTATAGCTACTTCTTTTTGTATAGTTGTTTTTAAATTATTTTATTTTATATTTCAGAAAGTTTATGTTTGGTTTCTATTAGTTAAACAGTAGGTGTTCAACAAGTTTTTATATTTATTTTTATTTTGTTATCGTGAAATCAATTCAAGTTCGCTAATAACTTGCAATGGATTTCTCTACTGTTTTAACTCCCAATTGAAAATACTTTCAAAATAGCTTTATGAAAAAATACTTTTTGTCTTAACTAAATTTATATTTTATTCTCTGTTATTTTAGTGTTTTATTTTCCGTTAGACAAAACTATTTTTGTGAATGTTGTAGAAGAAGACTCCCTAGTTTTATTTGAAGTTCCTTCGGATTCTTATTCGCTCTCTCTTTTGTTTTGATTGTTAGTGTGAGTGCTTATGTGAATGATATGTTTGTTATATAGATTTCATCAGAGAGTGACGAGTAGTCTATCAAGTTATTTCTTGAGAACGATAATTCTTCTTCGTCAACATCACCGAGCAAGTTCACTTTGACCATGCTTTCATACCTATGTTTTTATTGCATTTAGTGACATCTTTGCAACCATCCCTCAGTAGTGTTATTGAAACCTTGTAGTTGAGTAGTATGCATGAGGTAGGAACCCATACCCCTGTTACCAAGCCCGGGACGATAATTTATTTTTATGCTACGCTATAGTAGACGGGGTTTGGTATGAGTACTCGGGAGTGGTGTGAGAATGGAGGATTCTACGTCAATGACGACAACCCATGATGGAATCTGCAAGGACTGCATCTTCAAGACCTCAAGACTTCAAGACTCGAGACAGGAATTCAATACACACTCTTTGGGTGAAGGGCGGTTGACGGGCACCTGGAGGAACCAAGTGGTTGGCGGGATGCATGGAGAAGCGCCATGACATCTTGCGGAAAGCTTCACCCAGACTCAAAGAGACGGAAGAATACTTCATGCCCGGAAGCTTACTTGTGCAACCGCAAGTCATTATGGGCTCTGGCTTGGTTGACCTTAGTGGTGACTCTGGCTGGGACGGTACTAGCAGATGTAGAACTACGGTAGGGTGGGATGAGTACCGGACGGTGGTCAGAGGAACTCTTTGGAAGACCATGTTTCGGTCATCTTGTTCTCAAACACTCTGAAGTGCGAGAACATAAAGAGAGGGATCGAATCTTGCGGGTAAAGTGTACAAACCTCTGCAGAGGGTTATAACCTAATCGATTAGCCGTGTCCCCGATTCACGGACAATTTGAGCATCTGGACTTGGATCTATCTCGAACTCTCAACACCGGATTGATAACTTAATTGTGGGCAACATATGATGAATTTTGGGCTATGAGACATCGGTTGGTGGAACCATGTCATGATAGAAAACTCCTTAGTACAGACTTCATTCTATTCCTTTGATGTAGGTAAAATAAAATCAGCTTTTACATAAACAAAACTCGAATCTGAGCCATAAAGCCATATTGCATATAGTATAGTTTTATCATCTGTTTTCTCATATTGTGATCTTCTTTGGTACATTCAATGTATTGACCTACCTGATCGCAACGTATCATGTTGCGAGATATTTCCTCGACGAGTAAGAGTTACGATACAGGTTACGGTCTACACTCAACCTGCCGATGGCGTTGATGGGACTCCACACCCGATTATTTGTTTCATTGTGACTTATGAGGTATATATCAGTTTTGCGTTATTTATGCATGTGATTGCACTTTGATATATACATTGATGTACCGTGTGTGCCGAGATCTTGATCCGAGGATGGCACAAAACACGAAGGCTTGACCGTCTGAGGTCGGGTCGCTCTGAGAGATGGTATCGAGCACATGTTGGTAGTAGAACGTGACCCTAGAAAATGACTTAGTAATATGAAGACCCCACTAGGAATGACCTTTGTTTTGTACTACTCTCGTAACACCGATCCCTTTTATCGAACCTTCCTTATTTCCAACTATAGATGGAGAGCTACATTACGAACAAAAGAGAACACTACGAGAAGGTTCTTGGAGGCCCCTTCCTTGTGGAGCTAGTCAGTCTTGAAATTACCGATACACGAGATCAAGGCAACTAAGAGGACGCCCGGATCGTGGGAGTCAAGGCCCAAGTTTTTGGTCGTAAAGAAGCCCCCAAGACTGCAGACATCAGCTTGAACTATAAATGGTGATCGTGATATGGGCATCAACACCGCCGTCCATGATGCTATTGCACGTTTATGCTATCGCCATCGTCTTTGCACTAAACCCACACTTCTTTGGAAGGATGTGATGGCAGAAGTCTGATGGAGCAACTATTGCCTTGACGGAAGCGCAAAAGATGAAGTTTCCCCCACTTCTAGTGTACAATCAGGATCTGGAACAATACGTCAAGAATCTTCAGATGGACCTCCTGGAAGCCCTGTTCGACAACGAAGCACTACGAGAAGAGGTCAAGACTCAGAGACTGAAGGTAAACCAGCTAGAGGAGGAGAACCTCGAGATCTCGAGAATGCGTCGAGAATCAAGAACAGCAGGACCATGTCTCATGCAAAGGACGTTGAAATCCAGAAGCTCAAGGAACAACTTCAGGACATACAGGGTCGTCACAAGAAACTCCGCGTCGACAGGGAAAATCTAGCAGAAGAACTGGAGGAGATCAAGTCCATACAGAAGGAACCCCAGTAAATTAGCTTAGTAGTATTCCACCATGAGAGAAATAAAGATGAACGCCATCTCGATTTAAGTATCTGACCATACCAATTTATGTGGGTGGCGATACTGTAGAATTGATTGAATAAATGAATGCTTGGTTGCTATTATTTTTTTGTGTGTGTTTATTGAATGGTTGGATAGATGCGATATTAGAAGGTATGTATTTATTTCAACCATGAGAGACGTAAGTTACGAAAAGAATGGTAGAAGGCCTTCATATGGGAACAACATCAGGAATTGGAAACTCCGAGCATTGAAGACCAAGAAATGAGGACTTAGAAACGAAACCATAGTAGAACGGCCCATTACAAACGATAATTTTGTTGATGAGTGGGTAATTGCTTTCTCTTTCTATCTCAACCGCACCCGAAATCTTGAACCCATGGACAACTGAACACCAAACTTTTACGGAGACAATTGCAATTTCCCCATAGAGATACATTCCTTGTTCCGAGCACCCTCTTACCCTACACATGCAGATGACAACCCTTTCTGAGTCTTTCCTTAAGGGCCTGAAACGATCATGACCTCGACAAGTGATCATGATTACCCGAAGATCCTGAAGGACATGATGAAGCATATTCACCTTGAAGGAGATGCAGTCTACAAAGGCTACCCTTTCATGCAAAAGGGAGTGGAACTTTGGTATGTGGAGGTACACCTCCACCATTTGAAAGGAGTTTTCCCAAAGATGATGGGGCAATACTTTTTCATCTCACGTGTGCCACAAGAAACTTTCTTCGATGCTGTTCGTGAAGCAGCCATGGAAGCCATACGCCAGATCGGAGAAATACTTGAAGCAAGACTCCGTTATACTCAGGAATACCTACGCGAAGTGCATGCAGAGATGATGAAGGTGAAGCTCGAGACCACCATGATGAAACAGAAGATTGAAGATTTCAAGTCTCATGTCGCACACTTCCAGTGGGACTGAAGAATCCTCGAGGAGGATAAATAATAGAGTTGGAAGTAATGTCTGACCATACCAAACCATGTGGGTGGCAGCATTTGTAACAAAGTACTTTTGGAATTTGGATTTACGAAAATGGTTAAGAATGTAATGAAAGATTGATATGAGATTAATGAGATTTTATGGATAAACTTGTGCACTTCTTTTGGTCATAGTACTCTATAAAGCCACAGGATCAATGAAGAAAGAAATGTGTTATTCATGACGACCATAGAAGGAAGCTGGACAAAATAAGTTGGAGTTTTGTTTTGATATGATGGTATGAAGAAACAGAGTACTCTTTGGATTTAAGGAGGTGTAACAAGAGAGTTACTCCAAGGATGAGTTAAAGCTGCACTAGTGTTGAAGTGGGCCATAACCCACGTGCCCGAGATTTTGAGAAGGAACCGTTGTAACCTTGATAAAGGAATAAATTTGGAAGAATCTGTGATCCAATCAGCCTACGTTTCGTAGGAGGTTACGCAAAAACCTGAGAGTGGTGAAGTAACGATAGATGTTTTGTTTGGCTTGCAGGAACCATGGAATTACTCGAAACCAGTTCGAGAACAAGAGAAATTCTGCAATGCTTGTGAGTATGCCCAAGTGCTAGAATACGTGATTCACTGTTTACGTATGTGGTAATGATTCAAGTACGGGATGGATTGGCCCCCATACCGAAGACTTCTATCATGAACTATCATATGTTGATGGAAAATCAGAGAGCCTTGAAAACCTTAGAAGAGTGTCGACACGATAAGCCATAAAACCATAGAATGGTAGTACGATGGAACCCTTTACAGGCAACCGTTGCCAATCGTAGATTATACGGTGAAGTTCAACCCAGACCCGTTTTCTGCAGGAGAAACCATTAATGGTGGACCACCATCAGTGTTTCGATAGTGGTTTAGAATGGACACATACCTATCAGCTAAGGAGATTCAGTCTCGGACAAACTTCAACTTTGACGAACCGACCCACGATTATGAGGAAAACTCTATGCTTCTGACAGAAGAGCACTAATGAAGGAGCTATTGTAAGATATGTGAAGAGACATACATTGTCAGCCCTCCAGGGGAAGTATCTGAGTTTATTGGAACCATGACCTTGTTTTTAAGTGTGCTAGCACCCCTGACCTTCCTGACCAAGACATTTGCTAGAAGACCCCAACCCCTAACCTTTTCTTGCTAGCCTCTTCGAATCTCGAGGACGAGATTCATTTTAAGTGTGGTAGGTTTGTAACATCCCAAATTTTGGAATGTTAATATAATTAATTGAATTGTTTGTTTGTTTGCTTGAGTGAATTAAACTTGAGTGAAATTTGAACCTTTTCAAAAACTTTTGGATGAGAGGGAATAAAATGACTTTCCCTTCTCCGTAAATTCAAATTCATCCTATTAAAATCAATGAGAGAAGATGACATGACTTCTTCAACTATAAAGAATTTGAACGGAGTTTTGCAATTTAATTCTTTCAAATATTTGCACTTGCTTCTCTATTTTTCTTCCCCGAGAAAAACCCCGAAAAATAAATTATTGCAAGCAAGAAAGAGCGGAGGAAAATGACCCTCCAAACTCAGGGGCATTTTTGAAATTATTTGAGCCAATAAAAACCATAGTTTTTATTTAAAAATTATTTGCAAAAAGAAATAAAGCCTCTAGGGATTTTCTGAAAAACATTTTTTAAGTTTTTATTTTGGCCGTGGAATAATGCTCATCATCTACATTTTATTTTTCCGATAATTTTAGTATATAAAAACTCTTTATTCCGAATTGATTTGATTTCCTTTTTATTGTTTTAGTTTCCTAATTTTAAAAATAGGAATGGAATCGTTTTATTAGGAAAACCTGCTGGCCCATTAAGCACTTTCCTATTCTAGCCCAACAAGAGATCATCTCCTTCCTCTGTTTCCTCTCACGTTCTGAAGCTTTCCATATCCATGGAGATAGGAAACTCCACCTTCCCGATCTCCCTCGTCTTTCCATCCCAGCGCCTCCCGAGACCGCCTATACGAGCGCCGCCCTCTCCTCGGTCCATTTTTCCCATCACCACGCCCCTCCTGCCCGTAGCCTCCTCGCCACCGTCCTCCTTTTCCTGCCTTAGAACGCTCACTGTGAGCTCTCCCAGAGCCCGACGCCAGGAGTGAGCAGCACCTGAGGGCGCCCAGCGCCACCTCCCCAAGCGCCGACCCCCTCCTCCGCCACCCCCCCCCTCGCCGGCGACCTCGCCCCCTCGCCGGAGCAGCCCTCCACATCGCCGTCTCCTTCCTGCCATCTCTGCCTCACGTACAGGTAACTCCCTTGTTTTTTTTTTCTTTCTTTTGTCTATTCCCGTACCACCGTTAGATCTTGATCCTAAGGCCCCAAATAGATCACTTAATAGCCAAACCGTTTTCTTCAAATGTGCGGCCGTCCTCTAGATAGCCTAAAACGCGCACACCCGACAACCAATCAAATCTCGCCACGTCGCCGTTTTCGTTTTCAGATTTATTTTCGTAACAGATTTAGTTCCGTTCTTGTTTAGCTTATAACTTTTGATCTAGAAGTCCAATGATGCTGATTCTTTTTGCGTTAGATCACAATTTTCTTGTAGTTTCCAAAAATATATAATTTGTCTATGTTTGGATTTATAAAAATTGAGTTAGATCAGATTTGAATTAAAGCTTGTTTGATTATTCCGGGAGTTTAAAAATAGATTTTTATTTGATTCTTTTTTCTACTGATCACTAGTGATCATATTTACCAGTGGTAAAAATTTCAAAATTGTTTGAGTATTTTAGCTTATTATTTCATGTAAAACAAATTCTGTTTTAGTTCTATTCAATTATAGCTACTTCTTTTTCTATAGTTGTTTTTAAATTATTTTATTTTATATTTCAGAAAGTTTATGTTTGGTTTCTATTAGTTAAACAGTAGGTGTTCAACAAGTTTTTATATTTATTTTTATTTTGTTATCGTGAAATCAATTCAATTTCGCTAATAACTTGCAATGGATTTCTACTGTTTTAACTCCCAATTGAAAATACTTTCAAAATAGCTTTATGAAAAAAATACTTTTTTGTCTTAACTAAATTTATATTTTATTCTCTGTTATTTTAGTGTTTTATTTTCCGTTAGACAAAACTATTTTTGTGAATGTTGTAGAAGAAGACTCCTAGTTTTATTTGAAGTTCCTTCGGATTCTTATTCGCTCTCTCTTTTGTTTTGATTGTTAGTGTGAGTGCTTATGTGAATGATATGTTTGTTATATAGATTTCATCGGAGAGTGACGAGTAGTCTATCAAGTTATTTCTTGAGAACGATAATTCTTCTTCGTCAACATCACCAGGCAAGTTCACTTTGACCATGCTTTCATACCTATGTTTTTATTGCATTTAGTGACATCTTTGCAACCATCCCTCAGTAGTGTTATTGAAACCTTGTAGTTGAGTAGTATGCATGAGGTAGGAAACCAAACACCAGTTACCAAGCCCGGTACGAAAATTTATTTTATGCTACGCTATAGTAGACGGGTTTGGTATGAGTACTCGGGAGTGGTGTGAGAATGGAGGATTCTACGTCAATGACGACAACTCCATGATGGAATCTGCAAGGACTGCATCTTCAAGACCTCAAGACTTCAAGACTCGAGACAGGAATTCAATACACACTCTTTGGGTGAAGGACGGTTGGACGGGCACCTGGAGGAACCCGGTGGTTGGCCGGGATGCATGGAGAAGCGCCATGACATCTTGCGGAAAGCTTCACCCAGACTCAAAGAGACGGAAGAATACTTCATGCCCGAAGCTTACCCGTGCAACCGCAAGTCATTATGGGCTCGCTTGGTTGACCTTAGTGGTGACTCTGGCTGGGACGGTACTAGCGGATGTAGAACTACGGTAGGGTGGGATGAGTACCGGACGGTGGTCGAGGAACTCTTTGGAAGACCATGTTTGGTCATCTTGTTCTCAAACACTCAAGTGCGAGAACGTAAAGAGAGGGATCGAATCTTGCGGGTAAAGTGTACAAACCTCTGCAGAGGGTTATAACCTAATCGATTAGCCGTGTCCCGATTCACGGACAATTTGAGCATCCGGACTTGGATCTATCTCGAACTCTCAACACCGGATTGATAACTTAATTGTGGGCAACATATGATGAATTTTGGGCTATGAGACATCGGTTGGTGGAACCATGTCATGATAGAAAACTCCTTAGTACATACTTCATTCTATTCCTTTGATGTAGGTAAAATAAAATCAGCTTTTACGCAAACAAAACTCAGATACAGAGACATAAAGCCATATTGCATATAGTATAGTTTTATCATCTTTTTTCTCATATTGTGATCTTGCCGGTACATTCAATGTACTGACCTACACGGCTGCAAAGTATCATGTTGAAGATATTTTACTCGACGAGTAAGAGTTACGATACAGGGTTAAGGTCTACACTCAACTTTGCCGATGGCGTTGATGGGACTCCACACCCGATTATTTGTTTCATTGTGACTTATGAGGTATATATCAGTTTTGCGTTATTTATGCATGTGATTGCACTTTGATATATACATTGATGTCTTGTGTGTGCCGACATACTAATCCGAGGATGGCACGAAACACGGAAGGCTTGACCGTCTCGAGGTCGGGTCGCTACATATGAAGTCTCCAATAAGTTCTACAAATTGCAAGATGGAGGAGAATAGTTACATTAGTGAGCTTATACTCGTAATGTCCGGGTATAACAATCACTTGATTCAACTGGGAGTTAATCTTCCGGATGATAGCTTCATTGATGTAATTCTTCAATCATTGCCACCAAGCTACAAGAGCTTCGTGATGAACTATAACATGCAAGGGATGGATAAGACGATTCCCGAGCTGTTCGCAATGCTAAAGGCTGCGGAGGTAGAAATCAAGAAGGAGCATCAAGTGTTGATGGTCAATAAGACCACCGATTTCAAGAAAAAGGGCAAAGGGAAGAAGAAGGGAACTTCAAGAAGAACAGCAAACAAGTTGTCGTTCAAGAGAAGAAACCCAAGTCTGGACCTAAGCCCGAGACTCAAGGCTTCTACCGCAAGCGGTAGTCACCGAAGCGGAACTGCCCCAAGTATTTGGCGGATAAGAAGGATGGCAAGGTGAACAAAGGTATATGTGATATACATGTTATTGATGTGTACCTTACCGTAGCTCCCGGTAGCACTGGTATTTGATCTTGGTTACTGTTGCTAATATTTGCAACTCGAAACAGGTACTACGGATGAAGCGGACACTGGCTAAGGACGAGGTGACGATGCGCGTGGGTAACGGTTCCAAAGTCGATGTGATCGCCGTTGGCACGCTACCTCTACATCTACCTTTGGGATTAGTATTAGACCTAAATAATTGTTATTTGGTGCCAGCGTTGAGCATGAACATTATATCTGGATCTTGTTTGATGTGAGACGGTTATTCATTTAAATCAGAGAATAATAGTTGTTCTATTTATATGTGTAATATCTTTTATGGTCATGCACCCTCGAAGAGTGGTCTATTTTTGATGAATCTCGATAGTAGTGATACACATATTCATAGTGTTGAAGCCAAAAGATGCAGAGTTGATAATGATAGTGCAACTTATTTGTGGCACTGCCATTTGGGTCATATTTGTGACGCCCTTGATTCAATCGTACACTAATCATACACGCAAATGTGTACGATCAAGATCAAGGACTCACGGGAAGATATCACAACACAACTCTAGACACAAATTAGAAAAATGCAAGCTTTATATTACAAGCCAGGGGCCTCGAGGGCTCGAATACATAAGCTCGAAAACACAAGAGTCAGCGGAAGCAACAATATCTGAGCACAGACATCAGTTAGACAAGTTTCCCTTAAGAAGGCTAGCACAAAAGCATCTACGATCAAAAAGGCATGGCCTCCTGCCTGGGAGCCTCCTAACTACTCCCGGTCGTCGGCGGTGTCCACGTAGTAGTAGGCATCGACGGTGGCATCTGACTCCTGGGCTCCAACATCTGGTTGCATCAACCGGAAAAAGAAGAAAGGGGGAAAACGGGGAGAAAAGCAACCGTGAGTACTCATCCAAAGTAATCGCAAGCAAGGATCTACACTACATATACAACATTATCAAAGGAAGGTTGTATATGTGGGTAATTCTTGAAATGCCGTAATAGAGAGAAGGCCTAGTCCTATCGAAGACTAGCATCTTCTAGAACCCACCATCTTGCATCAACTAGGAGGGAGTAGAGTAGCGCAAAGCAAGGTAGAAGTAGTGTTATCAACCTCGGCCAGAGATCCTTTCTCGACTCCCTGCGAGAAAGCAATCCCAGAGCCATACTATCCAGTTATCATCACAATCCATTACTCATCACCATCCAGTCTCATCACAAGTATCCAGTTCTAGTTGTATCGATCGGGATACAACTCCAAGTGTCTGTTACCGTAGGACAGGCTATCGATAGATGTTTTCTTCCCTGTAGGGGTGCATCAACTTACCCACCACGCTCGCTTAACTCCGGCTGGACACACTTTCCTGGGTCATGCCCGGCCTCGGCTAAACAATACGCCGCAACCCGACCTAGGCTTAATAGAGAGGCCAGCACGCCGGACTAAACCTATGCACCCAGGGGTCATGGGCCATCTCCCCGGGAACTCCTGCACGTTGCTTGGGCGGCCAGTGAGCAGACCTAGCTACCTCCTTCAACAAAGGCGGTACGCCATGATCCAACCCGGCCAAGGCCGCTCAACGTGACGCCTATTAAGCTTTGGCTGATGTATACGACGCAGAACGCCCATACTATGCCCACGTGATGGTTAGTGCTATCGGGCGAGGCCCCTCGGATCAAATATCCAAATCGTAGTGGATTAGGAACGCTGCGGTAACAAGCGTAGACTCACGAAGATGTGACCCCGTTGCCCGTCTCGAGGACTTGCGGCAAGGGCTAGGAATGCCCGCCACGCCTCGTAATTATCTCATGGGCACCCTCCAGTCAACCCGACTCCACATCACTCGCAATTAAGCTCGCGGGTACCCCTCGTGGTCGACCCGTCTTTCAAGTAACAAGTGGTACGGTCCAAGTATCCGTGTGTCCAGACATCAAGGGAAAACCCGAGGAATCACCCCCGATGAATTCCACTAGATGTAATCATCAAGGTGAACGTAAGAGGAATCACCCCCGAGGTTCACACTTGAGGGGTTGCACGACAGAGTCGTATCGGAAGTGTTTAAGGAGGAAATCACCCTCGATGACCACGACCGAATGACTACACTACAGGGTTAACATCAGAAGTCAAGAGGTCTCACCCTCGGTACTCGATAGTAACCCAAAGAGTGTCGAACAACCAAGGGGAAAGTGATGTGCGGTGCGGGGCCTGGTCTTGATCCCGCTGATCGGGTCTTCGATGATGAAGCGGGGCAACAAGGACAAGGAGGGGTCACCGATGGGTCACTAACCAACCTATACTAAGAAGTTTAGGATAAGCGGGTAGGTAACAATAAGCGAGTTACAAAAGCAGGCTATGCATCAGAATAGGAGCAAACAATAACAGTAGCAAAATCTAATGCAAGCATGAGAGAATGGAATGGGCGATATCGGGATGATCAAAGGGGGGGGGCTTGCCTGGTTGCTCTGGCAAGGAGGGGTCGTCGTCGACGTAGTCGATCACAGGGGCGGCATCGGTCTCGGGGTCTACCGGAGAGAAGAGGGGGAAGAAACAGTAAATATAAAGCAAACATAGCATCACAAAGCATAACGTGGCAATAAGTTGTGCCGGGTGTGACATAATGTATGGCTACACGATATAGGTGAAGGGGGAATTCAACCGGGAATGTATTCCCAGTTCCGGACCTGTGTCAAACAGATGACCGGAGGGGGAATGTTCCATGTTCAGATAGTTAGATGCATCTGACAGATGAACGGGCCACGTATTCAGATTCGTTGGATTTTTCTGAGCAACTTTCATATAGAAAACATTTTCATCGGAGTTACGGTTTATTTTATATTAATTTTTAAAGTTTTATTTCATTTTTAGGAATAACAGAATTAATTTAATCAGGAAAACTAAATATGACGTCAGCATGATGTCAACATGATGTCAAGATCAACCGCTCGTTGGTAGGTCAATGACGTGTGGGTCTCGTTTGTCATTGGCTAGACAAGCTAATCATGATTAATTAGTTAACTAAGTGATTGGGTTAATTAATCAGAATTAATTTAGTTAATTAATTGATTAATTAATTAATATTGTTATAATAATTATTATTTTTAATTCCCTTTTTTATAAAAAACGTTCTGGGGCGGGGCCCCCTTGTCATAGGCCCCTGGGGGCCTTACCGGGTAGGCGCGGTTCTCGGGTGCCTTGGGGCACCCGAATGGGGCTGTGGGTGCCGGGTCGCCGGACCGGCGTCTGCGGTCAAGCTAGCCGACGGTTATGGCGGCGGCAGCCACCGCAGTGGGGACATCAAGGTGAGGGGGCGATGGCCAGGTGCGGCGCAGGGCGCACGGGGCGAGCGAGGCCACGCGGGGCTGCAGGCACGAGGTCAGGCAGTGAAACGCTGGTGACCGTGAAAGCGCCACCGGGGAGCAGGAGCAGAGATGCGCCACGCAGCGCAGACGTGGCTGTGGACGGGCCAAGGTCGGCGAAGTTGGACGCGATCACGCGCGGTGGTCGGCTTAATGTAAGGCGAGGGGAGGCGGAGGAGGTCCTCACCCCACGTTGCAGGGGAACGGGCGGCGAGGCTCGATGGAGCCTTTGGGGAGGAGGACGGGGATGGCCGACACAGGGGAGGAGGCGACGACATAGAGGATGGCGGGGCGGCAGTCCGGCGAGGTGGCGAACCGGGCAGCGGCGACTGGGTCGGGGAGGCGACGAGCAACGGCGTCGGTGCGGTTCCAGGGCGTGGTGGCGCGATGACGGCGAGGTCCGGCGACGGAGACGAGGTGGCGGGGAGCCAGAGACGAAGATGGTGGCATCGGACGACAGCGAGGCGATGACGTCGGGGAGGGGGCCGATCCAGATCGGAGATGGAGATGGGATCGGGAAGTGGGGGATCATGGGGAGAGTGGGGGGTTAGGGTTTGCGGGGTGGACCGAGGGCGGATGTAGGCTGGGCGACGGTGCGGGCCGGCCTCGTGGCCAAATTGCCAGTTGGGCCGGTCGGCCCAGTGGGGGGGGGGGGTTGGCCCTTTCTCTTTTTTTCTTTAAAAAACAGAGATAGAAAATTACTATTTAGGGTAACTAAAAGAGCTGAGAAAAATGTGGGACATAGCCTATTAAATAGTTTGCATTTTTTTAGGCAGTGCCACAAAAGTTTGGAGGCCAGAGGAATCCATTTGCATTTTTCGCAAATAAGATAGCACTTTAAAATGCTGAAATTGCATTGTAATAATTGCTACAGTCCATCTTAGCGCTTAGGTGATGTAGTTCTCCTTAACAATTAAATTTTATGGAATTTTGGCTAAATGATGAACTATTTTGTAGCAACTTTGGTGCAACTCCATATCTCACTTGCAAATTGAATTCTATTACAAAGTGGAATTTCAAATGATATATGAATCGGAGGTGATCAAGCACTGTTTAGCAAAATGAACATCTTTAATCACAGAGGGTACTGTAGCATGACACTGGGGGTGTTACAATATTGTTGTAAAGCGCATGAAGAAACTCCATACTGATGGACTTTTGGAATCACTTGGTACTTGCGAACCATGCCTCATGAGTAAGATGACTAAAACGCCGTTCTCCGGAACTATGGAGCGAGCAACTGATTTATTGGAGATCATACATACTAATGTATGTGGTCCAATGAATGTTGAGGCTCACGGCGGGTATCGTTATTTTCTCACCTTCACAGATGATTTAAGCAGATATGAGTATATCTACTTAATGAAACATAAGTTTGAAACATTTGAAAAGTTCAAAGAATTTCAGAGTGAAGATGAAAATCATCGTAATAAGAAAATAAAGTTTCTACGATCTGATCGTGGAGGAGAATATTTGAGTTACGAGTTTGGTCTACATTTGAAACAATGTGGAATAGTTTCGCAACTCACGCCACCCGGAACACCACAGCGTAATGATGTGTCCGAACGTCGTAATTGTATTTTACTAGATATGGTGCGATCTATGATGTCTCTTACTGATTTACCGCTATCGTTTTGGGGTTATGCTTTAGAGACAGCCGCATTCACATTAAATAGGGCACCATCAAAATCCGTTGAGACGACGCCTTATGAACTGTGGTTTGGCAAGAAACCAAAGTTGTCGTTTCTTAAAGTTTGGGGTTGCGATGCTTATGTGAAAAAGCTTCAACCTGATAAGCTCGAACCCAAATCGGAGAAATGTGTCTTCATAGGATACCCAAAGGAAACTATTGGGTACACCTTCTATCACAGATCCGAAGGCAAGACATTCGTTGCAAAGAATGGATCCTTTCTAGAGAAGGAGTTTCTCTCGAAAGAAGTGAGTGGGAGGAAAGTAGAACTTGATGAGGTATTACCTGCTCCCTTATTGGAAAATAGTTCATCACAGAAACCGGTTCCTGTGACGTCTACACCAATTAGTGAGGAGGTTAATGATGATGATCATGAAACTTCAGATCAAGTTATTACTAAACCTCGTAGGTCAACCAGAGTAAGATCCGCGCCAGAGTGGTACGGTAATCTTGTTCTGGAGGTTATGTTACTAGACCATGACGAACCTACGAACTATGAAGAAGCAATGCTGAGCCCAGATTCCACAAAATGTCTTGAGGCCATGAAATCGGAGATGGGATCCATGTATGAAAACAAAGTATGGACTTTGGTTGACTTGCCCGATGATCGGCAAGCCATCGAGAATAAATGGATCTTCAAGAAGAAGACTGACGCTGACGGTAACGTTACTGTCTATAAAGCTCGACTTGTTGCAAAAGGTTTTCGACAAGTTCAAGGGGTTGACTACGATGAGACTTTCTCACCAGTAGCGATGCTTAAGTCTGTCCGAATCATGTTAGCAATTGCCGCATTTTATGATTATGATATTTGGCAAATGGATGTCAAAACTGCATTCCTGAATGGATTTCTGGAAGAAGAGTTGTATATGATGCAACCGGTAGGTTTTGTCAATCCAAAGGGAGCTAACAAAGTGTGCAAGCTCCAGTGATCCATTTATGGACTGGTGCAAGCCTCTCGGAGTTGGAATAAATGTTTTGATAGTGTGATCAAAGCATATGGTTTTATACAGACTTTTGGAGAAGTCTGTATTTACAAGAAAGTGAGTGGGAGCTCTGTAGCATTTCTGATATTATATGTGGATGCCATATTGTTGATCCGAAATGATATAGAATTTCTGGATAGCATAAAGGGATATTTGAATAAGAGTTTTTCAACGAAGGACCTCAGTGAAGCTGCTTATATATTGGACATCAAGATCTATAGAGATAGATCAAGACGCTTAATAGGACTTTCACAAAGCACATACCTTGACAAAGTTTTGAAGAAGTTCAAAATGGATCAAGCAAAGAAAGGGTTCTTGCCTGTGTTACAAGGTGTGAAGTTGAGTAAGACTCAATGCCCGACCACTGCAGAAGATAGAGAGAAAATGAAAGATGTTCCCTATGCTTCAGCCATAGGCTCTATCATGCAATGTTTTGTACCAGACCAGATGTGTGCCTTGCTATTAGTTTAGCAGGGAGGTACCAAAGTAATCCAGGAGTGGATCACTGGACAGCAGTCAAGAACATCCTGAAATACTTAAGAAGGACTAAGGATATGTTTCTTGTTTATGGAGGTCACAAAGAGCTCTTCGTAAATGGTTACGTCGATGCAAGCTTTGACACTAATCCGAACGATTCTAAATCGCAAACCGGATACGTGTTTATATTGAACGGTGGAGCTGTCAGTTGGTGCAGTTCTAAACAAAGCGTCATAGCGGGATCTACATGTGAAGCGGAGTACATAGCTGCTTCGGAAGCAGCAAATGAAGGAGTCTGGATGAAGGAGTTCATATCCGATCTAGGTGTCATACCTAGTGCATCGGGTCCAATGAAAATCTTTTGTGACAATACTGGTGGAATTGCTTTGGCAAAGGAATCCAAATTTCAAAAAAGAACCAAGCACATCAAGAGACGCTTCAACTCCATCCAGGATCAAGTCCAGGTGGGAGACATAGAGATTTGCAAGATACATACGGATCTGAATGTTGCAGACTCGTTGACTAAGCCTATTCTACGAGCAAAACATGATCAACACCAAGACTCCATGGGTGTTAGAATCATTACTGTGTAATCTAGATTATTGACTCTAGTGCAAGTGGGAAACTGAAGGAAATATGCCCTAGAGTCAATAATAAAGTTATTATTTATTTCCTTATATCATGATAAATGTTTATTATTCATGCTAGAATTGTATTAACCGGAAACATAATACATGTGTGAATACATAGACAAACAAAGTGTCACTAGTATGCCTCTACTTGACTAGCTCGTTAATCAAAGATGGTTATGTTTCCTAACCATAGACATGAGTTGTCATTTGATTAATGGGATCACATCATTAGGAGAATGATGTGATTGACTTGACCCATTCCGTTAGCTTAGCACTTGATCGTTTAGTATGTTGCTATTGCTTTCTTCATGACTTATACATGTTCCTATGACTATGAGATTATGCAACTCCCGTTTACGGAGGAACACTTTGTGTGCTACCAAACATCACAACGTAATCGGGTGATTATAAAGGTGCTCTCTGGTGTCTCCGAAGGTACTTGTTGGGTTGGCGTATTTGAGATTAGGATTTGTCACTCGATTGTCGGAGAGGTATCTCTGGGCCAACTCGGTAATACACATCACTTAAGCCTTGCAAGCATTGCAACTAATGAGTTAGTTGCAGGATGATGTATTACGGAACGAGTAAAGAGACTTGCCGATAACGAGATTGAACTAGGTATTGAGATACCGACGATCGAATCTCGGGCAAGTAACATACCGATGACAAAGGGAACAACGTATCTTGTTATGCGGTTTGACCGATAAAGATCTTCGTAGAATATGTGGGAGACAATATGAGCATCCAGGTTCCGCTACTGGTTATTGACCGGAGACGTGTCTCAGTCATGTCTACATAGTTCTCGAACCCGTAGGGTCTGCACGCTTAAAGTTCGATGACGGTTATATTATGAGTTTATGTGTTTTGATGTACCGAAGGTAGTTTGGAGTCCCGGATGTGATCACGGACATGACGAGGAGTCTCGAAATGGTCGAGACATGAAGATTGATATATTGGACGACTATATTCGGACACCGGAATGGTTCCGGGGGTTATCGGTTGTATACCGGTGTACCGGGGGGTTACCGGACCCCCCCCCCCCGAAGGTTATTGGGCCTCATGGGCCCAAGTGGTGGAAGAGGAGAGGCGGCCAAGGGGCAGCCGCCCCCCCCCCAGTCCGAATTGGACAAGGAGGGGGTGCCCCCCCTTTCCTTTCCCCCTCTCTCTCCTTCCCTCTCCTCTCCTACTCCAACATGGAAGGGGGGAGTCCTACTCCCGGTGGGACTAGGACTCCTCATGGGGCGCGCCAAGGGTGGTCGTCCCCTTCCCCTCCTCCACTCCTTTATATACGGTGAGGGATGCACCCCCTAGAGACACAACAATTGATCCCTTGGATCTCTTAGCCGTGTGCGGTGCCCCCCTCCACCATAATCCACCTCGGTCATATTGTAGCGGTGCTTAGGCGAAGCCTTGCGTCAGTAGAACATCATCATTGTCACCACGCCGTCATGCTGAAGGAACTCTCCCTCAAAGCTCAGCTGGATCGGAGTTCGAGGGACGTCATCGAGTTGAACGTGTGCTGAACTCGGAGGTGTCGTGCGTTCGGTACTTGATCGGTCGAATCGTGAAGACGTACGACTACATCAACCGCGTTGTGCTAACCCTTCTGCTTTCGGTCTACGAGGGTACGTGAACACACTCTCCCCTCTCGTTGCTATGCATCACCATGATCTTGCGTGTGCGTAGATTTTTTTTTGAAATTACTACGTTCCCCAACAAATATTTCCTAGGAGGGATGCATTAGGATTAACAGGAAAATGGGCTTTAAAAAATAATAAATGAGATGTAATTATAAAAACTGGGCAGTAACTATAAAAAAATGCACCAAGCACGAAATTATTTATAAAATATTATTTATGGATTTTGAAAATCTTAATTTTTAATAGTTGCGCGCGCAATGTTTCGCTAGATTTTACATAATACAAATTTATATTTAATTTGACTAGAAATATCGGGATAAAAATATTTTGGATCCCATCAAAATATGGGAAATTTTATTGAATTCTGTCTTGAATGGTTGGTTGAAATTATTAATCATTGTTCTAGCTAGAAAATGGGTTGTACTTTTAACAAATTGTACATGGACTGTAGTAAGGTCCATTACAATTCAAAAATGGGCTGTACATTCTTACAAATCGCAAATGGGCTATAAGTTCTCTGCCACACACTTGTGGACCTACTAAGTTGACGCGTCCACTAAAAAAAGAAGTTGACGTGTATGCAAGGCTTTGTTAACTTATTATAGTCAACACACGGTTCTAGCAGCAGTGGCCGTTGGATGTCCATCAAACAGATGCCGTGCTTATTCTTCAATCTCGGATATTCTAGCTTCACCCGCCCAAAAAATGATTCCTCCCCCTGACATCTGGGGCACACTGCTTCGAAGTCGACCATGGGCCTACTAAGTTGACGCGTACCAAGGGCTTTGTCAACTTAGTCAATATGAACGATTCTAGCTGCAGTTGGATCGATGTCCATCCAACGGCTGTAGTGCTTCTTCAACCTCTGGTCTTCTTGCTCCGGCCGCCCAAAGCAGCCGGTCGTGCCGCTGCTCCTGCCTCCCATGGCCGGGTCTTGCCGCCGGAGGCCTCACCGCCCCTACTACTCCCACCACTGGCCAGGCCAACCCTCCACTCACCCACACCCCCTGTTATTCTACGGCGACGACAGCCTCACACCGCAGCCGAACCGGTGAACCCTCGTACTCCTCTCTGCACCGGCTTCCACTGTCGCGTTTTCCCCGGCTCCGTGTTGTCCCCTTCCTAGGCCTCGCCGCTCGCCGTCGTCCACCGCCCTGGTGCTCTCGGCGCGGCATGGTCAACGTGGTCAAGGAACGACTTCCATTGGAAGAGTACTGTATGTGGAGAGGCTCACAGCTGAGTCCATGGCAGCCGCAAGGAAGTGCCTCCTTATTCTGCTGAAAATAATTATTCCTCCACCTGAAAGCAGGGACCCACCGGACGGGCCACCGTATTTGGCGAAAAAACGTTTCCCCCTGACTGCTGGGACCCACCGGACGGGCCACCGTATTTCTCGAAAAAAAACATTCCCCCGCTGTCAGCTCGGACCCACCGGAAGTGCCTCCTTATTACGCACAAAAAAATGAATACCCCCCTGCTAGTTGGGACCCACCTTGGTGGGAGGCTGACTTGTGGGCCTACTAAGTTGAAGGGGACGGAGTCCTTTGTCAACTTAGTCAATATGAACGATTCTAGCTCTAGTGAACGTACGATGTCCATCCAATGGCCGTAGTGCTTCTTCAACCTCTGGTCTTATTGCTCCAGCCGCCCAAAGCAGCGCCGGTCGTGCCGCATGCTCCTGCCTCCCGTGGTCGGGTCAGGTCGCCGCCGGAGGCCTCACCGCCCCCTACTATTCCCACCGCTGGCTAGGTCATCCCTCTACTCACCCACACCCCCTGTTATTCTGCGGCGACGGCAGCCTCACACCGCAGCGAACTAGTGAACCCTCGTACTCCTCTACGCGTGGGCATCCACTGCCACGTATTCCCCGGCTCCATGTCGTTCCCTTCCTGGGCCTCGCCGTCGTCCACCGCCCTAGTGCTCTCGGCGCGGCGTGGTCAACGTGGTTAAGGAACGGCTTCCATCGACGTGGGCCAGTGCGTGGAGAGGCCGATACCGGGTCCACGGCCGCAGCAAGGAAGTGCCTCCTTATTACGCGCAAAATAATTATTCCTCCACCTGACAGCAAGGACCCACCGGACGGGCCACCGTATTTCGCAAAAAAACGTTTGCCCTTGACTGCTGGGACCCACCAGCTACATCTTCGCATGCAAGGAAGTGCGTCCCGACAAAAAATACGATCGCTTCGATCGCTGGGACCCACCAGCTACATCTTCGCACGTAAGGAAGTGCACGCGATCGGGACCCACCTGGTCGAAGCGTGCACGTGGCGTTGTCATTACGGTCGCGAACGGTATGCGTACATAATGGTCGATATAGAGGCGCGCACGTGTCGTAGTAGAGGCGCGCACGTAGCATGTACACGTACGTACAGCGGCTAGGGTGCAAGAAAGTAAATACGACCACGTACGTACATACTGGCAGGGTCTCGAACGCCTACTCACGCATACGTACGGCCAGGGCTCGTGTACATGGTTGGGTCGGAACGGAGAAACAGCATCGTCGTCGTGTTCATGGGGAGCCAACCGGCTGGGTCGGAATGGAATGTGTCGTCGTGTTCATCGGGAGGGCTTGGACGGAATAGCCGATGGAAACGAGGCCAGGCGTACCGCAGAACGGTGGAAACGGCCTTGTGTTCGACCGGCCATGTTCGAAACGGGATCCTGTTCATCGGGAGGGGTCTGGCGTACCACAAAACGGAGGAAACGGACCTCCTACGGTCAAAACGGGGGTTCTGTTGATCGGGAGGGGTGTGGCGTACCACAAAACGGAGGAAACAGACTTGTGTTGAAGCGCTACGGTCGAAACGGGGGTCCTGTTCATCGGGAGGGGTGTGGCGTACTGCAAAACGGGACTCCACGGGATACTTTTCATCTCCACCGTCGACCCCCTCCAGCCTCCACGGGCTACTGTTCATCCACCGTCGACCTCCTCCAGCCTCCACCTGCGACTGTTCATCCACGGGCTCCTGTTCATCCAGCCTCCACCGCGCGCTACTCCACCGGCTATTGTTCAACCAGCCCTCTCCACGGGCTCCGGTTCAACCACCCCTCCACGGGCTACTGTTCTTCCAGCCCTCCACCATCTACTGTTCATCATGCCCTCCACGGGGTGGTCCTGTTCATCTAGCCCTCCATGGGGTCCTGTTCATCCAGCCCCAACCGGCTCGATCGATAGGGGTCCTGTTCATCCAGAGGCAACACCACGGGGTCCTGTTCATCCACCCCCACCGTGAACTGTTCATCCAAATGCCCCCAACAACGCTCACTGTTCATCCAGAGGCAACACCACGGGGTCCTGTTCATCCACCCCCACCGGGAACTGTTCATCCAACCCCCCCCCCCCCAGCAACGCTCACTGTTCATCCATAGGCAACATCGATCGGCTTCAGTTAGCAGCAGTAGCGAATGAATCGCTCGATCGGGTTCAGTTAACAACCATCGATCGATCGCTTAGGTTCAGTAACGCATAGCCTGCAGTGCAATCGCTCGGGTTCAGTTAGAGCCCAACGCCTCGCTCGCGTTCAGTTAGAGCCCAACGCCTCGCACCCACACGCGTGCGTGTACGAGAGAAATGAGCATCACTCGGCCCTGACCACCCACTGTAACCGGGAACACCCCGATATTTTCCTCGCCCTCGCTTATACCACAGTTTTTTCCGTCATGGACGGCCCAAAGAATGTGATGCAGCTGCGTCTCCGGCCCGCCCAGGACGAAAAGCCCATTTTCTATCATGATTTTTTGTCATAGAAGTAGGACCCCACCACATCTATGATGATACCGGGTTTTGTCACAATTGTCGTCATAGAAGTGTCATAAGTATGACACACAAAAATTTCGTTCGGCCCAAAATGTCACGGATGTGTCTTTTTTTGTAGTGGTACCAAACCTGTTGTGTACCTTGCCATGAGTTTGGCAAGGGGTACAATAGTGATCCAGGAGTAGATCACTAGACATCGGTCAAAATTATCCTTAGAGGACTAAGGAAATATTTATTATGGAGGTGATAAAGATTTTTTGTAAAGAGTTACGTTGATGCAAGCTTTTACACCGATCCAGATGACTCTGCGTCTCAATCTGGATACGTATTGAAAGTGGGAGCAATTAGCTAGAGTAGCTCCATGTAGAGCATTGTAGACATAGAGATTTGCGAAATACATACGGATCTGAATGTGGCAGACCCGTTGACTAAACCTCTCTCACAAGCAAAACATGATCACACCTTAGTACTCTTTGGGTATTAATCACATAGCGATGTGAACTAGATTACTGACTCTAGTAAACTCTTTGGGTATTGGTCACATGGCAATGTGAACTATGGGTGTTAATCACATGACGATGTGAACTAGATTATTGACTCTAGTGCAAGTGGGAGACTAAAGGAAATATGCCCTAGAGGCAATACTAAAGTTGTTATTTTATATTTCCTTATTCATGATAAATGTTTATTATTCATGCTAGAATTATATTGATCGGAAACTACATGTGTGAATACATAAGCAAATACCGTGTCCCTAGTGAGCCTTTACTAGACTAGCTCATTGATCAAAGATGGTTAAGGTTTCCTAACCATGGATATGTGTTGTCATTTGATAACAGGATCACATCATTAGGAGAATGATGTGATGGACAAGACCCATCCGTTAGCTTAGCATAATGATCGTTCAGTTTATTGCTATTGCTTTCTTCATGTCAAATACATGTTCCTTTGACTATGAGATTATGCAACTCCCGGATACCGTAGGAATACCTTGTGTGCTATCAAACGTCACAACGTAACTGGGTGATTATAAAGATGCTCTACGGGTATCTCCGAAGGTGCTTGTTGGGTTGGCATAGATCAAGATTAGGATTTGTCACTCCGAGTATCAGAGAGGTATCTATGGGCCCTCTCGGTAATACACATCATAATAAGCCTTGCAAGTAAAGTGACTAATGAGTTAGTTACAGTATGATGTATAACGGAATGAGTAAAGAGACTTGCCGGTACCGAGATTGAACTAGGTATGAAGATACCGACGAACGAATCTCGGGCAAGTAACATACCGATGGGCAAAGGGAATAACGTATATTGTCATAACGGTTCGACCGATAAAGATCTTCATAGAATATGTAGGAACCAATATGAGCATCCAGGTTCCACTATTGGTTATTGATCGGAGAGGTGTCTCGGTCATGCCTACATAGTTCTCGAACCCGTAGGGTCCGCACGCTTAACGTTCGATGGCGATATTGTATTATATGAGTTCTGTGATTTGGTGACCGAGTGTTGTTCGGAGTCCCGGATGAGATCACGGACATGACGAGGAGTCTCGAAATGGTCGAGAGATAAAGATTGATATATAGTACGATAGTATTCGGACACAGGAAGTGTTCCGGAGTGTATCTTGTAATTATCGGAGTACCGGAGGGGTTAACGGAACCCCCGGGGGGGAATATATGGGCCATATGGGCCATGAGAGGGGAGCACACCAGCCCACAAGGGGTGGCGCGCCCCCCATATGGCAGGTGGCCGAATAGGAGAAGGAGTAGTGGGGGTTCGGCCCCCCTTCCTTCTCTTCTTCCCTCTTCCTTTCTTCTCAGGTGAAAAAAAAGGAAAGGGGGGGACGCCACTTGGGTAAACCCCAAGTAGGATTCAGATCCTACTCGGGGCGCCCCCTGGCTGCCTCTCCTCCCTTCCCACCTATATATATGTGGGGAGGGGGCGCCTAGAAGACACAACATCAATTGTTAGCCGTGTGCGGCGCCCCCCTCCACAGTTTACACCTCCGGTCATATCTTTGTAGTGCTTAGGCGAAGCCCTGCAAGGATCGCTTCACCATCACCGTCACCACGCCGTCTTGCTGACGGAACTCATCTACCACCTCGACATCTTGCTGGATCAAGAAGGCGAGGGACGTCACTGAGCTGAATGTGTGCAGAACTCAGAGGTGCCGTACGTTCGGTACTTGATCGATCGGAGGTAGAAGAAGTTCGACTACTTCAACCGCGTTACTAAATGCTTCCGCTTTCGGTCTACGAGGGTACGTGGACATACTCCCCCCCTCGTTGCTATGCATCTCCATGGATAGATCATTGCGTGTGCGTAGAAAAAAATGTTTTCCATGAAACGTTTCCCTACAACGACATCATAACATGCCCTGCAAAAACAAGTTAGACGTCCTCTACTTTGTTGTTGCAAATTTTACGTGGCTACTATGGGTAACTAGCAAGAACCGTTCTTACCTACACAGAGCCACGACGGTGAAAATCAAGTTGCCTTTTAACCTTCTACAAGGACCACCTTCATCAAGTTAGATTCAACTAAAGTAGGAGAGACAGACACCCTCTAGCCACCTTATGCAAAACAAGTTGCATGTCAGTCGGTGGAACCGATCTCATGTGCGAGGACATGTAAAGTTGGTCCGAGCCACTTCATCCCACAATACCGCCGAATCCAAATAATACAAGAGAGATAAGCAATTCAAGCATCAATGCCCACAACTCTTTGTGTTCTACTCGTGCATATACATCTACACATAACCCTAGCTCATGATGCCACTGATGGGGAACGAAGCATGAAAATCAAAAAATTTCCTATGAACACCCAAGTTCTATCTAGGAGAAGCATAGCAACGAGAGGGGAGAGTGTATCTACGTACCCTCATAGACCGTTAAGTGGAAGCATATATCACGTGGTTTATGTAGTCGTACTCGTCATGATCCAATCGCGATCCAAACCGATGAAGTACCGAACGAACGGCACCTCCGCGTTTAGCACACGTACGGCTCGATGACGTCTCCTCCTCCTTGATCCAACAAGCGAGGGAGAAGTAGATGGGATAGTCAGTAGCACAACGGCGTGACGGTGATGGTGGCGGAGTGATTCCGGCAAGGCTATGCCGAGCGCTACCGAAACAACGAAGACTGAGGATTTACGAAGTAACGGGAGAAAGAGGGGGGCCAAGGGCTTGTGTGTACCCTTGGGGGCGCCCCTTCCCCTCTCTATATAGGTGGAGGGGCGTGGTGGCTAGCCCTCCAAGCCCTAGGGCTGGCACACCCAGGGGGAGTTGTTGGACTCCTAGTCCAGTTCCCTCCTTTCCATACATAGGTGGACTTTCCACCTTTTCCAGCCACATGGGCCTTGAGGGACTTGTGCGCCTAGACCAATAAGGATAGGGCACCTTCCCTCAGCCCACGCTGACCATTGGGACGTGATGGATGTTGGGTAACGTTGCAGAAAAATTAAAATTTTTCCTACGGTTTCACCAAGATCCATCTATGAGTTCATCTAAGCAACGAGTCATGGGAGAGATATTGCATCTACATACCACTTGTAGATCGAGTGCGGAAGCGTTCAAGGGAACGGGGATGATGGAGTCGTACTCGCCGTGATTCAAATCACCGATGACCAAGTGTCGAACGGACAACACCTCCGCGTTCAACACACGTACGGAACGGACGACGTCTCCTCCTTCTTGATCCAGCAAGGGGGAAGGAGAGGTTGAGGAAGAAGGCTCCAGCAGCGGACGACGGGCGTGATGATGGTGGAGAGGCGATACTCAACAGGCTTCGCCAAGCACTCAACGGAGGAGGAGAGGTGTTGGGGAGGGAGGGCTGCACCTTGGATGTGTGTTGCAGCCTCCCTCACCCCTCTATTTATAGGGAAGGGCAGGGGCGGCCCCTCTAGATGAGATCTAGAGGGGGCTGAGGGGGGCTTGCCCCCAAGCAAAGGGGCGCCCCACTAGGGTCCCCCCAACCCTAGGCGCATGGGCCCAAGGGGCGCCCAGCCCTCCAGGGGCTGCTTCCGGCCTTGTGGCCCATGAGGCCCTCCGAGAGGTGGCCCCTCCGGTGGACCCGGAACCTTTCCGGTGGCCCCAGATACAATACCGATATGACCCCGAAACTTTCCGGTGTCCGCTTGACAACTTCCCATATATAAATCTTTACCTCCGGACCATTCCGAACTCCTCGTGACGTCTGGGATCTCATCCGGGACTCCGAACAACATTCGGTAATCACATACTAGTCTTCCTAATAACCCTAGCGTCACCGAACCTTAAGTGTGTAGACCCTACGGGTTCGGGAGACATGCAGACATGACCGAGACGACTCTCCGGTCAATAACCAACAGCGGGATCTGGATACACATGTTGGCTCCCACATACTCCTCGATGATCTCATCGGATGAACCACGATGTCGAGGATTCAAGCAACCCCGTATACTATACCTTTTGTCAGACGGTATGTTACTTGCCCGAGATTCGATCGTCGGTATCCCAATACCTCGTTCAATATCGTTACCGGCAAGTCACTTTACTCGTACCGTAATGCATGATCCCGTGACCAGACACTTGGTCACTTTGAGCTCATTATGATGATGCACTACCGAGTGGGCCTAGTGTTACCTCTCCGTAACACAGAGTGACAAATCCCATTCTCGATCCGTGTCAACCCAACAGACACTTTCGGAGATACCTGTAGTGTACCTTTATAGTCACCCAGTTACGTTGTGACGTTTGGTACACCCAAAGCACTCATACGGTATCCGGGAGTTACACGATCTCATGGTCTAAGGAAAAGATACTTGACATTGGAAAAGCTCTAGCAAAACGAACTACACGATCTTGTGCTATGCTTAGGATTGGGTCTTGTCCATCACATCATTCTCCTAATGATGTGATCCCGTTGTCAACGACATCTAATGTCCATAGTCAGGAAACCATGAATATCTGTTGACCAACGAGCTAGTCAACTAGAGTCTTACTAGGGACGTATTGTGTTCTATGTATTCACACGTGTATTACGATTTCCGGATAATACAATTATAGCATGAATAAAAGACAATTATCATGAACAAGGAAATATAATAATAATCCTTTTATTATTGCCTCTAGGGCATATTTCCAACAGTCTCCCACTTGCACTAGAGTCAATAATCTAGTTACATTGTGATGAATCGAACACCCATAGAGTTCTCGTGTTGATCATGTTTTGCCCATGGAAGAGGTTTAGTCAACTAATCTGCGACATTCAGATCCATATGCACTTTGCAAATTTCTATGTCTCCATCTTGAACATTTTCATGGATGGAGTTGAAGCGACGCTTGATGTGCTCGGTCTTCTTGTGAAACCTGGGCTCCTTGGCAAGGGCAATAGCTCCGGTGTTGTCACAGAAGAGTTTGATCGGCTCCGACGCATTGGGTATGACTCCTAGGTCGGTGATCAACTCCTTCACCCAAATTGCTTCATGCGCTGCCTCCGAGGCTGCCATGTAATCCGCTTCACCTGTAGATCCCGCCACGACGCTCTGCTTGCAGCTGCACCAGCTTCGCCCCCACCATTCAACATATACACGTATCCGGTTTGTGACTTAGAGTCATCCAGATACGTAGTCGAAGCTAAGCGTCGACGTAACCCTTTACTGACGAGCTCTTCGTCACCTCCATAAACGAGAAACATGTCCTTTGTCCTTTCGTGTACTTCGGGATATTGTTGACCGCTGTCCGATGTTCCTTGCCGGGATTACTTTGGTACCTTCCTACCAAACTTACGGCAAGGTTTACATCAGGTCTGGTACACAGCATGGCATACATAATAGAACCTATGGCTGATGCATAGGGGATGACACTTATCTCTTCTTTATCTTTTGCCGTGGTCGGGCATTGAGCCGAGCTCAATCTCACACCTTGCAAAGACAGGCAAGAACCCTTTCTTGGACTGATCCATTTTGAACTTCTTCAAAATCTTATCAAGGTATGTGCTTTGTGAAAGACCTATGAGGCGTCTCGATCTATCCCTATATATCTTGATGCCTAATATTTAAGCAGCTTCTCCAAGGTCCTTCATTGAAAAACTTTTATTCAAGTAGGCCTTAATGTTGTCCAAGAGTTCTATATCATTTCCCATCAAAAGTATGTCATCTACATATAATATGAGAAATGCTACAGAGCTCCCACTCACTTTCTTGTAAACGCAGGCTTCTCCATAAGTCTGCATAAACCCAAACGCTTTGATCATCTCATCAAAGCGAATGTTCCAACTCCGAGATGCTTGCACCAGCCCATAAATGGATCGCTGGAGCTTGCATACTTTGAAAGCATTCTTAGGATCGACAAAACCTTTCGGCGGCATCATATACAACTCTTCCTTAAGATAACCGTTAAGGAATGCTGTTTTGACGTCCATCTGCCATATCTCATAATCATAGTATGCGGCAATTGCTAACATGATTCGGACGGACTTAAGCTTCGCTACGGGAGAGAAAGTCTCATCATAGTCAATCCCTTGAACTTGCCGATAACCCTTAGCGACAAGTCGAGCTTTATAGATGGTGACATTACTGAGGGAGTCCTGGATTAGGGGGTGTCCGGATAGCCGGACTACCATCATCAGCCGAACTATCATCGACCGGACTATCATCATCGCCCGGGCTCCAAGACTATGAAGATACAAGATTGAAGACTTCGCCCCGTGTCCGGATGGGACTTTCCTTGGCGTGGAAGGCAAGCTTGGCGATACGGATATGTAGATCTCCTACCATTGTAACCGACTCTATGTAACCCTAGCCCTCTCCGATGTCTATATAAACCGGATGGCTCTAGTCCGTAGGACAGAACAACAACCTTGACAATCATACCATAGGCTAGCTTCTAGGGTTTAGCCTCCTTGATCTCGTGGTAGATCCACTCTTGTAAACATCCACAATATCAATATCAATCAAGCAGGACGTAGGGTTTTACCTCCATCAAGAGGGCCCGAACTCAGGTAAAACATCGTGTCCCTTGTCTCCTGTTACCATCCGCCTAGGCACAGTTCGGGACCCCCTACCCGAGATCCGCCGGTTTTGACACCGACATTGGTGCTTTCATTGAGAGTTCCTCTGTGTCGTCACCGATAGGCGCGATGGCCTCTTCAATCGATAACGACGCGGTCCTGGGTGAGACTTTTCTCCCCGGACAGATCTTCGTATTCGGCGGCTTCGCACTGCGGGCCAACTCACTTGGCCATCTGGAGCAGATCGAAAGCTACGCCCCTGGCCGTCAGGTCAGGTTTGGAAGCCTAAACTTCATGGCCGATATCCGCGGGACTTGATCTTCGATGGATCTGAGCCACAGCCGGCGTGCAGCGGCTGTCACGACGGGCATGACCTAACTCTGCCGCCGGACAGCACCTTGGAGGCCGCACACGAATCCGCTCCGACCCATAGTCCGGAGCCGATCACTCGGATCGAGGACGGATGGCTGGACACCGCCTCGGGAGCTGCAACTTCTACGACGATGGAGCCGAACACTTACCTTGTCCCGCATAAAGCCCATGACTCCGAGGCGCCGGACTCCGAACCTCCTGCGCCCCTGCCAGCCGAATCCGGTTGGGCGCCGATCACGGAGTTCACCGCTGCGGACATCTTTCACCACTCGCCCTTCGGCGATATCGTAAATTCACTGAAGCATCTCTCGCTATCCGGAGAGCCCTGGCCGAACTACGACCAGGATGGTTGGGACGCGGACGACGAAGAAATTCAGACCCCACCCACCACCCACTTCATAGCCACCGTCGACGATTTAACCGACGATTGACTACGACTCCGAAGACATCGACGGTATGGGCGGCGATGCCGGAGACTACCAGAACCAGTGCCTACGAGGCACCGAAGACCACCTCGTCATACGACATATACACGGTGGACACCCCAAAGGGAAGCAATAACGAGGAACAACGGGACGCGGCAGAGGATAATCCCGCCGATAAACCACCAAAACGGCGACGTAGACGCCGCCCTAAGTCCCGCCTCGATCAAAGCAGCCTTCCTAACGACCCAGCGATAGAGCGGGGCAAACCAGCGGACGACGAACAGGACGAGCCAGATAATCAACCCCTTCACGGAGCAATCAACAGTCCGGACACAACACCGGAGCATAAGAACATACACAAAAAACTCGTCGCCACTGCAAGAAGTTTGAAGAAGGCGAAACGGAAGCTCAAAACAGCAGAAGACACGCTCAGAATGAAGTGGAGCGAAGTATTCAAGACTGAAGACAAATATGGCAATGGCCATCAAACTAAGAGCTACCCGAAGCGCAAGTTGTCTTTGCCAGAATTTGACGAGAAGCCATAGAGCCTTCACAAAAAAATAAAGAGGCCACTGGCGGATAGACGGCCAGATGACAGGCCAAAGCGACAAGCGGGCGCACAAGCAATTATATTCACAGGAAAACGAACGGCCCAACTAGGTCCATCTACGGGCCAAAAAAGAGGGCCCCAGGAAGTAACACAACACAACAAGTGTTCAAGACAAGGCACACCCAAATACAGGGCGCCAGACACCCGCTATGTTTTACCGATGAGGTGCTGGATCATGAATTTCCAGCAGGGTTCAAACCCATGAACATAGAGGCATACGACGGCACAACAGACCCTGGAGTCTGGATGGAAGATTACATACTACACATACACATGGCTAGAGGAGATGATCTCCATGCCATAAAATACCTACCCCTCAAGCTCAAAGGGCCAGCTCGGCACTGGCTCAAAGGCCTCCCAGAAAACACTGTTGGAAGTTGGGAAGAGCTTGAGGACGTTTAGAGCAAATTTTCAAGGGACTTATGTCCGCCCTCCGGATCTGAGACGATCTGAGTCATATAACCCAACAGCCCGGAGAGTCAGCCCAAGAATTCTAGAACAGGTTCCTTACCAAAAGAACCAAATAGTCGATCGTCGGACGCGGAAGCCTTAGCAGCTTTTAAACACAACGTCCGAGACGAATGGCTCGCCGTACACCTCGGCCAAGAGAAGCCAAGAACAATGGCCGCGCTAACAAGCCTCATGACGCGCTTATGCGAGGAGAAGACAGTAGCTAGCAAGATGCAGCACCAGCGACCAGTACATCCGAGATCAGAGATGGAAGCAGAAAGTCACGGCGCAGGAAAGATCAGCGCCGGAATAAAGAAAAAAGCCCAAAGGGCACGGCGGTCAACGCCGGATTCAAAAGCTCGCGGCCAAACAATAAAACACGGCCTCTTAAGGACAACAGAGATGAGCTATCAAATTTAAACAAAATTTTAGATCGGATATGTCAAATCCACAGTACCTCCGGAAGGCCTGCAAACCATACCAACCGAAATTGTTGTGATTTTAAACAGTCCGGCAGACTCAACGCCGGACACAAGGGGCTCGATGCGCCAAGCGAGGACAATGACGAACCCCACCAGCAGAGCACCGGAAGTCAAAAGGCTTTCCCACAAGAAGTCAAAACAGTAAACTCGCTTCACGTGATAGTACGGAAAACCAACACGGCACTCGCTACGATAAGTGACGCACGGTCCACCCCAGCGGAACACCGAGATTGGATGTCAAAACCAATCACTTTCGACCATCTGGATTAGTCCAGAAGTATCCGGAACGCAGGATAGACTACCCTGATATTGGATCCCATAATAGACGGACTGCAATTCACGCAGGTTTTGATGGACGGCGGCGGTGACTTAAACCTGCTAGATCCGGACACAATCCGCAAATTGGGATAGACCATACTGCAATTCGGCATAGCCGCACTTCCTTCAAAGGAGTGGCGCCAGGCCCTTACGCCAGGTGCACAGTTTCATTATTACTAGAAGTTGTGTTCGGGTCACCTGGCAACTTCCGACGAGAAAAGCTAACCTTTCATGTCGCCACATTTGAAAGTAGCTATCAAGCATCCTTTGGGGCGGGAAGCTTTCGTCCGCTTCAATGCAATACCACATTACGCGTCTCTTACGCTTAAAATGCCGGTCCACGTGGCATCATTTCATTAAAAGGTCGCTTTGAGACCCGGACACGGCCGGGCGAGTCCGAATAAATAAGCTAGGGGCTACCTAGCCGCACATCCCTTCACAAGGGTTTGCACATATAAGCCATAATGAGCTAGCATAGGCTCAGCTTTCTTAATCTATATTTCAATTTTTTATGCACTTTCTCGCACGATTTCTTTTCCAACCAAGTTCCTCTCTTTTTACAGGTGAACAGCGTGCACACCCGTCCAGGATACGGCACAACGGAGACACAGGCGTAGACGTGTAGTAGGGACCCGTTGCAAGGACTCTTTTCAGACTAAGACCCTACGTAAACCTTTCTTACCGTCTCTTGTTGCTATAATCCCCTGGTTTATCATTATAACCAGAGTGGATACTGGCGTTTTGGCATCGGCCGTGCTGTAAGAACCTGCCCGCACAGACACAAGGGGCTTAGGGCTTTGTTTTGCCCGCTATTATAAAGACCGAACACCTTCGGGAGTGTTCGGCGTCTTGAGTTAGGCCTTATATGCATCAGCTCCGAATCATGTCTTTGGTCAAATGTTGGGTTTGCCCGGCTCATGTGTTTTGCTGCCTTACGTTCCGTATCATCGGCTAACGCTGCTCCGGAGAACTACTGCGATTGTGCCCCGATTGGGCGAGCACCTCGAGAGAAAGCCGAAAACCGACCGTCATGATACAGCGAGAGACTGGTCAACCACTCGATCGACCATGGGAATGTTTAGGATTCCTCCGCTTTGTGAAGGGTCGTTTCGGCCCAGTACATACGCGCCGAATTCGCAGAGCGCGGTGCCCCGGGGGCTATGTCGTAGCCCCACCCTCGAACTCCATGGCTAAGTGAAAGTGATAAAGCATTATAGTCCGGTTGCCTCGTTTGCTACGCTACCACCTCCTTTACGGTGACCGAGACGTCGGATTAAGTGTGAAAACTGCTATTTTTTGCGAACACCCCGCACCTTGTGCGTGGGGCTGAAACGACGCGCCATCTGTCGGGTTATACACACGTATACATGAACGGCCACATAGGAGATATTCTATTACTTGAACGTACAAGTATAAAAGGCGATTACATCATAAAAATCGTTTTACATCATATAAACGTTCATTCGAACGTAACATTTTTTGAGCACTGCGACTTTATTACACGAGCACCACGCAGCACTTTGCCAAAATAGTGCTCGGCGGGTAACCGGTTATCATCCGAACCCGGGGTCGCAACAGCGGTGGCATCCATCTCTGTCCAATGTGTCTTCACACGGGCGAGCGCCATCCGCGCACCCTCTATGCAGGCCGACCGCTTCATCGCCTTGATATGCGGCACCGCCCCAAGGAATTGCTGCAATAAGCCAAAATAACTCTTCGGCTGGGGCCTATCCGGCCGGATATGGGTCACTATATCCGTCATAGCAAGCACGGACAACCTATTTAGCTCAGCCCACTCGGCCAAACGGTCAGTCAGCGGAAGTGAACGCTCCGGACTATGGAATTGAGACGAAAACAGCTCTTCCGTCTTGTGATCCTTCTGGCTTCGAAAATACACAACGGCATCCGCCGCACTGGCTGCTAAGTCCATATAAGGGTCCTCTGAACCCCACAGTTGGCCCAGCTGAGCATATTTTGGATCCGTAAACCTTCGGCGCAGCAGAAAGGGCTTGCCAGCTACAATATCTCCGGCCTGGCGCAGCTCTTCCTTTATAGCCCGCATTGCAGAGTGGGCATCCTTGGCTTCGGCGGTGGCCTTCCGCAGGTCTTCTTGCCCCACTAGGTGCTCCTTCCCAAGAGCCTCATTGCGGTCGGTAGCATCTTTTAACTTCATGGCCATTTCGGCCATCTCTTCCCTGCTCCGGCAGTGTGCGACCCTTTCGTCCGCTAACTCCTCGGCCGCCCTCGAGGTCGCCAGATTACTCCTTCTGGCCTGCTCCTTGGCTTGAGCAAGTTCGGCCCGAAGGCTCTCCACAGCAGCGGCACTATCTGCATTTCACGCACATATTGTAAGGAGCTGGCTTCGGCTCCCTTACCAAGTGACCGCGCAGTAACACTTACCTTGCGACTCATCAAGTCGCCTGTTGACCAGCGTGATGTCCGCATCCGCAACATCGAGTTGCCGCTTTAGTTCAGCAACTCCATCAGTCCGGCTGGCCCCCGGACGACCCGCCACCTGCATCGGCACGGCGGGAATTTAAACCTGCGATTTTGATCCTCGGCACGCTGTCGGTTTCGACAACCTACCGAGTCTCAGGGGCTACTATCTATACAGGGCGCATTTTATATGTAAAACTGTTAAAAGGTGTGTCATTTTTACGTACCTCAAACCCCGCCAAAGAAACTCCCGACGGCATCAGGTAACGCGCCTTCGGCGGACGAAATCCTTTCAATCACCATGCTCATCAATGCGTGATGATCTTACGAGATAGACGCCTTCTCAAGCGAGATCCTTCAGACGTACACCGCTTGGCGCCGAACTATCCGGCTTTGCCAAACCCGGGGCTCCTTCAGTGATTTACACTTCAGGCTCGTCCGCCCTATCCGACGGCACCCCGGACGGAGGCGTCTCGCTCTCTATCATCTCCGGACGAAGTTCCCCCGAAGACGAGCTCATTTTCGAAGGACGGAGATCCGAACTACAAGGTAAAAATTTAATGATCCTCAGAAGCACAAATAGGGATGTCCCTTATTATAAAACTCCTTTCTTTCTTCTTACGGCTCGTTGGAGGGCTGACTCTTTAAGGGAGATTGTGCGGCCGGGGCCACCCCGGATGCAGGACCCTCTGGCGAAGATTTCTTCCCCCGTTTAGGGGCTTTTGCCCCCGGGTCCTCGGAGGCAGCCCTCTTCTCCCCTTGGAGGGAGGGATTCTCGATCCCCCCTCTTTCAAGAGCCTCCTTAGGCGAGGCAGTAGCTTTCCTGCTTTCCCCTTCGTCTTCCTCTGAAGGCGCAACCTCAAGCATCTGGACCAGCATGGGATCCGGCGCGGTCTCGGGGAGGGGGGCCGAACACCGTATCAATTTTGCTTCCGCTATCCACTCCTGTGTAGAAGGAAGTTGGTCATAAGGCCAATCATCGAAAGGAAAACAAACGGTATGTCCGGACTCGGAACTATTTACTTGAGTATCCGGGCGATTGCAGCTTAGGCCAACATCCTCGGTCAATTCCGGACGCACCTCTTGCGATCCGAAGAATAATTTGTACATCTCCAGGGGTGTCATACCCATGAAGTGTTGAAGAATCCGTGGGCCCTCCGGATTAAACTCCCATAGCCGGAGAGGGCGGCGTTTGCGTATGGAGACGCCTAATCAGCATAACCTGCATCACCACCACCATATCGACCTCCCTCGCTTGGAGATCTCGAATCCGGACCTGCAGTAGGGGCACGCCCTTTGACGGCCCACGCTTGAGCTCCTTGGTTGACCCACGACATTAACCGTCGTGGAGGTCCCGGGCGGAATAAGGGCGGCGGCTTTTGTCTGTGGCCCCTCGGAACGGTAATATAGAACCACTCTTGCTGCCACGGGCCGAGCTCCTCTTGGAAGGATCCAGCGGGCCACGGGGCATCGGCCCTCTTACTTATGGCCGCCCCGCCACACTCCGCTGACGCCCCGATCATCTTGGCTCCACATTGAAGGTCTTCACCACAGGCGAAGTGAGGGGTGTCGCGGAGGAAGGCTTCGCAGACGATAATAAATGCGGAGATATGGAGGATGGACTCCGGAGCCAAATCGTGGAATTCCAACCCATAGTAAAACATGAGCCCTCTCACAAAAGGATCCATCGGGAAGCCTAAACCCCGACGGAGGTGGGATACGAAAACGACATACTCGCCGGGCTCGGGGGTGGGAATGGCACGCCCTTGGCAGCAACCTGTCAAATCTCATAAGCCAGGTACTTGGCCTCCCGCAACTTTAACACGTCCTCCACGTGACGGAGGAAGGCATCCACCGGCCCTGGAGGTCGGAACCGGACATCGTTGAAAGTCCGAAGCGCTTGAATCTGGAGCTCTAGGTGCTGGAACTTGGAGCGGGGAGAGGATCCGATGAAGGATTGAAGAAAAGAAACGAGCCTTGGTGCCGTTATAAAGGGAGAGAATACCAAGAGCCGTCTCCGTGACCGTTTAGGACTCGCCTTCGATAGAGGGGGCGTGGCGACGGGCGCGGTTGGGTTACCCACGTCCGTATTAATGAGAATCCCGGATTAAGGAGAACACGATCTCTGCTTCGACAAGACGTGCCAAGGAAACCGCTTCGCTAAATGCGCTGAGGTGGTAAAGTAAAAAAAACAATTCAAGTAATGGCTTGGTAGTGGTGTGACGTCATACCACAAAAAACGTCAGCGGATTGAACTTGTGTATATATTATTATTCTCTCTACGGTGGAATGTGGAATTTATTTTGCAGAGCCGGACACTATCTTGGTGTTCACAATCTTCTATCATTCGGAGGAGGAACCCGCCTTGCAATGCCGAACAATATGCGCGCCGGACTCATCGTCATTGAAGCCTGGTTCAGGGGCTACTGAGGGAGTCCTGGATTAGGGGGTGTCCGGATAGCCGGACTACCACCATCGGCCGAACTATCATCGGCCGGACTATCATCATCGACCGGACTCCAAGACTATGAAGATACAAGATTGAAGACTTCACCCCGTGTCCGGATGGGACTTTCCTTGGCGTGGAAGGCAAGCTTGGCGATACGGATATGTAGATCTCCTACCATTGTAACCCGACTCTATGTAACCCTAGCCCTCTCCGGTGTCTATATAAACCGGATGGCTCTAGTCCATAGGACGTAACAACAACCACGACAATCATACCATAGGCTAGCTTCTAGGGTTTAGCCTCCTTGATCTCGTGGTAGATCCACTCTTGTAAACATCCACAATATCAATATCAATCAAGCAGGGCGTGAGGGTTTTACCTCCATCAAGAGGGCCCGAACCTGGGTAAAACATCGTGTCCCTTGTCTCCTGTTACCATCCGCCTAGACGCACAGTTCGGGACCCCCTACCCGAGATCCGCCGGTTTTGACACCGACAATTACCATCCGCGTCTGTCTTCTTCTTAAAGATCCATTTGTTTTCTATCGCTCGCCGATCATCGGGCAAGTCTGTCAAAGTCCATACTTTGTTTTCATACATGGATCCTATCTCGGATTGCATGGCTTCAAGCCATTTGTTGGAATCTGGGCCCGCCATCGCTTCTTCATAGTTCAAGGTTCACCGTTGTCTAACAACATGATTTCCGTGACAGGGTTGCCATACCACTGGGTGTGGAACGTGTCCTTGTGGACCTCTGAAGTTCAAGAGCAACTTGATCCGAAGTACCTTGATCATCATCATTAATTTCCTCTCCAAGAGGGTGTAGGCACCACAGGAACATTTTCTTGAGCTGCACTACTTTCCGCTTCAAGAGGTAGTACTTCATCGAGTTCTACTTTCCTCCCACTTACTCCTTTCGAGAGAAACTCTTTTTCCAGAAAGGATCCGTTTTTGGCAACAAAGATCTTGCCTTCAGATCTAAGGTAGAAGGTATACCCAATGGTTTCCTTAGGGTATCCTATGAAGACGCATTTTTCCGACTTGGGTTCGAGCTTTCCAGGTTGAAGTTTCTTGACATAAGCATCGCATCCCCAAACTTTTAGAAACGACAGCTTAGGTTTCTTCCCAAACCATAATTCATACGGTGTCGCCTCAACGGATTTAGACGGTGCCCTATTTAAAGTGAATGTAGCTGTCTCTAGAGCGTATCCCCAAAATGATAGCGGTAAATCGGTAAGAGACATCATAGATCGCACCATATCCAATAGAGTGCGACACTGACGTTCGGACACACCGTTACCGAGGTGTTCCAGCGGCGTGAGTTGTGAAACGATTCCACATTTCCTTAAGTGTGTACCAAATTCGTGACTTAAATATTCTCCTCCACGATCTGATCGTAAGAACTTTATTTTTCGGTCACGTTGATTCTCTACCTCATTCTGAAATTCCTTGAACTTTTCAAAGGTCTCAGACTTGTGTTTCATCAAGTAGACATACCCATATCTACTTAAGTCGTGTGTGAGAGTGAGAACATAACGATATCCTTCGCGAGCCTCAACGCTCATTGGACTGCACACATTGGTATGTATGATTTCCAATAACTTGGTTGCTCGCTCCATTGTTCCGGAGAACGGAGTCTTGGTCATTTTGCCCATGAGGCATGGTTCGCATATGTCAAATGATTCATAATCGAGAGACTCTAAAAGTCCATCGAATGGAGCTTCTTCATGCGCTTGACACCAATGTGACCAAAGGCGGCGATTACCACAAGTATGTGGGACTATCGTTATCAACTTTACATCTTTTGGTATTCACACTATGAATATGTGTAACATTACGCTCGAGATTCATTAAGAATAAACCATTGACCATCGGAGCATGACCATAAAACATATCTCTCATATAAATAGAACAACCATTATTCTCGGTTTAAATGAGTAGCCATCTCGCATTAAATAAGATCCTGATACAATGTTCATGCTCAAACTTGGCACTAAATAACAATTATTGAGGTTTAAAACTAATCCCGTAGGTAAATGTAGAGGTAGCGTGCCGATGGCGATCACATCGACCTTGGAACCATTCCCGACGCGCATTGTCACCTCGCCCTTCGCCAGTCTCCGTTTATTCCGCAGCTCCTGCTGTGAGTTACAAATATGAGCAACGGCACCGGTATCAAATACACCGGAGTTACTATGAGTACTGGTAAGGTACACATCAATTACATGTATATCAAATATACCTTTAGTGTTGCCGGCCTTCTTGTCCGCTAAGTATTTGGGGCAGTTCCGCTACCAGTGGCCCTTCCCTTTGCAATAAAAGCACTCTGTCTCGTGCTTGGGTCCATTCTTTGACTTCTTCCCGGCAACTTGCTTGCGGGCGGCAACATACTTGCCGTCCTTCTTGAAGTTCTTCTTACCCTTGCCCTTCTTGAACTTAGTGGTTTTATTAACCATCAACACTTGATGTTCTTTCTTGATTTCAACCTCTGCTGACTTGACGTGAGAATACTTCAGGAATGGTCTTTACCATCCCCTTCATATTGTAGTTCATCACAAAGCTCTTGTAGCTTGGTGGAGCGATCAAGGATTCTGTCAATGACCGCCTCGTCCAGGAGGTTAATGTCCAGTAGGACAAAGCGGTTGTGCAACCCAGACATTTTGAGTATGTGCTCACCGATGTAACTGTTTTTCTCCATCTTACAACTATAGAACTTGTCGGAGACTTCATATCTCTCGACCCGGGCATGACCCTGGAAAACCATTTTCAGCTCCTCGAACATCTCATATGCTCCGTGTTGCTCACAACGCGTTTGGAGCCCCGGTTCTAAGCTGTAAAGCATGCCACACCTTGAGCGAGGGAGTAATCATCAGACGAGACTGCCAAGCATTCATAATGTCTTGGTTCTTCGATGGGTGCTTCACCTAAGCGGTGCTTCTAGGACATATTGTTTCTTGGCTGCTATGAGGATGATCCTCGTGTTCGGACCCAGTCCGAATAGTTGCTGCCATCATCTTTCAGCTTGGTTTTCTCTAGGAACGCGTTGAAGTTCATGGTGACATGAGCGTTGACCATTTGATCTACAAGACATTTTGCAAAGATTTTAGACTATTGTTCATGATAATTAAGTTCATCTAATCAAATTATTTAATGAACTCCCACTCAGATTTGACATCCCTCTAGTCATCTAAGTGTTACATGATCCGAGTCGACTAGGCCGTGTCCGATCATCACGTGAGACGGACTAGTCATCGTCGGTGAACATCTCCATGTTGATCGTATCTTCCATACGACTCATGTTCGACCTTTCGGTCTCTTGTGTTCCGAGGCCATGTCTGTACATGCTAGGCTCGTCAAGTTAACCCTAAGTGTTTATGCATGTGTAAAACTGTCTTACACCCGTTGTATGTGAACGTAAGGATCTATCACACCCGATCATCACGTGGTGCTTCGAAACGACGAACTTTAGCAACGGTGCACAGTTAGGGGGAACACTTTCTTGAAATTATTCTAAGGGATCATCTTATTTACTACCGTCGTTCTAAGTAAACAAGATGCAAAAACAATAATAAACATCATATGCAATTATATAAAGTAGTGACATGATATGGCCAATATCATATAGCTCCTTTGATCTTCATCTTCGGGGCTCCATGATCATCTTGTCACCGGCATGACACCATGATCTCCATCATCATGATCTCCATCATCGTGTCTCCATAAAGTTGCTCGCCAACTATTACTTCTACTACTATGGCTAACACGTTTAGCGATAAAGTGAAGTAATTTACATGGCGTTGAATCAATGACACGCAGGTCATACAATAATTAAGACAACTCCTATGGCTCCTCCCGGTTTTCATACTCATCGACATGCAAGTCGTGATTCCTATTACAAGAACATGATCTCATACATCACAATATATCATTCATCATTCATCACAACTTCTGGCCATATCACATCACATGACAATTGCTGCAAAAACAAGTTAGACGCGTCCTCTAATTGTTGTTGCATCTTTTACGTGGCTGCAATTGTGTTCTAGCAAGAACGTTTTCTTACCTACGAATAACCACAACGTGATTTTGTCAACTTCTATTTACCCTTCATAAGGACCCTTTTCATCTAATCCGCTCCAACTAAAGTAGGAGAGACAGACACCCGCTAGCCACCTTATGCAACTAGTGCATGTCACCGGTGGAACCCGTCTCACGTAAAGCGCACGTGTAAGGTCGGTCCGGGCCGCTTCATCCCACAATACCGCTGAAGCAAGAAAAGACTAGTAGCGGCAAGCAAGTTGACAAGATCTACGCCCACAACAAAATTGTGTTCTACTCGTGCAATAGAGAACTACGCATAGACCTAACTCATGATGCCACTGTTGGGTAACGTTGCAGAAAAATTAAAATTTTTCCTACGGTTTCACCAAGATCCATCTATGAGTTCATCTAAGCAACGAGTCATGGGAGAGAGATTGCATCTACATAGCACTTGTAGATCGAGTGCGGAAGCGTTCAAGGGAACGGGGATGATGGAGTCGTACTACATGTGATTCAAATCACCGATGACCAAGTGCCGAACGGAAAGCACCTCCGCGTTCAACACACGCATTTTAACGGACAACGTCTCCTCCTTCTTGATCCAGCAAGGGGGAAGGAGAGGTTGAGGAAGAAGGCTCCAGCAGCAGCACGACGGCGTGATGATGGTGGAGAGGCAGTACTCCGACAAGGCTTCGCCAAGCACTCAACGGAGGAGGAGAGGTGTTGGGGAGGGGAGGGGCTGCGCCTTGGATGTGTGTTGCAGCCCTCTCCTCACCCCTCTATTTATAGGGGAAGGGGCAAGGGGGGGCAGCCCCTCTAGATGAGATCTAGAGGGGGGGCGGCTGTGAGGGGGCTTGCCCCCCAAGCAAAGGCGCCCCACTAGGGTCCCCCAACCCTAGGCGCATGGGCCCAAGGGGGCACGCCCAGCCCTCCAGGCTGGTTCCCTTCCTCAGGCCCATGAGGCCCTCCGAGAGGGGTGGCCCTCCCGTGAACCCCGTAACCTTTCCGGCCCCGGTACAATACCGATATGACCCCGAAACTTTCCGGTGTCCGTTTGACAACTTCCCATATATAAATCTTTACCTCCGGACCATTCCGGAACTCCTCGTGACGTCCGGGATCTCATCCGGGACTCCGAACAACATTCGTTAATCACATACTAGTCTTCCTAATAACCATAGCGTCACCGAACCTTCAGTGTGTAGACCCTACGGGTTCGGGAGACATGGAGACATGACCGAGACGACTCTCCGGTCAATAACCAACAGCGGGATCTGGATACCCATGTTGGCTCCCACATACTCCTCGATGATCTCATCGAATGAACCCACGATGTCGAGGATTCAAGCAACCCGTATACTATTCCTTTTGTCAAAGCGGTATGTTACTTGCCCGAGATTCGATCGTCGGTATCCCAATACCTCGTTCAATCTCGTTACCGCAAGTCACTTTACTGCATCAGTAATGCATGATCCCGTGACCAGACACTTGGTCACTTTGAGCTCATTATGATGATGCACTACCGAGTGGGCCCAGTGATACCTCTCCGTAACACGGAGTGACAAATCTCATTCTCGATCCGTGTCAACCCAACAGACAATTTCGGAGATACCTGTAGTGTACCTTTATAGTCACCCAGTTACGTTGTGACGTTTGGTACACCCAAAGCACTCCTACGGTATCCGGGAGTTACACGATCTCATGGTCTAAGGAAAAGATACTTGACATTGGAAAAGCTCTAGCAAAACGAACTACACGATCTTGTTCTATGCTTAGGATTGGGTCTTGTCCATCACATCATTCTCCTAATGATGTGATCCCGTTATCAACGACATCTAATGTCCATAGTCGAAACCATGACTATCTCATTGACCAACGAGCTAGTCAACTAGAGGCTTACTAGGGACGTATTGTGTTCTATGTATTCACACGTGTATTACGATTTCCGGATAATACAATTATAGCATGAATAAAAGACAATTATCATGAACAAGGAAATATAATAATAATCCTTTTATTATTGCCTCTAGGGCATATTTCCAACAATGGAACCCTTGGTGGACTTCCGGACTCCTCCGGAAGTTTCCGGAACCTTCTGCAAGCTTCCCGGTACAATACCAAAAAAACTAAAACTTTTTCCGGAACCCTGAAAGCAACTTTCCATATATAAATATTTACCTCCGGACCATACTGGAGCTCCTCGTGATGTCCGGGATATCATCCGGGACTCTGAACAACATTCGGTCACCAACATGCATATTCCAATATTACTCTAGCGTCACCAAACGTTAAGCGTGCGGACCCTAAGGGTTCGAGAATCATGTAGACATGACCGAGACACCTCTCCGGTCAATAACCAATAGCGGAACCTGGATGCCCATATTGGTTCCTACATATTCCAGGAAGATCTTTTATTGGTTGAACCACGATGTCAAGGATTCGGTTAACCCCATATGCAATTCCCTTTGCCCGACGATATGTTACTTGCCCGAGATTCGATCGTCGGTATCTCTATACCTAGTTCAATCTCGTTACCGGCAAGTCTATTTACTCATTCCGTAATACAAGATCCCTTGACTAAACTCGTTAGTCATATGCTTGCAAGCTTTTTGTGGTGTTGTATTACGGAGAGGGCCCAGAGATATCTCTCTATCACACAGAAGCGACAAATCCCAGTCTCGATCCATGCAACCCAACAAACACATTCGGAAATACCTGTAGAGCACCTTTATGATCACACAGTTACGAAGTGATGTTTGATAGCACACAAAGTATTCCTCCAGTATCCGGGAGTGGTAGGATCTCATGGTCTAAGGAAGTGATACTTGACATGAAGAAAGCTGTAGCAAATAAACCCAAGTGATACGATCGAATGTTAAGCTTACGTTTGGGTTGTCCATCACACCAATCTCCTAATGATGTGATCCCATTATCAAATGACAACTCATGTCTATGGTTAGGAAACCTTAACCGTCTTTGATCAATGAGCTAGTCTAATAGAGGCTCACTAGGGACATAGTATTTGTTTATGTATTCACACATGTATTTAAGTTTTCGATCAATACAATTCTAGCATGAATAATAAACCTTTATCATGAACAAGAAAATATTATAATAAATAATTTATTATGCCTCTAGGGCATATTTCCAATAGTGGTGCCATCGAACCAAGGGAAATCGTGCCTGGACGACTTCGTGTAGTAGTCGTTGTGGCGCTCGTGCTATGTAGGTGAACGGGCCCCAGTGATCAGCAGCACGGGGGGAGGGGGGGGTGACGAGTGTCGCGAACGGAAGCTGCACCGCGTCATCCATATAGAGTCGGGTCAGCATGGGACGGGTCGGCGGTGGTGGCGGTGGTGGTGGGGGCCTGTGCACGAAGGAGTCCGCGGTCGCTGAAGGGGACATGGCGCCCGCACTGGCTGTGGCGGCATGATCGGTCGTGGGCGTGGCCTTGCGGGCCTCATCCACACCGGCTTGGATGAGGTCGATCTGTTTGGAGAGGAGCTTGAGCTCCTCGGAGACCTGGTTGTTGTAGGAGAGCTGCGTCTGGTGCCGCTCATTGGCAGTCTTCTGGTTCGCGTCGAGGCGGCGGATGACTGTCTTGAGCAAGTTCTGCAGCTTGTCGGTGGTCTCCGACATGGCATCAAGCACGCGGCGAGTCTGCGCCGAGGGTTTGGATGGCGTCGTGGTCTCGCTCCAAATTGATCGAACCCCGAGCGGGATTTCGGGCGAGCTCGCCAGAGCGGCTCGCACCTGACCTGGTGGGTTTTACCGGCGATCAAGAGGGTAGGAGATCAGCGGCAGCGGCGAGGTAGTGGAAAAAAAATTATAGGCTCTGAATACCAGATTGTGATGAACCAGTGATCTCGATTTAGGATTGGGGAGGGAGAGAGAAGGGGGTAGGTGAGGAAGCGTGTGAGAGGAGGAGATAGTTCGATCTAATTTCTCTTCGGTTAGCTGGCTACATGGGCCCAACCTTAGCCCAGCACGACTCGCTTACATGGTCCAAGGCCCAGATCACCACGCAGGGTGTTGCAAGTTCAGTTAAGTTCAGACATTGTCGAAAAAAAAGTTAAGTTCAGACTGAACTTGCACTCCTTCAGTCCGCTGCAGATGACGAACTGGTGTCATCTGCAGGCGCGACAAGTTCCTTCTGAATTGAATCCGCCCCATGCATGAAACAATTTTCTCACTCCACAAAATAGTCAGTGGATCAATGCGTTTCTAGTTGTACGATCGTGGATCACACATTCATAGGAGGCCTTGCTGGTAGCAGATGTCGATCGTGTGGTTGGCCATGATCCGGTTCACCTTCTGCGTGGGGTGGAATGCGTCCCAGAAGAGGAACTTGTCGGCGTCAGCGCAGGTCATGGGAGCCTCGTCGTTGCACATGAACCCCATCTCGAACCTCCCCGTGGCGCAGCACCCTTCGTCCACGTTCTCCAGCCCGAACTTGGCCGGGTTGGTGACGAGGTCGAGCATGGTGTCGTAGACGGGGACGTAGGCGAGCCTGAGGTCCGGGAGCTCGGCGCGGAGTCCCCCCAGCATGGCCTCCACCTTGGCGTTGTACTCCCTGGCCACCCGGTTGTACTCCTCGATGCAGCCGCCGCCGTGGATCATGTTCTCGGCGCGCTCCAGGGGGAGGCAGCCGATGGGGGCGAGCCCAGCGAAGGTGACGCGGCGCGCGCCGAGGCGGTGGATCTCCGACAGGAAGCGGCGCGCGCCGGCGACGAGGAAGTCGGAGAACTCGGCCACCGTGTACTCGGCGAAGCGGCCCGTGCCGAGCATGTAGTAGTTCTCGAGGAAGTCGTTGGTGCCGATGCTGACGACGTGGAGCGCGCCGCGGACGATGGCGCGGGCGCGCTCGGCGCCGGCGTACGCGCGCAGGCGGAGCTGGTACTCCTTGTAGTACTCCACCTCCTTCCACAGCGGGATCACTGACTAATGGGACGAGTTTGTCAGTGCGGGCATGCAGGTTTGGACTCTAGTATGGAGTTTGGCATGCAACAATAAATCCAAAATTATCTATTACTTCCTCTATAAATAAACTAATATAAGACCACTAACGGTGTCTGTAGCACTCTGTTTGTGTGAGTAAGAGTGGGTAGTGCCACATTCGATGATTGCATATAAGGAATAATTTGGGATCTCTGAACAGTAGGAAGGGCGGCGCAGTTCGATCCAAAAGTAGTAGGTGAGTCTAGAGCTTAATGCATCACATGGAAGAATATGGATGGTGGTCGTTGTGCTTTCAAATTCAAGTTAGTCTTTGCATTAAGTGCCGATCGTTCACAAAATTGATTGAAAGCTGTGACAATTTCAAGCAAGTGTGGTTGATACGGCAAAAGCGAGAACAAAAGCTATAGTGCAGTACTCCCACTCCGCATTCTTCAGTCAAAAAGAAGTGCCGGACTGGGTAAATGGATGAATGGTTGTATACCCATGCACTGTCTACATACCGGCGACGCCAGCCGCTTGTGGCCATGCGAGGCGACCGGTGGAACCTCGTCTTCCGGTCTCCCCTCCCACACTCCGCCTCGCCCGCGGGCACACGGATTGGCCTTGGCAGACGGCCTCGCCCATGCATGCGCGCCACGTGGCAGAATATAAAAATCTTGCCAAGCTGAAATGCTGGCATAGGTAGTTGTTGAGCATTGAATGGCGAACAAGAACACATCTCCGCCGTCTAGAAATGCCATACTCCAGCAGGTTTGCCAAAAAAAAGGGGGTGCTCCAAAACTGTTCACAGGAGAAAACCATCTCCCGCCGGATCCTTAAACCGCCGAGAAATGCCAACTGACAAACGTACGCTACGAATCGTACTGTTAGTCTGTGACTGACCGGGGAGGGCCCCTGCTCCCTACTCGGCTTTGATTTCTTCTGCCTTTCTCACCAACCTCCCTGCGGCGCGCTCTAATGAGCAACGATCCATGGCTAAGTACGTAATCGCCGTGCACCACGCCTATGCGCAGGCGTGTGCACGTACATGCAGCTAAGTTAATGTCGCGCTCTCACGAAATTTACCGGAAAACCTCACGAAATCGCTAGTAGCGCTGCTATGTAACCAGGAGCATTGAGCAGCACGGTCTGACATTACGATACGAACTACCGGGGCATGCGGTGCTTACCAGGACGCCGGCGGTGGCGTTGTCGACGCCGGTGCCGGCGGAGGCGAAGCAGACGCCGCGCGCGAAGTCGCCGATGCCGTAGGCCGGGTCGAGGTACGCCGGGACGAGCGGCGGCAGGCCCAGCGCCTCGGAGATGAAGTCCGGAGGCAGCCGCCCGTTGCCGAACCGCCCTGTGGCGCGGGCACCGCCCGGCATGTCGCGGCCGTAGGGCGGGAAGTCAGACCGCAGCGTCGTGCCGATCTGGTTGTTGTTGCCCGTGTCCACCGTCGAGTCGCCGAACACGATCACCGCCGGCACCACTGCACCAGCAGCGCTGCCGCCGCCCGAGTTGAGCACCAGCATTACCAGCGGAAGCATCAGCAGCGCCGCTTCCACTTGGAAATGGCCGGACGCCATGGGAGAGAAGACGGAGACCGGCGGGGAGTGCAGCAGAGTGGTTAGTGTGCGTACGAGTGGTGTAAGCGGAGAGTGATGGGGATGAGGGAGCGGCGTGTCATCGTAATAAATAGAGGTGATGTGAGAATCAGTGGGGGCGGTGGGAACTGTAGCGACAGCATGTCATGCAGAGGATTGATAAGTTATTACTGCATGCACGGTCATTATATCACTTTACTTGCAAGTGCATATTGTTTTGGTTCATAGGATAGAAATGTTATACGAATAGAAAAATCATAAGAAATGAGATGATATGCATCTCAAATCCAATAGAGAGAAAATGTCATTTGATACATACGATAAGAATTTTTTATTCAGTCTAGGCTAATGTTTTTTTTCTCTCCAAAATGTGAAGAATTGATTCCTATCTTATATAGAAATATGAATTCATTCCTACAAACTAAAGAACTTTAAAGGAATTTTTCCTTTGCAAATTCTATCCTATAGAATTTCTATAAAATTCCTACAAACCAAAAGAGGCCTAACATCTTGTACAAGGTGCACCATTTGCACAAAACTGTGGGTGCACAAAATGATACACATACTCTAACTAAAAAAAAGATCATCACCCGCCAAAAAATAGATAAGACAATACTTTCTACTTTTGGAGGTCGAGCTCCATGGAGGCCGGGTTTTGAAGAATTCAAAATTCATCAAAGTTCATATTTTTACATTTCAAAAAATTCTGAAAAAATATAGATTACATGGAGGCATGATGCACAAGTGTGCTAATTTTCAGGATGAAATACGTTGAAATGAGGGTTGTGCCAAAAAAACAAATCTGGGGCTTTTTAACACATGATACAATTCATCGTCCCATACCATGAATTTGTCTTTTTGTACAGGTCGCATTTCAAAGATATTTCATCCTGAAATTTTACACACATACACATAACATCCTTATTTACTTGAATATTTTTTTTTCAGATTTTTCCAAAACTGGAAAGTCTGGATTTTCCAAAAAAATTGACCTCCTTGGAGGCCGAGAGCCAAAATGCCATTCTCGGTTCTAAAACCCTATTCCACCTGTCTTCACAATATAAAAAGAAGAAAACCCTTCGGAGCAAGTCCACCCTAGTAGTCGCCGTCATCATTGCCATCAACAGTCGCTTCCATCCCCATAGCCATCATCATCTCCATCACCATAGCCTCCATCGCCATTAGCCACATTACTTGTAATTAAAAGTACATCGCTATAAGCGACATTGTAAGACTTCTAGTCATTCATCTTAAGGTATCTTTGTCTACAATGTCTTTTGCTTGTGATCTATCCATGAGGTATGAGTACTTCCCTCGGGCTAAGTGTCGAGGCATAGCCTCGCAGATCCATGTACATGCATAAAGGGATTGTTGGATTACTTTAAGAGTACACTATTATTATGTGTTGTGCAATAATTTTTTTTCTCTTGTCTCTACTCGACCCTAGGACTCACAGTCGCATGTGCCCGATATAATGAAGATCACATCACAAAGAGGTAAAGGACAGAGAGGACTGGAAAGCTATGTCGAACATCGGTGACAGTAAGATTAGTATAGTAGCTAGAATCAAGTCTCTAAGGTTACATATGTTGTAGTCATTAAATGTCCAATGCGTTGATTCGGTTTTATCCATATTAATTGAGATAGCCCATTGAGTCAAAAGGGTCTCGGTTATATAGTAGAACCTCGATGCGGCTACTAGTTGGTCGTGGGGTTATTTGGAAGCATCTCCCAGAACAAGTCATTGGAAAGATATATCTAACGGTGATTACAAGTGCCATATGGAATATCTAGGTGAAATTTTGTGTTCATGCACAATTTGTAAGTGGAACCTTTAGTCCTTAGTAAATTTCTTTATTATTATCTTTTTCAATCACCTCCGCAATTTGGTCTAGGAAACTTAAACGTTTTAAGATAACAAGTTATTGTAGAAAATTTATTTTCCAAAGCACTTCTTCCGGTGGTTCACTAAACCTAGGTGCTCTAGGGAAGAAGGCTATATCTACATTTGAAACCCGATCGAATGTGATCAGTCTTCCTCATCAAGAGCTCTCAAATATTGATCTCCATACACAACCCACAACCTTTTTAAAGTGTGAAAGGACATGCGGTGTCCCCATGTGTAGTTTTGGTAATTAATGACAATCACTATGGACTAATGGTTGCATTGAGTTATATTTGAAGGATTTGTCCATAGGCACTTCTTGAAGTCCATGTGTTGGTTTCAAGGAGTTTATGTGTTGACCAAGGTGCTATTAAGGAATTATCCAAAGATTGGTCATGTGAGAGTTGACCTTATTGCAAGCATGTCTTGAAGAAGAAGATTGTGTGATCATACATGCTTAATTACCTTCAAGGCATCATCCAAATGAAGAGAGTTGGAAAGGTTCAAGGTTGATCAAGACTAAGTCAAGAGTGAATCAAGTTGATCAAATCACAAAGCATAGAAGATGTACCGAGAAGGATCAAGTGATCCCATGGTATGGTAAGCATTGTCCATTACGCTTTGTGTACTAACCCATAGTCTTCATGAGAGTTCTTTGTGGGGTTAGGTTGCGGTGTGCACTGATGTCTACTACACAACCTTCTTCTTGTAGACGTTGTTGGGCCTGCAAGTGCACAGGTTTGTAGGACAGTAGCAAATTTCCCTCAAGCGGATGACCTAAGGTTTATCAATCCGTGGGAGGCGGAGGATGAACATGGTCTCTCTCAAACAACCCTGCAACCAAATAACAAAGAGTCTCTTGTGTCCCCAACACACCCAATACAATGGTAAATTGTATAGGTGCACTAGTTCGGCGAAGAGATGGTGATACAAGTGCAATATGGATAGTAGATAAAGGTATTTGTAATCTGAAATAATAAAAACAGCAAGGTAACAAGTGATAAACGTGAGCGTAAACGGTATTGCAATGATAGGAAACAAGGCCTAGGGTTCATATTTTCACTAGTGCAAGTTCTCTCAACAATAATAACATAGATAGATCATATAACAATCCCTCAACATGCAACAAAGAGTCACTCCAAAGCCACTAATAGCAGAGAACAAACGTAGAGATTATGGTAGGGTATGAAACCACCTCAAAGCTATTCTTTCGGATCAATCTATAAAAGAGTTCGTACTAGAATAACACCTTAAGACACAAATCAACCAAAACCCTAATGTCACCTAGATACTCCATTGTCACCCCAGGGGGTGGGCGCGCCCCCACACTCGTGAGCACCTCCCTTCTTTCCCGACGTGCACTCCAAGTCCATCGGGTGGCTTTCCTTCCAAAAATAACTTCTCCAGTTGATTTCGTTCCGTTTTGACTCCGTTTGATATTCCTTTTCTTCGAAACACTGCAATAGGCATAAAACAACAAATCTGGGCTGGGCCTCCGGTTAATAGGTTAGTCCCAAAAATAATATAAAAGTGGATAATAAAGCCCAATATTGCCCAAAATAGTAGATAATATAGCATGGAGCAATAAAAAATTATAGATACGTTGGAGACGTATCATGCACGTTCAAGTGATGCATCACGAAGAGATCAAGTTCTTGAAGATTGCCGTCCATTGTGGTGATAATGGACTTGTGAAGATGCGCCGAGAAGTGGCTCACCCATAATGGAGTATGGGGGAGCAATCTACTAGTCTTCACCGAGCCAACGCAATCAAGAAAGGTAGTCCTACTTGAGGAAGTCAAGATCGTCTACATCTAGCTCAAGTGGACTTTGTGCAAGGCAAAGTTTTGCCCTTGATAGGTTATCTATTTTACTGGTCTCATGGTGGTAGTTTGGAGATCGGGTTATAGGATCGTTTGCCGTACTATCAAGGGGGGCTCTCAAGTGAGTAGCTTGATCACATCATTCATAGAGAGCTCAAACCATTGCATGCTTGCATCATCTTTCTTGGTTCTTGTTTGGTTCTCTTTGTGAGATTTGGAGCTTATGGTCATCTTCTTGACATGCTCGAGTTCATCGAAAACGGAGTTCACATGCTTCTTCTTTTGCGTTTTCGGTGTTGGAGGTTTTACCGGTCATATTCGAGGAAGGGTTCTCACCATTTTATTATGGGATTTTTATAATTTTCTTCTTATTGTTATTTCTATCAAGATTGTGTTAGCCCTTGTCACCAGCTTTCCAACAAACTTGGTTTCGTTGAATTCGGAGTCCGTTTGCAGAAGTTGTGTCAGTTTTGGTGTCCTCAGAAAGGCTGCAGCGGTACTACCACCCATGGGAGCGATACTACTGCTTAGAGGGGATGTTATCTTTTACTTCCGCGGCTACTTTTGTGGCTACTTCCGCTCCGGACCAAAAACTCATCATAACTCCAGCGGTGGTAGGCACGGATGTATTTTTTTTAGTACCGCTCGCAAGCAGTAGTACCGCTACCCCTAGCGGTAGTACTGTGAGGACAAGCGGTAGTACCGCTCCGACGGTTCTTCTTGCCTTTTGCCTCCTCGTCGTTGTTTTTCAAAGGCCTACTGCCGCCCTAGCGGTAGTACCGCTCCTTGGAGCGGTAGTACCGCTCGGTGCGGGTGATACGTCTCCTGCGTATCTACTTTTCCAAACACTTTTGCCCTTGTTTTGGACTCTAACTTGTATGATTTGAATGGAACTAACCCGGACTGACGATGTTTTCAGCAGAATTGTCATGATGTTGTTTTATGTGCAGAAAACAAAAGTTCTCGGAATGACCTGAAACTCCACGGAACGTCAAGTTAAAAATAATAAAAAATCCTCGCCAAAGATGAAGACCAGGGGCCCACACCCTGTCCACGAGGGTGGGGGCGCCCCCCTAGGGCGCGCCCCCTACCTCGTGGGCCCCCTGGAGCTCCTCCGACGCCAACTCCAACTCTATATATTTGCTTTCGGGGAGAAAAAATCAAGGAGAAGAAATCACCTCTCGGGAGGGCTGATCTGGAGTCCGTTCGGGGCTCCGGAGAGGGGGATTCGTCGCTGTCGTCATCATCAGCCATCCTCCATCACCAATTTCATGATGCTCACCGCCGTGCGTGAGTAATTCCATCGTAGGCTTGCTGGACGGTGATGGGTTGGATGAGATCTATCATGTAATCGAGTTAGTTTTGTTAGGGTTTGATCCCTAGTATCCACTATGTTCGAGATTGATGTTGCTATGACTTTGCTATGCTTAATGCTTGTCACTAGGGCCCGAAAGTGCCATGATTTCAGATCTGAAACTATTATGTTGTCATGAATATATGTGTGTTCTTGATCCTATCTTGCAAGTCTATAGTCACCTACTATGTGTTATGATCCGCCAACTCCGAAGTGAAAATAATCGGGACCACTCCCGGTGATGACCGTAGTTTGAGGAGTTCATGTATTCACTATGTGCTAATGCTTTGTTCCGGTTCTCTATTAAAAGGAGGCCTTAATATCCCTTAGTTTCCGTTAGGATCCCGCTGCCACGGGAGGGTAGGACAAAAGATGTCATGCAAGTTCTTTTCCATAAGCACGTATGACTATATTCGGAATACATGCCTACATTACATTGATGAATTGGAGCTAGCTCTTTATCACCCTATGTTATGACTGTTACATGATGCACCGCATCCGGCATAATTATCCATCACCGATCCAATGCCTACGAGCTTTCCATATACCGGTTCTCGCTTATTTAGTTTCCCGTTGTTACTGTTACAATCACTACAAAACACCAAAAATATTACTTTTGCTTCCTTTACTTTTGTTACCGTTACCACTACTATCATATTACTTTGCTACTAAAAACTTTGTTGCAGATATTAAGTTATCCAGGTGTGGTTGAATTGACAACTCAACTGCTAATACTTGAGAATATTCTTTGGCTCCCCTTGTGTTGAATCAATAAATTTGGGTTGAATACTCTACCCTCGAAAGCTATTGCGATCCCCTACACTTGTGGGTTATCAAGACTAATTTCTGGCGCCATTGCGGGAGCATAGCTCTATTCTTTGAGTCACTTGGGATTTATATCTGCTGGACACTATGAAGAACTTGAAAGACGCTAAGACAACAATTTATCCCTCAACTACGAGGGGAGGTAAGGAACTGCCATCTAGCTCTGCACTTGATTCACCTTCTGTTATGAGTAAGCTTGCGACACCTAAACCTGCTTCTGCTATTCGTACTAATATGTCGCATGCTATTGATGATGCCACTTCTGCTATGCATGATACTTATGATGAAACTACTTCTATGCTTGATACTACTGTGCCCCTTAGTGAATTTCTTGATGAACAAATTGCTAGGGCTAGAGAGAAAGAAATTATTGAATCTGATTATATTGATGAAAGTGATGATGAAGATAGGCCTGTTATTCCTGAGGGTTATGTTTTTGATATGGAAGCTTCTGCAGCTATTTTAGCTTGCAAAGATAGTCGTGAACTTAAGAGGCTATTAATTAAATGGATTAAAGAATCTCTTAGCGATAAAATGAAACCTGACCCTGCTTTTGCTACTTCACCTATTTGTGTTCCCGATAAGGATTATGAATTCTCTGTTGATCCTGATATAATTACTTTGGTTGAATCTGATCCTTTTCATGGTTATGAATCAAACTGTTGTGGCACATCTTACTAAATTAAATGATATAGCCACCCTGTTCACTAATGATGAGAGATCTCGCTACTTTTACATCCTTCAAATATTTCCGTTCTCATTAAAGGGTGATGCTAAGATATGGTTTAATTCTCTTGATCCTGGTTGTGTGCGTAGTCCCCATGATATGATTTATTACTTCTCTGCTAAATATTTCCCTGCTCATAAGAAACAAGCTGCTTTAAAGGAAATATACAACTTTGTGCAAATTGAAGATGAGAGTCTCCCACAAGCTTGGGGGAGGCTTCTCGAGTTACTTAATGCTTTGCCTGATCATCCTCTTAAGAAGAATGAAATACTTGATATCTTTTATAATGGACTAACCTGATGCTTCCAGAGATTACCTGGATAGTTGTGCTGGTTCTCTTTTCAGGGAAAGAACACCGGATGAAGCTAAAAATTTATTGAATAATATGTTGGCAAATGAAAATAATTGGGCACCTCCTGAGCCAGCCCCTGAGCCAATTACTGAGCCTATTCCCAAACCAACTCCGAAGAAGAGAGGTGTTCTATTTCTCAGTCCTGAAGATATGCAAGAGGCAAAGAAATCTATGAAAGAAAAAGGTATTAATACATGGTCTTAATCTACCGCCTGTTGAAGAAACATATGATCTTGATCCATTACCTATTGAAGAACCTCCTGATCTTGACAACCCGACACAGGTAGCAAAGGTAAATTCTCTCTATAGATACGATAAAGCTGAAGTCTCTCCTACTAAAATTGCTAGTCAGTGCTTGGATGAGTTTTATAACTTTATGTTTAAGCAAGAAGATTTCAATGCTTATTTTGGTAGACAATTAAAACAAAATGCTTATATGATTAAACACTTGGGTGATTATATGGCTAATATTAGAGGTGAACTTAAACTTGTTATCAAACATGCTTCTATGGTTACCACTCAAGTAGAACAAGTACTTAAAGCTCAAATGATTTGCTCAATGAAATGAATAGTAAGAAAAATGATTATATTGTTAGAGTGGCTACTAGAACTGGTAGAATGACTCAGGAACCTTTGTATCATGAAGGCCATCCTAAGAGAATTGAGCAAGATTCTCAGAGAAATAATATTGATGTACCTAGTTCTTCTAAAAGGAAGAAAAAGAAGAATGATAGGACTTTGCAAACTTCTAGTGAACCTATTGCTGAACCATCTGAGAATCCAAATGATATCTCTATATCTGATGCTAAAACACAATCTGGTAATGAACATGAACCTAGTGAAAATGTTAATGATGATGTTCATGATGATGCTCAACCTAGTAATGATAATGATGTAGAAGTTGAACCTATTGTTGATCTTGATAACCCACAATCAAAGAATCAACGTTATGATAAGAGAGACTTTGTTGCTAGGAAGCATGGTAAAGAAAGAGAACCATGGGTTCAGAAACCCATGCCTTTTCCTCCCAAACCATCCAAGAGAAAGGATGATGAGGATTTTGAGCGCTTTTCTTTGAAATGATTAGACCTATCTTTTTTGCGTGTCACGATTAAGCGATATGCTCAAAATGAATCCTTATGCTAAGTATATGAAAGATATTGTCACTAATAAAAGAAAGATACCGAAGCTGAGATTTCCACCATGCTTGCTAATTATACTTTTAAGGGTGGAATACCAAAGAAACTTGGAGATCCAGGAGTACCTACTATACCATGCTCCATTAAAAGAAATTATGTTAAAACTGCTTTATGTGATCTTGGAGCCGGTGTGAGTGTTATGCCTCTCTCTTTATATCGTAGACTTGACACCTACTAAAATATCTTTGCAAATGGCTGATAAATCAACTGCTATACATGTCGGTATTTGTGAGGATGTGCCTGTTGTGGTTGCAAACGTTACTATTTTAACGGACTTTGTTATTCTTGATATTCCCGAGGGCGATAGTATGTCTATTATTCTTGGAAGACCTTTTACGAATACTACGAGGGCTGTTATTGATTGCAACAAAGGCAATGTCACTTTTCATGTTAATGGTAATGAGCATATGGTACACTTTCCGAGGAAACAACCTCAAGTTCATAGTATCAACTCTATTGGAAAAATTCTATCGATTATATTTGGAGGTTTCGAATTTCCTCTTCCTACTGTCAAGAAGAAATATGATATACTTATTATTGGGGATGTGCATATCCCCGTTGAGGTAACTTAGTGTTATTCGAAATTTCTCCGGTTTCATGTTATTCGGAATGAGTTTATTAACAAGACTTGGTCAACCTTGTTAGTGGATTCCTTTTGATGAGCATGAGATGGATGAAACTAGAAGGCACAACCTTCTATACCCTCTTTATACTTTCTGTTATTTAGTTGAAATAAAGTAAAAATAGTATTTTTTCTGTCTGTTTTCTGATTTATCCGTGCAATATAAAAATACCTCAAAAATAAAAGTCCTCCAAATGCCATGCCAATTTATATGATTTTTTCGGGAATGTTTGTGGATTTATGGTACTGAAAGCACCGCTGGGGCCACACTGACACGAGGGTGGAGGGCGCGTCCCCCTGCCTCGTGGGCCCATGGTGGCCCTCCTCCACTTATTCCTACACCCATCCTCTTCTTCTTACTCCCACAAACATGAATAACCAGCTCAAGCACGAGTTCTAGCTCTCTTTGCTGTGATTTTCGATCTCCTTGCTCAAAGCACCTCTCACAAAACTGCTTGGGGAGATTGTTCCTTGGTATGTGACTCCTCCATTGGTCCAATTAGTTTATGTTCTAGTGCTTTATTCTTTCAAATTTGTGCTGCATAGGTGACCATGTTCTTGAGCTTGCATGTCAAATTTATATGGTCCCAAGTATTTCTAATGCTTGATATAGGCTCTAGGCACTTGTTGGAGTAGTTGCTATCAATTTTATTGAAGTTGGTTCACTTTTGTTTGAAGTTACTAAAAATTTCAAAAAAAATTCAGAGAAACAATATGTTTAGGAAGATGTTCCAAGGTGGTTCTTCAAGGAAGCAAGGTCCCAGGCTTACAATGCGTGATGCTGATGAGGAGCCCCCAAGGACGCCTCCAAAGGCGGCCTTGTGAATGGCCTTCGTAAAATTTTATGGACCGAGCGGGGATTAAAGAACAATTTAATGCATATTTGCGTAACGCCGATCTTGTGGACTTTGAGGTAGACAAATGCCCCCAGTACCATCAACTCACTAGATCATTTGTGAGGAGGTTTGAATTTTCATCTTCGCGTAATTCTCCTTCAGTCATGTTTGATCTTTATGACAAATATTATACCATGGACTTAGAGGATTTTACTTTTGCTTGCAAACTTCCACAATGGGGTAGTACTATTGATCCCCGTAAATATGAATTTAGAGACTTTCTTGTTGGTATAACTGTAGGGGAATCTAGAGATATAACGCAAGCTTACCATAGGGAGCATTCACTTTCCTGCTATACATTATTTTGCTCTCTTCATAGGTAGGTGCATAAATGCTAAGGATGAAGCATGTCACATGTGTTTCCCTGACCTAAGCATTCTCAGGAGTGCTGTGTTAGGAGACCAATCTTATCATATGGGAGCCATTTTAGCTCGTAGGTTGCATCATAATAGATATAATGGAGATTTCTTTGGAGGAATTTATGCAACCCGCTTAGCTAATTTTCTTGAGGTGGACGTTCGTGAGGATGATATGGAGTTGCCTCCTACTTATTTAGATTTTGATTCTATGGTCTCTCATCGCTTGTCGAGAGGACTGAATCACCTCTCCAGTATCGACTAATCTTTAACAAACGGCATGTTGTCCGTATTACTCTCCCTGCTCCTGCCTTCTTTGATTCTCAGACAAAAGGAAGATATACCATTACCAGAGAGGAGGCAAATGAGTACAAGAGGAGAGCAAAGGCAGCCCGACGCCACGCTGCAGCTCAGGCGGCGATAGTCACATCGGCACGACCCAGCTACCCCTTACGGTATCCGCCAGCCATCCTCAATATGAAACAACTTAGGCCAAAAGCCTAAGCTTGGGGGAGTACGTATTTCTCACCAACATTATATTTATGTTCACACACTCATTGCTAGATGTCGGTGCTCATACTCTTTCACTGTAATATCCATGCTAGTCTATTTTTTTTCCTGCTTTCTTCTTGTGTGTTTGATTAACCTTAAGAAAAACAAAAAAAAATTAGTAGTAGTTTACTTTTCTTGCTGTAGTAATTAAAAAGAAAACCCAAAAATATTTCATGTTCTTCTTTTGCTTGTTGGGAGCTGTCCCGTGTAAATAGTTTTCATTTCTTTTCTTTTCTTTCGGGGTCGATAGGAGAAGACCATGATTAAATTGTTGAAGTGGATCTTATATGCATTATTGTTGATTTAACCAAGAGCCCCTATTGCCTTGTCTTCTCCTGTTTATTGAATGCTTGCAGATTCCAGCTTAGTCCAATGCACGTACACTCTTATTATTATTCACATCGTTCGGTCGTGCAAGAGAAAGACAATTATGATGATATATGATGGACTGACTGAGATGAGAAAAGCTGGTATGAACTCGACCTCTCCTTGTTTTTGTAAATATGATGAGTTCATCGTTCCTGATTCAGCTTATTATGAATAAACATGTTTGCAATGACAATTAGAGATCATAGTTGCTTATGCCATGCTTGATTAGCTATGAGTTATAATGGTTTACCTTATGCGTGCCAACATGCTATTAAAATGGTTATGATGTGGTATAGTGGGGTGGTATCCTCCTTTGAATGATTTAAGTGACTTGACTTGGCACATGTTCACACATGTAGTTGAAACAAATCAACATAGCCTTCACGATATTTATTTTCATGGTGGATTATATCCTACTCATGCTTGCATCCAATGTTTATTAATTTTAATGCATGTACATGACTGTTGTCGCTCTCTAGTTGGTCGCTTCCCAGTCTTTAGCTAGCCTTCACTTGTATTAAGCGGGAATACTACTTGTGCATCCAATCCCTTAAACCCCAAAGTTATTCCATATGAGTCCACTATACCTTCCTATATGTGGTATCTACCTGCCGTTCCAAGTAAATTTGTATGTGCCAAACTGTAAACTTTCAAATAAACATTCTGTTTTGTATGCTCGAATAGCTCATGTATCAACTATGGCTGCCCTTATCTTCCATGTTAGGCGGGTTATTCTCAAGAGGAGTGGACTCCGCTCCTCACTCATGAGAAAATGGCTGGTCACCGGGATGCCCAATCCCATGCTTTATGCAAACTAAATCAAAATAATTGCTAACAAAACTCCCCCTGGGACCTGATGTTAGTTGGAGGCACTCGTTGTTTCGAGCAAGCCATGGATTGATGCTTGTTGGTGGAGGGGGAGTATAAACTTTACCATTCTGTTTGGGAACCGTCTATAATGTGTGTAGCATGGAAGATATCGCCATCTCTTAGTTGTTATGTTGACAATGAAAGTATACCGCCCAAAATATTATTTATCTCTATTTCAAAACCGAGCTCTGGCACCTCTACAAATCCCTGCTTCCCTCTGCGAAGGGATTATCTATTTACTTTTATGTGGAGTCATCACCCTCTTATTAAAAAGCACTAGCTGGAGAGCACAACTGTCATTTGCATTCATTACTATTAATTTATATTGGGTATGACTATGATTGGATCTCTTTTACCATGAATTACAATGTCTAGTCAGTCCTTGATCTCTAAAGGTGCTCTGCATTTATGTTTTGCGGTCTCAGAAAGGGCTAGCGAGATACCATCCTATTATATCATATTATGATTGTTTTGAGAAAGTGTTGTCATCCGAGATTTATTATTATCGCTCGCTAGTTGATTATGCTATTGATATGAGTAAACATGAGACCTGAAACTTATTGCAAATGTGGTTAGTCATGATCCTTGCTGAAAACTTGAATGCTGGCTTGATATATTTACAACAACAAGAGCAAACAGAGTTTGTCAAAAGTTTTTCTTTATCACTTTCAGTTTGTCAACTGAATTGCTTGAGGACAAGCAAAGGTTTAAGCTTGGGGAGTTGATACGTCTCCGTCAGATTCTACTTTTCCAAACACTTTTGCCCTTGTTTTGGACTCTAACTTGCATGATTTAAATGGAACTAACTCGATCGACGCTGTTTTCAGCAGAATTGCCATGATGTTGTTTTATGTGCAGAAAACAAAAGTTCTCGGAATGACCTGAAACTCCACGGAACGTCAAGTTAAAAATAATAAAAAATCCTTGCCAAAGATGAAGACCAGGGGGCCCACACCCTGTCCACGAGGGTGGGGGGCGCGCCCCCTACCTCGTGGGCCCCCTGGAGCTCCTCCGACGCCAACTCCAACTCTATATATTTGCTTTCGGAGAGAAAAAAATAAAGGAGAAGAAATCATCGCGTTTTACGATACGGAGCCGCCGCCAAGCCCTAAAACCTCTCGGGAGGGCTGATCTGGAGTCCGCTCAGGCTCCGGAGAGGGGATTCGTCGCTGTCGTCATCATCAGCCATCCTCCATCACCAATTTCATGATGCTCACCGCCGTGCGTGAGTAATTCCATCGTAAGCTTGCTGGACGGTGATGGGTTGGATGAGATCTGGCAACCCCGAAGTGACAATAATCGGGACCACTCCCGGTGGTGACCGTAGTTTGAGGAGTTCATGTATTCAATATGTGCTAATGCTTTGTTCCGGTTCTCTATTAAAAGGAGGCCTTAATATCCCTTAGTTTCATAGGACCCGCTGCCACGGGAGGGTAGGACAAAAGATGTCATGCAAGTTCTTTTCCATAAGCACGTATGACTATATTCGAATACATGCCTACATTACATTGATGAATTGGAGCTAGTTCTTTGTCACCCTATGTTATGATCACGTGGTGAACCGTGATCCCATAATTATCCATCACCGATCCAATGCCTACGAGCTTTCCATATACTGGTTCTCACTTATTTACTTTCCCGTCGTTACTATTACAATCACTACAAAACACCAAAAATATTACTTTTGCTTCCTTTACTTTTGTTACCGTTACCACTACTATCATATTACTTTGCTACTAAACACTTTGCTGCAGATATTAAGTTATCCAGGTGTGGTTGAATTGACAACTCAACTGCTAATACTTGAGAATATTCTTTGGCTCCCCTTGTGTCGAATCAATAAATTTGGGTTGAATACTCTACCCTCGAAAGTTGTTGCGATCCCCTACACTTGTGGGTTATCAGCGGGTTGTGAGCATAACGGTTGGATTTTCCCCCACCTATAAAAGGGGGGCTTCTTCCCCAATGAACCTTATCCCTTGAGCTCGTGTTCTTACCCCATTGTTGACCTTCTTCGATCTTGCTATCTCTCAATCCCTCCATGGATTCTTGCTAGTTTTGGGGGAAAAGAGAGAGGAGATCTAGATCCACATTTCCACCAATCACTTTCTCCTCTATGTGAGGGGAACCCCTGTTGGGGAACGTTGCAGAAAATTAAAAAAAATTCTACGGTTTCACCAAGATCCATCTATGAGTTCATCTAAGCAACGAGTCATGGGAGAGAGATTGCATCTACATACCACTTGTAGATCGCGTGCGAAAGCGTTCAAGGGAACGGTGATGATGGAGTCGTACTCGCCGCGATTCAAATCACCGATGACCAAGTGCCGAACGGACAGCACCTCCGCGTTCAACACACTACGGAACGGACGACGTCACCTCCTTCTTGATCCAGCAAGGGGAAATGAGAGGTTGAGGAAGAAGGCTCCAGCAGCAGCACGACGGCGTGATGATGGTGGAGAGGCGATCTCGGCTGTGGCTTCGCCAAGCACTCAACGGAGGAGGAGAGGTGTTAGGGAGGGGAGGGGCTGCGCCTTGGATCAGGTTTTCAGCCCTCCCCTCGCCCCTCTATTTATAGGGGAAGGGGGAAGGGGGCCGGCCCCCTCTAGATGAGATCTAAAGGGGGGGCGGCTGTGAGGGGGCTTGCCCCCTAGCAAAGGCGCCTCGCTAGGGTTCCGCCCAACCCTAGGCGCATGGGCCCAAGGGGCGCGCCCAGCCCTCCGGGGCTGGTTCCCTGCCCTGCGGCCCATGAGGCTTTCCGAGAGGTGGCTCCTCCTAGTGGACCCGGAACCCTTCCGGTGGCCCCAGTACAATACCGATATGCCCCGAAACTTTCCAAGGACCGTATGACAACTTCCCATATATAAATCTTCACCTCCGGACCATTCTCGAACTCCTCGTGACGTCCGGATCTCATCCGGGACTCCGAACAACATTCGGTAATCACATACAAGTCTTCCTAATAACCCTAGCGTCACCGAACCTTAAGTGTGTAGACCCTACGGGTTCGGGAGATATGCAGACATGACCGAGACGACTCTCCGGTCAATAACCTACAGCGGGATATGGATACCCATGTTGGCTCCCACATACTCCTCGATGATCTCATCGGATGAACCACAATGTCGAGGATTCAAGCAACCCCGTATACTATTCCCTTTGTCAGACGGTATGTTACTTGCCCGAGATTCGATCGTCGGTATCCCAATACCTCGTTCAATCTCGTTACCGGCAAGTCACTTTACTCGCATCAGAATGCATGATCCCGTGACTAGACATTTGGTCACATTGAGCTCATTATGATGATGCACTACCGAGTGGGCCTGTGATACCTCTCCGTAATACGGAGTGACAAATCCAGCCTCGATCCGTGTCAACCCAATGCACACTTTCGGAGATACCTGTAGGGCACCTTTATAGTCACCCGATTACGTTGTGACGCTTGGTACACCCAAAGCAGTCCTACGGTATCCGGGAGTTACACGATCTCATGGTCTAAGGAAGAGACACTTGACATTGGAAAATCTCTAGCAAAACGAACTACACGATCTTGTGCTATGCTTAGGATTGGGTCTTGTCCATCACATCTTTCTCCTAATGATGTGATCGCGTTATCAATGACATCCAATGTCCATAGTCAGGAAACCATGACTATCTATTGATTAACGAGCTAGTCAACTAGAGGCTCACTAGGGACATATTGTGGTCTATGTATTCACACGTGTATTACGATTTCCGGATAATACAATTATAGCATGAATAAAAGACAATTATCACGAACAAGGAAATATAATAATAATCCTTTTATTATTGCCTCTAGGGCATATTTCCAAGAGTCTCCCACTTGCACTAGAGTCAATAATCTAGTTACATTGTGATGAATCGAACACCTATAGAGTTCTGGTGTTGATCATGTTTTGCCCGCGGAAGAGGTTTAGTCAACGGATCTGCGACATTCAGATCCAGATGCACTTTGCAAATTTCTATGTCTCCATCTTGAACATTTTCACGAATGGAGTAGAAGCGACGCTTGATGTGCCTGGTCTTCTTGTGAAACCTGGGCTCCTTGGCAAGTGCAATGGCTCCCGGTCTTGCCACGTAAGAGTTTGATTAGCCCCGACACATTGGGTATGACTCCTAGGTCGGTGATGAACTCCTTCACCCAAATTGCTTCATGCGCTGCCTCCGAGGCTGCCATGTACTCCGCTTCACACGTAGATCCCGCCACGACGCCTCTGCTTGCGGTTGCACCAGCCATCGCTCCACCATTCAACATATACACGTATCCGGTTTGTGACTTAGAGTCATCCAAATCTGTGTCGAAGCTTAGCGTCGACGTAACCCTTTACGCACGAGCTCTTCGTCACCTCCATAAACGAAACATGTCCTTTGTCCTTTTCGTGTACTTCAGGATATTCTTGACCGTTGTCCAGTTGTTCCTTGTCGGGATTACTTTGGTACCTACCTACCAAACTTACGGCAAGGTTTACATCGATGCAGTACACAACATGGCATACATAATAGATCCAATGGTCGAGGCATAGGGGATGACACTCATCTCTTCTATATCTTCTGCGGTGGTCGGACATTGAGCCGAGCTCAATTTCACACCTTGTAATACAGGCAAGAACCCTTTCTTGGACTGATCCATTTTGAACTTCTTCAATATCTTATCAAGGTATGTGCTTTGTGAAAGACCTATGAGGCGTCTCAATCTATCTCTATAGATATTGATGCCTGATATATAAGCAGCTTCTCCAAGGTCCTTCATTGAAAAACTCTTATTCAAGTAGGCCTTAATGCTGTCCAAGAGTTCTATATCATTTCCCATCAAAAGTATGTCATCCACATATAATATGAGAAATGCTACAGAGCTCCCACTCACTTTCTTGTAAACGCAGGCTTCTCCATAAGTCTGCATAAACCCAAACGCTTTGATCATCTCATCAAAGCGAATGTTCCAACTCTGAGATGCTTGCACCAGCCCATAAATGGATCGTTGGAGCTTGCATACCTTGTTGCATTCTTAGGGTCGACAAAACCTTCCAGCTGCATCATATACAGTTCTTCCTTAAGATAGCCGTTAAGGAATGCCGTTTTGACGTCCATTTGCCATATCTCATAATCATAGTATGCGGCAATTGCGATTTAAGCTTCGCTACGGGAGATAAAGTCTCATCGTAGTCAATCCCTTGAACTTGCCGATAACCCTTAGCGACAAGTCGAACTTTATAGATGGTGACATTACCATCTGCGTCCGTCTTCTTCTTAAAGATCCATTTGTTTTCTATCGCTCGCCGATCATCGCAAGTCACCAAAGTCCACACTTTGTTTTCATACATGGATTCTATCTCGGATTGCATGGCTTCAAGCCATTTGTTGGAATCTGGGCCCGCCATCACTTCTTCATAGTTCAAGGTTCACCGTTGTCCGACAACATGATTTCCGTGACAGGGTTGCCATACCACTCTGGTGTGGAACGTGTCCTCGTGGACCCTCTGATTCGGTAGCAACTTGATCCAAGTACCTTGATCATCATCATTAATTTCCTCTCCAAGAGGGTGTAGGCACCACAGAACATTTTCTGAGCTGCACTACTTTCCGGTTCAAGAGGTAGTACTTCATCAAGTTCTACTTTCCTCCCACTTACTCCTTTCGAGAGAAACTCTTTTTCCGGAAAGGATCCGTTCTTGGCAACAAAGATCTTGCCTTCGGATCTAAGGTAGAAGGTATACCCAAAGGTTTCCTTAGGGTATCCTTTGAAGACGCATTTTCCGACTTGGGTTTGAGCTTTACAGGTTGAAGTTTCTTGACATAAGCATCGCATCCCCAAACTTTTAGAAACGACAGCTTAGGTTTCTTCCCAAACCAAAATTCATACGGTGTCGTCTCAACGGATTTAGACGGTGCCCTATTTAAAGTGAATGTAGCTGTCTCTAGAGCGTATCCCCATAATGATAGCGGTAAATCGGTAAGAGACATCATAGATCGCACCATATCCAATAGAGTGCGATTACGATGTTCGGACACACCGTTACTGTTGAGGTGTTCGGTAGCGTGAGTTGTGAAATGATTCCACATTTCCTTAAGTGTGTACCAAATTCGTGACTTAAATATTCTCCTCCACGATCTGACCGTAAGAACTTTATTTTTCGGTCACGTTGATTATCTACCTCATTCTGAAATTCCTTGAACTTTTCAAAGGTCTCAGACTTGTGTTTCATCAAGTAGACATACCCATATCTACTCAAGTCATCAGTGAGAGTGAGAACACAACGATATCCTCCGCGAGCCTCAACGCTCATTGGACCACACACATCGGTATGTATGATTTCCAATAAGTTGGTTGCTCGCTCCATTGTTCCAGAGAACGGAGTCTTGGTCATTTTTCTCATAAGGCATGGTTCGCATGTGTCAAATGATTCATAATCGAGAGACTCTAAAAGTCCATCAGAATGGAGCTTCTTCATGCGCTTGACACCAATGTGACCAAGGCGGCAGTGCCACAAGTATGTGGGACTATCGTTATCAACTTTACATCTTTTGGTATTCACACTATGAATATGTGTAATATTACGCTCGAGATTCATTAAGAATAAACCATTGACCATCGGAGCATGACCATAAAATATATCTCTCATATAAATAGAACAACCATTATTCTCGGATTTAAATGAGTAGCCATCTCGCATTAAACGAGATCACGATACAATGTTCATGCTCAAACTTGGCACTAAATAACAATTATTGAGGTTTAAAACTAATCCCGTAGGTAAATGTAGAGGTAGCGTGCCGACGGCGATCACATCGACCTTGGAACCATTCCCGACGCACATCGTCAACTCGTCCTTCCCCAGTCTTCGTTTATTCCGCAGCTCCTGCTGTGAGTTACAAATATGAGCTTGGGTCCATTATTTGACTTCTTCTCGGCAACTTGCTTACCGGGCGCGGCAACATCTTTGCCGTCCTTCTTGAAGTTCTTCTTACCCTTGCCCTTTTTGAACTTAATGGTTTTATTGACCATCAACACTTGATGTTCTTTCTTGATTTCAACCTCTGCTGACTTCAGCATTAAGAATACTTCAGGAATGGTCTTCACCATCCCCTGCATATTGTAGTTCATCACAAAGCTCTTGTAGCTTGGTGGGAGCGATTGAAGGATTCTGTCAATGACCGCCTCGTCCGGGAGGTTAATGTCCAATTTGGGACAGGCGGTTGTGCAACCCGGACATTTTGAGTATGTGCTCACTTGTGTAACTGTTTTCCTCCATCTTACAACTATAGAACTTGTCGAAGACTTCATATATCTCGACCCGGGAATGAGCTTGGAAAACCATTTTCAGCTCCTCGAACATCTCATATGCTCCGTGTTGCTCAAAACGCTTTTGGAGCCCCGGTTCTAAGTCAGTAAAGCATGCCGCATGAACGAGGGAGTAATTATCGGCCGCGAGACTGCCAAGCATTCATAATGTCTTGGTTCTGGATGGGTGCTTCACCTAGCGGTGCTTCTAGGACATATTGTTTCTTGGCTGCTATGAGGATGATCCTCGTGTTAGGACCCGATCCGAATAGTTGCTGCCATCGTCTTTCAAATTTTGCTTTTCTCTTGGAACGCGTTGAAGTTCTTGGTGAAATGAGCGTTGGCCATTTGATCTACAAGACATTTTGAAAAGATTTTAGACTAATGTTCATGATAATTAAGTTCATCTAATCAAATTATTTAATGAACTCCCACTCAGATTTGACATCCCTCTAGTCATCTAAGTGTTACATGATCCGAGTCGACTAGGCCGTGTCCGATCATCACGTGAGACGGACTAGTCATCGTCGGTGAACATCTCCATGTTGATCGTATCTTCCATACGACTCATGTTCGACCTTTCGGTCTCTTGTGTTCGAGGCCATGTCTGTACATGCTAGGCTCGTCAAGTTAACCCTAAGTGTTTATGCATGTGTAAAACTGTCTTACACCCGTTGTATGTGAACGTAAGGATCTATCATACCCGATCATCACGTGGTGCTTCGAAACGACGAACTTTAGCAACGGTGCACAGTTAGGGGGAACACTTTCTTGAAATTATTCTAAGGGATCATCTTATTTACTACCGTCGTTCTAAGTAAACAAGATGCATAAACATATTAAACATCACATGCAATTATATAAAGTAGTGACATGATATGGCCAATATCATATAGCTCCTTCGATCTCCATCTTCGGGGCTCCATGATGATGTTCGTCACCGGCTTGACACGTTGTTCTCCATCATCATGATCTCCATCATCGTGTCTTCATGAAGTTGTCACGCCAACGACTACTTCTACTTCTGTGGCTAACACGTTTAGCAATAAAGTAAAGTAATTTACATGGCATTCTTCAATGACACGCATGTCATACAAAAATAAAGACAACTCCTATGGCTCCTGCCGTTGTCATACTCATCGACATGCAAGTCGTGATTCCTATTACAAGAACATGATCTCATACATCACAATATATCATTCATCACAACTTCCGCCATATCACATCACATGACAATTGCCGCAAAAACAAGTTAGACGTCCTCTAATTGTTGTTGCATCTTTTACGTGGTTGCAATTGGGTTCTAGCAAGAACGTTTTCTTACCTACGAATAACCACAACGTGATTTTGTCAACTTCTATTTACCCTTCATAAGGACCCTTTTCATCTAATCCGCTCCAACTAAAGTAGGAGAGACAGACACCCGCTAGCCACCTTATGCAACAAGTGCATGTCAGTCGGTGGAACCTGTCTCACGTAAGCGTACGTGTAAGGTCGGTCCGGGCCGCTTCATCCCACAATACCGCTGAAGCAAGAAAAGACTAGTAGCGGCAAGCAAGTTGACAAGATCTACGCCCACAACAAAATTGTGTTCTACTCGTGCAATAGAGAACTACGCATAGACCTAGCTCATGATGCCACTGTTGGGGAACGTTGCAGAAAATAAAAAAATATTCTACGGTTTCACCAAGATCCATCTATAAGTTCATCTAAGTAACGAGTCATGGGAGAGAGATTGCATCTACATACCACTTGTAGATCGCGTGCGGAAGCGTTCAAGGGAACGGTGATGATGGAGTCGTACTCGCCGTGATTCAAATCACCGATGACCAAGTGCCGAACGGACAGCACCTCCGCATTCAACACACGTACGGAACGGACGAAGTCTCCTCCTTCTTGATCCAACAAGGGGAAAGGAGAGGTTGAGGAAGAAGGCTCCAGCAGCAGCACGACGGCGTGATGATGGTGGAGAGGCAGTACTCCGACAGGGCTTCGCCAAGCACTCAACGGAGGAGGAGAGGTGTTGGGGAGGGGAGGGGCTGCGCCTTGGATCAGGTGTTCAGCCCTCCCCTCGCCCCTCTATTTATAGGGGAAGAGGGAAGGGGGGCCGGCCCCTCTAGATGAGATCTAGAGGGGGGCGGCTGGAGGGGGCTTGCCCCCCAAGCAAAGGGGGCGCCCCACTAGGGTTCCCCCCCCCAACCCTAGGCGCATGGGCCCAAGGGGGGGGTGCCCAACCCTCCAGGGGCTGGTTCCCTGCCCCTTGCGGCCCATGAGGCCCTCCGAGAGGGGTGGCCCCTCCCAGTGGACCCCCGGAACCCTTCCGGTGGCCCCGGTACAATACCGATATGCCCCCGAAACTTTCCGGTGACCGTATGATGACTTCTCATATATAAATCTTCACCTCCGGACCATTCCGGAACTCCTCGTGACGTCCGGGATCTCATCCGGGACTCCGAACAACATTCAGCAATCACATACAAGTCTTCCTAATAACCCTAGCGTCACCGAACCTTAAGTGCGTAGACCCTACGGGTTTGGGAGATATGCAGACATGACCGAGACGGCTCTCCGGTCAATAACCAACAGCGGGATATGGATACCCATGTTGGCTCCCACATACTCCTCGATGATCTCATCGGATGAACCACAATGTCGAGGATTCAAGCAACCCCGTATACTATTCCCTTTGTCAGACGGTATGTTACTTGCCCGAGATTTGATCGTCGGTATCCCAATACCTCGTTCAATCTCGTTACCGGCAAGTCACTTTACTGCATCAGTAATGCATGATCCCGTGACCGCACACTTGGTCACATTGAGCTCGATATGATGATGCACTACCGAGTGGGCCCAAGATACCTCTCTCTCTAATACGGAGTGACAAATCCCGATCTCGATCCGTGTCAACCCAATGAGACACTTTCGGAGATACCGTAGTGCACCTTTATAGTCACCCGATTACGTTGTGACGTTTGGTACACCCAAAGCACTCCTACGGTATCCGGGAGTTACACGATCTCATGGTCTAAGGAAGAGATACTTGACATTGGAAAAGCTCTAGCAAAAGCGAACTACACGATCTTGTGCTATGCTTAGGATTGGGTCTTGTCCATCACATCATTCTCCTAATGATGTGATCGCGTTATCAATGACATCCAATGTCCATAGTCGTGAAACCATGACTATCTATTGATTAACGAGCTAGTCAACTAGAGGCTCACTAGGGACATATTGTGGTCTATGTATTCACACATGTATTACGATTTCCGGATAATACAATTATAGCATGAATAAAAGACAATTATCACGAACAAGGAAATATAATAATAATCCTTTTATTATTGCCTCTAGGGCATATTTCCAACAACCCCTTGGATCTAGATCTTGGAGTTCTTGGTGGTCTCCTTCTTGTTCTTCCTCTCATTTCCCTCCCTAGCAATAGTTGTTCTGGTGGGATTTAGGAGAGAAGGACTAGGAGAGAAGGACTTGTGCACTCCGTGTGCCCTTGCCATTGCATTTGGTGCATAGGTTTGAGTTCTCCACGGTGATACGTGGAAATTAAAAGTTGAGAAGCTTATTACTCTTGGGTTCTTGGGACCCTTGAGCTTGTTCCTCTTGGGTGCTTGAGCGCCCTAGATAGTTGGTGGTGTTCGGAGCTCAATCATTGTGGTGTAAAGCTCCGGGCAAGCGTCGGGGTCCCCAATTAGGTTGTGGAGATCGCTCAGAGCAATTTGACGGGTACCGGTGACCGCCCCCAAGGGTTGCCAAAGTGTACGGGTTCGGTGACCGCCCCCAAGGGTTGCCATTTGTACGGGTTCGGTGACCGCCCTCAAGGGTCTCTTAGTGAAATCGCGGCATCTTCCATTGTGCGAGGGCGTGAGGAGATTACGGTGGCCCTAGTGGCTTCTTAGGGAGCATTGTGCCTCCACACCGCTCCAAACGGAGATTAGCATCTGCAAGGGTGTGAACTTTGGGATACATCATCGTCTCCGCGTGCCTCGGTTATCTCTTACCCGAGCCCTTTACTTATGCACTTTACTTTGTGATAGCCATATTGTTTCTTGTCATATATCTTGCTATCACCTAGTAGTTTATCTTGCTTAGCATAAGTTGTTGGTGCACATTGGTGAGCCTAGTTGTTGTAGGTTTTGTGCTTGACAAATTAACCGCTAGGTTTATTCCGCATTTGTTCAAGCATAAATCGTAATTATTTTAAGTCGCCTATTCACCCCCCTCTAGGCGACATCCACGATCCTTCAATTGGTATCAAAGCCTCGTCTCTCTTTGTTAGGATTAACCGCCTAGAGAGTAAAGATGTTGACTTGGGGATTAGGATTCTCTGACACTCTTAGTTTCGATGGCACAACTTTTGATGTTTGGGTAATTCGCATGCTTAATCTCTTTAGGTCGTGGACCCAAATTTAGAGCGAATTGTAGATATGGGTTTTTCTCCTCCAAAGGATCCCAAAGATTATCTTTAGAGGATGAGAAAAACTCTTATCTCAATGCTCAAGCTTCTAATTTGCTTTTCGATGCTTTGAGCAATGTAGTTATATTTCAACTCATGCCGTTCCGGGATGCTCATGAGTTGTGGACAAAGCTTCAAGATAAATATGGTGTGTCCAAGATTTGGGGGGATGATTGTTCTCCCTCCACCTCCGGCCGTGTTGCCTTCTCAACGTCTTCTACTTCACCTACATGTGGATTGCCACAAGGTAATGTTATGGTGAGTAGTGTTGGTCATTGCAATGATGATAGTGTGCTTATCGTTGATGACCCTTCATCACTATCTTGTTGAAATGCTCCATCTTTGGACTTTAACACTTCGTGCACCTTACATGTTTCTCATGATTGTGTTGATAGTCCGTGCATATCATTTAGAGATTGCTTGACTAAATCTCATGATGGTATGCTTGCTATATCTTGTTGCCATGATAAAAATGCATGTATCTCCTCAAGTTGTTGTGCTAACAATGTAGAGGAAACCCAACACTCCATGGAACAAGACGTGGTCTTGAACGTTAGTTCAAGGGATCCTACATCATCATCTATTGCTTTTTGCCTTATGGCTAAGGCTTCAAAGGTATCTCTTACTTTGAACCCCAATATGTCTCTTGATGATGATGTTAATGCTAATGATGATGAGGATAATGATGAAGAGAATGATAATGTTGCTTCCTTAAAAATTAAGGGAGAAATGATATTTATATCTCTTCATAAGAATAAAATTGCTCGTTCCAACTTCATGGAAATCATGTCTATTGCCATTGAGGGAAAGAAATACATTAATGAGTTGGAATATCATCTCGAGGAGCATGAGGTCACCATTGATAAAATGGAAGGTCATGAGCGTGATTACGCTAATGAGATCGTGGACCTCTCTCAAGCTCTTGAACTTGAACAAACCACCAAGGAATCTCTTGAGGAGACTTTTGCTCTAGAATTATCTAGAGTGAAGGAATCTCATGATAGAGCTCTTGACGTGGCCAATGTTTTTAAAACTAAAAATGCTAAGCTTGAAGTTGCTCGTGCTAGACTCCTTGAGGATTTTGAGCACCTCGAAAATGGCTCAAGGGTCATTAGGGGTGAGCTCATCAAACTCATCGAGTCTCATGCACAACTTAAATCTTCATATTCAAAAGAGCTTGCCAAGTTGCCTTCTCCTCTTGCTATTATTGATGGTGCTTGTGCTACTAACTCTATTACTTGTGAAGCATCCATTTTGAAGGAGAATGTTGAGCTTCGGGCTCAACTTGAGTTGCTACCTAGCAATTATGGGAAATTGGAAGAAATCCATGAAAATCTCTCAAGCTCTCATGATGATCTTCTAGTATCCCATAATGTGCTAAATATAGCTCATGAGACCATGATTTCTAAGGTAACATCTAGTGAGCCTCATGTGGATACTAGCACTACTTCTAGTCAAAGTGCTATTTTGCCATTTGGTAGTCCTTGTAATTCATCTACTCACAATGTTGGTACATCTTGTGATGAATTGCTTTCCTTGTCGTGTTGCTCTAACGATGAAGCTTATACTTCCTCTAGTACTTGTGTTGAGACTAACCATGTAAAGGAAATCAAAGAGCTCAAGGCCCAAGTCACTTCTTTGAAGAAATACTTGGAAAAGTGTAATGAAGGGAAATTCACACTCAACAATATCTTGAGTGTGCAAAAATCCCCCAATGACAAAGGTGGACTTGGATTCAACTCCAATAAGAAGAAGAAGTCCAACATAAACAAGAAGAAGGGCCAAGAACAACTCAAGAATTCGACCAAGATTATTTGCTTCAAGTGCAAAGTAGAAGGGCATCATGTTAGATCTTGCCCATTGAAGAAGAAGCCCATTAGTGACAAGCAACAACGGAAGCGGCCACAAGTTCACTCTCATGCTCAACCTCAAGTTGAAGAAAGGCCTCTTCCCAAGAAAACTCAAGCTAATGCTTCTCAAGTTGAGAAATCAAGTGAGAAGAAAGTGAAGAGTAGACGTTGCTACCTATGTCATGAGAAAGGTCACATCGCTTCTTCATGCACTAGAGGTAACTTATCCAACCCAATTACTATTGATGATATCTATTCTTTTGGGAAGGATAAGGTTGGCAATGTGTTTGCCAAAGTTGTTGGTACTCAAAGTGGTGTCAAGAAGAGAACCATTTGGGTAGCCAAGCCTATTGTGACTAACCTCTTAGGACCCAACTTGGTTGGGGACCAACAAGCTCAAACTTGATCAATATGTGTTGCTGGAGGTCATTGGAGACTTGGCTACATTATGAAGAATTAAGGGGACTTCATCATTCTCAAGCCAAGTCAATTGGGTTATCAAGTTTCTATCTTATATCCAATGTGCCTCCTTGCGGTAACTTGTACTTAAATTGTTTACATTGAAAGTTACTTGCCCCTTTGCATGTTTCGGTTTTGTAGCTTGCATGTGTGTGTATATGTTGTGCTTCCAATTTGCTTGCTAGTTTGCACATCATGTACATTTGAGTATTGTGTTGATCCTTTATGCATCTTGTTTGTATCTTAGTTGGCTCTTGTGAGAGATTAATGGAATATCCCATTATGGGGAGTGATGTGCTTTGTGCACCTCACAATCCTATAAATGTGTGTACATGAGGAATACCATCTAGTATTGATATTACAAGATTATCTAGTCACTATTTGGTATGTCTTCTCATGAGGAATTCAAATTCTAAACAGTCCATCAATTATCTCTTGTTGGATTCCCTTATTGCCTCTTGTTAAGTTTTTTTGGGTATCACATTATGGGGGAGTAATATGCTATGTGAATATTACAAGCCTAGAAAATTTGTTCATTTGAGATATTGTCACCTAGAATTGATATTGTAAATTATCTTGTCCCTAGGTGGCATGTTAGCTCTACAAGTTGCAATTTGCTTGTGTCTGGTGTGAAGATGATGTTGGATATCCTTGCTATCTACCAACGGGGATTATTTCCAAATACTTCTTATCTTTTGACAATTGGTACTCACTTATGTGTGTAGAAATTATTCATTCACATTGGCATTTGCTTCTTATTGCCTTATCTCTTGCCAAGGAATGTATCAACTCCCTTTGTCTTCCATACCACTTGTGGATCTTGTTAATTTCTTGATCTTGTTTAGTGTTTTCTAGATATAGTGAAAGTGGTGATCCCACCTTGTGCATTTTGTATTCAAATGCAAATTCTCTGTAATGCACTAGTCTTGGGGGAGCTATCCTATTTTATATAAAACACTCATCTTGTGATCCTTATCAAGTGTGTGTTGGTGGTAGGCAAGCCGTTTTCTTTTTGGTACTTTGTGCCATCATGAAACTTTGTAGAGAGCTTGGTTTGTTTGGAACCATCCTCTCTTTTGGGAGTTTGATATATTTTATTTAGTGTGTATCAATGAATATCTCATTCCTCGATGTATCTGTTATGGATATCCTCCAAGTGATGATTTATTCATTTGGTATATTTTCTTCACTTGGTATTTCTTTGTCTTTTGGTATCGATTCTTGAAAGTCTTGAGCATGCATATTAACTTCATGTAGTCTCCTTGGCATGCTTTTTTTTTCTTTCGTTGACCCAATATATAGGGGAAACTCCACCAAGTCTCAAATTGGATGAGATGTGCATGAAATTCATTCTCATATATGTATGCACATATTTATGTGGAGTTTGTCCTATGTATTGTTGGTTCTCTAACTCTTTGGTCCCAATGAGTTTGGGTAGCATTTTGTTTGTGTTGTTGTTCTAGGAACAATTAGAGATGCATTGGATGCTCGGCTCACTCACAAGGAAGGTGGTGTCACCATGTGCTTATTGGAGTCAAGCTAGGATGATCAATGAACTACTATCTACCTTCAATTGGTATCTCTACTCCTTCCAATGCTATCTCGGTAACAAGTATCTATTCATGCTTTCCTCTCTTGCATTCAACCTTGTGTAGGTTGCATCTTGGCATGATATTCATTTCATATCTTGTGATACTTGTTTCCTTTCTCAAAGCATCCCAACGATGATCTCTTGTTGCTACTTGTGATGTCTTTGATGGATGTGTGATTGGACTTCATTTATATACAATAAGACCATATCTGGCCAAGTGCTATGCTTTCAAGCAAATATATTATTGGTATATTTATGACTTCCTTGTGGATATCTTGTTCTTTCCTTTTTGTAACTATTTCGTGTGTACATCCTTCTCTGTGGATTGATATCATCATGATCGTCATCTACCTAGAATCTTATACACTTGAGAGAAGTTCCATATCTAGGTGACATCCCTTTCTTTCACGTCCACCGTTTCTTTCTCATGTTATTTCTTTGGTGGCTCCGTGAAAGTGTGTGCCTTGAGTGCGGGTCATATCTCGTTGCATCTTGATGCACTCTTGTGTGGTGAAGATATTTTTCCTCATGCTTGTCTTGACGAGGCTTTTTGCCATCTTAATTGGTATCCCTCGTCTTGATGAGGCTTTCACTTTCTATCTTCACCATGGGTTGTCACAAGCTTGGTTGTAATTTCGCTTTTTAGTAAGCTTGTGTATCCATTTGCTTGGTGTGTGTGAGAAGGACATGTCATGCACCTTGTATCTCCACTATTCAAGACTATGTTCATGCTTAATGCTCACCCTTACATTAGTCTTGTCAAGTGCTTTGCCATGACTCACACACATCATTTTGGTTGAGCCTACTCTTAAGTTACCTCTTTTATATGTTGCTCAACCATTTGTTTGTTGCAAGTGCTAGGCTTTGTTTCCTACATGCTCACTTGCACTTGTTGTGAGTTTCTATTGTTTTTCGGGGAGTGATGATCCTATTTTGTGCACTTGGTATCCTAATGCAAATATCCTAAGGAGTGCACAAATCATGGGGAGCTTCACTAGTGTCTTTAGAACACTCTGTTGCTCTCTTGCACTTTTCGTGAGGTTCTATTGATCTTGGGGAGTGACGATCCTATTTTGTGCTTGTTGTATCCAATTGCGGAACTAAATTGTGCACAAATCATGGGGAGCTTCTCTAGTTTCTCTAGAACACTCCTTTGCTCATATCATAGTATCTTTTATTCATGTGGCACGTAGGATCATTGGTCTAGTTGGTTCAATTGGTATCTTTTGATAGCTTGCTTCAATTGGTATCTTTTGATTTCTTGATTGCTTGTTTCTCTCTTTGTTATGTCATTGTGGCATATCATTCTTTTGCAATATTTGGGCCCCAATATAGTTTGTCTTCCTCCAAGTATTTATCGTTGGATATGTGTATTGCATTCCACTCTCTTGTTGAGAAATACACAATTTATGGAGGAACACAATTTATTGTCCTTCTAAGATTTTCTCCCATTTTGGCAAACGATGTCAATGGGGGAGAAGTTTCAGAGAGTTTTGTGGAGAAGTTTTCAGAGTATTGTTCTTGCTTTGGTTTTGTTCCTAAGCATTTGCATCTCATACTCATGCATTGCTTTGGTTTTTTCCTAAGCATCTGAATCTCATACTCATGCATCATTGGTTGTTGCATTGCATGGTGATGCATAATTCCTTTATAAACTCTCTTGAAAGTGATTGCCATCAATTACCAAAATGGGGGGGGGGGGATTGAAAGGACATGCGGTGTCCCCATGTGTGGTTTTGGTAATTGCTGACAATCACTATGGACTAATGGTTGCATTGAGTTATATTTGAAGGATTTGTCCATAGGCACTTCTTGAAGTCCATGTGTTGGTTTCAAGGAGTTTATGTGTTGTCCATAGGCACTTCTTAAGGAATTATCCAAAGATTGGTCATGTGAGAGTTGAGCTTATTCCAAGCATGTCTTGAAGAAGAAGATTGTGAGATCATTCATGCTTACCTTCGAGGCATCATCCAAATGAAGAGAGTTGGAAAGGTTCAAAGTTTATCAAGACTAAGTCAAGAGTGAATCAAGTTGATCAAATCACAAAGCATAGAAGATGTACCAAGAGGGATCAAGTGATCCCATGGTATGGTAAGCATTGTCCATTACGCTTTGTGTACTAACCCATAGTCTTCGTGAGAGTTCTTTGTGGGGTTAGGTTGCGGTGTGCACGTTCAAGTGATGCATCACGAAGAGATCAAGTTCTTGAAGATTGCCGTCCATTGTGGTGACAATGGACTTGTGAAGATGTGCCGAAAAGTGGCTCATCCATAATGGAGTATGGGGGAGCAATCTACTAGTCTTCACCGAGCCAACACAATCAAGAAAGGTAGTCCTACTTGACAAAGTCAAGATCGTCTACATCTAGCTCAAGTGGACTTTGTGCAAGGCAAAGGTTTGGCCTTGATAGGTTCTCTATTTTACAGGTCTCATGGTGGTAGTTTGGAGATCGGGTTATATGATCGTTTGCCGTACTATCAAGGGGGGCTCTCAAGTGAGTAGCTTGATCGCATCGTTCGTAGAGAGCTCAAACCACTGCATGCTTGCATCATCTTTCTTGGTTCTTGTTTGGTTATCTTTGTGAGATTTGGAGCTTATGGTCATCTTCTTGACAAGCTCGAGTTTATTGAAAACGGAGTTCAGATGCTTCTTCTATTGCGTTTTCGGTGTTGGAGGTTTTACCGGTCTTATTCGAGGAAGGGTTATCGCCATTTTCTTATGGGCCTTTTCTAATTTGCTTCTTATTGTTATTTATATCAAGATTGTGTTAGCCCTTGTCGCTAGCTTTCTAACAAACTTGGTTTCGTTGAATTCGGAGTCCGTTTGCAGAAGTTGTGTCAGTTTTGGTGTCCTCAGAAAGGCTACAGCGGTACTACCGCCCATGGGAGCGGTACTACCGCTTGGAGGGGATGTTATTTTTTACTTCCGCGGCTACTTCTGTGGCTACTTCCGCACCAGACCAAAAAATCGTCATAAGTCCAGCGGTGGTAGGCACGGATGTATTTTTTTAGTACCGCTCGCAAGCAGTAGTACCGCTACCCCTAGCGGTAATACTGCTACCACTAGCAGTAGTACCGTGAGGACAAGTGGTAGTACCGCTCCGGCGGTTCTTCTTGCCTTTTGCCTCCTCGTCGTTGTATTTCAAAGGCCTACTGCTGCTCTAGCGGTAGTACAGCTCCTTGGAGCGGTAGTACCGCTCGGTGCGGGTTGTGAGCATAACGGTTGGATTTTCCCCCACCTATAAAAGGGGGGCTTCTTCCCCAATGAACCTTATCCCTTGAGCTCGTGTTCTTACCCCATTGTTGACCTTCTTCGAGCTTGCTATCTCTCAATCCCTCCATGGATTCTTGCTAGTTTTGGGAGAAAATAGAGAGGAGATCTAGATCCACATTTCCACCAATCACTTTATCCTCTATGTGAGGGGAACCCCTTGGATCTATATCTTGGATTTCTTGGCGTTCTCCTTCTTGTTCTTCCTCTCATTTCCCTCCCTAGCATTAGTTGTTCTGGTGGGATTTGGGAGAGAAGGTCTTGTGCACTCTGTGTGCCCTTGCCATTGCATTTGGTGCATAGGTTTGAGTTCTCCACGGTGATACGTGGAAGTTACAAGTTGAGAAGTTTATTACTCTTGGGTGCTTGGGACCCTTGAGATTGTTCCTCTTGGGTGCTTGAGCGCCCTAGACGGTTACTGGTGTTCGGAGCTCAATCATTGTGGTGTAAAGCTCCGGGCAAGCGTCGGGGTCTCCAATTAGGTTGTGGAGATCGCCCCGAGCAATTTGACGTGTACCGATGACCGCCCCCAAGGGTTGCCAAAGTGTACGGGTTCGGTGACCGCCCCCAAGGTTTGCCATTTGTACGGGTTCGGTGACCGCCCTCAAGGGTCCCTTAGTGGAATCACGACATCTTGCATTGTGCGAGGGCGTGAGGAGATTACGGTGTCCCTAGTGGCTTCTTGGGGATTGTGCCTCCACACCGCTTGAAACAGAGATTAGCATCCGCAAGGGTGTGAACTTCGGGATACATCGTCGTCTCCGCGTGCCTCGGTTATCTCTTACCCGAGCCCTTTACTTATGCACTTTACTTTGTGATAGCCATATTATTTCTTGTCATATATCTTGCTATCACCTAGTAGTTTATCTTGCTTAGCGTAAGTTGTTGGTGCACATTGGTGAGCCTAGTTGTTGTAGGTTTTGTGCTTGACAAATTAACCGCTAGGTTTATTCCGCATTTGTTCAAGCATAAACCGTAATTATTTTAAATCGCCTATTCACCCCCTCTAGGCGACATCCACGATCTTTCAAAGTGCTGAAAAGCTTCTATCATGGTGTTCTCCGCAATCCTCATAATTTTATCAACCGTATCAGCTGGGACACTATAAACAAGCATGTGAAATGCTCCAACAGGCCTTCTATAGTCTAATGCAACCGAGAAGGTCTACTACATTTGGTCTCTACTCACAGTAGTCATCATGAGCGATGGTGCAGAAAACCGTTATATCCCTTGGTAGGGGAGCGAGCATAGCCAGGAGTACCAGAGGGGAGTTAGCACTTGGGATTATCCACGTTCGGACCCTCATGGTGAAGTAATACCCTACGTCCTGCTTTGCTTATGCTTGGTATGGGAGCACCTCGTGCGAGTAGGTTACAAGCAGATGATGATGATGACTACTAAGGTATGTCTCTAATGAAGTAGATGCCTCAAGTCTCCCGTAACCTCATCTTATAAAGGGGACGAGAGCGAGGGTTTGCATGGTCCCTAACCGATCTCATCCGCGAATGCTTTTTGGCCTGCACACCAAGATGGTGTCTCTGCTCCAAGTCGGGCCCCTAGACATCTTTCTAGAGTCGAGTTGCCACAAGGCTCTGAGGTCGGCCCAATATCGGGCTTCCCGGCCGATGGGCCACCCCCGTGTATTGTATAGTTAATGAGCCCCCACCCCTAGCCACTATACATATCATTATTCCTAACAAACCTTCTCCTAAAATATTCCTCATGATATACATGAGGGTCTGCAAAGTACTTCCTTTGTAAAGATATATAAGAGCTTTTAGATCACTAAAGTAGTGATCTAAATGCTCTTATATATTTCTTTATGGAGGTATTAATTAGCTACAAGGCGTAAATTGTCAGTAAAAATGTCCCTTCAAACCAGTGGCAGAGGCAGGAATGCATATAATCGGATGTTGGGGAGGGCCGGCTGCAAGCAACAGTAAAAAAATTGTCACAAATTGTCACTATTCATATGCATAATACAAAAGGAAATTAGGGTGTTGGGGAGGACCCGGGCCCTGGCTGGCCACCCCTGCCTCCGCCACTGCTTCGAACTTCCTGGTGGATAATAATAGCTGTTGCAATGATGTAGTCATATCATCATCGGAGTCCGCCTACTCTACCTCCCAACACTATTCAAGCAGGTCCTCATCATCAAAAAATACTAGCTTGAAATTCGCTATCATCAAATTGAATAAATTCCAAATTAAACATCTTCACATCATGGAAATGATTTTGCAACTTTGACATAGCATCTTCACATAGATACTGACATGCAAATGCATTAGCAAAATCATATATCAATTCAATAACCAAACCACATTCAAATTCGCATGTACAATCACACAAGGCACTATATAGCCATACTCAATCTCATCTTTCTCAGCACACACGTCCTACATAATCCTTGTCCTTTCAATCTTCTCATGGCTTGTCATCACAGTGGTCGCCCACATATGCCCATGCAAAAAGAGTAAAAATATCACACGTGTTCGGTTAAATATGGTAAGATGGATGAATTGTCCTCATGTGAGATAATCAACATCTTGAATTTTCCATGCAGTGATGAGGTAATAAGAAGCCCTTGCCACCAAAATCGTCTACCTCCCCATGGTCGTCGCCAAAGTGCGTTGTCAGGCCAAGCCCACGCGGTTTTGGCATCGGCAGGGAGGTTATGTTTGTTGGGGACTTAGTGTGGCGGAGGTTGGTGGGGTGTTATGGCATGTGCGCCAAGATGCGTGGTCGGATTTGCATCGGTCTTTGGCTGGGGATGCTTGTTGTGCTAGCGGTGCCTGAAGGAACACTGGTCCAACGTGAGGGCGACCTCCAACGGTGAACCAACCTAGCTAGGTCTCCGGAGAAGAGGGCATCGGAGTGTGGACCTTGACGGCGGAGTTCTTGACCTCAATCATTGATCTGGTGTGGGTGACTTCATTAAGATTTTCTATAGGTAGTCTATGTGTCTGGTTTAGGTGGCAAGGCGACAACATTGTCCCAGTGTAGGATTAATGTCCTCCCCGCCATACCCATGTTTAGTTGGTGTGCTTATCACCCGTGGAGGTCGGTTTTGGTCGCTGATGGATCTGTCTAGTTTCAGCCAGCACTCGTGGTCTAAAGAGTTTTACAATCACATTTTGTCCTGTTTTTTATCTGGGGGCGGCAATTTGCTATGTAGATTGTGTCCGCCGGCGTCTTCTGGTTTACATCGACGACCTCCCTAGCCGCTGCTTCTAAAAGCTTCTTGCTTTAAACAAGTTTGCTTCGCTGAGATAAAGGCTCAAAGAAGGCAACGAGCTTTGCTCACTGCGCGTCGCAGATGGATATGGGACGAAGAAGGCTTGGGCACCCCTAATAAGAATTTGGATCCCCCTCCCTCTCCCCTTCGGCGCTCCTTCGTCGAGGTGGTGCGGATGAGCTCGCACGATGAACGGCGCATGGAGAAGCTGCCGATGGTGCCGCTGGATCCGCGGCAGAGAAGCAGCGGGAGCGCGATCTGCGCACCAAGGACAAGGCGCAGATGGCGATCCAAGAGGCGGAGGAAGGGGCTGGGGGTCACCCCCTCCATGGTGGATCAAGGAACAGGAGCGCAAGCACCAGAAGAAGGAAGAGCACCGTTGCCGCGGGCTAGAGAAGAAGAAGGAGCTCAAGCGCAAGGAGATGCAACACCCCCTCTGCGGTGACAGGGTGGGCGACCCCTACGCCAAGAAGCAGAAGCACCGCATGGGGGCTGCGGCAGATCCGAGGCATGCTCTGCCTGCTCTGCCGGCGGCTCCGTTCGTCCAAGGGCACGGCGGCCGAGCCGATCCCGGTGGAGGAGGCGGATGGCCCGGAGTGCTTCAAGTGCGGGCGGGTTGGGCATTTCCAGATCGACTGCGAGTTCAAGCCCTTGTGTGTGCTCTGTCAAGAGGAGGGCCACACCTCGGCCTACTACCCGACCCGCGGCAAGCCGCTGCAGCTGCAGATCATGGGGAACGCGATCCCGGGCCAAGGCTTCTTCTACCTACCGTTCGTGGAGGGTCCTGCGGACGCGGCTCAGGGGGAGGGCCTGGGAACAAACGCAGCCTTCATCTCCGTGCCCATGGGCCAGCTCTCCTCTGTCGTGCTGGAGGTGGAGATGCCTCACCTCTTCAAAGGCGAGTGGGATTGGCAAGTGCTCCCGGTGGGTGCGGACTGCTTCTCGGTGGTTTTTCCCAACAAGGCGATGCTTCGGATGGCGATGCGGAGTTGCAAGCCGTTCCTCTCCCTCAACAACATCATGGCAGACATCCGGGGGGCGTGCGAGGAGGAGCCCAAGGCCATGTCCATGTCGGAGGTCTGGGTGAAGCTTTGGGGCGTGCCCCCCAAGCAGCATCGGGTGGATCGGCTCATGGCGGCCACCGCTATCAGGCCGCCCCATCGCGGTCGACGAGCTTTCCCTGATCAGGGTGGGCCTGGTGTGGATGTGGTTCGCCTGCCGCTCCCCTGCCAAGCTGCGCAGCCGCGTCGAGTTGTAGTTCAATGGGGAGGGCTACGACATCAAGCTGGAGCCCGAGCTCGCTCCGCCGGGCCGTGGTGTGGCCCCTCCTCCCCCGCCTCCGCCCTCCAACGACAAAGGCCCTGGCGACAAGGACGCGGATCAAGACCAAGATGAGAGCATGGGTGGCGACTCCATCGACACGGCGACATGGGACAAGCTGTCTCTTCACGACAAATCCCAGGACAAGTCGGCGGGTCCTTCCAAGGGCGGGGGCTCGGCGGCGGGCGCGGCGCTTGGTCCGGTGGGCGCCCCTTGCCCTGGATCAGTACGGCTCCAACATGGCCCTCGACTCCGACGCGGACAAGGGCGCGATGGCCTCGTGTGACTCTGGACGCCGCTCCTCCCTGCTCCCTGGCGTGCTCTCCCCGGGGACGGCTGCGGGTGGACCGGGGATCGACCCCGACATGTTGACTTCTCCTACTTCAGGTGGCGTGAGCAAGAGTAGCTCGGTGCGGCAGGCGAAGAAGATAGCGGGGCACAAGGTGGTCACGGCGATCCCGGCTATGGAGAGCCTGGGTGCCCCGGCCACTCCGAAGCAGGCGGTCATGGCGCTGGCGTCCCCAAACGCTCCAGCTGGGGGCGGGCCAGCGGCTGCTCCTACTGGCGCGGGCGCGGACCTGCTGACGGAGGCCGCGGCGCTGCCTATCTCCAAGGCCAGGCGCTCCAAGGCGGTGGCAAAGGCTTCGACTCTGGTGCGCACCAATGGCTGTCCCAAGGGCGCCAAGGGCAACCTGCCTTCGCTTCAACGTTCTCAACTCCTGCAAGCTGAGAAGAACATGGAGATTGAAGGTAACTATCCCCCCCATCTCGTTTTACGAGTCTAGATTCCTTCTCGGACGATCACTTGGGTGAGATCTTGGGGGATAGTGGGGTAGATATTGCGACTGCGGGCGAGGCTCAAGAGTTGATTTCCCTCATCCTTTCGAAAGAACTCACGCATGCAGCTCTAGATCAAGTTGCGGCTACGCACGCGGATGTTCCGGTAGGGGATGTGGGGGCATCCTCGACCGTGGCTGCGCAACCCGACCAGGCAGAGGTAGCAGCAGGGGCTGCTGACGCCTCCCTTCCTCGTCTGCAGTCTAAGACGAGGCGTGTGGCTACACGGTGACCTCGCGTGGAATCCGTCTCCGCAATCGTATAATCTAAATGCGGTTCCTTTTTTGGAATATTCGCGGCTTCGGCCACGTTGGGAGGCGGACCCGGCTCAAGGAATACATGCGCAATGAGGGCATTGACGCGGTTGGCATCCAGGAAACCATTAAGGCAGAATATCGCCACCACGAATTGCTAGCGATCGATCCTCTGGAACAGTTCACGTGGCACTAGGCTCCGGCCCACGGCCACTCGGGTAGTATGTTATTAGGCCTTAATTTAGGATGCTTCGAGGTGCTGTCCTGGGAGATGGGCACCTTCTTCATATCCGCCCACGTCCGGCACAGGGCAACGCTCCGTGAGTAGGTGGTGATCGTCGTATATGGCCCAGCCGACCACTCGCGCTCTCAAGAGTTCCTGGACGAGCTTCAAGCAATAGTGGGTCACATGGTCGCCCTCAAGCTTCCTCTTGTGATGGGGGGAGATTTTAACTTGATTCGCTCGGGAGCGGACAAGAACAACACGAATATAAACTGGAATAGGGTTTCCATGTTTAATAACGCGATTGCGGCCATGGCACTTAGGGAAGTAGCCAGAACCGGGGTGCGTTTCACATGGACAAACAAACAGCTCTCGCCGGTGCGGTCCGTGCTTGACCGGGTCTTCGGTACGGTCGAGTGGGAGGTGGTGTTTCCCATGTGTTCACTGCTGGCTGAGACCTTAATTGGGTCTGATCATGTACCTCTGGTCCTATCTACAGGGAAGGATAGGCTGAGGCGCCGCCCCCGTTTCTTCTTTGAAACGGCCTGGTTTGAAGCCCCGGATTTCGACCAGGTGTTTAGGCAGAAGTGGGACGCTTTTCTCCATAGGATCGGCGCCCAGCGGGGGCCCATGGAGTTATGGGTCGCGACGGGGGCGGGCCTCCGCGCGTCTCTTAAAGGTTGGGGGGGCCAACCAGGGGCGAGACGACAAGCTGCGACGATCTCGTTTAGTCCAGGAGCTCGCGGCTCTGGATGCTCAGGCCGATGCTTGCCCCTTCTCTGAGCAAGAGTGGGTGCATCGCTACGACCTAGAGGGGCAGGTTGAGGCTCTCCTTCGGAGTGAGGAGGAGTATTGGCGTTGGAGAGGGGGGCTCAAGTGGACCCTGAAAGGCGATGCGAACATGAAGTATTTCCACGCCTACGCGAACGGACGCCGACGTAAGTGTGCTATCCTTCGACTACAATTTGAGCAGGGGCTCCTATTGCATCAAGGAGACATCATGCGTCACGTGTATCAGTTTTACATCCAATTGATGGGTACCTGTGAACCCCCATCGGCACGCCTACGCAGGGATTTGTGGGATCCATCATGTAGGGTGTCAGATACCGAGAATGAGGAGTTGAGCCTCGCTTTTACCCCTCAGGAAATCGACGAGGCCGTCCACGACATGAAGTCAGACATGGCCCCAAGCCCAGATGGCTGGCATGTGGCCATGTTCAAACGACTCTGACACTCCTCCAGGGTCAGATTTTCGGGATGTTCAACGGCTTTATGCGTGGAGAAGTGGATATCTCCGACCTGAACTTTGGAATTCTCTCCCTAATCCCTAAAGTACAGGGCATGGATAATATTAGGCAATTTAGATCCACTGCGTTGATCAACGTGCCTTTTAAAATCTGCTCTAAAGCATGTTCCACGCGGTTGACTCCGGTCGCTCATCGCATTATTAGTAGACACCAGTATGCGTTCATTAGAGGTCGCAATATTTTGGAGGGGCCCCTCGCCCTTCTCGAGATCGTCCACACGCTCAAATGATCGCGGCAACCAGTGATTCTGCTAAAACTTGACTTTGAAAAAGTGTACGACCGTGTTAACAAGGATTTCCTTAGAAAGGTCCTCTTGGGAAGAGGATTCTCTTCTGTATGGGTCCACCGCATGATGCAATTGGTCTCGGGGGGCCAAACAGCAATTGTGGTAAACAACGAAGTAGGCCACTACTTTCGCAACAAGCGGGGACTGCGTCAGGGCGACCCAGCTTCCCCGCTGTTGTTCAACTTTGTGGCCGACGCCCTTGCGCGATGTTTGATAGAGCTCGGGCGGCTGGCCACCTAGGGGGGGTGGCCAACCAATTGGTCCGGGAGGGGTCTCCCACCTACAGTATGCAGATGATACGCTGCTGCTATTTGAGCCAGACAGGCATAGCATAGCTACGGTCAAAGCTATCCTGTTGAGCGTCGAGCTTATGTCCGGCCTTAAAATCAACTTCCACAAATGTGAAGTGATTACCATGGGGATGGGGGCCGACGAGGGTCAAGAAGTGGCAGATCTGCTCAACTGCAAATTGGGCTCTCTCCCATTTCAATACCTAGGACTACCTATAGGGAATCGGGTTCCCACCATTCAGGGCTGGGCCCCCCATTGCACCACGGTAGCTGGCCGAGTGGGGCCGTGGAGAGGTAGATTCATGTCGTCGGGAGCGTGACTAATCCTAACAACCTCTAGCCTATCCTCAGTACCCATTTTACGATGGGCCTGTTTCTGTTGGCCGACGGGGTGCACTCCAAGCTCGACACGCCTTGGTCCCGGTTCTTTTGGGAAGGAGCCGGCCCCAAACGAAAGTACCACCTGGTCAAATGGACGGCCGTGTGCCGTCCCAAGTCCAAGGGGGGATTGGGGTGATGAATTCCAGACTGATGAACGTGGCGCTTATGTGCAAATGGATCTGGAAGTTGTCCCAAAGGGAAACAGGGCTTTGGGCCGACATACTTAGAGCCGAGTACTTCCCGTCGGGCAACTTCTTTGCGGCCACAGGGAGGGGTCCTCCCTTATGGAACTCTATTCAAGAGCTTAAACCAATCTTCGCCATGGGGGCGAAGTTTTTGGTCAAACACGGGCGCTCAGCACGCTTCTGGTTGGACCTCTGGATTGGCGACCAACCTCTCTGGTCCAGATTCAGAGACAGGTTCAACATAGCGCTTGATCCAAGTATCTTTGTGGCTCAAGCTATGTCCGAGTCCCCGCCGGTGCTGCTGTTTCGCCGCGAACTCACCGGCTCGGAGATGACAAGTTTGGGAAACTTGTTGACTCTTGTTGAGGGTGTAGAGTTAACCCAAGGGTCGGACGTTGTGTCGTGGCACCTGAACACCTCTGGCAAATTCTCCATAAACTCCCTTTACCGGGCTCTTGCTAGGGGCCCCTATCAGCAGGTGGCTTCCGGGCTATGGAAAGCTAGGTCGCCCCTCAAGATTAAAGTATTTTTGTGGCAGCTGTCTCGTGACAAACTTCCCACGTTCGTCAACATAGCCAAACGCAACGGTCAGGCCAGCGGGCCTTGCGCGGTCTGCGGGGAGCCAGAGACCGCCAACCATGTTTTTTCCATTGCCACCTGGCCCGGTTCGCGTGGAGTGCGGTCCACGAGGCCGCTGGCCGGGATTGGGATCCCAGGTCTAGTTCTGAGATGTGTGCTCTCTTGTCGTCGGTTAGTGGTACCATCCGACGTGTCATGTGATGTTGCGTGGGGGCGTTACTCTGGAACTTTGGCATATTAGGAACAAACTTACTATTGAGGGATCCTTCCCCTCTCATCCTGCTGACGTGATTTTCAAATGTGTCATCTTCTTGCAACAGTGGACGCCGTTGGGAAGGTGCCAAGACACTGATCTTCTGCAGCTCGCTCTTGCTCGTCTTCATCAGGTCTACGCTTTGGCAAGAGCTCATGCGCCGCCTCCGTATGGATGTGAGGCATCTTTTGGCATCATCACCGCGAGCCTGCATGTTCTGTTTCAGCCGGCTACAGCTTTGAAATCCAAAACTTGCTCCCCTCGCCTCGCTTAAATTAAGACCGACCGCATAAAAGAACGATCACATTTGATGATTCGATGTGCTGCGAGCACACAGCAGCAGACGGACGAATCATAGGAAGACGTGGAGCGTGGTGTTCATCTTGGCGTCGGCGAGGGCGCGGTGGAGGTGCTCCGTGGGGTGGATGGCGTCCCAGAAGGCGAACTTGCCGGCGTCCGCGCACGTCAGCGGGTTCCGCGCGTTGCACAGGTACCCCATCTCGAACCGCCCCGTGGCGCCGCAGCACCCGGCCTCCACGTTCTCCAGCCCGTACGACGTAGGGTGCGCGAGCGCGTCGCTGACGGGGCCGTAGACGTCGCCGTAGACGATCCTCGCGCCGCCGAGCTCACCATTGAGCTGGTCGATCACCGCGCGGAGGCCGGCGTTGTAGTCCTCCGCGACGGCGTTGTACTCCTCGGTGCACGCGCCGCCCAAGGCGCGCTCCATCGGGAGGCAGCCCATGGGCGGCATCCCGTTTAGGTCGATCTTGCGCGCGCCGAGCGCGTGCAGCGCGCGCACAAACGACTCCGCGACGCTGAGCACGTAGCCGCCGTACGCCGACGCCGTGGGGTACTTCGCCGCGTTACCGTGTGGCACGGCGTAGTAGTTCTCCAGGAAGTCGTTGGTGCCCATGCTGACGAGGTAGAGCGCCTCCGTGAGCGTCTCCCGCGCCTTGTCTTCTCCCTGGAAGCTCCTGAGCTTGGCCGCGTACTCCTTGAAGTAATCCAGTTCCTTCCAAATCGTGAGCACGGACTGTAACGACTTCATGTGAGCCAAGAGCATACGAATGCTTAATTACGATCCTCTTGACGATGGCTTACCATAAGATCAGACGTCGCATTGTCGTATCCGGCGCCGGCGGAGGCGAAGCATGCGCCTGAGGCGAGGCTGCTCATGTTGGCGCTCGGGTCGAGGTAGGGCGGCACCAGCGGCGGCAGGCCGAATGCCTCGGAGATGAAGTCCACGGTGAGACGGCCGTTGGAGAAGCGGCCCGTGGGTTGGCCATTCCCCAGCCGGAGGTCGCGGCCGTAGGGCGCAAAGTCGCTCCTGACGACCGTGGAGATGTAGTTGTTGTTTCCCGTGTCGACGGTGGAGTCGCCGAATACGAGGAGCGCCGGGACCTTGGCAGCCGCCGGCTCGCCCGAGAGGATGCACAGCTGCAGGACGATGATAGGCGCGTAACGTCGCATGGACATGTTTGTGTACAACATATATTTTCGTTGCGGATTCTTCCTCTGCAGATTCGTGGCCTTTTCATCGATGGCCATTTGCGCCTTTCTCGCAGTAGGCGAGCTACTGGAGACTGACCTATGCTCAGAGTCACAACTGCTGCTAGTTTAACGCATGGAAGCTTCCATTTGTCTGTTTTACCGGGCAAAAAATAAAGTGGAAATCCCCGCAAAATAAATATGTGGAAATGAAAAATGGAGCCTGTCAGGAAACCCTCTTCATTAGCCAGGATGCAGCGTCTGCGTTACGATGCTATAGGACAGATCCTGTTCAAGTAGGGTCATGATTGGTTGGAGAGTGTTTTTTTAGGGGAAACATGCTTCTATTGATCATTCATCAAGTTTACAGGAATTACATTTGCATCATGCGGGTTAATAAGCCACAGGTGGCGACGCTCTTCTAAGTTAAAACCATGTTTTGCTAAATTGTGCGCCTCCATATTGAAGAGACGCCGAGCAAAAGGACAGGATAAAAAAAAAATTAGATCATCGACAGGATTCAAAATCAATCATCGTCCTGTTGATCATTGAACTAATGGGTCCTAGAGTACCTTTGTTGATATCAGTAACTAACTTACAATCCGAAGCGATCTTTATCCGCTGAAGCACGCGGTCTTTTGCTAGGCCAAGAAATTCACGACAAGCCAGAGCTTCAAGAGTAGCCGGCTCAACCATCCCAGGAAGGACCAAAGCAGAAGAACCTACATAAACTCCTATACCATCAGACAAACTGCACTGACTGCCCCTATCTTTCCACTTCTGCTCATTGCACCATCTACATTAATCTTTACAGTGCCACTAGAGGTGGAATCCAAGCTCTCACTTGATTGCATGCACGATCCTAGTTGGTGCCTGATTTTTCACAGGATTTGTGAGCTCATGATTTGATAGAAATCTCGTGATGAACATGTGCGTAGACATCGGACCTTTAGTGTTCGCCTTCATGAATCAATTTACAACACACTGAGCAGATTGCACATAGAGTTACAACCGTTTGGTGAACTCCACATGTGTTAAAACTTCTATCATAGAGAAAATCCAGTTTCTCACATCAAGCTCCGCTGAGGACAACATGTGATCCACAAGCTCTAAATCAGATAAAGCCCACACGCAACGTGTCATAATGCATAATGTTAATGAATGCGTCCAAGAATCCTCGCCCCCACAGATCGCACAACAAAAAGTAATGGACATGTTTCTATGATGCACCACGTCAGTTGTAGGAAACGAACATTGTGCTAACCGCGAGAGGAAAACCTTAACCTTTGATGGCGCATTTCACGTTCCATAGTTTACTCCATGACTTCAGCTCCCTTCGACTATCTCAAGCCCGTCCCTCCAGCCATGCTTATCTATTTGCTTCGTTGTGACTAGCATTCTATAGGCGGAGCGGAAAGTAAAATTTCTTTTTGCCTGATGACCCCTGTAATGTCCTGGATCTCACTACTAGAAAAACGGCTATAGCTAATATATATGGTCATTAATGACGCACCATGTAACGCTATTAGTGTCCTCATTCTATAGGTGGTACGCTATTAGCTAATATATATGGTCATTCTATAGGTGGTACGCTATTAGTGTCCTCATTACTAATGGCGCACCGCACACATGGTGCGCCATTACTAACTTTTTTTAAAAACTAGCAATGGCGCACCAGGGTACAGTGCGCCATTACTAGTTCAAACTAGTAACGGCGTACCACAACCACGGTGCGCCACTACCAACAATTATATTATTTTTTTGCAAAACTAGTAATGGCGCACCACGTAATGCAAAGCGCCATTAGTAACTGCAGGTTACTAATGGTGCATTTTTAGGTGGTGCGCCATTGGTAACCTGAGAGCAGCTAGATATTTTGGACAGCCACCTACCACACTCACTTTCTCCACTTCATTCTCTCCACCTCCTCCTCCAAGCTTGTCTCGGCTGCCTCCTCCTCCTCACCTCATTTGCACCATAGATTCACCCAAATTAATTGGTTAAATTACTTTTTTTGATAGGTAAGTAAGGGGAAAGCTTTCTTTATGTTGTAGATCTACTTTTTTCTCCCTCCAACAACGTGCACATGCACTTTTTATGGCCTAGATCTATGTATGTTTGTGGTTGCAGGTACCGGTATTTGGAATACGATAGTTGCCAATATTTTGCCGGAATGTTGATTCATTTCCGTTTTGGCGAGAATTTGGCACTATGTATTCTTTTTTGTCCTATTTTTAGGCAAAGTCATGCCAAATTTTTTTTTTGGTTCTAAAATATCGTTTTGCTCTACCCCGCAGGCAACCATGGTCCGCACGATGACCGAAGGCATCATGAATAGGTTTTTGAGCTCCGCGAAGGCCGAGATGCTTCAAAAGAACGAGACGGAGATAAGATGTCCGTGTCGAAGATGCAAGTCAAGAGCCTTATTACGGACCCGGATTCCAGACAAAAGGGACCACCCGCTCTTGCGTGGTTTCATGGATGGTTATCGGTGGCAAGGTGATGAAGATGACTATGAAGTCGCCCATGGGGCCGGGCAAGAAATAAGGAAGGGCAAGAAGACAACCACCGCGCGTAGGGCGGGCGAGAAGACGAAGAATCTCCGGGACATGATCACGATGGTGATGCGAAGACAATCATCATGTAGAAGATGCCGTACATGATGATGAGGAAGATCAAGACGAAGGGCATGATCATGAAGATGAAGATGCCGGAGCGCATTTACGATGGACCATCGATGGGCTGGGTGCAGGACCCTCGTATTCAAGAGCTGCTTCTCAAGATGACGGATAACACAAGAGCTGCCGCCCGAGAGAAAGCCAAGCTGGATCAACTGGAGATAGACGCGGTTACTCAATTGTATGAAGGATGCAGGCCCGAGGATACCCGCCTGAAAGTAACGCTCATGGCTCTGGAGATGAAGGTAAAACACAAAATGACCGACGCATGCTTCGATGAGAACATGTCCTTCTGGCACGAACGTCTTCCCAAGGGGAACAAGTGCCCGACCAGTTTCGAGGAGGTGAAGAGAATCGTGTGTCCTCTGGATTTACCGCACGTGAAATACCATGTGTGCATGAACAATTGCATCATTTATCGGGATGAGCACGCGGAGTCTATCATATGTCCGGTGTGCGGCGTCACTCGATACAAGAAGAGGAAGAAAGCTCCTCGAAAAGTGGTGTGGTACTTTCCGATCACTCCTCATCTGCAGCGGTATTTCACGGACCCTAAGCTAGCAAAGCTCCTACGTTGCACGCCGGATAGGGAGGAGAAGAAGCGAGAAGATGACGGAAATGATCCGGAGATAAATAAAAAGACAAGATGCAGAGTCCCCTAAGGATGCGAGCGATGGCAAGCGTTGAACTTCAACACCGTAATTTGGGTACGATCCAACGAACATCGTCTTTGGCGCGAGCACCGATGGAGTCAATCCGCTTGGCAGCAGAAGCACACATAGCACCTGGCCTGTGTTTGTGTGGATGTACAACCTTCCCCTGGTTGTGCATGAAGAGGAAGTACATTCACATGAGTATGCTAATTGAAGGGCGAAACAACCAGGAACGACATCAATCATATCTGGGGCTGCTGAAAGAGGAGCTAGACACGCTGTGGAAAACGCCACCAATACGTGGGACGCCAGAGAGAAAGAATATTTCCCTATGAGAGTCGTGACCGCTTACGGTGCACGACTATCTCGATTCACGGATATCTCGTGGGGCAGGTGGTCCACGGATTTTCTGGATGCGTCAGGTGCATTGATGACACAATGTATCGCCAGCTAGATAGAGATCCCAGCTCTTCGAAAACCGTGTTCATGGGACATCGAAGGTGGCTCCACGACGATGACTCATGGAGAAAACGCAAGGATCTGTTCGATGGTGAAACTGAACCCCGAAGACGCCCACGTACGAGGAGCGGCGAGGAAATAGACGAGCTGTTGAAAAATTGGAAAGAGTGCCCAGAGCCGGGAAAGAAGCGAAAGGCGCCAGAGCCGCTGCTGAAGGTATGGAAAACGAGGTCTGTTTTCTGGGACTTGCCGTACTGGAAGATCCACCGTGTGCCTCACAGCCTTGATATCATGCATATCACGAAGAACGTGTGCGAGAGTCTGCTTGGTACCCTGCTCAACATGCCAGAGAGGACCAAAGATGGGCCGAAAGCAAGGGCAGACTTGAAATCAATGGGCATCAGGGAGGAGCTTCACGCTAATGTTGATGATGATGAGGCGAAGCAGGACACGGAAAGTCGTCGCAAAGGTAAAAAGGCCAAGAAGACCGGAAATGACTACCCTCCCGCGTGCTTCACTCTTAGTCAGGAGGAGAACGAGCAGTTTTTCACTTGCCTCGTAGGAGTAAAACTTCCTTACGGTTACGCGGGGAAGATAAGTAGATACCTAGACTCAGCGAAGCAGAAGTTCAGCGGGATGAAGTCTCACGACGGTATCACGCGTCTTGATGACGCAGATACTTCCAGTTGCAATCCGTGGGATCATGGACGCGCACGTCCGTGAAATGCTATTTGGCCTATGCAACTTTTTTGACGTCATCTCTCGGAAGTCGGTTGGCGTGAGGCAACTCAGAAGGCTACAGGAAGAGATCATGGTGATACTATACGAGCTTGAGATGTACTTAGCGCCCGCATTCTTCGGTGTTATGGTGCATCTGCTGGTCCATATCGTGGAGGATATCATCCAACTCGGGCCGACGTTCCTGCACAACATGATGCTGTTCAAAAGGATGAATGGTGTCATCAAAGGATATGTTCGCAACATGTCACGTCCAGAGGGAAGCATAGCCAGGGGCTTTCTGACCGAAGAGTGCATCTCCTCTTCGCACGAATTATCTAGGCATCGAGAACCCCGTTGGTCTGCCCGTCAACAGGCACCTCGACAGGCTCGCTGGATGGGGTCACCGCGATGGTCGCCGCGAAATGCATGTCGACTTCGAGGGTCGACTCGCTGACTTTGAAAGAGAAAACCTAGTCATGCTACAACACATAGACGTGGCCGATCCTTGGGTGGTAGAGCACAAAACCTTTATTGAGAAGACGTACAATGACCGAGGCCAACAGAGGACGGACAGAGATATAATCAAAGAGCACAACTCATGTTTCACGCGTTGGTTCAAGGAGAAGCTTCTGTCGTACCATTTACATGAGGATTCTTCCGCTGAAGAAAAACTCATATTCGCCTTGTCACAGGGCGCCGAGCACAATCTGATGACCTATGAGGCATACGATATCAATGGCTACACATTCTACACCGAGGGAAAGGACATAAAGAGCGATGGTTATCAGAACTCCGGGGTAACGATGGAATCCTACACCGGTAACCACAAGGACAGATACTACGGAAGGATTCCGGAGAGAAAGACCAGCTCGGAAAGTCAGGAGCGCGAGGTTCAACAACTCAAGGCACAAGTGGCGCGGATTCCGGAGATGGTCAAAGAGCAAGTGCAAGACCAACTGGGAGTGACGATCACCGCCATTATACCTACCTTGGTTTCTGGGTTGCAGGCGTGGATTGTGGGTGGCCAACAGGGGCCACCCCCGATTCCCAGCTTCATGGGCAGCAAATCGCGCAATGCGTCGGCAGCGCCATTGGTGTTTCCGGCGGAGGCGGCATTGGTGTCTCCCGCGGCGGCACCGGCATTGCAGCTTAATGCACCCGGGTGTGCGAAGAATACGCCGGCCAGCACCTCGGCAGCAAGCGGCCCCTCCGTCACTTGCACGCCCGCCGTTGGCGGTGCCTCGACATTAGCCGAGCTCGACGCCATCACGGTAACTAGTTAAGCCTCTCGGCCGATGACTTCATCTCCTTGCCTTTGACTGGGCATCCCTGACGCCCTACATGTTTTTGCAGGGCGCTGCCGACGTTCGATGCACTCTCCTGCACTTCGTGGACGGTGAGTTGATCGATTTCGCCAAGGCCAGAATCGTTCAACCGGGCAACCGCCTATTCCACGGTAATCCGATGCCACCCAACGTGTATAGGGTTCAACTGGTTCGGGTGCTGCGGGGCTGCGACGACTTGTTACCTCCGTTTCAACCCCCTGGGGCTGACGAAGATTATGTGATGACCCTCAGTGCATGCTTAAGTTGGCCCCTGCTTTGGCCGAAGAGCCAGATTCATTTGGGGGCGGGGGACACCACTCCACAGACAACACCGCCCGGTCGTGCGCCGTAAAGCCATGGCAAGACCGCCGCAACGCTACCGAACATGCCGGACATGCATATGGCACAGGATCCGGACATGCATATGGCACAGGATCCGGACATGCATATGGCACAGGATCCGGACGACGACGACGACGGTACATTTACCAACGTCAATAAGTACTTCAACGAACATGGGTACGGTGACGAATTCTTGGGGCCTCCTTCTCAAGAACCCAACCCTGCAAAAGACGATCCGATCTAGCTGGTACCACGGAGAAACCCAATTGCAACAAAGCGCCGTTCATGCTCGGGCTTCAGAGACGCCTCACCGCCGACTTCACCGAGCCTCAGAGAGCCGAGGTGCGAAATATTATCAGCCCCAACACACTCAAGAAGGCGGTCTCTGAGCAGAACTCGATTCCATTACAGCAGAAGAAGAAGGGACGGAAAAGAAATACTAACAAGGGTGCGAGCCAGTCGGCACCGAGTATGATCCGTGCTCAGGGCCACCTTCACCTAAGGATATCTCGAGGAGGGTGCATGTGGCGGGTAGGCCGATGCTACCGACTAACATGCTCAATGCTGCAACCGGTGCTATGCGGAGTCTGCATGACAGTGTTCTTTCTTTGGAGAAGCGGCGTCTCTCCGAGAATGATGTGGCATACCTGGTTTTCATGGCCAAGGTGCCAGAGGGCAAGGGCTTTGTGGATAGCACCATCGGGGGTATGATCGTCCTGCGGTTTGATGACATCTTCGCTATGTTTAACCTTCATCCGCTGCACTACACCTTCGTTCGGCTATTTTCGCTGAGTATGGAGATGCGGATCATTAGAGACAAGACCGGACATCGTGATAGTCGACCCCTTCTACATGCGTGCCAAGATCTTTGGCAGTGCTGGGACCGGCAAGTCGCGAGTTCATACCTCGAAGGCGTCATTCTGGCAAACCCAGATAAGGATAACTTCCTCGTGCCTTACTTTCCCGAGTAAGTCATCCCCTCACCGCCCCGTAACATATGATTTCTTAGATTTCGATCGTTCTTTTTTTTCTAACATTCCGTGTTTTGTGCAAAGGACACACATTGCACACTCATCCTCTTAAGCCCGAAATATTCCATGGCCACGTATTTCGACTCGGACCGTCGATCGAAGAAAGACTACACAAATATCAAGAAAGTTCTTCACGATGTTCTCCCTGCCACGCCAGATCTGGAGGCACCTTCAAGAAAGCCAATTCAGAGGGTACGGCAAGCATGTGTTCACCCACAATACGACGTTCCCCTGCGTAGCCGCCTGGCGGTCAGAAGGATGCCTACTACGCCCTCCATCACATGTGGGCGATCGTACATGACCATAATCACCTTCCGCTACCAAATAATCTCAAAGATTGGGCCGCACGCTTGTCGGCAATCCAGTACACGGACATCAGACAAGAATTCTTTCGCATCCAGTCGGAGTTTGCGGAAATCATCCATGAAGATGTCCTTCGTACCTTGGGGCAGTTCTAACTCAGATATCAACCGTCCAACAGTGAGATAGAAACAACGCTAGAAATGCAGGCTGACAACGCCCGCGATTTCATGACCATCACGACAGACGGCGGCTTCATCCACGCTCCGATCCCTGAGTCGAGTCGAAAGTAGTGATGCTATGTAGTTCTGAAATATCGATTAGCTCATGTTGTAATTGAACTTTAATGAACTTGTATGTCTCTTTGGTTTGGACAGTCGTTCAACTTATATGTAATTTATGCTATTTATCAGTAGGACCATGAATCGTGCTATTAATGTCTTGCTTTTCTCTTCTGATCCTTTTGTTGCATACTTATATATTGCTTATGTATTGTCTGTGAATTGCTACTAACGTTTTGTTTGGCTAGTGCATAGAGATGCCGTCGTATGTCGTGTACAAGGGTAAGGTTCCCGGAGTCTCTGGCCTTTGGGAGGAGTGTCGGAGACAGGTTCAGCGTTCAGCGGTAATAAGATTAAAGGGTACACCACTAGGGCGGAGGCGGAAGCTAGATACGCGCGCTATCTAGCGGGAGAGAGGAGGGAGCGGAGGAGGAACCGGATGAAGACCAGTTTCATCGCGATGATGTTAATCGTGATGACCGCAGCTCTCTTCTATGTGATGGTAGTTTAGATGATCGATATCGACTTGTAATGTGAAGACAAACTCGCTACTCGCGGTCTCGAGACTTGTAATGTTCTAACTTTGTTCGGTCTTTTGAATTCGGAGACTAATATGATGAATTGTATTCAGAGACTAATCTTCTATTGTATTCGATAAATCTGTTGTTTATATGTTGTGCTGTCTATATTCTGTGCAGCAATATATTTTGTAACCTGTGCAAATATCATAAAAGAAGAAAAAAGTAATTCCTAATATTCATACTAGTGGCGCACCACACTACACTTTAGTGGCGCACTGCAATAAACACACTAGTGGCGCATTATCTAGAAGTGCGCCATTAGTAACCCAGAGCACAAGGTAAATATGGCCCCCTGGGAAGCATAGTAATGGCGCACCGTTTGACATACTAATGGCGTGCTCCCTGGTGCGCCACTATTGTTTGGTATACTAATGGCGCACCAGGGGTGCGCCATTAGTATTAGTTACTAGTGGTGTGATGATAGTGGTGCACCTGTAGTGCGCCATTAATGGCCAAAATAGGTGCGCCACTAATTAGCCTTTTCCTAGTAGTGTCTCGATCTAGGAATTTGGGTGAGGAAGGAGAGAATCAGAGTAGGTGAGGGAGAGACTTGGAGGAAGGGAAAGGATTGCATTCATCACACATTGCCGATCTGATCGGTGTCTCGCACATAAGTAGCTGACCCCTCATGGGCTGCCCTTACACGGCCTCCGGCCCACACACGCACACACTGGCCAAGGGCCGAAACACACACCGTTGTAGTACAGTTATCTGAATAGTGAACTGCACTTGTACAGTCCGCTGCTGATGTTGTGTCAGCATCAGTAGGCGCGACATTGTCCTCCTCTTAAGATGGAGCTCCTTCCCAAATACAGGCTGATGGGTAGCGCTGGCGAAGAACGTCGTAGTCCTCCCAAGTGGTGGCTGGTGGCGGCATGTTGGCCCACTGAACACGCAGTTGCACGATAGGTGCATCTCCTTTCTTCATCATCCTCCGCTCCAGGATGGCCACGGGCTCAGTTTCTCCACCGGTGAGGTCGGGCACTCGAGGCAGCTCCGCGAAGACTGGAGCGTAGTCCGGGATGAAAGGCTTGAGCTGGGAGACATGGAATACCGAGTGGATGCGGCTGTCTGGAGGCAGCTACAGGCGATAAGCCAGTGATCCAATCCGCTCTGTCACCTCAAAAGGGCCGAAGAACTTGTAGGAGAGCTTGCGGCACGGGGCGGTTAGCGACGGATGATTGCGCATACGGCTGCAGCTTGAGGAGAACTTGTTCACCGATGTCGAAGGCGCGTTCAGCGCGGTGGCAGTCGGCTTGTTTCTTGAAGCGAGCTTGGGCGCGCATCATCTCTGTGTGCGCGGTCCAGTCCAGCTCTGGCGGTGTCGCCTGGTCTTGCAGGGTGGAGCTCAGCTATTGTCTGCCGCCCAGATTTGGTTCCTTGCTGTACAGCGCCTTGAACGGGGAGCACTTGAGCGAAGAGTGGTGGGCGGAGTTGTACCAGAAATCTGCCGCGGGAAGCCACTTGCGCCACTGTCGCGGCGTGTCATGCACCGCGCACCGCAGGTACATCTCGAGGCACTGGTTGATGTGCTCCGTCTGGCCATCCGTTTGCGGGTGGTACGCCATGGAGTAGACCAGTTTGGTTCTGGCGGCGGCGAGCAATTCGCGCCACATGGCGCTGGTGAAGATCTTGTCGTGGTCCAAGACGATGGAGTGAGTAACACCGTGCAGCTTGATGACATGTTCCCAGAACGCACGGGCAACTTGGGCAGTGGTGAAGGGATGATGGAGCGGAATGAAGTGCGCGTACTTGGTCAGGCGATCGACCACGACCATGATGGCGTCAGACCCCTCGGACTTGGGCAGCCCCTCGACGAAATCCATGGTCAGATCGTGCCATGGTTTGGTGGGGATTGGTAGAGGTTGGAGCTTGCCTGCGGGGTGTGTGCGCTCGTGCTTGGCATGTTGACAGATGGCGCACTGCTTGACAAAATCATCCACGGCGTGTTTTAGGCCCGACCAGGCGAACAGCTTCCGGACGCAATGATACGTGGCCGTGGCGCCCGAGTGGCCATCGACAACACTGTGGTGAAGAGCTGCGATGAGCTTGGTCTGCAGCGCGGAATTGGCCCCAATCCATAGACGCCCGCGCTGCTGGATCACGCCATTCTGAAGTGTGTGTCCTTGGTCATCTGAGGTGGTGACCGCCAGCTTGGCCAGCAGTTCTTGCGAGTTTGGGTCAGTCTTGTAGGAGTTGGTGACCTCTTGCAACCATTGTGGCTGGCAGATCGAAAGCGCGTCGAGCGCCAGCAGGTGTCCAACCCTGGAGAGTGCATCTGCGGCGCCATTGTCGACGCCCTTCTTGTACCGGAAGGTGAATTGCAGGCCCACCATCTTGGAAATGGCCTTGCACTGCAGCTCAGTCACTAGTTGCTGATCGCCGAGCGCGCAGAGGCTCTTGTGGTCGGTGACGATCTCGAATGGGGCGCGCTGCAGATAGGGCCTCCACTTGTCAATGGCCATCATGACGGCCGGGAATTCCTTCTTGTATGTCGACAACTTCTGGTTCCACACCCTAGGGCCTTGCTGAGGTAGGCGACGGGGTGGCCGTCCTGGGTGAGCACCGCGCCCACGCCCGTGTCGCATGCGTCGGTCTCGATGGCGAAGGGGCGTGTGAAATCCGGAAGCGCCAGCACTGGTGTGCTCACCATGGCTTGTTTGAGCATGTCGAATGCCCGCTGGGCCTTGTCGCTCCACTCGAATCCTTTCTTGGTCAGGAGCTGGGTGAGAGGCTTCGCGATGATGCCGTAGTGTGCGACGAACTTGCGGTAGTAGCCGGTGAGGCCGAGGAAACCCCGCAGTTCGGTTGGTGTGGAGGGCACGGGCCAGGCTTGCATGGCGCTCGTCTTGCTTGTGTCAGTGGCGACCCCGTCCCTGGAAATGACGTGTCCCAGGTACTCGATGCTCTTCTGGGCGAACGAACACTTTGACGCCTTGGCGAACAGTTGGTGCTCGCAGAGCAACTCGAGCGTGAGGTGCAGATGTTGTTCATGTTCCTGCAAGTCAATACTGAAGACCAATATGTCATCAAGGAAAATGATGATGAACTTACGGACATAGCCACCAAATATGTTGTTCATCAGGCATTGGAAGGTGGCCGTGCGTTGCAGAAGCCAAACGACATCACCCTGAAGTGGTAGTGCCCATGGTGGGTTTTGAAAGCAGTTTTTGCTTCATCCTCCTCGCGCATACGAATCTGGTGATACCCCGCGCGTAGATCAATCTTTGAAAAGTATTGCGCTCCTGCGAGCTTGTCCAGAAATTCGTCCACAATTGGTAGTGGAAATTTTTTCTTCACAGTGGTAAAATTCACGCGGCGAAAGTCGACATAGAAGCGCCAGCTCCTGTCCTTTTTTCTTCACAAGCAGGACCGGGGCAGCATACAGACTCATGTTGTGAGCAATGACACCCGACTGCAACATCTCGTTGAAGGAAATATGCCCTAGAGGCAATAATAAAGTTGTTATTTATATTTCCTTATATCATGATAAATGTTTATTATTCATGCTAGAATTGTATTAACCGGAAACTTAGTACATGTGTGAATACACAGATAAGCCTCAACTTGACTAGCTCGTTAATCAAAGATGGTTAAGTTTCATGACCATAGACATGTCTTGTCATTTGATGAACGGGATCACATCATTAGGAGAATGATGTGATGGACAAGACCCATCCGTTAGCTTAGCATGTTGATCGTTCAGTTTTATTGCTATTGCTTTCATCATGACTTATACATGTTCCTCTGACTATGAGATTATGCAACTCCCGAATATCAGAGGAACACCTTGCGTGCTATCAAACGTCACAACGTAACTGGGTGATTATAAAGATGCTCTAAAGGTGTCTCCAATGGTGTTTGTTGAGTTGGCATAGATCGAGATTAGGATTTGTCACTCCGTGTATCGGAGAGGTATCTCTGGGCCCTCTCGGTAATGCTCATCACTATAAGCCTTGCAAGCAATGTGACTAAGGAGTTAGTTGCGGGATGATGCATTACGGAACGAGTAAAGAGACTTGCCGGCAACGAGATTGAACTAGGTATGAGGATACCGACGATCGAATCCCGGGCAAGTAACATACCGATGACAAAGGGAACAACGTATGTTGTTATGCGGTTTGACCGATAAAGATCTTCATAGAATATGTAGGAACCAATATGAGCATCCAGTTTCCGCTATTGGTTATTGACCAGAGATGTGTCTCGGTCATGTCTACATAGTTATCGAACCCGTAGTTTGTTCGGAGTCCCGTATGAGATCACGGACATGACGAGGAGTCTTGAAATGGTCGAGAGGTAAAGGTCGATATATTGGAAGGTTATATTCGGACACCGGAATGGTTCCGATGTGTTTCGGGTATTTTCTGGAGTACCAGGAGGTTACGGGGACCCCCCGGGAGAGTAATGGGCCTTAATGGGCTTTAGGGGAAAGGAGAGAAGGGCCTCAAGGGGTGGCCGCGCGGCCCCCATGAGCTGGTCCGAATTGGACTAGGAGGGGGCGGCGCCCCCTCCTTCCTTCTCCCCTCTTCCTCCTTCCCTCCTTCTCCTAGTTGGAATATTAAAGGGGGGGGGGGGACGAATCCTACTTGGATCGGGAGTCCAAGTAGGACTCTCCCCCTTGGCGCACCCCCTCTAGGGCCAGCCTCCTCTCCCCCCTCCTTTATATACGTGCGAGGGGGGCACCCCAAAGGCACACCAAGTCTTCTCTTAGCCGTGTGCGGTGCCCTCCTCCACAGTTTACCACCCCGGTCATATATTCGTAGTGCTTAGGCGAAGCCCTGCGCCGGTAGCTTCATCATCACCGTCACCACGCCGTCGTGCTGACGGAACTCTCCCTCGTCCTCAACTGGATCAAGAGCTCGAGGATCGTCATCGTGCTGAATGTGTGCTGAACACGGAGGTGCCGTACATTCGGTGCTTGGATCGGTTCGATCGCGAAGACGTTCGACTACATCAACCGTGTTACTAAACGCTTCCTCTTTTGCTCTACGAGGGTATGTGGACACACTCTCCCCGCTTGTTGCTATGCTTCTCCTATATAGATCTTGCGTGATCGTAGATTTTTTTTTTGAAATACTACGTTCCCCAACAGTGGCATCCGAGCGAGGTCTATGCGTAGATGTTATATACACGAGTAGAACACAATGAGTTGTGGGCGATAATAGTCATACTGCTTACCACCAACGTCTTACTTTGATTCGGCGGTATTGTTGGATGAAGCGTCCCGGACCGACATTACATGACCGTGTTCATAAGACTGGTTCTACCGATGTGCTTCGCACACAGGTGACTAGCGGGTGTCAGTTTCTCCAACTTTAGTTGAATCGAGTTTGACTACGACCGGTCCTTGTTGAAGGTTAAAACAGCACACTTGATGAAAAATCATTGTGGTTTTAATGCATAGGTAAGAACAGTTCTTGCTAGAAGCCCGTAGCAGCCACGTAGAACTTGTAATAACAAAGTAGAGGACGTCTAACTTGTTTTTGCAGGGCATGTTGTGATGTGATATGGTCAAGACGTGATGAGATATAAATTGTTGTATGAGATGATCATGTTTTGTAAAAGTTATCGGCAACTGGCAGGAGCCTTATGGTTGTCGCTTTATTGTATGAAATGCAATCGCCATGTAATTGCTTTACTTTATCACTAAGCGGTAGTGATAGTCGTAGAAGCAATAGTTGGCGAGATGACAACGATGCTACGATGGAGATCAAGGTGTCAAGCCGGTGATGATGGAGATCATGACGGTGCTTTGGAGATGGAGATCAAAGGCACAAGATGATGATGGCCATATCATGTCACATATTTTTATTGCATGTGATGTTTATCCTTTATGCATCTTATTTTGCTTAGTACGGCGGTAGCACTATAAGATAATCCCTCACTAAAATTCAAGGTATAAGTGTTCTCCCTGAGTATGCACCGTTGCGGCCGGTTAAATGCGTCTTGAGACACCACGTGATGATCGGGTGTGATAAGCTCTATGTTCACATACAACGGGTGCAAGCCAGTTTTGCATGTGTAGAATACTCAGGTTAAACTTGACGAGCCTAGCATATGCAGATATGGCCTCGGAACACTGAGACCGAAAGGTCTAACGTGAATCATATAGTAGATATGATCAACATAGAGATGTTCACCATTCAAAACTACTCCATCTCACGTGATGATCGGACATGGTTTATTTGATATGGATCACGTGATCATTTAGATGACTAGAGGGTTGTCTATCTAAGTTGGAGTTCTTAAGTAATATGATTAATTGCACTTAATTTATCATGAACTTAGTCCTGATAGTATTTGCATATCTATGTTGTAGATAAATAGCTTGCGATGTAGCTCCCCGTTTATTTTTGATATGTTCCTAGAGAAAAATAAGTTGAAAGATGATAGTAGCAATGATGCGGAATGGGTCCGTGATATGAGGATTATCCTCATTGCTTCAGAGAAGAATTATGTCCTTGATGCACCACTAGGTGACAGACCTATTGCAGAAGCAGATGCAGACGTTATTAACGTTTGACAAAGCTCGGTATGGTGACTACTTGATAGTTTAGTGCACCATGCTTTACGGCTTAGAACCGGGACTTCAAAAATGTTTTGAACGCCACGGAGCATATGATATGTTCCAAGAGATGAAATGGTATTTCAGTCTCATGCTCATGTCGAGAGGTATGAGACCTCTGACAAGTACTTTGCCTACAAGATGGAGGAGAATAGCTCAACCAGTGAGCATGTGCTCAGAATGTCTGAGTACTACAATCACTCGAATCAAGTGGGAGTTAATCTTGTAGATAAGATAATGATTGACAGAGTTCTCTAGTCACTATCACCAAGTTACTAGAACTTCGTGATGAACTATAATATGCAAGAGATGACGAAAACGATTCCTGAGCTCTTCGCGATGTTGAAATCGGCGAAGGTAGAAATCAGGAAATAGCATCAAGTGTTGATGGTTAACAAGACCACTAGTTTCAAGATAAAGGGCAAGGGAAAGAAATGGAAACTTCAAAAGGAATGACCAGAAAGTTGCCACTCCCATGAAGAACCCCAAAGCTAGACCCAAGCTAGAAACTGAGTGCTTCTACTGCAAAGGAAATGGTTAGTGGAAGTGGAACTGCCCTAGATACTTGCCGGATAAGAAGGATGGCAAAGTGAACAAAGGTATATTTGATATACATGTTATTGATGTGTACTTTACTAGTGTTTATAGCAACCCCTCGGTATTTGATTCAGTTGCTAAGAGTAGTAACTCGAAACGGGAGTTGCAAAATAAACAGAGACTAGTTAAGGGCGAGGTGATGATGTGTGTTGCAAGTGATTCCAAGGTTGATAAGATCACCATTGCACACTCCCTTTACCTTCGGTATTAGTGTTGAACCTAAAATAAATGTTATTTGGTGTTTGCATTGAGCATGAATATGATTGGATCATGTTTATTGCAATACGGTTATTCATTTAAGTCAAAGAATAATTGTTGTTCTATTTACACGAATAAAACCTTATATGCTCATACACTCAATATAAATGGTTTATTGAATCTCGATCGTAGTGATACACATATTCATAATATTGAAGCCAAAAGATACAAAGTTAATAATGATAGTGCAACTTATTTGTGGCACTGCCGTTTAGGTCATATTGGTGTAAAGCGCATGAAGAAACTCCATGCTGATGGGCTTTTGGAATCACTTGATGCTTGCGAACCATGCCTCATGGGCAAGATGACTAAGACTCTGTTCTCCGGAACAATTGAGCGAGCAACTGAATTAATGGAAATAATACATACTGATGTATGCGGTCCGATGAGTGTTAAGGCTCACAACGGGTATCGTTATTTTCTGACCTTAACAGATGATTTGAGCAGATATGGGTATATCTACTTGATGAAACATAAGTCTGAAACATTTGAAAAGTTCAAAGAATTTCAGAGTAAAGTGGAAAATCATCGTAACAAGAAAATAAAGTTTCTACAATCTGATCGCGGAGACGAATATTTGAGTTACGGGTTTGGTCTTCATTTGAAACAATGTGGAATAGTTTTGCAACTCACGCCACCTGGAACACCAGAGCGTAATGGTGTGTTCGAAAATCATAACCATACTTTATTAGATAAGGTGTGATCTATGATGTCTCTTACCGATTTACCACTATCGTTTTGGGGTTATGCATTAGAGACAGTTGCATCCACGTTAAATAGGTCACCATCTAAATCAGTTGAGACGACACCATATGAACTGTGGTTTGGTAAGAAACCTAAGCTGTCGTTTCTTAAAGTTTGGGGTGGCGATGCTTATGTGAAAAAGTTGCAACCTGGTAAGAAACCTAAACCAAATCGGAGAATGCGTGTTCATAGAATACCCAAAGGAAACTGTTGGTTACACCTTATATCACAGATGTGAAGGCAAGATATCAGTTGCTTAGAATGGATCCTTTCTAGAGAAGGAGTGTTCTCTCGAAAGAAGTGAGTGGGAGGAAAGTAGAACTTGATGAGGTAATTGTACCTTCTCCTGAATTGGAAAGTGGTTCATCACATAAATCAGTTCCAGTGATGCCTACACCAATTAGTGAGGAAGCTAATGATAATGATGATGAAACTTCAGATCAAGTTACTACCGAACCTCGTAGGTCAACCAGAGCACGTTCTGCACCAGAGTGGTACGGTAATCCTATTCTGGAAATCAAGTTGCTAGACCATGACGAACCTACGAACTATGAGGCAGCGATGATAAGCCCAGATTCCGCTGAAAGATCGTGGATGTCGCCTAGAGATGGGGGGGGTGAATAGGCGCTTTAAAATAATTACGGTTTAGGCTTGAACAAATGCGGAAAAAACCTAGCGGTTAATTTGTCAAGCACAAAACCTAAAACAACTAGGCTCACCTATGCACACCAACAACTTATGCTAAGCAAGATAATCAACTATGTGATAGCAAGATATATGACAAAGAACAATATGGCTATCACAAAGTAAAGTGCATAAGTAAAGAGCTCGGGTAAGAGATAACCGAGGCACGCGGAGACGATGTATTCAAGTTCACACCCTTGCGGATGCTAATCTCTGTTTGGAGCGGTGTGGAGGCACAATGCTCCCCAAGAAGCCACTAGGGCCACCGTAATCTCCTCACGCCCTCGCACAATGCAAGATGCCGTGATTCCACTAAGGGACCCTTGAGGGCGGTCACCGAACCTGCATAAATGGCAACCCTTGGGGCGGTCACCGAACCCGTACACTTTGGCAACCCTTGGGGCGGTCACGGTACCCGTCAAATTGCTCGGGCAATCTCCACAACCTAATTGGAGACCCCGACGCTTGCCCGAGCTTTACACCACAATGATTGAGCTTCGAACACCACCAACCGTCTAGGGCGCCAAGGCACCCAAGAGGAACAAGCTCTAGGGTGCCCAAACACCCAAGAGTAATAAGCTTCTCAAAATTCACTTCCACGTATCACCGTGGAGAACTCAAACCGATGCACCAAATGCAATGGCAAGGGAACACGGAGTGCCCAAGTCCTTCTCTCCCAAATCCCACCAAAGCAACAAATGCTTGGGAGGAAAATGAGAGGAAGAACGAAAGAAGAACACAAAGAACTCCAAGATCTAGATCCAAGGGGTTCCCCTCACTTAGAGGAGAAAGTGATTGGTGGAAATGTGGATCTAGATCTCCTCTCTCTTTCCCTCAAAAACTAGCAAGAATCCATGGAGGGATTGAGAGTTAGCAAGCTCAAGAAGGTCAACAATGGGGGAAGAACACGAGCTCAAAGGATAAGGTTCAATGGGGAAGAAGACCCCTTTTATAGGTGGGGAAAATCCAACCGTTATGCTCACAACCCACAGAGCGGTACTACCGCTGTCCTCACGCGTACTACCGCTTAGGGATCGCGGTACTACCGCTATGCGGTACAAAAAAATACTTCCGTACCTACCTCCGCAGGACTTGGGATGAGTTTTTGGTCCGAGCGGTACTACCGCTATAGGAGCATGATAGTACCGCTCTGAAAGCGGTAGTAAAAATTACATCTGCTCCAATTCGCGGTAGTACCACCGCAGCCTTTTCGTAACACCAAAACTACCATAACTTCTGCATTCGGACTCGAATTCGACGAAACCAAGTTTGTTGGAAAGCTAGAGACAAGGGCTAACACAATCTTGAGAGAAATACCAATAATAAGCAAATGAGAAAAGGCCCAAAATAAAATGGTGAGAACCCTTCCTCGGAAAAGACCCAGAAACCTCCAACACCGAAAACATCATAGAAGACGCATGCAAACTCCGTTTTCGATGAACTCAAGCTTGTCAAAAAGATGACCATAAGCTCTAAGACTCACAAAGAGAACCAAAGAAGAACCAAGAAACATGATGCAAGGATGCAATGGTTTGAGCTCTCGACGAACTATACGATCAAGCTACTCACTTGAGAGCCCCCCTTGATAGTACAGCTATCGATCCTATAACCCGGTCTCCCAACTACCACCATGAGACCGGTAAAATAGAAAACCTATCAAGGGCAAACCTTTGCCTTGCACATGATCCACTTGAGCTAGATGATGACGATCTTGTCCTCCTCAAGATGGACCACCTTTCTTGATTACGTTGGGTCGATGGAGACTAGATGATTGCTCCCCATACTCCACTATGGGTGAGCCACTCTTGACACATCTTCACAAGTCCATTGACACCACAATGGATGGCAAGCTTCAAGCACTTGATCTCTTCGTGATGCTCCACTTGAACTTGCACACGGCAATCTTGATGATGATCACCACTTGATGTCATCCTTTCCATGGGTTGTATGATATCTTCCTCTTGGCGCAAGCCCATGGACACGCACCTAACCCCACATAGACTCTCACATAGACCATGGGTTAGTACACAAAGTGCAATGGATAATGCTTACCATACCATGGGATCACTTGATCCCTCTCGGTACATCTTCTACGCTTTGTGAGTTGATCAACTTGATTCACTCTTGACTTAGTCTTGATCAACCTTGAATCTTTCCAACTCTCTTCATTTGGATGATGTCTTGAAGGTAAACATGAATGATCACACAATCTTCTTATTCAAGACATGCTTGCAATAAGCTCAACACTCACATGACCAATCTTTGGATAATTCCTTAATAGCACCCTGGTCAACACATAAACTCCTTGAAACCAACACATGGACTTCAAGAAATGCCTATGGATAAATCCTTCAAATTGTAACACCCCGGAAGTAACTTTCCATATTTGTAACTCCAACTCTTGCCATTTTCGGCATTGTGATATGATATTCCCTCCGTGGTTGGGTTTTATTCATTTTGCATTTTGTCCATGTCATGCATTTTTTATCATGTCATCATGTGCATCGCATTTGCATACGTGTTCGTCTCATGATTCCGAGCATTTTTCCCGTTGTCCGTTTTGCAATCCGGCACTCCTATCTCTCCCGGCGGTCCCTTTTACGTTTTTCCGTGTGCGGGTATTAAACCTCCTCGAAATGGACCGAGGTTTGTCTAGTGGCCTTGGTATACCACCCGTAGACCACCGGTCAAGTTTCGGGTCATTTGGAGCTCGTTTGGTACTCCAACGGTTAACCGCACTCTAAAGGCCTCTTTTAAGTTGCAGCCCAACACCCCTCCAAAACAGCCCAATAACCCATCTAAGTCACTCCCATGCTCTCCGTCGTTCGATCACGATCGTGTGGGCGAAAACTACACCTCATTTGGACTCTCCTAGCTCCCTCTATGCCTATTTAAACACCTTCCCCGAAAATCCCGGATCATCCCCCCGAAACCCTAGAAAAATCTCCTCTCCGCGCCGGACGTGTCCCGTCAGCTGCCGAACCAGCTCCAGCGCCACGCCCTTGGAGCCACACCCACAGTCGGCCGCCCGGGCCCGATCCAGGCCGCTCCGCCGCCTCCGCCCGTCCGATTCGCCGCCCATGAGCCGGGCAGCGCCCGCTCGCCGCGCTCCGCCCTGCCGGCTCGGCTCGCCGCCCGCCGCCGTCCGCCGCGTAGCGCTCGCCTCCCTCGCCGCCACCCTGCCGCCTCGTCTTCCGGCGCCACGGAATCTCGCCCGGGCGCGCCGCCGCTCCTCCGCGCCCGGCCGGCCGGCCCGACCCGGCCGCCTCCTCCGGTGCCCTGCCTCGCCGTGCGCCGCCACCCTCGTCGGATCCGGGCCCGATCCGGCCTCGGTTTCCGCGCGCGCGCCCGTTGACCTCTTTCCCCTCCTAATTTTCTCCAAGTCTTTTGCATCTATTGTTAATTTGTGGCATTTTCAACGTGTTGTAACTTTGTCATCGTAGACCCATTTTGCGCGTATAATATGTCAAAATGTTCGCCGCGAAGAGTAGCCCATTTCATCTCATTGCATCATTTTCATTTGAGCTCATCTTGATGCCCGAAATGCTGTTGGAAGAGTGCTATGTGATGTTAGTTTCTGATTTTTATCAGAACTTGCACTTTTGTTATTTTTGCCATGATTAATGTGTGCATCCTATGAATTTGAGTCCTACATGTCTTTTGTAATATGTCATGCCATCTTTCCAGGGGTGTATGCCATGCATTTTTGTGATCTATGTGGTGACTAGCACAAGCATGCAAAGTAGGTGTCCTGATGTTGCTGATTTCAGCCCTGTTTTAGCTGATTTTGATGCCATGTTTACTTGATGATACCGATGCATATTTTGAGATACTTCAGTAAGGGTGTTTTGTAAAGCATGTCTTGATCTATCCATCCATGCCCTTGTTTGCAATTATGGAGTTCCATAGCTTGAGTCAATCGAGCTCTACTTTTGCTATCAAATGTTTCCTGGCAGATTGTATACGTGTTATTCAATTTTGCCTAGCTTGTTGTGGTTGACCCATGTAGGCTATGTTATTGTTCTTGACATGTATGTCTTCTATGTCAGGTCTTCTTGATGTATGTATGCTTAGCTTATCATATAAGGCTCTGTAGTGAGTGCATTGAGCTTGTAAACATGCCTACTTGTTAACAGTTTTTGACATGTCATGTTGCTGAATCTGTTAACGAAACTTTCAATATTGACATGGGTGTTACTATATTTTCTATTCCCTTTTGGCTTATGGTCAGTAAGGGACTTTTGTTCTATGCTTTGAGTAGATTCATGCCATTCCATGTTTTGCTATTTTAAGGTCCTGTAGCATGTAGTTTTCGTGCTCTGAACATTACAACCTGATGCTGTCATTGCCATGTCCAGCCTGATATTTTGTGCACTTTTGCCATGCTTGTTTGAACCTGTTATGATGTGAACTAGCCGTAGCTCAGTGCTCATCTTTTGTCGAGCATCTTGTGTAGATCACTGCTATGTACTTTGTTGATACGTTTGGGTGCAGTAGCTTAATTATTTGTTGCTTGCTAAGTGGCATCATGCTGTTAATGGCAGATTTGCGTCATTCTTGTTTTGCTTGCCATTTGCAAACCGTGCATCCGTTTCCGGTGATCTTTATATCGATTTCAACCGAAATCATCTCATCTTTCCAGTGGCATGCTTGGTTTGCCAAGTTGATGCCTGGTTCATCATTTACCTTCCGGAGCGCACATACGCATTGCATATCACATCCCGCATATCATGTCATGCTTTGCATCATGTTGATTGTGCATTGCACCGTGATTCATTGTGGTTCCTTTGTTTGTGTTGTTGCTTTGGGTAGAGCCGGGAGACGAGTACGCGAACGAGGAACCTGTTGAGAACGTTTTCGAGGATCAAGCTTTCGACAACTCTGAGAACATTGCGTGCAAGATGACCATACCCTCGAAATCACTTCTATCTTTGCTATGCTAGTTGCTCGCTCTTTTGCTATGCCTATGCTGCGATGCCTACCACTTGCTATATCATGCCACCCATATTGCCATGTCAGCCCCTAACCATCCTTTCCTAGCAAACCGTTGATTGGCTATGTTACCGCTTTGCTCAGCCCTCTTATAGCGTTGCTAGTTGCAGGTGAAGCTGAAGTTTGTTCCTTGTTGGAACATGGAGATTTTGTTCCTTATTTGGAACATGGTTACTTGTTGGGGATATCACAATATATATATCTGCTATATATTAATGCATCTATATACTTGGTAAAGGGTGGAAGGCTCGGCCTTATGCCTGGTGTTTTGTTCCACTCTTGCCACCCTAGCTTCCGTCATACCGGTGTTATGTTCCTTGATTTCGCGTTCCTTACACGGTTGGGTGATTTATGGGACCCCTTGACAGTTCGCTTTGAATAAGACTCGTCCAAAGCAAGGCCCAACATTGGTTTTACCATTTGCCACCTAAGCCTTTTCCCGGGTTTTCGCGAGCCCGAGGGTCATCTTATTTTTAAACCCCGGCCAATGCTCCTCTCGAGTGTTGGTCCAAACTAGAGCCACTTGCGGTGCCACCACGAGGCAACTTGGGGCATCTTCGGTTGCCGTCGTAGTGTTCATCCGGATGTGCCACGAGAACGAGATATGTGCAGCTCCTATCGGGATTTGTCGGCACAATCGGGCGGCTTCTTTGGTCTTGTTTTATTCTTTGTCGAAATGTCTTGTAGTCCGGGATTCCGAGATTGATCGGGTCTTCCCGGTAGAAGGAATATCCTTCGTTGACCGTGAGAGCTTATAATGGGCTAAGTTGGGACACCTGCAGGTAATATCTTTCAAAGCCGTGCCCGCGGTTATGAGGCGAGATGGGAATTTGTTAATGTCCGGTTGTAGAAAACCCAAAGTTGACCTCAATTAAAATACACATCAACCGCGTGTGTAACCGTGATGGTCTCTTCTCGGAGTCCGGAAGTGAACACGATGTTGGAGTTATGTCGGCGTAAGTAGTTCAGGATCACTTCTTGATCACTACTAGTTTCACGTCCGCCGCTTTGCTTCTCTTCTCGCTCTCTTTTGCGATGTAGCCACCATATATGCTAGTAAACTTGCGGCAGCTCCACTTTACTACTCAGTCCTTCCTATAAGCTTAAATAGTCTTGATCTCGCGGGTGTGAGATTGCTGAGTCCCGTGACTCACGAGATACTTCCAAAACAGTTGCAGGTTCCGGCGATGCGGTGCAGTGTGATTCCACCGAGCTCAAGTGGGAGTTCGACGAGGAACGTGGTCGTTACTATGTGTCTTTTCACGATGATCAGTAGTGGTGCCCGGTTGGGACGATTCGGGATCTGTGTAGCATTTGGGGTATCTTCTTTTATTTTGGTTCCGTAGTCGGACCTTGAGTGTACTCTGAATGATGGATGTTTAATTTTGTACTGTGTGAAGTGGCGACTGTAAGCCAACTATGTATCTCTTTCCCTTAATTATTACATGGGTTGTGTGAAGATTACCTCACTTGCGACATTGCTTTCAATGCGGTTATGCCTCTAAGTCGTGCCTCGACACGTGGGAGATATAGCCGCATCGGGGGCATTACACAAATATAACTCAATGCAACCATTAGTCCATAGAGAATGTCATCAATTACCAAAACCACACATGGGGGCACCGCATGTCCTTTCAATCTCCCCCATTTTGGTAATCGATGACAATCACTTTCAAGAGAGTTTATATAAGGAATTATGCATCACCATGCAATGCAACAACCAATAATGCATGCGTATGAGATGCAAATGCTTAGGAACAAAACCAAAGCAAGGAGAAAACTCTTAAGACTTCTCCACAAAACTCTCTGAAACTTCTCCCCCATTGGCATAGATTGCCAAAATGGGCAAAAAGCTAAGAAGACCAATATAAAAGGTGTTCCTCCAAAAGTTCAACAAGAGAGTGGAATGCCATACACATATCCAAAGGTAATACTTGGAGGAAGACCAACTATATTGAGGCACCAAGATTGCAAAAGAATGATATGCCACAAAGACATAATAAAGAGAGAAACAAGCAATCAGGCAATCAAAAGATACCAATTGAAGCAAGCTATCAAAAGATATCAACTGAACCAACTAGACCAAAGATCCTATGAGCCACATGAAAAAGATATTATGATATGAGCAGAGGATTGTTCTAAAGAAACTAGAGAAGCTCCCCATGATTTGTGCACATCAAGAATTTTTGTATTTGGATACAAAGTGCACAAAATAGGATCATAGCTCCCCAAAGTCAACAGAAACTAACAACAAGTGCAAGAGAGCATATAGGAAACTAAGCCTAGCGCTTGCAACAAGCACATGGTTGAGAAACAAGTAAAAGAGGCAACTTGAGAATGGGCTCAACCAAAAAGATGGGTGTGAGTCAAGGAAATGCACTTGAGAAGACTAATGTACGGATGAGCATAAAGCATCAATAAAGTCTTGAAAGAATGAGGCACACGGTGCAAGGCCTATCATTCCCACACACAACTAGCAAATGGGTTCACAAGCTTACTAATAAGCATATAAAGAACCTATGCTTGTGATAACCTGTGGTGAAGATAGAAGATGAAAGCCTCATCAAGACGAGGGATACCAATTAAGATGGCAAGCCTCGTAAAGATAAGCAAGAGGAAAATAATCTTCACCACACAAGAGTGCATCAAGATGCAACGAGATAAGACCCACACTCAAGACAAAAGCTTTCACGGAGCTACCAAAGAAAAAACATAAGAAAGACAAGGTGGACGTGAAAGAAAGGATATCATCTAGAGATGTAATTTCTCTCAGTTGTATAAGGTTCTAGGTAGACGAAATCATGATGATATATGTCTATAAAGAAGGATGTACACCCGACATAGTTACAACACGAAGGAATAAGATATCCAAAAGGAAGTCATACATATACCAATAAGATATTTGCTTGGAAGCATAGCACATGGCTAGATTTGGTCTTATTGTATATAAATGAACTCCTACCACACAACTATCAAAGGCATCACAACTAGCAACATGAGATCATTGTTGGGATGCTTTGAGGAAGGAAACAAGTATCACAAGAAAGAATGAATTACATGCCATGATACAACCTACACAAGGTTGATGCAAGAAATGTGTGCATGAAGTAGATGATGATACTTGTTACCGAGATACCATTGGAAGGATCTAGTAGATACCAATTGAAGGTAGATGGTGGTTCATTGATGATCCTAGCTTGACTCCGATAAGCACATGGTGGAAACACCTTCCTTGTGAGTGAGTCCAGCATCCAATGCACCTCCAAATGTTCCTAGGAGAACAAGACAAACTAAACGGTACCCAAACTCATTGGGACCAAGAGTTAGAAACACCAATATACATAAGACAAACTCCACACAAATAGGTGCATATAGATATGAAAATGAATTTCATGCACCTCGCATCCAATTTGAGACTTGGTGGAGTTTCCCCTATATATTGGGTCAAAGAAAGAAAGCATGCCAAATAAAATACATGAAATAAACATGGATGCTCAAAACTTTCAAGAACCGAAACCAAATGAAAACGAAATGCAAAGAAAAAGGATACCAAATAGATAAATTATCACTTGGAAGATATCATTAAAGATACATCAAGGAATGAGATATCCATTGATACACACGAAATGAAGGATGTCAAACTCCCAAAAGAGAAAATGGTTCCAAACAAACCAAGCCCTCTACAAAGTTTCATGATGGCACAAAGTACCAAAAAGAAACGACTTGCCTTCCACAAACACACACTTGATAAGGATCACAAGATAAGCGTTTTAGAGAAAATAGGATAGCTCCCCGACGAGTTGTGCATTACATAGGATTTGCATTTGAATACAAAATGCACAAGGTGGGATCACCACTTTCACTATATCTAGAAAACACTAGACAAGAACAAGAAATAAACAAGATCCACAAGTGGTAGGTAAGACAAAGGAGTTGACACAAACTTGGCAAGAGGAAAGGCAAATAAAAACAAAAGCCAATGTAAAGATGATCAATAAATTCTACCACACATAAGTGACTACCAATTGTCAAAAGACAAAAAGTATATGGAAATAATTCCGGTGGTAGATAACAAGGATATCCAACATCATCTTCACAACAAACACAAGCAAATTGCAACTTGTAGAGCTATCATGCCACCTAGGAACAAGATAATTTACAATATCAATTCTAGGTGACAATATCTCAAATGTACACATTTTCTAGGCTAGAAATACACACATAGCATATTACTCCCCATAATGTGATACCAAATAAAGATAGACAAGAGGCAATTAAAAGGATCCAACAAGAGATAATTAATGGAAAATTTAGAATTTGAATTTCTCATGAGAGATATACCACCTAGAGACTAGATAATCTTGAAATATCAATACTAGATGGTATTACTCATGTACACACATTTATAGGATTGTGAGGTGCACAAAGCACATCACTCCCCCATAATGGGATATTCCATTAATCTCTCTCAAGAGCCAACTAAGAAATAAACAAGATGCAAAAGGCTCAACACACAACACACATGTACATGATGTGCAAACCAACATGCACATACTTGATTTCTCAAGATAAGCAATTTGGAAGCACAACATATACAAGCACATGCAAGATACAAAACCACAACATGCTAAGGGACAAGTAACTTTATTGTAAGCAATTTAAGCATGAGTTACCGCAAGGAGGAACATTGGATATATGATAGAAAGATAATCCGAATGACTTGGCTTGACACAATATGAATGATGAGGACCCCTTAAATCTTCATAATGTAGCCAAGTCTCCAATGACCTCCAACAACACCTATTGATCAAGTTTGAGCTAGTTGGTCCCCACCCAAGTTGGGTCCTAAGAGGTTAGTCACAATAGGCTTGGCCACGCAAATGGTTCTTTTCTTGACACCACTTTGAGTACCAACAAACTTGGCAAACACATTGCCAACCTTATCCTTCCCAAGAGAATAGACATCATCAATAATAATTGGGTTGGATAAGTTACCACTAGTGCATGAAGAAGCGATGTGGCCTTTCTCACAACATAAGTAGCAACGTCTACTCTTCACTTTCTTCTCAATTGATTTCTCAACAAGAGAAGCATTAACTTGAGTCTTCTTGGGAAGTGGCCTCTCTTCAACTTGAGGTTGAGCATGAGATTGAACTTGTGCCCTCTTCCCTTGTTGCTTGACACTAATGGCCTTCTTCTTCAATTGGCAAGATCTAACATGATGCCCTTCTACTTTGCACTTGAAGCAAACAATCTTGGCCGATTTCTTGACTTGTTCTTGGCCCTTCTTTTTGTTCATCTTGGACTTCTTCTTCTTATTGGAGTTGAATCCAAGTCCACCTTTGTCATTGGGGGATTTTTGCACACTCAAGATATTGTTGAGTGTGGATTTCCCTTCATGACTCTTTTCCAAGTCTTTCTTCAAAGAAGTGACTTGGGCCTTGAGCTCTTTGATTTCCTCTACATGGTTAGTCGCAATACAAGTACTAGAGGAAGTATAAGCTTCATTGTTAGAGTAACAAGGCAAGGAAAGCAATTCATCACAAGATGTACCAACATTGTGAGTAGATGAATTACAAGGACTAGCACATATCAATATAGCATTTTGACTAGAAGTAGTGCTAGTATCCACATGAGGCTCACTAGATGTTACCTTAGCAAGCATGGCCTCATGAGCTATCTTTAGCACATTATGGGATACTAGAAGATCATCATGAGAGCTTGTGAGCCTTACATGATTTTCTTCCAACATCCCATAATTGCTAGATAACAACTCAAGTTGAGCCCTTAGCTCAACATTCTCCTTCAATATGGATGCTTCACAAGAGATAGAGTTAGTAGCACAAGCATCATCATTAGCAACAAGAGGAGAAGACAACTTGGCAAGCTCTTTTGAATATGAAGCTTTAAGTTGAGCATGAGACTCGATGAGTTTGATGAGCTCACTCTTAATGACCCTTGAGCCATTTTCGAGGTGCTCAAAGTCCTCAAGGAGTTTAGCATGCACAACTTCAAGCTCCTCATTTTTAGTTTCAAAATCATTGGCCACGTCAAGAGCTCTATCACGAGATTCCCTCACTCTAGATAATTCTAGAGCAAAAGTCTCCTCAAGAGATTCCTTGGTGGTTTGTTCAAGTTCAAGAGCTTGAGAGAGGTCCGCAATCTCATTAAGCGTAATCACGCTCATGACCTTCCATTTGATCAATGGTGACCTCATGCTCCTCAAGACGAGATTCCAACTCATTAATATATTTCTTGCCCTCAATAGCAATAGACATGATTTCCATGAAGTTGGAACGAGCAATTTTATTCTTAAGAAGAGCTTTAAAAATCATTTCCCCTTAATTTTTAAGGAGGCAACATCATCACTCTCTTCATCATAATCAACATCATCATCACTCTTGCCATCATCAATATCATCACAAGATATATTGGGATTCAAAGTGGGAGATACCTTTGAAGCCTTGGCCATAAGGCAAAATGCAGTAGATGATGATATAGGATCCCTTGAAGCACCATTCAAGACCACATCTTGTTCCATGGAGTGTTGGGTTTCATCTACATTGTTAGCACAACAACTCGAGGAAATACATGCATTTTATCATGGCAACAAGATATAGCAAGCATATCATCATGAGATTTAGTCAAGCAATTTCTACATGATATGCAAAGACTATCAACACAAGCAAGTGAAACATTTGGAGTGCTCGAAGTGCTAAGGCCCAAAGATGGAGCATTGCAATAATATAGTGATGAAGAAGCATCCACAAAAAGCACAATATCATCATTGCAATGACCGACACTACTCACCATATCATTACCTTGTGGCAAACCACATGTAGGTGAAGTAGAAAAGTTGAGAAGACTATACGGCCAGAGGTGGAGGGAGAACAATCATCCCTACAAATCTTGGACACGCCATATTTATCTTGAAGCTTTGTCCACAACTCATGAGCATCCCGGAACGGCATGAGTTGAAATATAACTACATTGCTCAAAACATCGAAAAGCACATTAGAAGCTTGAGCATTGAGATAAGAGTTTTCTCATCCTCTAAAGATAATCTTTGGGGATCCTTTGGAGGAGAAAAACCCATATCTACAATTCGCTCTAAATTTGGGTCCATCACCCTAAAGAGATTAAGCATGCAATTACCCAAACATCAAAATTTGTGCCATCGAAACTAAGAGTGTCAGAGAATCCTAATCCCCTAGTCGACATCTTTACTCTCTAGGCGGTTAAGCCTAACAAAGAGAGACGAGGCTCTGATACCAATGGAAAGATCGTGGATGCCGCCTAGAGGGGGGGTGAATAGGCGCTTTAAAATAATTACGGTTTAGGCTTGAACAAATGCGGAAAAAACCTAGCGGTTAATTTGTCAAGCACAAAACCTAAAACATCTAGGCTCACCTATGCACACCAACAACTTATGCTAAGCAAGATAATCAACTATGTGATAGCAAGATATATGACAAAGAACAATATGGCTATCACAAAGTAAAGTGCATAAGTAAAGGGCTCGGGTAAGAGATAACCGAGGCACGCGGAGACGACGATGTATCCCGAAGTTCACACCCTTGCGGATGCTAATCTCCGTTTGGAGCGGTGTGGAGGCACAATGCTCCCCAAGAAGCCACTAGGGCCACCGTAATCTCCTCACGCCCTCGCACGATGCAAGATGCCGTGATTCCACTAAGGGACCCTTGAGGGCGGTCACCGAACCCGTACAAATGGCAACCCTTGGGGGCGGTCACCGAACCCGTACACTTTGGCAACCCTTGGGGGCGGTCACCGGTACCCGTCAAATTGCTCGGGGCGATCTCCACAACCTAATTGGAGACCCCGACGCTTGCCCGGAGCTTTACACCACAATGATTGAGCTCCGAACACCACCAACCGTCTAGGCGCCAAGGCACCCAAGAGGAACAAGCTCTAGGGTGCCCAAACACCCAAGAGTAATAAGCTTCTCAAACTTCACTTCCACGTATCACCGTGGAGAACTCAAACCGATGCACCAAATGCAATGGCAAGGGAACACGGAGTGCCCAAGTCCTTCTCTCCCAAATCCCACCAAAGCAACTAATGCTTGGGAGGAAAATGAGAGGAAGAATGAAAGAAGAACACAAAGAACTCCAAGATCTAGATCCAAGGGGTTCCCCTCACTTAGAGGAGAAAGTTATTGGTGGAAATGTGGATCTAGATCTCCTCTCTCTTTTCCCTCAAAAACTAGCAATAATCCATGGAGGGATTGAGAGTTAGCAAGCTCGAAGAAGGTCAACAATGGGGGAAGAACACGAGCTCAAAGGATAAGGTTCAATGGGGAAGAAGACCCCCTTTTATAGGTGGGGGAAAATCCAATCGTTATGCTCACAACCCGCACATAGCGGTACTACCGCTCGTCCTCACGGTACTACCGCTAGGGATCGCGGTACTACTGCTTGCGGTACAAAAAAAATACTTCCGTACCTACCTCCGCAGGACTTGGGACGAGTTTTTTGGTCCGGAGCGGTACTACCGCTGTAGGAGCCGCGGTAGTACCGCTCTGGAGCGGTAGTAAGAAATTACATCCGCTCTAGTTCGCGGTAGTACCGATGCAGCCTTTTCAGAACACCAAAACTACCATAACTTCTGCATTCGGACTCCGAATTCGACGAAACCAAGTTTGTTGGAAAGCTAGAGAAAAGGGCTAACACAATCTTGAGAGAAATACCAATAATAAGCAAATGAGAAAAGGCCCAAAAGAAAATGGTGAGAACCCTTCCTCGGAAAAGACCGGTAAAACCTCCAACACCGAAAACATCGTAGAAGACGCATGCAAACTCCGTTTCGATGAACTCAAGCTTGTCATAAAGATGACCATAAGCTCTAAGACTCACAAAGAGAACCAAACAAGAACCAAGAAACATGATGCAAGGATGCAATGGTTTGAGCTCTCGACGAGCGATACGATCAAGCTACTCACTTGAGAGCCCCCTTGATAGTATGGCTATCGATCCTATAACCCGGTCTCCCAACTACCACCATGAGACCGGTAAAATAGAAAACCTATCAAGGGCAAACCTTTGCCTTGCACATGATCCACTTGAGCTAGATGATGACGATCTTGTCCTCCTCAAGATGGACCACCTTTCTTGATTGCGTTGGGTCGATGGAGACTAGATGATTGCTCCCCATACTCCACTATGGGTGAGCCACTCTTGACACATCTTCACAAGTCCATTGACACCACAATGGATGGCAAGCTTCAAGCACTTGATCTCTTCGTGATGCTCCACTTGAACTTGCACACGGCAATCTTGATGACGATCACCACTTGATGTCATCCTTTCCATGGGTTGTATGATATCTTCCTCTTGGCGCAAGCCCATGGACACGTACATAACCCCACATAGACTCTCACATAGACCATGGGTTAGTACACAAAGTGCAATGGATAATGCTTACCATACCATGGGATCACTTGATCCCTCTCGGTACATCTTCTACGCTTTGTGAGTTGATCAACTTGATTCACTCTTGACTTAGTCTTGATCAACCTTGAATCTTTCCAACTCTCTTCATTTGGATGATGTCTTGAAGGTAAACATGAATGATCACACAATCTTCTTCTTCAAGACATGCTTGCAATAAGCTCAACACTCACATGACCAATCTTTGGATAATTCCTTAATAGCACCATGGTCAACACATAAACTCCTTGAAACCAACACATGGACTTCAAGAAATGCCTATGGACAAATCCTTCAAATATAACTCAATGCAACCATCAGTCCATAGAGAATGTCATCAATTACCAAAACCACACATGGGGTCACCGCAGAGGCTATGAAATCTGAGATGGGATCCATGTATGAGAACAATGTATGGACTTTGATTGACTTGCCGGATGATCGGCGAGCCATTGGGAATAAATGGATCTTCAAGAGGAAGACAGACGCTGATAGTAGTGTTACTATCTACAAAGCTCGAATTGTCGCAAAAGGTTTTCGACAAGTTTAAGGTGTTGACTACGATGGGATTTTCTCACTTCTATCGATGCTTAAAAGTTTGTCCGAACCATGTTAGCAATTGCCACATTTTATGAAATATGGCAAATGGATGTCAAAACTGCATTCCTTAATGGATTTATTAAAGAAGAGTTGTATATGATGCAACCAGAAGATTTTGTCAATCCTAAAGTTGCCAACAAAGTGTGCAAGCTCCGGCGATCCATCTATGGACTGGTGCAAGCATCTCGGAGTTGGAATATATGCTTTGCTGAGTTGATCAAAGCATATAGTTTTATACAGACTTGCGGTGAAGCCTGTATTTACAAGAAGTGAGTGGGAGCACTACAGCCTTTCTGATAACTATATGTGAATGACATATGGTTGATCGGAAATGATGTAGAATTTTCTGGAAAGCATAAAGGAGTGTTTGAAAGGATTTTTCAAAGAAAGACCTCGGTAAAGCTGCTTACATATTGAGCATCAAGATCTATGGATATAGATCAAGACGCTTGATAAGTTTTTTCAATGAGTACATACCTTGACAAGTTTTTGAAGTAGTTCAAAATGGAACAGTCAAAGAAGGAGTTCTTGCCTGTGTTGCAAGGTGTGACGTTGAGTAAAGACTCAAAACCCGACCACGGCAGAAAATAGAAAGAGAATGAAAAGTCATTCCCTATGCCTCAGTCATAGGTTCTATAAATATGCTATGCTATGTACATGACCTATTGTGTACCTCACCATGAGTTTGGCAAGAGGGTACAATAGTGATCCAGGAGTGGATCACTGAACAACGGTCAAAATTATCTTTAGTTGAATAAGGACATGTTTCTCGGTTATGGAGGTGACAAAAAGTTCGTCGTAAAGGGTTACGTTGATGCAAGCTTTGACACTGAGCCGGACTCTAAGTCTCAATCAGGATACATATTGAAAATGGGAGCAGTTAGATAGAGTAGCTCCGTGCAGAGCATTGTAGACATAGAAAATTTGCAAAATACAAACGGCTCTGAATATGGTAGACCCGTTGACTAAACTTCTCTCACAAGCAAAACATGATAACACCTTAGTACTCTTTGGGTATTAATCACATAGCAATGTGAACTAGATTATTGACTCTAGTAAACCCCTTGGGTGTTAGTCACATGGAGATGTGAACTAATCACATAAAGATGTGAACTATTGGTGTTAAATCACATGACGATGTGAACTAGATTATTGACTCTAGTGCAAGTGGGAGACTGAAGGAAATATGCCCTAGAGACAATAATAAAGTTATTATTTATATTTATTTATATCATGATAAATGTTTATTATTCATGCTAGAATCGTATTAACCGGAAACTTAGTACACGTGTGAATACATAGACAAAACAGAGTGTCCCTAGTATGCCTCTACTTGACTAGTTTGTTAATCAAAGATGGTTAAGTTTCCTAACCATAGACATGTGTTGTCATTTGATGAACGGGATCACATCATTAGGAGAATGATGTGATGGACAGACCCATCCGTTAGCTTAGCATGTTGATCATTCAGTTTTATTGCTATTGCTTTCATCATGACTTATACATGTTCCTCTAACTATGAGATTATGCAACTCCCGAATACCGGTGGAACACCTTGTGTGCTATCAAACGTCACAACGTAACTGGGTGATTATAAAGGTGCTCTACAGGTGTCTCCGATGGTGTTTGTTGAGTTGACATAGATCGAGATTAGGATTTGTCACTCCGTGTATCGGAGAGGTATCTCTGGGCCCTCTCGGTAATGCGCATCACTATAAGCCTTGCAATCAATGTGACTAATGATTTAGTTGCGGGATGATGCATTACGGAACGAGTAAAGAGACTTGCCGGCAACGAGATTGAACTAGGTATGAGGATACCGACGATCGAATCTCGGGCAAGTAACATACCGATGACAAAGGGAACAACGTATGTTGTCATGCGGTTTGACCGATAAAGATCTTCGTAGAATATGTAAGGACCAATATGAGCATCTAGGTTCCACTATTGGTTATTGACCGGAGATGTGTCTCGGTCATGTCTAGATAGTTCTCAAACCCGTAGGGTCCGCACGCTTAACGTTCGATGACGATTTGTATTATGAATTATGTGATTTGATGACCGAAGTTTGTTCGGAGTCCCAGATGAGATCACAGACATGACGAGGAGTCTCGAGATGGTCGAGAGGTAAAGATCGATATATTGGAAGGTTATATTCAGACACCAGAATGGTTCCGATGTGTTTCAGGTTTTTTTCTGGAGTACCGGGAGGTTACTGGAACCCCCGGGAGAGTAATGGGCCTTAATGGGCTTTAGGGGAAAGGAGAGAAGGGCCTCAAGGGGTGCCCCCCCATGGGCTGGTCTGAATTGGACTAGGAGGGGGCGGCACCGCCTCCTTCCTTCTCCCCTCTTCCTCCTTTCCTCCTTCTCCTAGTTGGAATAGGAAGGGGGGCGAATCCTACTTGGACCGGGAGTCCAAGTAGGACTCCCCCCCTTGGCGCGCCCCCTCTAGGGCCGGCCTCCTCTTCCCCCCTCCTTTATATACGTGGGAGGGGGGTACCCCAAAGGCACACCAGGTCTTCTCTTAGCCGTGTGCGGTGCCCCCCTCCACAGTTTACCACCCCGGTCATATCATCATAGTGCTTAGGCGAAGCCCTGCGCCGGTAGCTTCATCATCACCATCACCACGCCGTCCTGCTGACGGAACTCTCCCTCGTCCTCAACTGGATTGATGGAGTCCTAGATTAAGGGGTCCTCGGGCGTCCGGGCTGTGTAACATGGGTCGGACTAATGGGCTATGAAGATACAAGACAGAAGACTTCTTCCCGTGTCCGGATGGAACTCTCCTTGGTGTGGATGGCAAGCTTAGCGTTCGGATATGAAGATTCCTTTCTCTGTAACCGACTTTGTACAACCCTAGTCCCCTCTGGTGTCTATATAAATCGAAGGGTTTAGTCCGTAGAGGCAATCATAATCATACAGGCTAGACTTCTAGAGTTTAGCCATTACGATCTCGTGGTAGATAAACTCTTGTAATCCTCATATTCATCAAGATCAATCAGGCAAGAAGTAGGGTATTACCTCCATCAAGAGGGCCCGAACCTGGGTAATCATCGTGTCCCCCGTCTCATGATACCATCGACCTTAGACGCACAGTTCGGGACCCCCTACCCGAGATCCGCCGGTTTTGACACCAACATTGGTGCTTTCATTGAGAGTTCCGCTGCGTCATCAGAAGGTTCGATGGCTCCATCAGTCATCTATAACAATGCTGCCATGGAGGAGGTTTTCCTCCCCGGCCAGATCTTTGTGTTCGGCGGCTTCGCACTGCGGGCTAACTCGCTTGGCCGGCTAGAGCAGATCGATAGCTACGCCCCAGGTCACCAGATTAGTTTTGGAAACCTGGACTATGTCGCTGATATCCGAGGAGACTTGATCTTCCAAGGGTTCACGACTCTGACTTCCGCTCTGGCCTCAGATCCGGAGCGCATCGCCAGGTCCGAAGACAGGATTCCTGAACCTGCTGGACTATTTGCAGCCATTACGCCCAGTACGGGAGAACCGGAGGAGGTAATGTCACAGGCGACCATCATGAAGCCGGACTCCTCCCCGGACACTGGCTCCGAACCCATGGATCCAGCATCGTGTGAGTTCGGCCAAGGAATTTCCCTCCTTCCGTACTCCGCGCACTCCCTTTTCCCAGGCCAAACCTCGCCTTTGAGCAAGGCTCTGGACTTAATGCGATCTCTTGTCATTACAGAGGAGCAATATCCGAACTACGCCCAGCCCGGACTAGAGCTGAGAGCAGGGAATTTTACGTCCCACCCACCACCCACTTCATAGCCACTGTTGAGGACTTAACTGACATGCTCGATTATGGCTCCAAAGACATCAACGCTATGGAAGACGATGTCGGGGAGGAGCAGGCCCAAAACCCTCCATTTACCGGATGCTGGACGGACCTCTTCGTATGACGTGTACATGGTGGATACACCCAAAGAGAATAACGGCAATGACAAAGAAGACCCAGTCGAGGATAAACATCCTGAGATACAGCCAAAGCGCCGACATCAGCGGCGCCGCTCTAAGTCACGCCGTGAAAAAGAAAGCAATACCGGCACGGGAGACAACACTCCGGACGGTGCCGAAGACCAAGAATACCCCGTTGAGCCAACCTCCGAGCAGGACGATCGGGAAGATGGGCGTCTTAGCCCTAACGAACAGGCCGGAAACAAAGACTCAAAGGACAGTAATTATCTTCCGCTCTCCGAGGACGAGGTGAGCCTCGGCGACGAGGAATTTATCGTGCCTGAGGAACCTCTCGAGCAGGAGCGCTTTAAGCGCCGGCTAATGGCCACTGCAAGGAGCCTGAAAAAGAAGCAGCAGCAGCTTCAAGCTGATCAAGATCTGCTCAACGATAGATGGACTAATGTCCTGGCAGCCGAGGAATACGGCCTCGAGCGCCCAACCAAAAGTGACCCGAAGCGCAAATTGCTACCTCAATTCGATGACGAGGCACTTGAGCCTGTACCATCAGCGTGTAATGCGGCTGACCGGCCACCACGGGGCCGGGACAAAGCAGCAACTCAAGCCAAAAACCAGACCGTACTACCTCACCGTAAAGGTAGAGATATAACAGCCCGAGGATATACATATGACCTGCGGCAGGACCTGGACAATAGAGCAGGTCAGACCAGATCGATCTACGGATGGCGGGGGCGTGCCCCGACGCACGACAACGGCTATCTAGCCGGACGTGACAAGCATAATCATGTCCGAGCGGAAAACCGCAGACGGACTTCATCCGAGCTACGTCGCGACTTGGCCCGATATAGAGACGCCACACACCCCCTCTACTTCACTGATGAAGTAATGGAGCACGAATTCCCAGAAGGGTTTAAACCTGTGAATATCGAATCGTACGATGGAACAACAGATCCCGCGGTATGGATCGAAGATTTTCTTCTCCATATTCATATGGCCCGCGGTGATGATCATCATGCCATCAAATACCTCCCGCTAAAACTCAAGGGACCAGCTCGACACTGGTTGAACAGCCTGCCTGAAAACTCCATTGGCAGCTGAGGGGACCTGGAAGACGCCTTCCGCAACAACTTCCAAGGTACATACGTCCGACCTCCATATGCCGATGACTTAAGTCACATAGTCCAACAGCCCGGAGAGTCAGCCAGGAAATTCTGGACTACATTCTTAACTAAAAAGAACCAGATCGTCGACTGTTCGGATGCCGAAGCCCTAGTGGCCTTTAAGCATAGCATCCGCGACGAATGGCTCGCCCAACACCTCGACCAGGAAAAGCCGAGGTCCATGGCATCCCTCACGGCACTCATGACCCGCTTTTGCGTGGGCGAAGATAGCTGGCTAGCCCGTAGCAATAACATTGCAAGCGAACCTGGCACCTCCGAAGAGAGAAATAGCAATGGCAAGCCCCGACGCAACAGACACAAGCGTCGAAGCAACAGTGACAATATCGATGACACGGCGGTCAACGCCGGATTTAGTGGATCCAAGTCCAGCCAGTGGAAGAAGCTATTTAAAAGGAACAATCCGGGCTCATCCAGCTTGGACCGCATACTCGATCGTCCGTGTCAGATACACGCCCCCCCCCCCCCACCATAAGCCAGCCAATCATACCAACAGAAGTTGTTGGGTCTTTAAGCAGGCCGGCAAGTTAATGCCGAGAACAAGGAGAAGGGGTCGCAAAGTGAGGATGATGACGAGAAGCCCCGTCCACCGAACACAGGGGGACAGAAGAAGTCCCCCCCCCCAGGTTAAAACGGTGAACATGATATACACTACCCATATCCCCAAGAGGGAGCGCAAACATGCGCTCATGGACGTCTATGCGATAGAGCCAGTCGTCCCAAAATTCAACCCATGGTCGTCCTGCCCAATCACCTTCGATCGCAGGGACCATACGACCAGTATCCGTCATGGCGGTTCAGCCGCACTGGTCCTCGACCCAATAATTGATGGATTCCACCTCATGCGAGTCCTCATGGACGGTGGCAGCAGCCTCAACCTGCTCTATCGGGACCACAAGGTCTGAAAAATGGGCATCGATCCATCAAGGATCAAGCCCAAAACTACCTTTAAAGGAGTTATACGGTGTAGAGGCCCATTTGCGGGTTCAATCAGATTGGAAGTCGTCTTCGGATCCCCGGACAACTTCCAAAGCGAAGACTTGATCTTCGACATCGTCCCCTTCCGTTGTGGCTATCACGCACTGCTCGGACGAACTGCATTTGCTCGATTCAATGCGGTGCCACACTATGCTTATCTCAAACTTAAGATGCCCGGACCACGCGGTGTCATAACAGTCAATGGAAACACGAAACACTCTCTCTGTACTGAGGAGCACACTGCGGCCCTAGCAGCAGAAGTACAGAGCGGCCTTATCAAGCAGAACTCTAATTCGGCGGCCAAGCTCCCGGACAGTGTCAAACGAGTCCGGGCCACTCTGCAGCAGGACAGTCCAGCTCGTCAGGAGTCAGACTAGCAATTCGGCCTCCGTCTCAGTCCCGACCAAATGGCGTCATACGTATCGCGCGTACATAACTACGCACTCAAAATACCATGGGCATAGACAGAGGCATAACTAGATTGTGGTCCATAATACGTCTCGACCTTCCCTGTGCACACATACCTTCCTTTTTTGTTTTATCCTTTTCAGGTTCCCTTTCTATAGGCCCCTCCCGACGTCCTGATCATCGGTCCTTTCGAAGGATGGATTTACCAAGGCGGCAAGCGGCATAGATGTGTGGGGGAATCTCTAGATGTTCTTCTTGATGATCATTCTACCTGTTTTCAGGACCCGCACGTAGCTCCCCCTTGGTCTTGGCATGTTAAAATAGCCAGGTTGCTTATCGCACTATTTGTACAAATAAGCTTTGACATATTAATCAAATTGTAATGGAAACAGCTTGCAGCCCAATTTACGTGGCACCAGCTTACTACTTCATTTTATATCGCTATTCTTATCGATTGCACCCGTACACTTTGGTACGCATTAATTCGCCAGGGGCTTCATTGCGCTTCATACTACGACAACAAAGTCCGAACACTTTTATAGTACAGTTCGGCACCCCGAATTTTAGCATTATGTGCATCGGCTCCGAATCATGTCTTTGGTCAATACTTGGGTTGCCCGGCTCCTGTGCTTGCTACCTTACGTTCCGTCCTATCGGCTAGGGTAGTAAAGGGAGAACTACTGTGATTGTGTTTCTGGTTTGTCCGAGCAAACACCTCAGTAGAGAAAGCCGAAAACTGACTGTCATGATGCGGCGAGAGCTGGTTAGCTATTCGGAGGTTAAAAATCTTTTGCAATTTTTTCCGCATTGTGCGACGAATCGGCCTTCACCCGATCAGGTGTCTACAACACCCTAGTCCGGATTAAATACTAGCTAGGGGCTGCGCCTACATTTCTATTGTCAAACTCCTATGGCTAAGTGAGGGTGATAAAGCCACATAGTCCGATTGCCTGGTTCATTGCGCTAAACACCTCCTTCAAGGACCAAACTTTTGGATCAAGAGTGTTTAGATTACATTCCGAACACCCCCGTACTACCTACGTGGGGGCTGAAGCCGACGACTGGCCAACTCTCAGATTTAATAAAACGGCCGCACAGGAGGTAAAATTTTAAGCATTATATTACATAACGGCTTTGTTTCATAATACAGGAAGGGATAACATGAATGACTTCATTCAAAGATAACGTCTTTCGAACACTGGCCCTCTACAATGCGGGATCCCTTCAGGACATCATCGAAATACCGCTCGGGCGTGCGGTGCTCCTTGCCCGCGGGCGGTCCCCCGGTCGCGAGCTTGACGGCATCCATCTTCGCCCACTGCACCTTGATGCAGGCGAAGGCCATCCGCAGACCTTGGATGCAGACCGACCGCTTGATGGCATCAAGCCGAGCCAGACATTGTCCAGCCGCTTCACGAGTCCGAAATAACTGCTGGGTATGGCTTCGGCATGCCATAGACGGATTATCAAATCCTTCATGGCCAGTTCGGCCGCCCTATGCAGTTCGGTCAGCTGTTTCAGCTGATCACTAAAGGGCATAGGATGCTCTGGTGCAAGGTATTGCGACCAGAACAGCTTCTCCGTTGAGCTCCCTTCTTCGGCTCAGAAGAACTCGGTAGCGTCAGCAACACTGCTGGCGCAGATCCTGGCATACAGAGAACTCCAAATCCGAATTCGATAAGAGGTACCTTTTCGTCAAATACTTGCTCTGCATAATAAAGGCCTTACCCACCGTGATTTTTCTGGCCTCCTGGATTTCCTGGAGGGTGCCCCTGGGCTTCAACCCGGGCATCGTGTGCACTTTGGAAGGCCTTGGAAAGTTCGGACTCTTGATCCGCTATCGCGCTCCAAGGACTCGCATTTCTTCACGACGTCCTGGAGCTCCTGCTGGACCTCACCAACCCTTGCCTCGTGTTTTTTGCGAGCGGCTTGTTCCTTTGCTGCTCTCTCCTGGGCTTCGGCTAGCGCCTTCTTGAGGGTCTCCACCTCGGTCGCCGCTCCTACAAAATATCATGGCACTATGGTCAACACGAATCATTCATCCTTTCTAGATCTAAAAAAGGTCATTGCATACCTTGCTTGTCCTCAGCTGTTTTCTCACATGGCCGGGCTCTTCCTCGGTCCGCTCCAGACTCTGCTTCAGTCCCACGACTTCGGCAGAATGGGAGGTTGTCGGTGTCAAAACCGGCGGATCTCGGGTAGGGGGTCCCGAACTGTGCGTCTAGGAGGATGGTAACAGGAGACAAGGGACACGATGTTTTTACCCAGGTTCGGGCCCTCTCGATGGAGGTAAAACCCTACTCCTGCTTGATTAATATTGATGATATGGGTAGTACAAGAGTAGATCTACCACGAGATCAGATAGGCTAAACCCTAGAAGCTAGCCTATGGTATGATTGTTGTTATTCTATGGACTAAACCCTCCGGTTTATATAGACACCGGAGGGGGCTAGGGTTACATAGAGTCGGTTACAATGGGAGGAGATCTACATATCCGTATTGCCAAGCTTGCCTTCCACGCCAAGGAAAGTCCCATCCGGACACAGGACAAAGTCTTCAATCTTGTATCTTCATAGTCCAACAGTCCGGCCAAAGGTTATAGTCCGGCTGTCCGGACACCCCCTAATCCAGGACTCCCTCAGTAGCCCCTGAACCAGGCTTCAATGACGATGAGTCCTGCGCGCAGATTGTCTTTGGCATTGCAAGGCGGGTTCCTCCTCCGAATACTTCATAGAAGATTTTGAACACGAGGATCGTGTCCGGCTCTGCAAAACAAGTTCCACATACCATCGTAGAGAGAGAGAGTATCATTTTCACAAGTCCAATCTGCTGACGTATTCTGTAGCGTGTCATCACACCACATCCAAGCCTTCATTTGAATCGTTTTTTACTGTTCCACCTCAGCGCGTTTTGTGAGGCGGTTTCCTTGGCACGTCTTGTCGAAGCAGAGATCGTGTCCCCTTATCACGGGATTCTCATCAATACGGGCGTGGGTAACCCAACCATGCCATTGATTATGGCGCTTGGGGGATAAGCGAGTTTTACCAGGCTGGTGGGGACGCATAGTTTCGTCCGCCCATATAAAGGGATAAGGATTCACCTTTTCATCCACGCCTTCTTCCTCCTTTGCTCATCCATCTTCGCACACTCGATCTCAAGCGCCCAAGTCCACATTTCCCACCTCAACTTTCTCCAACCATGTCCGGAGCGGGAGGCAGGTGGATGGTCTCCTCCGTCACGGAGGGACACATCAAGAAGCTGAGGAGAGCCGGATACCTGCCCGACGACATCACGCACCGGCTCCCAGATGAGGGGCAGCTCATCCCCACCCCCAGGCCCCACGAGAGGGTAGTGTTCCTTACCCATTTCCTCTGCGGACTAGGATTCCCTCTCCACCCATTCGTCCGGGGGCTCATGTGCTACTACGTCCTGGATTTCCATGATCTGGCCCCGAACTTCATCCTCAACATCTCGGCGTTTATCGTCGTGTGCGAGGCCTTCCTCCACATCAAGCCCCACTTCGGCTTATGGCTGAAGACCTTCAATGTCAAGCCGAAGGTGGTGAGTGGCCGCCAGGCGGAGTGCGGAGGCGCCATGGTGGGCAAGATGCCAAATGTCACATGGCTCGAGGGCTCCTTCATGGAGACCTTAAAGGGGTGGCAATCGGGGTGGTTCTACATCACCGAGCCGCGTTGACCCAGAATGGGTAGCGGCCCCTGAGTTCCGATCTGGCATCCCCACGCGGCTCACCTCCTAGCAAGAGAAGGGCCTGTCCTGGGGTAGTTCGGGAGAGCTGACCGGACTCCAAACATGTATCCAAAACATGGTGAGCAAGAAGCTCAAACTCGTCAACGTAGTCCAGGTCATGCTCATCCGCCGGATCCTCCCGTGTCAACGACGGGCTTTCAACTTGTGGGAGTTCGACCCGGCCCAGCACCAAACTCTGAACAGGCTCTTCGACACAACACATGAGGACGCCTGGAAGGTGCTATTCAAGGGCGCCGAGGTTCCCCCTCCCACTACCGAGGATCGCGGTTCTGCACGAAGCGCCAAGCCAGCGTGGTAAGCTGTTTTACCTCTTATATGATACTCGTTTTTCATAGTTTGACTCTACGCGGGATCTAAGCTCCCGTACCTTTGACAGGACTGGCAGGAGACGGCCGAATAGATCGACTGTTCGGCTCCTTTGCCCGAAGGCCCAGCAGACGCCCGCTTGGCGGAGCTGCTGGTTCCGGCACCTTACGTGGTGCCGGAGAAGAAGGCCAAGAAGAAGGCCACGGGAACCCGAAAGAGTTCCCGGCGCCCGGTGGTGTCGGACTCATCGTCCGATGACTCCGAGGCGCACTCCTCCCACGAAGATGAGGAGGAGAAAAAAGAGGCTTCTTCCCCTCCAGCAGGGTGGAAAAGAAAAGGAAGGCCACCTCAACTGGGGAGGCCGGAGGGTCCAAGAAGGGAAGGACCCTTCCTCCGGACTACTTCACCAACGCCGCTGACAGCAAAGAGGAGTGGCCGTCCAGGGCCAAGCCCCTGGCGAAGTCGTAAGTATTCGAACACCAGAGTGACTCGTAGCGTTCCTTTGTTGCACAGCTTCTCCTAACACCGAATATAATTATGCAGTCCGCCTCGAGCCCAAGTCGACATATCGTCGAGTGGTTCCTTGGATTCGTCCGATGTGAATAGCTTTTCACTTCCGACCGCTTCCACCCCTCGCCCTACGGACAATGCTGAGGTGTTGTCCCAAAAGGTTCCAAGCCAAGGGGAGGTGGTCCTGGAGGCGCCGCAAGGCACCCTTCCGGACTGCAGGTGAAAAGGGAGCAAGGCTCCCAAGGGATCCAAGTCCGGCCCTGGGCCGAACACCACACCGGAACCTTCAGTGGTTCCGGACTCCGGCAGGCGGCCCCCCACTAAGAAGGGCAAGCCTACCGCGCCGGTGACCTCCGTCCAACCGGAGGCACCGGATAACTTGCTGGAGGTGCTTAACGGCGCCTCCATCGACGAGGAGCACCACACTATTATGAGTGTGGTGATCCAGAAAGTTCAGTCCGCCAAACGCGGGCTGACTTAAGCCTGTGCCAGCCTTCTAACAGGCTTTGAGGTATGTAAAAAATATATGAAAATATTACCGCATAGACAGTAGCCCCTGATGCTCTGTTTGGTGTTCACAAAGAAAAGCCAAATAGAGGATCTAATAATAAACACAGGAGTCTAACATAAATATGTCAATATGGGTATGCAGGCTGCGCTGCTGACCTCTGCCGCACTGACTGCGGAGGTCGATGCGTTGAAGCAGAGCCTCGAGCAGTCCGAGAAAGAGCTTGGCCTTGCCAAGAAGCAGCTCGAGGATAAGGAAGGTAATTAATACCTTGTGTAAGTATATATTAAAAAGATGTGGTTGCAAAAAATGACAGGATCATCATGGCTATAGCAGGGGCCACGAACGAGGTGGCGACCCTGAAGCAAGCGTTGTCCGAGGCCGAAAACAAAGCGGCCATCGAGTGCACCGAGCGAGGGAAACAGGAAGCGCGGGTGGAGGAGGTGCAACAAGAGCTCCAGGCTCTCGTGAAAAAACACGAGAGTTTGGAGCTTGACTCAAAGACGCGAGAGTCCGAGCTCGCGGCGGCCCTTGAAAGTGTCAAGTCTGCCAAGGCCGAAGCCCAAAAAGCCCTCCAGGAAATTGAGGCGATGAAGAAGATAGCGGCGGGTAAGGCATTCATTATGCAAAGCAAGCACATGAAAGTGAATTACTTGTTACTTACACGAGTCCGGAGCTCTCCAGGAGTGTTTGCAGATTTGCCCTGCAGCGTGTCAGATGTCGCCACCTACTACCGGGCCGAGGAAGGGAGCTCGACGGAGAAGGTGTTCTAGTCTCAGTATGCTGAGGCCGGACATCCGGTGCCCTTGAGCGATCAGCTGAAGCAATTGGTCGAGCTCCATAAGGTGGCCTAACAGGCCATGAAGGGTCTTATAGTCCGGCTGTGGCCTGGAGAGGCCGTGCCTGGGGGCTACTTTGGGCTGGTGGGGCGGCTGGCGGATGCCTGTCCGTGGCTTGAAGTCATCAAGCGCTCCGTCTGCATCGAGGGCGCCCGCAGGGTGCTTGCCCGTGTTAAAGTACACTGGGGCAAGATGGATCTTTGAGAATTTGGTGAAGGATGGGCCACCGCATGAGCAAGGAGCATCGCAACCCCGAGATGTACTATGAGGGCGTCCTGAAGGGTGCCCGCCTTGTGGCGGATGAATGTTCCAAGGATGTAATTTTTGAGTGAACTCGCATTTGTGATCCTGTACGCTGAAAACTTTTTCATATGTGCTATGCAATGCTTGTTTGAATTTAAAATATTACCTTATGTACGACCGTTTATTAAATCTGAGAGATGGCGAGTCATCGGCTTCTGCCCCCATGCCACGAGTGCTGGGGTGTTCGGGATAAACCTGAGCACTCTTTTTTCCATTCGTGGGTCCTTCGAGGGAGGTGCTCAGCACAACGAACAAGGCAATCAGACTATAGTGCGTTATCACTCTCACTTAGCCAGAGAATTCTATAATTTTAAATTTTGGCGAAGCCCCTAGTGTTCGGAAGACCGAGTTCGAGGCGCTATACACGCCTAGGCCGGACAAAGCCGACTCCTCGCCCTAAGCGGTATAAGTCTTTAGGGACTCGAAACCTCTCGAACAGCGACCATCTCTCGCCCTATCATGACAGTCAGTTTTAGCTTTCTCTACTGAGGTGCTTAGCCCAGCTAAACCGGGGCACAATCGCAATAGTTCTCCCAGTGCTACCTTAGCCGATATAGCGGAACGTAAGGTACCAAAACATGGGGAGCAGGCAAACCCAACTATTGACCAAAGACATGATTCGGAGCTGATGCATATAATGCTATAAGTTCGGAGTGCCGCACTTGTGAAAGTGTTCGGACTTCTCACGCCGTGTTATGGGGTGCTTGAGCCCCTGGCGTATTGGCCGTACCAAAGTGTACGGGTGCTAAATGTCATGATTGAACATATATACATAAAAAGGAATGGATAGAGAATGCAATAATAGACTGAAGCTAAGCATTGTTTATTCGAAAAAGGTGCATTAAAAGCAGAACGATACAAGTAGTGCGATAAGCAAGAGGTGGGACTATTTGACATGTCCCCCTCCAGGGGCGGGCTGCGGAATGGTATTTAAGACAGGTATTTTTGCTCGTTATAGAGACCACCTGGGAATTCCACATGTGACGTAGCTTTCTGCCTCCATGGTTCTTGTATCGTGTGTTCGGCAATTGTACTGCCGAGCAGGTCTTCCGTAGAGCGAAGTCCTGAAAGTAAGAAAAAATGATAAAATCGGCAGCCCCTAGTGCGGTTGAGCCGCGTTGTGGGTGTGCCGTGGTCGTGCCCCCCTGTGCCCATGGTATTTTCAGAGCGTAATTATGTACGCGTAGCATGGATTTCACCGTTTCGCGAGGGTTGGGGTTGGGGCTGCATTGCTATGCTTGCTCGGAACGTGCCAGGCGGTCTTGTTGTAGGTTACTCCGAGCGCGCTTGACGGTGTACGGACGTTTTATCGCCGGACTGGAGAATTTCCTTGAGAGGCTGCTTTGTACTTCCGCTGCGAGGGCCGCCGTGTGCTCCTCCGTTCGGAGAGAGCGCTCGGTGTTTCCATTGACTGTAATGACTCCCCGAGGTCCTGGCATCTTGAGCTTGAGGTA